>JARQOD010000003.1:420751437-420979436 GCA_033576555.1 Oophaga sylvatica | reverse complement strand
ACTACACTCTCTAAGGTTAAAACCTACCTGGTGTGAATAGTGGCAGCGAGTCTGGGTCCCAAATGGACACCCAGCTTCAGAGGGACTATGTATGAACTACACAGCTCAGTAGAAAGGAGGCCACACCTATTTGTACTGAATACAAAAATGCTAAAGAGTTTACTAAGTACCCTATGTTAATTATTTAATGCACTTGCTTTTTTACTTATTTATTTTCATTAGGGTATATACACACATTGCTTTTTCCCTTTTTTTTTGCTTGCTTTTATGGCCAGTGTGAACATGCTTCTACATCTTGCATGTCATTCAAGTCTACTTCAGTTCAATTTTTTGTTTTTCTTTAGCATTTTTGTATTCAGTACAAATAGGTGTGGCCTCCTTTCTACTGAGCTGTGTAGTTCATATATAGTCCCTCTGAAGCTGGGTGTCCATTTGGGACCCAGACTCTCTGCCACTATTCACACCAGGTAGGTTTTAACCTTAGAGAGTGTAGTGACTGTCTCAAATGGGTACACCTTGCCGTGGTGGGACAGCTTTATGCTTTTTTGATCAAAACAGTGTTTACTAAGTACCCTATGTTAATTATTTAATGCACTTGCTTTTTTACTTATATATTTTCATTAGGGTATATACACACATTGCTTTTTCCCTTGTTTTTGCTTGCTTTTATGGCCAGTGTGAACATGCTTCTACATCTTGCATGTCATTCAAGTCTACTTCAGTTCAGTTTTTTGTTTTTCTACATAAGTGTATGTGTGCCAAATTTCAGACATGTAGGGGTTAATTAAAGGTGTAAATTCGTTGAAAAAAAATGCGAGGGCTCCCGCTGTATTTTCTCCACCAGACAGACAAAGCAAGCGAGTGGGGGCAGATAATAATAGCCTAGGGAGGGTACATTTTTTTTGTGCCCCCCTGGCTACTAACATCTTCCCCCAGACACCCCAGAAAGGGCAAATCTATAATTAGATTTGCCCTTTCTGGCACTTTGCCCATCTATTCCCATTGCCCTGTAGCGGTGGCGAATGGGTTAATAAGGGGTTACAGCCACCTTGCAATTGAAAGGTGACTGTAAGCCAGGTTAATAATTGAGAGATGTCAATTAGACAACTATCAATTATTAATCCTATTGTATGAAAGAAAAATCAAACACACACAGTTTAATAAAAAAGAAGTTTAATGAAATAATCACACAGTTTTTGACCATATTTTATTTTCCTGCTAAAACCATTTCCTGTAATAAAAATAAAATAAAAAAGCAAAATTATTCTTACCAATCCGATGTACAGTCAGGTCCCACGGTGTAATCCATCAGAAAGGGTTAACAGGTTACAGCTCGCAGAGAGCTATAATGCTGTCTCTGAGCTATAACCTCCTGAATGAATAACTTCCTCTACCAGCGAAAGGAGAGGAAGAGATGAATGAATGAAGCTTAATTGATTTATTGCCACTTTCACTTCAGTGACCTGACCTAAGGTGAAAATGGGATACAATCAATTAAGCTTCATTCATTAATCACATCCTCTCCTGTCGGCAGGAGATAAGCTCATTCATTCAGGAGCTATCAGCTGAGCACGCAGCATTAGTTGCGCTGCTTAGCTGATTGCTAGTTAACCCTTTGTGAAGGATTACATCGTGGGACGTGACAGATCGCCAGATAGGTAAGAATAATGTTGTTTTATTATTTTATATTTATTTTAGGAGATCAAGGGCTTCGCACGGATTAAGAGTAAAATAAAAGATGGTCAAAAAAATGTGTTTTTATTTCATTAAAATTATTTATTCTTAAAGTGTGTGTGTTTTTTTATTTATTTCAATAGGATTAATAATTGATAGTTGTCTAATTGACAGCTCTTAATTATTAACCTGGCTTACAGTCACCTTTCAATTGCAAGGTGGCTGTAACCCCTTATTAACCCATTCGCCACCGCTACAGGGCAATGGGAATAGACGGGCAAAGTGCCAGAAAGGGCAAATCTAATTATAGATTTGCCCTTTCTGGGGTGTCTGGGGGCAGATGTTAGTAGCCAGGGGGGGCACAAAAAAAATGTACCCTCCCTAGGCTATTATTATCTGCCCCACTCGCTTGCTTTGTCTGTCTGGTGGAGAAAATACAGCGGGAGCCCACGCATTTTTTTTCAACGAATTTACACCTTTAATTAACCCCTACATGTCTGAAATTTGGCACACATACACTTATGTAATTGTAAGTTCAAACCATATATCAAAATACAGGAAATGACATGGTTAACTGTGTCTAAACAATGTATCATTTCATGTCGGCTTCTGTGATTTCACAAAAGCCGGCAATTGAATTAGCGGCTATTACAGTATGTAGAAGTGTAAGAACTATAAATATATGTATATATATATGCCAAAATGACATATATATATATATATATATATATATATATATGTATTCTATGTGTGTATATCTATTCTTTCTATTCTTTATTAAAGCTGTCAGTGTGATTTTACAGTATAGCCGGGGATGAATTGCCGGCTTTTCTAAAGGACACCGATGCGATTTAATCGCAAGTCACACGTGCGGTCCGTTTGTAATCCGATTTTTCATCGCTCCCATAGACTTGCATTGGCGATAGTCGACCCACAATCGGTGACAATCGCAGCATGCTGCGATTGCACTCGGACTTTTAAAACGGACCACAAAAAATCTGATACTGGGAGCTGCTCCATAGATTAACATAGGGCAGACTGCAATGCGATATTTCATCGTATTGCAGTCGTCCGATTCTGTCGCCAGTGTGACGCCGGCCTAACAGTGCAGTTTATGCTACCGAGAGCGAGTGGAACCCACTCATCTATGGACTGAGTTATTGTTTGTTTTTCTTATGCTTTTCCCGTTTAACCCAGAAGGGTCATGTTTACTTTTCCTGCGAAACCTGCATGAGTTTATGACTGATAATAAACCAGCAGAAAGAAAACCCAGAGAACGTGTGTCCTGAGTCTACCTTCAGGAGAGCCGAGCGAGTCGTCTTACCACAGTTGGTGTGAGAGTGCGTGCAGGATTCCAGGAACACGAGTACCTGCCACAAAGACCGGTGGATGTCCTGGGTGAAGGCTGCCAGACAGCTAGAGAAGTCCGGCAGCATGGAGGAGCTCGTTAAGCACCTGGTCCAGGCCCAGCAGAGCATACAGCAGCAACACCTACAGAGCCAGCAGAGCATACAGCAGGCCCAGCAGAGCATGCAGCAGCAGCACCAGGAGACGACCAAACTGTTGCTTCAGCAGATCCAGTTGCAGCAAAAGTCGCAGCAGCAGCACCAGCAGGAGGCGCAACAGCAGATACAGCTTTTGGCGGACGCCATCCAGAGCCGGGCGGCCACCCCAACCCCAGGGCCGACTGATGATTCTCACGTCAGGAAGGCGGTAAGGCGGGCCATGCAGAAGATGACCCCTGGGGATGATGTAGAAGCATTTCTGACTGTTTTTGAGAGGGTGGCTGATCGGGAGAGACTTCCACCAGCACAGTGGGCAGAGGTTCTGGCGCCATATTTATCGGGTGAACCCCAAAAAGCGTATTTTGACTTGGCGCTGCAAGATGCTAAGGAGTATCCCAAACTAAAGACAGAGATCTTAGCACGTCTGGGAGTAAATATGGCAGTAAGAGCCCAGCGAGTTCATCACAGCGAGTTCATCACTGGGCGTATGCTAGCAACAAACCCCCTCATTCGCAGATGTTTGACTTATTGCATCTTGTTCAGAAGTGGCTACAACCGGAGTCCTCCACTCCGGCCCAGATGGTTGAGCGGGTGGTGATTGATAGATTCATGCATTCCCTTCCCAAGTCAGTACAGACTTGGGTTGCCCAGGGTGATCCCCAGAACGTAGATGACTTTATCGGCCTGGTAGAGAGGTACCAGGTAGTTGAGAGATCTCTTGGGAAACCGGATGCAGTCATTTCTCCCTACTGGGATACCCAAAAGGGGGTGGGTTCACCACGGAAGGGGTCTAGAGCCACCACTGGGGGGCGTCCCACTCCTATCGAAGCGGCCTTTAGAACAAGTGGGAAAGATATAGTTTGCTGGCGATGTCACAACCCTGGACATGTAGCCGCCAAGTGTCAAATATCCCTGAGCCCATGGACTGCAGCCTAGGCAGACGGATCTCCTATTATGCCTATCCAGCCTGTATCGTGGACTGTCGAACCGGCAAGGGACCGCAGGCGTGTGCAGTATCCATTAATGGAATAAAAGTGCTTGGGCTGTTGGACTCCGGGAGTCTGGTGACCTTGATCAGAGCATCCCTTCCCCACCAGTTGATCCCTTCCAAAACCCTGGGTGTTCGGTGCATCCATGGTGACGCCAAGGACTATCCCGTGGCCACAGTAACAGTAGGGACAGACTGTGGTGCCCAGTCCCATGAAGTTGGGGTGGTAAAGGACCTGATACATCCGTCATATTGGGCCGTGATTTTTCCTTATTCTGGGACTTGTGGGGGAAGGGAACTGGACTAAGTAGCATGGCGAAAAGCGAGATCCTTGAAGAAGAACCCGACAGAGTCTCAGAGAGAGGAGTTCCCATTGTGCGTCCTTGTCGGTGATGAGGGTGAGACGGTGACCGAGGAGGCCGACCTACCTGCGTTAGATATGTCCAGAGAGAACTTTGGGACTGCTCAAGTTCGAGACCTGACCTTAAAAGGGGCGTTCGACCAGGTTACTGTATGTAATGGGGTTGCCCAAGAGCCGGGGGCCGACACCAGATTCCCCCACTTTGCAGTACAGGGGGATTTGCTATATCGGGTGGCCAAACTGAGGGGCAGTGAGATAGTGGAACAGCTGTTAGTGCCGGGGCCATACAGACGGCGGGTGCTAGACATGGCCCATTCACATGTTCTGGGGGGACACCTAGGGGTCGAGAAAACTCAGGAGAGGATACTGAGGAGGTTTTATTGGCCAGGATGTTATCGAGAAATTCAAAACTTTTGTAGGTCCTGCCCCACCTGCCAAATAACCGCTCCCTCCTCCCACTTCCGTAGCCCTTAGTTCCACTACCTGTGATAGAGGTTCCCTTTGAGACGATTGCCATGGACCTCGTGGGCCCCATAGTCAAATCAGCTCGGGGCCACCAATATATCCTGGTCGTCATGCACTATGCGACTCGGTATCCAGAAGCGGTTCCCCTAAGGAACATGTCCAGTAAAAGTATAGCCCGAGAGTTGGTCCATATTTTTGCTCGGACAGGTCTACCAAAAGAGATCCTAACAGACCAAGGAACCCCCTTCATGAGCAAGGTGATGAAGGAGCTTTGCAGAGTCCTTCAGATAACTCAGCTGCGGACCTCGGTTTATCATCCACAAACGGACGGCCTAGTGGAACGCTTCAACAAGACCTTAAAGGCGATGCTCAAGAAGGTCGTTGAAAAGGATGGGAGAGACTGGGACTACCTGCTCCCATTTCTGCTTTTCTCGGTCAGAGAAGTTCCTCAAGCCTCCACGGGCTTCTCTCCATTTGAGCTCCTATATGGGCGGCATCCAAGAGGTCTCCTAGACATCGCCAAGGAAACTTGGGAGGCTGAAGTCACGCCACACCGGAGTATCATCGAACATGTCGCCCAGTTACAGGAGAGAATGTCAAAGGTGATGCCCATCGTAAAGGAACATCTCCTCCAGGCGCAGGAAGCCCAGGCGAGAGTCTATAACCGGTCGGCGAGACTAAGACAGTTCCAGCCCGGAGACCGTGTTTTGGTGCTGATCCCTACCGTCGAGAGCAAGTTCCTCGCCAAATGGCAAGGTCCATACGAGGTGGTGGAGAAAGTCAGCGAGGTTAATTATAAAGTCCACCAGCCTGGCCGAAGGAAGGCACATCAAATATATCATATAAACTTGCTCAAGCCGTGGCGGGACCGTGAACCTGTGGAAACCCCTTGCCTGGGAGCCGCACCAGAAGGCAAGGTGGAGGAGGTCACTATTGCAGAGACTCTATCACCGGCCCAGAAGCAACAGTGTCGAGAATTACTACAGCGGAATCGGGACCTGTTCTCAGAGTTGCCGGGGCATACACAAGTGATAGAGCATGACGTGCTGACAGAACCGCATGTACGAGTGAATTTGAAGCCGTATCGGATTCCGGAAGCACGCCGGGAGGTGATCTCGGCTGAGGTGAAGAGGATGTTAGACCTCGGGGTAATAGAGGAGTCAAAGAGTGGGTGGTCGAGCCCAATTGTCCTCGTGCCGAAGCCCAATGGAGAGTGGAGGTTTTGTAATGACTACCGTCGGCTAAATGAGGTATCCAAGTGTGACGCGTACCCTATGCCCCGCGTCGACGAACTCATCGAGAGGCTTGGACCGGCGAGGTACATCACCACTCTTGACCTGACGAAGGGCTACTGGCAGATCTCCATGTCCCAGATGGCTAAAGAGAAGACGGCTTTCTCAACACCTGATGGCTGTTTTCAATACAAGCGGATGCCGTTCGGACTACAGGGGGCCCCAGCCACTTTCCAGAGGGCTATGGATCGGATCCTAGCCCCACATAAGAAGTATGCCGCAGCCTACCTCGACGACATTGTGGTCTTTAGCCCAGACTGGGCTAGTCACCTACCTAAATTACAGGCCGTTTTGGACGCGCTAAGGAAAGCAGGATTTACCACAAATCCGAAGAAGTGTGCCATCGGAAAAGAGGAGGCCAAGTACCTGGGCTATGTTGTTTGGAGAGGCGAAATAAAGCCGCAGATCAAGAAAGTGGAGGAAATTCAAACCTGGCCGCAACCGCTCTCAAAGAAGCAGGTGAAAGCATTCCTGGGAATGGTGGGATACTACCGGCGGTTTATCCCGAATTTCGCCACGATTGCCGCCCCACTAACGGATCTTCTAAAAGGCACCAAATCAACCATGGTGAAATGGACGGAAGAAACGGAGACCGCGTTTCAAAAGCTGAAGCTAACACTGTGCAAACAGCCTGTCCTGGTCGCGCCAGACTTTAACAAAGAATTTGTGGTCCAGACTGACGCATCAGAAGTTGGTCTAGGGGCCGTACTCTCCCAAGAAATAAATGGGGAAGAACATCCCATTCTCTATCTAAGCCGAAAGCTGTCCTCCTGCGAGAAGAACTATGCCATAGTAGAGAAGAGTGTTTAGCCATAAAATGGGCCGTGGATACACTGAAATATTACCTGCTAGGCCGGAAGTTTAAATTAGTATCAGACCATGCCCCGTTGAGATGGTTGAGGGAAAAGAGGGGAAAAAATGCTAAGGTAACTAGATGGTTCCTAGAGCTGCAAGAATTTAACTTTCACGTGGAGCATAGGCCAGGGAAGTTACATGGGAATGCAGATGCCCTCTCTAGGATTCCCTGTCTGGTGTCAGAAGGTGCCCAAACCCCCGGTTTTGGGCAGAGGGGGGGAATATGTGACAGTGTCACTGGTTTTATATGTGAGGGGAGGTATGTGTCACACAGGATGCTCTCCTGTGTGAACTAAGACCTACTTAATTTATCTGCCAGCATGTTATATGTTAAAAGGGTGTGGCTGAGCAATGTTAAAAGCTCAGTCCTGTTTTTTTTCTCTGGTGTGGTCTGGAGAGGCAAGTCTCCAGACAGGATAGTGGAAGCTGCAGAGCTTTCCACAAGGACTTTAACAGTGCAGTTTATGCTACCGAGAGCGGGTGGAACCCACTCATCTATGGACTGAGTTGTTTTTTTTTTTTTTTATGCTTTTCCCGTTTAACCCAGAAGGGTCATGTTTACTTTTCCTGCGAAACCTGCATGAGTTTATGGCTGATAA
This sequence comes from Oophaga sylvatica, assembly GCA_033576555.1. NCBI lineage: Eukaryota > Metazoa > Chordata > Amphibia > Anura > Dendrobatidae > Oophaga > Oophaga sylvatica. The sequence continues at coordinate 420,971,697 of JARQOD010000003.1, read as the reverse complement.
TAAACCAGCAGAAAGAAAACCCAGAGAACGTGTGTCCTGAGTCTACCTTCAGGAGAGCCGAGCGAGTCGTCTTACCACAGTATGTTATGTGTTATATGTATGTTCTGTATGTTATGTGTTGTATGTTATATGTATGTTCTGTATGTTATGTGTTACAGGTATGTTCTGTATGTTATGTGATGTATGTTATATGTATGTTATGTGTTGTATGTTATGTGTATGTTACATGTTGTATTTTATATGTATGTTCTGTATGTTATGTGTTGTATGCTATATGTATGTTATATGTATGTTATGTGTTATATGTATGTTCTGTATGTTATGTGTTATAGGTATGTTCTGTATGTTATGTGATGTATGTTATATGTATGTTATGTGTTGTATGTTATATGTATGTTCTGTATGTTATGTGTTGTATGTTATATGTATGTTACGTGTTGTATGTTATATGTATGTTCTGTATGTTATGTGTTGTATGTTATATGTATTACGTGTTGTATGTTATATGTATATTATGTGTTGTGTGTTATATGTATGTTATGTGTTATATGTTATATGTATGTTATGTGTTGTATGTTATATGTATGTTATATGTATGTTATGTGTTGTATGTTATATGTATATTCTGTGTTATATGTATGTACTGTATGTTACGTGTTGTATGTTACATGTATGTTATGTGTTGTATGTTATATGTATGTTATGTGTTGTATGTTATATGTATGTACTGTATGTTATGTGTTATATGTATGTTCTGTATGTTATGTGTTGTATGTTATATGTATGTTATGTGTTGTATGTTATATGTATGTTATGTGTTATATGTATGTTCTGTATGTTATGTGTTGTATGTTATATGTATGTTATGTGTTGTATGTTATATGTATGTTATGTGTTATATGTATGTTCTGTATGTTATGTGTTACAGGTATGTTCTGTATGTTATGTGATGTATGTTATATGTATGTTATGTGTTGTATGTTATATGTATGTTACGTGTTGTATTTTATATGTATGTTCTGTATGTTATGTGTTGTATGTTATATGTATGTTATATGTATGTTATGTGTTATATGTATGTTCTGTATGTTATGTGTTGTATGTTATATGTATGTTCTGTATGTTATGTGTTACAGGTATGTTCTGTATGTTATGTGATGTATGTTATATGTATGTTATGTGTTGTATGTTATATGTATGTTACGTGTTGTATTTTATATGTATGTTCTGTATGTTATGTGTTGTATGTTATATGTATTACGTGTTGTATGTTATATGTATATTATGTGTTGTGTGTTATATGTATATTATGTGTTGTGTGTTATATGTATGTTATGTGTTGTATGTTATATGTATGTTATGTGTTGTATGTTATATGTATGTTATGTGTTGTATGTTATATGTATGTACTGTATGTTATGTGTTATATGTATGTACTGTATGTTACGTGTTGTATGTTATATGTATGTTTGTGTTGTATGTTATATGTATGTTCTGTATGTTATGTGTTATATGTATGTTCTGTATGTTATGTGTTGTATGTTATATGTATGTTATGTGTTGTATGTTATATGTATGTACTGTATGTTATGTGTTATATGTATGTTCTGTATGTTATGTGTTGTATGTTATATGTATTTTATGTGTATGTTATGTGTTATATGTATGTTCTGTATGTTATGTGTGTTGTTATATGTATGTTGTATTATGTTTATAGTATGTTCTGTATGTTATGTGTTGTATGTTATATGAGTTATGTGTTGTATGTTTATGTATGCTATGTGTTGTATTAGTTTGTATGTTATGTGTTGTATGTTATATGTATGTTGTGTTGTTATTGTTTATGTTATTGTATGTTATAGTATGTATGTGTTGTATGTTATATGTATGTTTATGTATGTTATTGTTGTATGTTATGTTATTATGTTTTGTGTATGTGTATGTTATATGTGTTAATGTATGGTTATATGGTATGTATGTTATATATGTTATGTTTGTTGTTGTATGTTTATATGTATGTACTGTATGTTTACGTGTTGTATGTTAAGTGTATGTTGTATGTTATATGTATGTTATATGTATGTTATGGTTTTTGTATGTTATGTATGTTATGTGTTGTATTTATGATGGTATGTTATGTGTTATGTTTATATGTATGTTATATGTATGTTATGTGTTGTATGTTATATGTATGTTCTGTATGTTATGTATGTTATATGTATGTTCTGTATGTATGTTATGTATGTTGTATGTTATATGTATGTTATGTGTTGTATGTTATATGTATGTTATGTGTTGTATGTTTATATGTAATGTTCTGTGTTGTATGTTATAAATATGTACTGTATGTTATGTGTTATATGTATGTTATATGTATGTTATGTGCATGTTCTTTGTTATATGTTCTGTATGTTGTGTATGTAATGTATGGTTTTTTTTTACATTCAACACATTAGCCGGATGATGGGACTACTACTGTCCCACCATTGGCTAATGTGTCACTCACTGACAGTGTAGCAGGCATAGCCGGATGGGACTTGTAGTCCCATCGGACTATGCCTGCATATACACACACAGCCTTGCGCACACACAGACACACAGACTGACAGTGTAGCAGGCATAGCCCGATGGGACTTGTAGTCCCATCGGACGATGCCTGCATGCACGCACACACAGACTGACAGTGTAGCAGGCATAGCCGGATGGGACTTGTAGTCCCATCGGACGATGCCTGCATACACACACACACACACACAAAGCGGGCGGCACCGCTCAGCCAATGGCGGGGGATTTGAATCCCGCGACGCTCATTGTCTGAGCAGCCGCCGGCTCTGCCAATGAGCGGCGCCGCTTTGGCTGGGGATTTTAATCCCGCAACGCTCATTGGCAGAGCCGGCGGGCGGCTCAGCCAATGAGCGGTGCCGGCACGGCTTTGGCGAAGAATTTGAATCCCACGATGCTCAAAGCCACGCTGGCACCCCTCTTTGGCTGAGCCCCCCGCCGGCGCTGAAAATGGGCACTGCAGGTGTGCTTACTGTCCTCCCCCCTGCCGACATTGCTTCCCCATTGACTTGCATTGGGTTTCGTGTTTCGGCAGAAACCCGACTTTTCACGCTAGTCGACCGATTTCACTAGACACGACTTTTGCGAAAGTCGGGCTCCGTGAAACCCGACTCGACCCAAAAAAAGGGAAAGTCGCTCATCTCTAGTCATAAGAGATCAGTGGGGGTCCAACCCATATACACTGAGGCTCCATTTAAAGTCTATGTGACTTATGGAGCTTGCCAAGTACAATATGCATTAAATTGGGTGTCACCCCCTCTATTGAATTTTGGGACACAAGCCCCCAATTCTGGCCATTCCAGACACTACGGCCAACATTAAGTTTCATCTGGTCACAACTTGCAAATTGCCTTGTAGTCAGCTCAGCCACATTGGGATTGTGTCTTCTTATAGGATATAATGATCCCTGAGTTTCTGATTGCACCTCCCCTCCCCCATCCTGGTTTCCTCTGCAAATGAGACTAGAACCTTCTGTCTGAGCCACCGCCACTATGAGATTTTGGCCGGGATCACACATGTGAGGAAATCGTCCGACGCTCACATGTGAAATCCCAGCTATGGCGCCGGCACTCGGGAGTTGAGTGCGCGGCTGCATGTATTCATATGCAGTCACTCGCTCCACTCCCGAGTGCCGGCGCCAGAGCTGGGATTTCACATGCAAGTGTTGGTCATTTTCGTCGCATGTGTGATCCCGGCCTTTCAATAAAAGCGACACCCAGAGAAGAGGGGTAAAAGTGATACGTGCGTGTTCACAAGAGAAGGACACAAAATCAATTTCTGACTTGTCCTCATGCAAAAAAACTGCAAAGAAAACTTTACAAGTGATTTATCCAAATGACCCGGATGATATTCTGTCGATGTCTGACAGTGAATCCCTTAACCCCTTTCTGACATTGGGCGCAGTAGTACGCCAATATCGGACTCCCTCCCTTTGATGTGGGCTCCAGCGCTGAGTCCACATCTTTCCCGGGACATGTCAGCTGTTTTGATCAGATTCCGCCCGCAGCTGACAGCAGCATTTAAATGGCACTTCCGGCAATCAGGCCGAAAATGCGCTCACCAGTGACCCACGTCATGTGATCGTGGGTCACCGGTGCATTGGCATGACAACCTGAGGCCTCCTGGTCGGCAGTCACAGCAAGTGAGTAATTCTGCTACGTAGAGGCGATCTGACCATCGACTCTATGTAGCAGAGCCGATCGGGCTATGGCAGCTTCTAGTCTCCCATGAAGACTATTGAATCGTGCCAAAAGGGAAAAAAATGTTTTTTAAATATATTAAAAAAATAAAAAAATATAAAAGTTTAAATCACCCCCCTTTCGCCCCATTCAAAATAAAACAATAAAAATAAAATCAAACATACACATATTAGGCATCACCGCGTTCAGAATCGCCCGATCTATCAATAAAAAAAGTATTAATCTGATCGCTAAACGGCGTAGCGAGAAAAAAATTAGAAATGCCAGAATTACCTTTTTTTGGTCACTGCAACATTGAATTAAAATGCAATAACGGGCGATAAAAAGATCTTATCTGGACCAAAATGGTATCATTAAAAACGTCAGCTCGGCACGAAAAAAATAAGCCCTCACCCAACCCGAGATCAGGAAAAATGGAGACGCTACAGGTCTCGGAAAATGGTGCAAATTCTTTTTTTTTTTTTTAGCAAAGTTTTGAATTTTTTTTTTCACCCCTTAGATAAAAATGAACCTAGACATGTTGGGTGCCTATGAACTCATAATGACCTGGAGAATCATAATGGCAGGTTAGTTTTAGCATTTAGTGAACCTAGTAAAAAAGCCAAACAAAAATCAGGTGTGTGATTGCACTTTTTTTGCAATTCCACCACACTTGGAATTTTTTTCCCGTTTTCTAGTACGCAATATGGTAAAACCAATGGTGTTGTTCAAAAGTACATCTTGTCCGCAAAAAATAAGCCCTTATATGGCCATATTGACAGAAAAATAAAAAAGTTATGGCTCTGTGAAAGAGAGGAGCGGTATTTTCTCAACCAGACAGACAAAGCCAGCGAGTGGGGGCAGATAATATAAGCCTAGGGAGGGTGTATTTATTTTGTGCCCCCCCTGGCTACTAACATCTGCCCCCAGCCACCCCAGAAAAGGCAAATCTATAATTAGATGCGCCCTTTCTGGCACTTTGCCCATCTATTCTTATTGCCCTATAGCGGTGGCTAATGGGTTAATAATGGGTTAAAGCCACCTTGCTATTGAAAGGTGACTTTAAGCCAGGTTAATAATTGAGAGTTGTCAATTAGACAACTCTCAATTATTAATCCTATTGAAGGAAATAAAAAAACACACACACATTAATAATAAATAATTTTAATGAAATAAACACACATTTTTTGACCATCTTTTATTTAACTGGTAATCCATGCGAAGCCCTTGTTCTCCTGTAATAAATAAAAAATAATAAAATAACATTATTCTTACCTATCCGCCGCTCTGTCAGGTCCCACGCTGTAATCCTTCACAAAGGGTTAACTGCCTTACAGCCAAGCAGCGCAGCTAATGCTGCCTGCTCAGCTGTAAGCCCACGAATGAATGAGCTTATCTTCAGGGCGACAGGAGAGGAAGTGATTACTGTGGGAAGCTTAATTGATTGCTTCCCACGGTAATCAGTTCACTTCAAGTCAGCCGGGACTCCCTCTGACATCACTAATGCTGTGCGATGTCCCTGGCTGACCTGAACTGATTAGGGCTCCGTCTCACATTGCGACGCAGCAGCGATCCCGACAACAATATGAACTTGTCAGGATCGCTGGTGTGTCGCTATATGATCGCTGCTGAGCTGCCAAACAGGCAGCTCAGGCAGCGATCAGTACAAGCGACACTGCAGGTAACGTCGCTTCAGGTCAGCCAGGGACACCGCACAGCATCAGTGACGTCAGAGGGAGTCCCGGATGACCTGAAGTGAACTGATTACCGTGGGAAGCAATCAATTAAGCTTCCCACAGTAATCACTTCCTCTCCTGTCGCCCTGAAGATAAGCTCATTCATTCGTGGGCTTACAGCTGAGCAGGCAGCATTAGCTGCGCTGCTTGGCTGTAAGGCAGTTAACCCTTTGTGAAGGATTACAGCGTGGGACCTGACAAAGCGGCGGATAGGTAAGAATAATATTGTGTTATTATTTTTTATTTATTACAGGAGAACAAGGGCTTCACACGGATTATCAGTTAAATAAAAGATGGTCAAAAAATGTGTGTTTATTTCATTAAAATTATTTATTATTATTGTGTGTGTTTTTTTTATTTCCTTCAATAGGATTAATACTTGATAGTTGTCTAATTGACAACTCTCAATTATTAACCTGGCTTAAAGTCACCTTTCAATAGCAAGGTGGCTTTAACTCATTATTAACCCATTCGCCACCGCTACAGGGCAATGGGAATAGACGGGCAAAGTGCCAGAAAGGGCGCATCTAATTATAGATTTGCCTTTTCTGGGGTGGCTGGGGCAGATGTTAGTAGCCAGGGGGGCACAAAATAAATGCACCCTCCCTAGGCTATTATTATCTGCCCCCACTCGCTGGCTTTGTCTGTCTGGTTGAGAAAATAGCGCGGGAGCCCACACATTTTTTTTCAACGAATTTACACCTTTAATTAACCCCTAGCTGTATGAAATTTTGCACACATACACTCATGTAATTGTTAGTGAAAACCATATATCAAACTACATGAAATGACATGGTTAACTGTATGTAAACCATGTGTCATTTCATGTCGGGTCTGTAATTTCACAAAAACCGGCAATTGAATTAGCGGCTATTATACTATGTAGAAGTGCATGAACTATAAATATATATATATATATATGTGTCACAATGACATATATATATGTATTATATAGTGTTTTGTGAGCTGTCAGTGTGATTTTACCGTAGCCGGGGATGATTTGCCCGCTTTTCAAAGGACACTGGTGCATATAAATCGGACAGCACTCGCAGAGTGCTGTCCGATTTTTTATCGCATCCATTGACTTGCATTAGCGATTATCATGCCAAAATCGCTGCAAATCGCAGCATGCTGCGATGTTTTTCTCAGACCGATTTCAGCTGAGAAAAAAAATCGCAAATGAGATGTCACCTATTGAATAACATTGGTCCGATTGCAATCCGATTTTTTATCGGCTTGCAATCGTCCATTTTTGTCTCCAGTGAGTATGAGCCCTTAGGCCGAGATCACACATGTGACGAAAACGTCCGATGCTCGCATGTGAAATCCCAGCTCTGGCGCCGGCACTCAGGAGTGGAGCGAGCGGCTGCATAGAAATACATGCAGCCGTGCACTCCACTCCCGAGTGTCGGCGCCAGAGCTGGCATTTCACATGCGAGCATCGGACGTTTTCATCACATGTGTGATCTCAGCCTTATAGTCCTGCACTGGTAGTTTGTTACAATGTATCAGTCTGCAGTCCAAGAGGCTATTCAGCCTGTAGATGATTGTCTATACTGGATACAAATGTAACAACATCTGATCTATGAGAAATATTCTGTCTGGATGGGGTTTTAATAATTAAAGAAATATGCATTGTTTCCATTCACTGACAGTACGCAGAGGTCTTGAAAATTGTGGATAATTTACATGGCAGATTTATTAAAGAGCATTTTATTACATTTCATTTACATAACCCTGGAAAAAAACATTTTGTCTAATTTATGTAAAGTTTTTGCTCTTTTATGTGATTTAAGAAGAATTCGCTGACAGCAAGCAGAGATCTTAATAATGTTAAGTGTTGGTATTGGGGGCTGTGTCAGTCCAACATGGTCATATTGGGCTTTTCAGATTCTGGAAGTAAACACATGAAAATTCCTGCTACTGACAGCAAGCAGAGATCTTGGAAACAGCGAGGAAGTGATGTACAAAGTATATTAGAAAGTTGCAGAATGTGAAATTATTCAGCATTTAAAGGCGAAATCCAGTTACAAAGTAACTGTATACATCGGTGGTGGTCTGACACCAGGGGCCCAGGAGGTCAGGGGGCCCATTCCTACTTCCAAAACAGGTGGAATTGTGCATTATGAGATATTGGACTGCAATGGGCCCATTATTGTTCTTGCAGAGGGGCCCTCTTCTGTGTGTCCGCCAGGGGTCTCAAATATTTGAGATGTGCATTTTCATCAATTTCCCTATTAAAGTTATCATAATTTAATGAAAAGAAGAAAAAATTCTAAAAAAAACCTGTCTTGCAGTGAACCGCACACTAAATGCTATTTACAGTATTACTGCAGCTTTAAGGGGATTCTGTTATCCCCCCAGGAGCTGCCTCCGCTGTTCCACTGTAATAGACACTAATCCTTGGATATAAAGAAGCAGCATTTACATCTGCCTGTCATGTTGTCAGATCCTTCTCTTACCTTCAGGCGCAGCTCAAAAATCCTCCTGTAGCCTGACCCGCTATCAGGCGTAAAAATAGCAAAGCAAATAAAGTAAAAGTGCATCAGTCACAATGAACAATGGACAAAAGAAAAGCATCCTGTGCTATTGAGAAAAGAGGGAGAAACCAGAGCAAACACTGCACAGGCACAGAGAAAGCAGCGAATGTTCCCACTGTGTCCTGTAATAACTCACAGAAATGCACACATATTATAATAATATAAACGAACACTGAAACATATGGTATTCCAGATCTATAATATTTATTACACAACTTATGTTCTGTTATGTAGACAGTATTATAGTAGTTATATTCTTGACATAGGGGCAGTATTATAGTAGTTATATTCTTGTACATAGAGGCAGCATTATAGTAGTTATATTCTTGCATATAGGGGCAGTATTATAGTAGTTATATTCTTGTATATAGGAGGCAGTATTATAGTAGTTATATTCTTATACATAGGGCAGTATTATAGTAGTTATATTCTTGTATATAGGAGGCAGTATTATAGTAGTTATATTCTTATACATAGGGGCAGTATTATAGTAGTTATATTCTTGTATATAGGAGGCAGTATTATAGTAGTTATATTCTTATACATAGGGGCAGTATTATAGTAGTTATATTCTTGTATATAGGAGGCAGTATTATAGTAGTTATATTCTTATACATAGGGGCAGTATTATAGTAGTTATATTCTTGTACATAGGAGCAGTATTATAGTAGTTATATTCTTGTACATAGGGGCAGTATTATTGTAGTTATATTCTTGTATATAGGGGCAGTATTATAGTAGTTATATTCTTGTATATAGGGGCAGTATTATAGTAGTTATATTCTTGTATATAGGGGCAGTATTATAGTAGTTATATTCTTGTATATAGGGCAGTATTATAGTAGTTATATTCTTGTACATAGGGGCAGTATTATAGTAGTTATATTCTTGTACATAGGGGCAGTATTATAGTAGTTATATTCTTGTATATAGGGTCAGTATTATAGTAGTTATATTCTTGTATATACGGGCAGTATTATAGTAGTTATATTCTTGTATATAGGGGCAGTATTATAGTAGTTATATTCTTGTACATAGGGGCAGTATTATAGTAGTTATATTCTTGTATATAGGGGCAGTATTATAGTAGTTATATTCTTGTATATAGGGGCAGTATTATAGTAGTTATATTCTTGTATATAGGAGCAGTATTATAGTAGTTATATTCTTGTACATAGGAGCAGTATTATAGTAGTTATATTCTTGTACATAGGGGCAGTATTATAGTAGTTATATTCTTGTACATAGGGGCAGTATTATAGTAGTTATATTCTTGTATATAAGAGCAGTATTATAGTAGTTATATTCTTGTATATAGGGGCAGTATTATAGTAGTTATATTCTTATACATAGGGGCAGTATTATAGTAGTTATATTCTTGTATATAGGAGGCAGTATATAGTAGTTATATTCTTATACATAGGGCAGTATTATAGTAGTTATATTCTTGTATATAGGAGGCAGTATTATAGTAGTTATATTCTTATACATAGGGGCAGTATTATAGTAGTTATATTCTTGTATATAGGAGGCAGTATTATAGTAGTTATATTCTTATACATAGGGGCAGTATTATAGTAGTTATATTCTTGTACATAGGAGCAGTATTATAGTAGTTATATTCTTGTACATAGGGGCAGTATTATTGTAGTTATATTCTTGTATATAGGGGCAGTATTATAGTAGTTATATTCTTGTATATAGGGGCAGTATTATAGTAGTTATATTCTTGTATATAGGGGCAGTATTATAGTAGTTATATTCTTGTATATAGGGGCAGTATTATAGTAGTTATATTCTTGTACATAGGGGCAGTATTATAGTAGTTATATTCTTGTACATAGGGGCAGTATTATAGTAGTTATATTCTTGTATATAGGGGCAGTATTATAGTAGTTATATTCTTGTATATAGGGGCAGTATTATAGTAGTTATATTCTTGTATATAGGGGCAGTATTATAGTAGTTATATTCTTGTACATAGGGGCAGTATTATAGTAGTTATATTCTTGTATATAGGGGCAGTATTATAGTAGTTATATTCTTGTATATAGGGGCAGTATTATAGTAGTTATATTCTTGTATATAGGAGCAGTATTATAGTAGTTATATTCTTGTACATAGGAGCAGTATTATAGTAGTTATATTCTTGTACATAGGGGCAGTATTATAGTAGTTATATTCTTGTACATAGGGGCAGTATTATAGTAGTTATATTCTTGTATATAAGAGCAGTATTATAGTAGTTATATTCTTGTATATAGGGGCAGTATTATAGTAGTTATATTCTTGTATATAGGGCAGTATTATAGTAGTTATATTCTTGTATATAGGAGCAGTATTATAGTAGTTATATTCTTGTACATAGGAGCAGTATTATAGTAGTTATATTCTTGTACATAGGGGCAGTATTATAGTAGTTATATTCTTATATATAGGGGCAGTATTATAGTAGTTATATTCTTGTATATAGGAGCAGTATTATAGTAGTTATATTCTTGTACATAGGGGCAGTATTATAGTAGTTATATTCTTGTATATAGGAGCTGTATTATAGTAGTTATATTCTTGTACATAGGGGAAATTTTTATTGTAAAAACCAAACAAATACAAATATACTGACATTCCTCCAGTAATACAAAAATAAATTCACTTGGATTGTACATACATTCATTACATATCCGGATTATACATATAAAATTATCTTAAAGAGTCCATACACCTGGTTGGAAAAAAAAACAAAACAAAAAAAAAAAAAACATCATATTTCAACCCAGTGACACATCCTTCCATAACTTAACATTTCCTAATGATTTTATCTATCTGGGGTCGGACATTATGTGGTTGACAGCGTCACAGATCTGAGTCGGAGTTATTCTGGTCACCGCCGGTCTCCATTTCAGACTCTACCCGAGAGCCCTCAGGTAATGGCTTCCGCTTGGGCGGAGGACAGTCCTCTACGTCCCTATCAAACTCTGCGTCAATTCTTCTAAGGTCATTCTCAAAATCACCGTCAGACTCAGACAGAACACCAAACCTATTAGATAAGTCCATTACACCTGCAGAAAACTGGACCTTCTTCCTGGCTCCTTGGCCAGTGTCATACTCCTTCTCAGGTTTACGGGAGGTCTTGTCCTTTTTCTTCCTTTTAGTCTGAGACACAGATGGTAGCACTGAAGTAATGCCTCCCTGTGACTGCTGCCCCTGAGAGACAACCTCCATACTCCCCTGTGCACCCTCTGAACCCTGCTGCTCTGGTGTCACCTGAGTAGACCCCTGGTGGGCCTCCGGTCTGGCCAGTATTTCCCCTGACAGTAAAGCTGCCTCCTCCAGAATCTCTGCCCCTGCCACCAAATCCTCATCAGGATAGTCCTTACAGATTATGTGCCAGGCGTCAGGACAGTCCCTGTGAGGGTGACCGATCTTCCCACAGAGGTTGCACCTGATGTTCTGGCAGTCTGCAGCCACATGGCCGACCTCCCCACACAGGTTGCACTTCACCACAGTACACGTATTTGCCAGGTGACCCGCCTTGCCACATTTGAAGCACTTACGAGGCTGCCCAGGATAGAAACACACACCCCTCTCCCTCCCAATAAAGAAGGAGTTGGGTAAGTGGGCAGTGATATTATCGCATTGGCGCAGTTTCACCAAAACCCTCCACCCTCCCATCCAGATACCATCATTGTCTCTGCTTTTGGTGAGGTCAGAGACCAGGTCACAATGCCTCCGGAGCCACACCACAATGTCCTGCGGGGGAACAGACTCATTCCAGAAGATGAGATTAACCGTAACGGTATCTGGCTTAGAGATAGGAATAAAGCTGAAACTACTCCAGCCCTCAGAGTCTCTAAACTTGGGGAAATTAGACCAGAACCTGTCCAGGTCAGTCATGAGCTTAAAGCTGACGTCATAGCCCTGCCTGTCTGGAAGATTAATCACCGCCAAGATGCTGACTGGCGCAAACCCCATCTGGCGACACAAGAGCTCCCTGACCACAAACCTTCTATCTGGCAGATCCTCATTGGCACCTCTGTGCCGGAAACGCACGACGTTTCTCCGTTTAAACGCCTGGCCGGTATAATTGGCACCAGAGGTGAAGGACGGAGCACCACGACTCCAGGCATTACTGGGGGGAACCTGCAGGGTCACACTAGGCTGACTGACAGGGTGAGGGTCTGCAGCAGGGGGGCTTCTACACCTTGTGTGCTCGGAATTAAAGGGGGGAAATCACAGACATTATCATGTACATTGTTATCATCAACATCAATGTCACTATCAGACTGCGCAGCGTCCAGCAAAGATACTGTGCTCCCCAAACCCCCGACCCCTCAGATACAGCGTGGTTATCCCCAGCATCAGACCCTGCTGGGCACCATCAGGAACTACCGGCACATGTCCACTGCCCAACTGTTGTGTGTTGGCATTCTGAGACCTGTAGTCCCTCTGCTGAAATATGTCCATGCTGCTGCTCGGAATCTGCTGCAGGCGGCTGTGCTAGGCATTCTGAGACTTGTGGTACCTCTGCTGGGGTCTGCACTACAGGCTGCTGCTGGTGCGGCATTTGCCCCTTTTGGAAGCAGAAACTTGCAGGCTGCAGCACTGGCCGCACCTGCTTCTGGGGTCCACCTGGGACAATGTCTGACCTGGAACCTGCAGAGTTCTGCTTCTGTGAATTAAACAGTTCCTGGTTCCTATAAGTCTCTGCCAGGGGCCCCATCCTCTCTAGGACGCAGTCCATGTCCCTCACCACTTTTGCCAGCAATACACCCAGTGTGTTCAGAGTCTCGTCATAAAAATCATGACTCCCGGGATTAATAGCCTTTAGCTTATAGCAAGTGTCTATCTGCATCTGTAGTGAGTCTTTCTGCTGCTGTAACTCACAGAACTTCTTGACTAGTCCTGGGATCTCCTCTGCGAGCTGAAGCTCAGGTGCACGTGACGTCTCCTCCTGGATCCTGCATTCAGCGATGTCCCCGGCTGCTTGAACCTAGACGTCTCCTTAATTTTCACCACCGCTGGTTTCATGGCTCCAGGCTCCACAGCACTTTTACTGCTGCCACCTGACTGCGACCTTGTGCGTCCAGAGCTCGCCATGCTGGTCACCACATATTTCTGCTGCAAGTTTTCCTGTAATGTCTGTCTCTCCAGTGAGGTTCTCCTCTGCCTGCTGGAAGTCAGCTGCACACCTGAAGCCGCTGATGGCCTCTCCTGAGCTGCAGGCTGCTTTCCTCCATTCAGCTTCTCACCAGGAGATTTCTTCTGGATTTCTCCTAATTGCACTTCACTTTGCTTGCCTTGGCTGGCCGACTGCTGAACTGCAACTTTCTTACATACAATGGCTTTTCCTTGTTCCGTTACTTTACTTACTTTCACAGCTTCATCCTTCTTGTTGCTGCTACTTCCATTCGGAGCTTTCTTCCCATCAGAAATCACTTTAGGATTTCCATCTGCATTAGAAACAGCTTGGGCGCTTCTTCCCAGTGTAGGCCTGGAAGCCTGGGCCTTGCTTGGGGAGTTTCCCCGCCTAGGGTGGCCCCTCCCTGGGCTTGCTCCAGACATCAGGAGAGCTACAAACACACAACCTCTCAGCTAGGAGGCAGTATTATAGTAGTTATATTCTTGTATATAGGGGCAGTATTATAGTAGTTATATTCTTGTATATAGGAGCAGTATTATAGTAGTTATATTCTTGTATATAGGGGCAGTATTATAGTAGTTATATTCTTGTACATAGGAGACAGTGTTATAGTAGTTATATTCTTGTACATAGATGGCAGTTTTCTTTTATTAATTTTCTTGTAGACCATACTATTACAATTAGAGTACAATATCTCAAAAAGTTTCCACTCCTCCTCCACAGAAGAAGAAAAATGAGTGAATCTTCTGGCGTTTTCCTCCACTAGTTATTAGATATCATTACCACGGACCCCTGTCCATTATAAAACAATATGTTGGAGAATGCTAATGAATGGCTCCTGGGAGAAATCAGACATGACTTTATTTGTTTGAACAGTTAAACCTCGGGGAACGACATCATTCCTGGAATAGAGATATAATGGACGTGTGTTATAAGCTGATGCTCCCATCTATATGGAGATCTCATTCCCTTCGTCTCCTGAGTTTGCTGGAAGACACCGCGCTGCTCTTCTCATGGTGATAAATATCTGAGCAGTCATTCCGGATTTGTATGGTGGGAGCTTATTTGCATTGGAGACGGATACAATATATCAGCATATTCTAGACTGTTAATGTTCCTCTTGCGTCCTGCGATGCCTTTTTAGCCTCACCCTAAACCCTCAGGAAATCATTTTCAGACTAATTTGTTTTCACATGTGTTGGAGAAATTGCTTTGCTTGCAATAAAGGAACAGTGGATATTGGCAATGAGCCCCCCAAAAGTGAAATATTGCCAGAAACAGTCCAAGCGTTGCACCACTGAGTGGCAATTATTGACTTTTAGAGGATTTTAGAGGGCTGCAGAGCTTCGTTCTTGGGGTGAGTTTCCACGGTCAGGAAACGCTGCGTGTTTGGCGCTGTGCGCTGGCGCAGCGCCAAACACGCAGCGTCCAGATGTTACAGCATAGTGGAGGGGATTTCAAGAAATCCCGTCTCCACTATGCGTAACAATACGCAGGTGGCAGACCTGCGTAAACGGACATGCGGCGCGTCTTTTTAGACCGCAGCATGTCCTCGCGTATTGCGGCGACGGTGCGTCGCCGCAACATAATTAACACAGGGCTATGTAGCCCTGCGCTCTTTCCGGAGGTGTTCCGGAGGTGTCCTGAACACCTCCGGAAAGAGCGCGCGTCATAAAGGGGCGGGGCTTAGACGGAGCGGAATTTCCGCTCCGTCCAAAGCGCTATGGTTCCGGACCGTGGAACCATAGCCTTAGGGTTCCAGAGCCCCAATCTCTGGATCGCTGGTTGTCCCGGGGTCAGACCCCATCAATCTGCAAGTAGTCCTTGATTTGTCTTTTAACCCCTTAACCACATAACGTACTGCTGGTATGTCATATGCCTCCTACGTGACTTTGATGCCAGATTGCCCACCAAGCAGAAGATGGCTGTGTCATTCAGCCATCATCTGCCTCTAACAGCCACGGGTGGAGCAAAGCTGCTGTAAGCTGTTAAATGCCACTGTCAATCTATGATAGCAGCATTTAATTTTTGCCGACGGGTGGCTGCATCATTGCATGCACCCATCCGCACATTTGTATCGTTATCGTGGAGCGCTAATTGGTTGGTATGACAGTTGGGGGTCTGCTGAAAACCCCCCATGACAGTCATCATGGTCCTTCTGTAATTTTTGCTATACAGAACAGTACTGATGCACTGATATGTATAATACAAGCAGTCGGATTATCGCAGCCTCTAGTCCTCTTAGGGGACTATTAAATACTGTGAAAAGTGAGAAAAAACTGTTTCATAAAATATAAAAAAATATATATATATAAAAGTTCAAATCATCCTACTTAAAAATTAAGAAATAAAAAAAAATGTACACTTAATTGGTATCTCTATGTTATTAAATGTCCGATCTATCAAACTATAACATAAAGTAATTGAATCAGTCATTGGCGTAATGAGAAAAAAAATCAAACTTCCAAAATTGCATTTTTTCAGGTGCCGCAGCAGCAATCAAAGCATCATATCTACCCCAAAATAATATCAATTATAACATTGACTTGGGGCACAAAAATAAGCCTTCATCCAGCCGTATATTCCAAAAATTGAAAACGTCATGGGTCTCGAAAAATTGCGACACAAGGAAAAATTTTTTTTTTCTTTTTACAAATTTCTGAATTTTTTTTAAACATATAAATAAAATAAAAACGATGCATGTTTGATATCTGCAGACTCGTACTGACCTTGAGAATCATATTGTCAGGTCATTACTAAGGTAAAAAAAATGCTGAAAATTTAAAAAAAAAATTAGAAATGGCGCTTTTTTCACAATTTTGCCGCTCTTGGAATTTTTTTTTGTTCTTTCCACTACGTCACATGATAAAATGGATGGCGAGAGTACAACCCATCTTGCAAAAAAACAAGCCCTCGGACGGCTATGATGAGGGAAAAATAATAAAAGTTATGTCTCTTGGAAGAAGGGGAGGGAAAATCGAAAAACGAAAATACAATAATGGAAAACTGCTTGATCGGGAAAGGGTTAATATCCATTTTAATCTATCTGCTTGCTGTAAATGAATGTTGAATATTCTTGTACTTGTTCAGTGATTTGCAACCTGCACAGACCCTATTACTTCTCACAGATGATTGTTTGTTACATTGTATTTATTGTCGGTGATACTTTTTGAGCTAAAACTCTATGGGCACAAATTTCTATCCTGTCCTGATAGCTTGTTACAATGTATCAGTGCAGGATCCCGTGTATCTCAGGATGGATTTCCTACACTGGATGCATTTGGAACAAACCCTCAGCTATTAGGATCCACACAAAGTCTTTTTGTCTTTAAGTTTTCAGAGAAGAAACTGAGCGAAAGTTTTGTTGGCGTTTTGAGATTTGGAAAGTTTCCACTAAGTTTTGGAGGAGTTTTGAAAAGTTTCAGAGGAGCTTTGGAAAGTTTCCACTAAGTTTTGGAGGAGTTTTGAAAAGTTTCAGAGGAGCTTTGGAAAGTTTACGCTAAGTTTTGGAGGAGTTTTGAGAAGTTTTGGAGGAGTTTTGAGAAGTTTTGGAGGAGTTTTGGAACGTTTCAAAGGAGTTTTGGAGGAGTTTTGAGAAGTTTTGGAGGAGTTTTGGAAAGTTCCCTTAAGTTTTGGAGGCATTTTAGAAATTTCGGAAGAGTTTCGGAAAGCTTCCTTAAGTTTTGGAGGAGTTAGAAAGTTTGTGCTAAGCTCTTGCTCTAAAAACTATTTGCGCACATAGCCTTAGATGTACAGTATTAATTCTACAGTTTTTTTTAACCCCTTCCCGACCCATGACGCCAACGTTGGCGTCATGAAAACATGTGCCATCCCGACCCATGACGCCAACGTTGGCGTCATGCTATAAATCATGTTCCTGCGGGGCGGGTGACCGGGGTCACTGAAAGGTCACCTGACCCGCAGTAACAGGACCCTTACTGCATCACCACAGGGGGGTTGGCTTAACCCCCACGTGGCTACGATCGTTCTGATTGGCTGTTAAAAGTGAAACAGCCAATCAGAGCGATTTGTAATATTTCACCAATGAAACTGGTGAAATATTACAATCCAGCCATGGCCGATGCTGCAATAGCATCTGCCATGGCTGGACACCGCGATCTGACCCCCCCACATCGAGTCACGGCGGTGATCGGCCGCCGCCATACCGGTCACCGCCGTCACTATCTGCTCCCCTGCGCCTGCGATCCGCTGCCCCCACCTTCCGTTCCCCCCCTCACCTCCTGACCCCCCCTACTCACCTCTCCCGGTCCACCGATGTCCCTGGATCCGTCCCGGCGGCTGCCCGGGACTCTTCATGGGCGCCGCCATCTTGGAAAATGGCGGGCGCATGCGCAGTGCGCCCGCCAGCCGGCGCATGCGCAGTGCGCCCTCCAGTGTCCAAAAATTTATTTTGATCACTGTGATAAACTGTCACAGTGATCAAAATAAAAAAAAGTAAATGAACCCCCCCCTTTATCATACGTAGGGACAAATAAAAAAATAAAGATTTTTTATTTTTTTTTCCTAGCAGATTTTGCTGCTGATTCGCAGCTGATTTTGCTGCGGATCCGCGGCGGATATTGCTGCGGATCCGCGGCTGATTTTGCTGCTGATCCGCGACGGATTTTGCTGCTGATCCACAGCGGATTTTGCTGCGCATCCGCGGCGGATTTTGCTGCTGATCCGCGGCGGATTTTGCTGCGGATCCGCGGCGGATTTTGCTGCGGATCCGCGGCGGATTTTGCTGCTGATCCGCGGCTGATTTTGCTGCGGATCCGCGGCGGATTTTGCTGCGGATCCGCGGCGGATTTTGCTGCGGATCCTCGGCGGATTTTGCTGCGGATCCGCGGCGGATTTTACTGGGGATCCGCGGCGGATTTTGCTGCTGATCCGTGGCGGATTTTGCTGTTGATTCGCGGCGGATTTTGCTGCGGATCTGCAGTGGAGATTTTGCTGCGGATTTGGCGCTGCGGATCCACAGCAGATCCAGAAACCATGTACAGTACAATGCAAATAAATGGTTAAAAAAAACGCTGTGCACATGCGGATTTGCTGCGGTTTTAAATCCGCAGCATGTCAATTCTTTGTGCGGATTCCGCAGCGGTTTTACACCTATTCCATTATAGGTGTAAAACCGCAGGGAAAAACTGCAGCAAATCCGTGCTAAATTCGCAGGTAAAACGCAGGTCATTTTACCTGCGGATTTAAGAAAAATCCGCAAGTGAATCCGCAACGTGTGCACGGGGCCTCAGGGTTAGGCCGGGATCACACATGCGAGTAAGTCGTCCGACACTCGCATGTGAAATCCCAGCTCTGGTGCCGGCATTCGGGAGTGGAGCGCGCGGCTGCATAGAACTATATGCAGCCGCGCGCTCCACTCAGAGTGCCGGCGCCAGAGCTGGGTTTTCACATGCGAGTGTCGGACGACTTACTCGCATGTGTGATCCCGGCCTTAGGGTTAGGCTGGGTTCATATTGCATTATGGCAGTCTGTTAGATGGACTGCGTTTCACCGCGGTATAACACGGTGTAACGCAGTCCGTTAACGCTTTTGTGTGCGCATCGCAACGCATGCCGTAAAGCGGCATGCGTTCGCGACGTGCCGTCATTCAGTGACGGAGCCTCGGACACGGGCTGCAGCGTCTGGGCTCCGTCACCGCTAGCACAGATGAATCATCTGCTGATTCATCTGCGGTAGCGGGTATAGCATAACGCGATCGTGTTATGCTATACCGTTACTAGCCGGTCAACGCTACATGTTGAACGGGCTGGTAAAACGCAATATGAACCCAGCCTTAGGGTTAGAACTAGGGTTAGGGTTAGCATTAGGTTTAGAATTAGGGTTAGGGTTGGAATTTGGGTTAGGGTTGGAATTTGGGTTAGGGTTGGAATTTGGGTTAGGGTTGGAATTAGGGTTAGGCTTGTGGTTAGGTTTATGATTAGAGTTGGGATTAGGGTTAGGGGTGTGTTGGGGTTAGGGTTATGGTTAGGGTTTGTATTAGGGTTAGGTGTTTGTAGGGGTTAGGGTTGGGGTTAGGGGTGTGTTGGGGTTAGGGTTGGAGTTAGAATTGAGGGGTTTCCACTATTTAGGCACATCAGGGGGTCTCCATATGCGACATGGCGCCACCATTGATTCCTGCAAATTTTGCGTTAAAAAAGTCAAACAGTGCTCCCTTTATTCCAAGCCCCGACGTATGCCCAAACAGTGGTTTATCCCCACATATGGGGTATCAGCGTACTTGGGAAAAATTGCACAACAACTGTGGGGGGTTCTAATTTCCTGTTAACATTGGGAAAAAAAATTTGGGGACTAAAAAATTATTTTTGTGGAAAAAAAATGATTTTATATTTTCAAGGCTCTGCGTTATAAACTTCTGTGAAGGACTTGGAGATTCAAAGTGCTTACCACACATCTATAGGAGTTCCTTGGGGGATCTAGTTTCCAAAATGGGGTCACTTGTGGGGAGTTTCTACTGTGTAGGCACATCAGGGACTCTGCAAACGTAACATGACGCCTGAAGACCATTCCATCAAGTGGGCATTTCAAAACGTCACTACTTCCATCCGAGCACCGACGTGTGCCCATACAGTAGTTTTCTCCCACATATGGGATAGCAGCATACTCAGGACAAATTGGACAACTTCTGGGGTCTAATTTCTCATGTTACCCTTGGGAAAATAAAAAATTGGGGACTAAAAGATCCTGATTGTGGAAAAAATATGATTTTTTTATTTTCATGCCCGGGCGTTATAAACTTCTGTGTAGCCCTTGGGGGTTCAAAGTGCTCACCACACATCTAGATAAGTTCTTTGGCGGGTCTAGTTTCCAAAATGGGGTCACTTGTGGGGAGTTTCTACTGTTTAGGCACATCAGGGGCTCTGCAAACGTAACAAGATGCCCGCAGACCATTCCATCAAGTCGGCATTTCAAAGCGTTACTACATCCCTTCCGAGCACTGACGTGTGCCCAAACAGTGGTTCCCCCCCACATATGGGGTACTAGCATACTCAGGACAAACTGGACAACAACTTTTGGGGTCCAATTTCTCCTGTAACCATTGTGAAAATAAAAAATAGTGGGCTAAAAAATCACTGTTTGAGAAAAAAAAAAGATTTTTTATTTTCACGGCTCTGCGTTATAAACTTCTGTGAAGCATCTGGGGGTTCAAAGTGCTCACTATGCATCTAGATAAGTTCCTTAGGGGGTCTAGTTTCCAAAATGGGGTCACTTGTGGGGGATCTCCAATGTTTAGGCACACAGGAACTCTCCAAATGCGACATGGCAACCTGTTGTGAATGGACTTGAAATGAGTTCTGAGCAGAGGCTCCCTCTGGTGGTTACAAGCGGTACTGGACTGTCCAGTGAAGATTGTGAGGAGTGGGAATCAGGTGTTACTGACTGGTCTTATATAAGGGAGTCGCCTTCCCATCAGGGTTGCCGGTGATCAATTGCTCTGGTCTCAATCCTTGAGTCCTGTTTCCTTTGTAGCCTGCTGTGTCGTGTCTGCATCTCCTTCTAACAGATAAGACATTTTCTTCTTTTTGTTTTTGTGCTTGATTTTTGCATTTTGTCCTGCACTTCTGTGGGGGCCTTCAGGGTCCCCTCTGGGGGCTTTTGCCCTCTCAGTTTAGTTCAGCCACTGATGTTTGTACTTTTGCTTTTTCCAGTTTTTTCAGTGGCTACTGTTTTGATTTTGTTACACCAGAGAACTATTTTAGGTGGTAGAGGTCGTGTGATCTCAGGTGATTTTGAAATTAGTAGAGTTGGTGCTTTTCAGGGTTTTTTGGGATTGCAGTAAGTGCCCTTCCTATCCTTTTCTATTTAGGTAGTTTGGGCCCCAACGTTTGCTCATACTGTTTTCTGTCTGTGTCAGTATTTCATCTTGTCTAACCGCCATTACATGTTTGGGGGCTTTCTATGTTCTTTGGGGATCTGCTCCGGGGCAGATAGCTTTCCTCTTTCTATCTTTAGGTGTAGTTAGTTTCTCAGGCTGTGACGAGGCGTCTAGGACCAACGTAGGAACGCTCCACGGCTGCCTCTAGTTGTGGTGGTTAGTCAGGGTACTGCAATCTCATAGATTCCAACTTCTCTGGTGTATTGCCTTTTTTACCTGCACTCCTCAGCTACCGAAACATAACAGTATCACCGGCCTAAAAATTGAAAATTGTATGGTACTCACAGAAGGGAAAAAATATTGTGAAAGAAAAAAGGTTGTCAGAGTTGTCAGAGATATTTTTCTGTTTGTTGCATTTTTTTTTTTCCCTCTGTATCTCTGGGTGCTGGGGAGGATTTTTTTTTTCTCTCAATGGAGTTTGCACAGTTGTCTGGCCGTGTGGATCAGCTTGCCACTGAGGTTCGGAGTATTGCTGCCTATCTTGCTAGGTTGCCTGTTGTGGAACCTAGGATTCCCATGCCAGATTTGTTTTTAGGGGATCGAGCTAAGTTTCAGAATTTCAAAAATAATTGTAAATTGTTTTTTGCCTTAAAATCTAAGTCCTCAGGGAACGCAGTGCAGCAGGTTCAAATTGTCATCTCTCTCCTGCGCGGCGATCCTCAGGATTGGGCTTTTTCCCTGACACCTGGGGATCCTGTTTTGAGTGATGTTGATGCATTTTTTCAGGCTTTGGGGTTATTGTACGATGAGCCTAATGTCACTGATCAAGCTGAAAAAGCCTTGTTGGCATTAAATCAGGGTCTTGATGACGCTGAGTTATACTGTCAGAGATTCCGTAGGTGGGCAGTCCTGACCAAGTGGAATGACGACGCTTTGGCGGCCTTTTTCGGAAGGGTCTGTCAGATAATGTAAAGGATGTTATGGTGGGATTCTCTGTCCCCTCTGGTTTTCAATGATTCTATGTCATTAGCGATTCAAATTGACAGACGTTTGCGTGAGCGGAGAAGTATGCGTGGAATGGTGTTGCCTTGTGAACCTGCTTCTGAACCCATGCAGTGTGATAGAGTGGTGTCTGGGGCACAGCGTCATGAGTTTCGAAAGCGCAATGGGTTATGTTTCTACTGTGGTGATGCCTCTCATGCTATTTCAGTCTGCCCTAAGCGGGGAAGACGTTTTGCACGCTCAGTTGTCTTGGGTAGTGTTCAGACTAAGTTTTTATTAACTGTCACTCTGATATGCTCTCTGTCCTCATTTTCTGCTCAGGCTTTCGTTGATTCTGGAGCAGCTATTAACCTGATGGATTATGATTTTGCTAAACGTTGTGGGTTTCCCTTGATACCCCTACAGAAGTCTATTCCCCTACTGGGGATCGATTCTACCCCTTTGGCTGAGAATAAACCTCAGTTCTCTACTCAGGTGATAATGAGGGTTGAACCTGATCATCTGGAGTGCTGTAAATTTTTGGTTCTGTATAATCTGCATGATATTATCGTACTGGGCTTCCCTTGGTTGCAGTCTCATAATCCTGTTTTGGATTGGAAATCTGTGTCTGTAACCAGTTGGGGCTGCCAATGTGTTAATACCAACACTCCTGTTTTTTCTGCCTCCCCCAGGCTCAGGATGTTCCTGACTTTTTGATTGATTTTTCTGATGTGTTTAGCGAAAGTAAATCTGCATCCTTGCCTCCCATAGGAGCTATGACTGCGCTATTGAATTAGTGCCTGGTAGTAAATTCCCTAAAGGTCGCCTTTTTAACTTGTCTGTACCTGAACATGACGCTATGCGGTCTTATATCAAGGAATCATTGGAGAAGGGTCATATCAGACCATCCTCTTCACCCTTAGGTGCCGGTTTTTTCTTTGTGGCCAAAAAGGATGGTTCATTAAGGCCGTGTATTGATTATCGTCTTTTGAACAATATTACTGTAAAATATCAATACCCGTTACCTTTGATTTCTGACCTGTTTTCCAGGGTGAAAAACGCTACTTGGTTTACCAAGCTTGACCTCAGGGGGGCATATAACCTTATTCGCATTAAGCACGGGGATGAATGGAAGACGGCATTCAATACCCCTGAGGGGCATTTTGAGTACCTTGTGATGCCCTTTGGGCTCACTAATGCTCCTTCTGTCTTCCAGTCCTTCATGAATGACATTTTCAGGGATTTTGTGGATAAATTTCTGATTGTTTATTTGGATGATATCTTGATTTTTTCTAATGACTGGGACTCTCATGTGAAACATGTTCGAACTGTATTCCAGATTTTGAGAGAGAATGCTCTGTATGTGAAGGGATCAAAGTGTCTTTTTGGCGTACAGAGGATCTCATTTCTGGATTCATTTTGTCCCCATCTGTTATTGAAATGGACCCGGTCAAGGTCAGGCCATCTGTGATTGGGTCCAACCTACTTCATTAAAGGCTCTTCAAAGATTTTTGGGTTTTGCCAATTTTTATCGTAAATTTATTGGTAATTTCTCGGTTATTGTTAAACCATTGACTGATTTGACCAGAAAGGGTTCTGATGTGGTGAATTGGCCTCCTGAGGCAGTCTCTGCATTTCAGGAACTTAAGCAGAGATTCACTTCTGCTCCTGTTCTACGGCAGCCTGATGTTTCTCTGCCATTTCAGGTGGAGGTTGATGCCTCTGAAATTGGGGCAGGTGCCGTTTTGTCCCAAAAAGATCCAGAGACCTCTAAAAGTAACCTTGTGCCTTTTTCTCTCGAAAATTTTCTCCTACTGAACGTAATTATGACGTGGGTAATCGGGAGTTACTGGCCATGAAGTGGGCTTTTGAAGAGTGGAGACATTGGCTGGAGGGAGCCAAACATCAGGTGGTGGTCCTTACGGACCATAAGAATCTGGTTTATCTGGAATCTGCCAAGCGACTCAATCCTAGACAGGCCAGGTGGGCCTTGTTTTTCACACGTTTTAATTTTGTGGTTTCCTTTCTTCCTGGCACTAAGAATGTTAAGGCGGATGCCCTCTCGAGGAGTTTCCTTGCGGACTCTCCTGAGTTATCTGATCCTTCTGTTATTTTGAAAGAGGGTGTAGTTCTTTCCGCCATCTCACCCAATTTGAGACTTGCTCTGGAGGGGTGTCAGGAGGATAGGCCCGAGCGCTGCCCTGTTGGAAAATTGTTTGTCCCGGACCAGTGGAAAAAGAGTGTGATGTCTGAGATTCATTGTTCCGCGTTGGCTGGGCATCCCGGAATTTTTGGTACCAGAGACTTGGTTAGTCGGTCCTTTTGGTGGCCTACCTTGTTCTCGTGATGTCAGGGAATTTGTGCAGTCCTGCGGGACTTGCTCTCGCTCCAAGCCTTGCTCTCGCTCTAGTGGTTTGTTGATGCCATTGCCTGTGCCCAAGAGACCATGGACCCATATCTCTATGGATTTCATTTCCGACCTCCCTGTTTCTCAGAGAATGACCGTCATCTGGGTGATTTGTGATAGGTTTTCCAAGATGATACATCTTGTGCCATTACCTAAGTTGCCTTCCTCCTCTGAATTGGTGCCTTTGTTCCTTCAGCACGTGGTTCGTTTACACGGCATTCCTGAGAACATTGTGTCTGACAGAGGAGTCCAGTTTGTTTCCAGATTTTGGAGGACCTTTTGTTCTAAACTTGGTGTTCAATTGTCTTTCTCCTCGGCGTTTCATCCTCAGACCAATGGTCAAACTGAGAGAACAAACCAGACATTGGAGACTTATCTAAGATGCTTTGTGTCTGCTGATCAGGATGACTGGGTCTCTTTTTTGCCTTTGGCTGAGTTTGCTCTTAATAATAGGGCTAGCTCTGCCACTTTGATGTCTCCATTTTTCTGTAATTCTGGGTTTCACCCTCGATTTTCTTCAGGGACAGACGGAGGCTTCTGTCTGTCCAGGTGTTGACTCTGTTGTGGAGCGTATGCAACAGATTTGGGACCAGGTAGTGGAGAGGTTGTCCCTCTCTCAGGAGAGGGCCCAGCGGTTTGCTAACCGGCATAGGACTGATGGTCCTCGGTTTAAAGTGGGGGACTTGGTCTGGTTGTCCTCAAGAAATATTCCTATGAGAGTGGCATCTCCTAAATTTAAGCCTAGGTTCATTGGACCTTATAAGATCATGGAGATTCTTAATCCTGTTTCTTTTCGTTTGCTTCTTCCAGGGACATTTAAGATCCATAACGTGTTCCACAAGTCCTTGTTGAAGAGGTTTGTTGAGCCAGTGGTTCCTACTGCTTTGCCTCCTGACCCTGTTCTGGTTGAGGGCAATATGGAGTTTGTGGTTGAGAAAATATTGAATTCTCGTTTTTCTAGACGGAAACTCCAGTATTTGGTTAAGTGGAGAGGTTATGGTCAGGAAGACAATTCTTGGGTGTTTGCTTCGGACATCCATGCTAGGAGACTCATCCGTGCGTATCATAGAACTCATCCTGACCGACCTGGTTGCTCAAGTGAGGGTTCGGTGACCCCTCCTCAAGGGGGGGGTACTGTTGTGAATGGACTTGAAATGAGTTCTGAGCAGAGGCTCCCTCTGGTGGTTACAAGCGGTACTGGACTGTCCAGTGAAGATTGTGAGGAGTGGGAATCAGGTGTTACTGACTGGTCTTATATAAGGGAGTCGCCTTCCCATCAGGGTTGCCGGTGATCAATTGTTCTGGTCTCAATCCTTGAGTCTGTTTCCTTTGTAGCCTGCTGTGTCGTGTCTGCATCTCCTGCTAACAGATAAGACATTTTCTTCTTTTTGTTTTTGTGCTTGATTTTTGCATTTTGTCCTGCACTTCTGTGGGGGCCTTCAGGGTCCCCTCCGGGGGCTTTTGCCTCTCAGTTTAGTTCAGCCACTGATGTTTGTACTTTTGCTTTTTCCAGTTTTTTCAGTGGCTGCTGTTTTGATTTTGTTACACCAGAGAACTAATTTAGGTGGTAGAGGTCGTGTGATCTCAGGTGATTTTGAAATTAGTAGAGTTGGTGCTTTTCAGGGTTTTTTGGGATTGCAGTAAGTGCCCTTCCTATCCTTTTCTATTTAGGTAGTTTGGGCCCCAACGTTTGCTCATACTATTTTCTGTCTGTGTCAGTATTTCATCTTGTCTAACCGCCATTACATGTTTGGGGGCTTCTATGTTCTTTGGGGATCTGCTCCGGGCAGATAGCTTTCCTCTTTCTATCTTTAGGTGTAGTTAGTTTCTCAGGCTGTGACGAGGCGTCTAGGACCAACGTAGGAACGCTCCACGGCTGCCTCTAGTTGTGGTGGTTAGTCAGGGTACTGCAATCTCATAGATTCCAACTTCTCTGGTGTATTGCCTTTTTTACCTGCACTCCTCAGCTACCGAAACATAACAGTATCACCGGCCTAAAAATTGAAAATTGTATGGTACTCACAGAAGGGAAAAAATATTGTGAAAGAAAAAAGGTTGTCAGAGTTGTCAGAGATATTTTTCTGTTTGTTGCATTTTTTTTTTCCCTCTGTATCTCTGGGTGCTGGGGAGGATTTTTTTTTTTCTCTCAATGGAGTTTGCACAGTTGTCTGGCCGTGTGGATCAGCTTGCCACTGAGGTTCGGAGTATTGCTGCCTATCTTGCTAGGTTGCCTGTTGTGGAACCTAGGATTCCCATGCCAGATTTGTTTTTAGGGGATCGAGCTAAGTTTCAGAATTTCAAAAATAATTGTAAATTGTTTTTTGCCTTAAAATCTAAGTCCTCAGGGAACGCAGCGCAGCAGGTTCAAATTGTCATCTCTCTCCTGCGCGGCGATCCTCAGGATTGGGCTTTTTCCCTGACACCTGGGGATCCTGTTTTGAGTGATGTTGATGCATTTTTTCAGGCTTTGGGGTTATTGTACGATGAGCCTAATGTCACTGATCAAGCTGAAAAAGCCTTGTTGGCATTAAATCAGGGTCTTGATGACGCTGAGTTATACTGTCAGAGATTCCGTAGGTGGGCAGTCCTGACCAAGTGGAATGACGACGCTTTGGCGGCCTTTTTCGGAAGGGTCTGTCAGATAATGTAAAGGATGTTATGGTGGGATTCTCTGTCCCCTCTGGTCTCAATGATTCTATGTCATTAGCGATTCAAATTGACAGACGTTTGCGTGAGCGGAGAAGTATGCGTGGAATGGTGTTGCCTTGTGAACCTGCTTCTGAACCCATGCAGTGTGATAGAGTGGTGTCTGGGGCACAGCGTCATGAGTTTCGAAAGCGCAATGGGTTATGTTTCTACTGTGGTGATGCCTCTCATGCTATTTCAGTCTGCCCTAAGCGGGGAAGACGTTTTGCACGCTCAGTTGTCTTGGGTAGTGTTCAGACTAAGTTTTTATTAACTGTCACTCTGATATGCTCTCTGTCCTCATTTTCTGCTCAGGCTTTCGTTGATTCTGGAGCAGCTATTAACCTGATGGATTATGATTTTGCTAAACGTTGTGGGTTTCCCTTGATACCCCTACAGAAGTCTATTCCCCTACTGGGGATCGATTCTACCCTTTGGCTGAGAATAAACCTCAGTTCTCTACTCAGGTGATAATGAGGGTTGAACCTGATCATCAGGAGTGCTGTAAATTTTTGGTTCTGTATAATCTGCATGATATTATCGTACTGGGCTTCCTTGGTTGCAGTCTCATAATCCTGTTTTGGATTGGAAATCTGTGTCTGTAACCAGTTGGGGCTGCCAATGTGTTAATACCAACACTCCTGTTTTTTCTGCCTCCCCCAGGCTCAGGATGTTCCTGACTTTTTGATTGATTTTTCTGATGTGTTTAGCGAAAGTAAATCTGCATCCTTGCCTCCCCATAGGAGCTATGACTGCGCTATTGAATTAGTGCCTGGTAGTAAATTCCCTAAAGGTCGCCTTTTTAACTTGTCTGTACCTGAACATGACGCTATGCGGTCTTATATCAAGGAATCATTGGAGAAGGGTCATATCAGACCATCCTCTTCACCCTTAGGTGCCGGTTTTTTCTTTGTGGCCAAAAAGGATGGTTCATTAAGGCCGTGTATTGATTATCGTCTTTTGAACAATATTACTGTAAAATATCAATACCCGTTACCTTTGATTTCTGACCTGTTTTCCAGGGTGAAAAACGCTACTTGGTTTACCAAGCTTGACCTCAGGGGGGCATATAACCTTATTCGCATTAAGCACGGGGATGAATGGAAGACGGCATTCAATACCCCTGAGGGGCATTTTGAGTACCTTGTGATGCCCTTTGGGCTCACTAATGCTCCTTCTGTCTTCCAGTCCTTCATGAATGACATTTTCAGGGATTTTGTGGATAAATTTCTGATTGTTTATTTGGATGATATCTTGATTTTTTCTAATGACTGGGACTCTCATGTGAAACATGTTCGAACTGTATTCCAGATTTTGAGAGAGAATGCTCTGTATGTGAAGGGATCAAAGTGTCTTTTTGGCGTACAGAGGATCTCATTTCTGGGATTCATTTTGTCCCATCTGTTATTGAAATGGACCCGGTCAAGGTTCAGGCCATCTGTGATTGGGTCCAACCTACTTCATTAAAGGCTCTTCAAAGATTTTTGGGTTTTGCCAATTTTTATCGTAAATTTATTGGTAATTTCTCGGTTATTGTTAAACCATTGACTGATTTGACCAGAAAGGGTTCTGATGTGGTGAATTGGCCTCCTGAGGCAGTCTCTGCATTTCAGGAACTTAAGCAGAGATTCACTTCTGCTCCTGTTCTACGGCAGCCTGATGTTTCTCTGCCATTTCAGGTGGAGGTTGATGCCTCTGAAATTGGGGCAGGTGCCGTTTTGTCCCAAAAAGATCCAGAGACCTCTAAAAGTAACCCTTGTGCCTTTTTCTCTCGAAAATTTTCTCCTACTGAACGTAATTATGACGTGGGTAATCGGGAGTTACTGGCCATGAAGTGGGCTTTTGAAGAGTGGAGACATTGGCTGGAGGGAGCCAAACATCAGGTGGTGGTCCTTACGGACCATAAGAATCTGGTTTATCTGGAATCTGCCAAGCGACTCAATCCTAGACAGGCCAGGTGGGCCTTGTTTTTCACACGTTTTAATTTTGTGGTTTCCTTTCTTCCTGGCACTAAGAATGTTAAGGCGGATGCCCTCTCGAGGAGTTTCCTTGCGGACTCTCCTGAGTTATCTGATCCTTCTGTTATTTTGAAAGAGGGTGTAGTTCTTTCCGCCATCTCACCCAATTTGAGACTTGCTCTGGAGGGGTGTCAGGAGGATAGGCCCGAGCGCTGCCCTGTTGGAAAATTGTTTGTCCCGGACCAGTGGAAAAAGAGTGTGATGTCTGAGATTCATTGTTCCGCGTTGGCTGGGCATCCCGGAATTTTTGGTACCAGAGACTTGGTTAGTCGGTCCTTTTGGTGGCCTACCTTGTCTCGTGATGTCAGGGAATTTGTGCAGTCCTGCGGGACTTGCTCTCGCTCCAAGCCTTGCTCTCGCTCTAGTGGTTTGTTGATGCCATTGCCTGTGCCCAAGAGACCATGGACCCATATCTCTATGGATTTCATTTCCGACCTCCTGTTTCTCAGAGAATGACCGTCATCTGGGTGATTTGTGATAGGTTTTCCAAGATGATACATCTTGTGCCATTACCTAAGTTGCCTTCCTCCTCTGAATTGGTGCCTTTGTTCCTTCAGCACGTGGTTCGTTTACACGGCATTCCTGAGAACATTGTGTCTGACAGAGGAGTCCAGTTTGTTTCCAGATTTTGGAGGACCTTTTGTTCTAAACTTGGTGTTCAATTGTCTTTCTCCTCGGCGTTTCATCCTCAGACCAATGGTCAAACTGAGAGAACAAACCAGACATTGGAGACTTATCTAAGATGCTTTGTGTCTGCTGATCAGGATGACTGGGTCTCTTTTTTGCCTTTGGCTGAGTTTGCTCTTAATAATAGGGCTAGCTCTGCCACTTTGATGTCTCCATTTTTCTGTAATTCTGGGTTTCACCCTCGATTTTCTTCAGGACAGACGGAGGCTTCTGTCTGTCCAGGTGTTGACTCTGTTGTGGAGCGTATGCAACAGATTTGGGACCAGGTAGTGGAGAGGTTGTCCTCTCTCAGGAGAGGGCCCAGCGGTTTGCTAACCGGCATAGGACTGATGGTCCTCGGTTTAAAGTGGGGGACTTGGTCTGGTTGTCCTCAAGAAATATTCCTATGAGAGTGGCATCTCCTAAATTTAAGCCTAGGTTCATTGGACCTTATAAGATCATGGAGATTCTTAATCCTGTTTCTTTTCGTTTGCTTCTTCCAGGGACATTTAAATCCATAACGTGTTCCACAAGTCCTTGTTGAAGAGGTTTGTTGAGCCAGTGGTTCCTACTGCTTTGCCTCCTGACCCTGTTCTGGTTGAGGGCAATATGGAGTTTGTGGTTGAGAAAATATTGAATTCTCGTTTTTCTAGACGGAAACTCCAGTATTTGGTTAAGTGGAGAGGTTATGGTCAGGAAGACAATTCTTGGGTGTTTGCTTCGGACATCCATGCTAGGAGACTCATCCGTGCGTATCATAGAACTCATCCTGACCGACCTGGTTGCTCAAGTGAGGGTTCGGTGACCCCTCCTCAAGGGGGGGTACTGTTGTGAATGGACTTGAAATGAGTTCTGAGCAGAGGCTCCCTCTGGTGGTTACAAGCGGTACTGGACTGTCCAGTGAAGATTGTGAGGAGTGGGAATCAGGTGTTACTGACTGGTCTTATATAAGGGAGTCGCCTTCCATCAGGGTTGCCGGTGATCAATTGTTCTGGTCTCAATCCTTGAGTTCCTGTTTCCTTTGTAGCCTGCTGTGTCGTGTCTGCATCTCCTGCTAACAGATAAGACATTTTCTTCTTTTTGTTTTTGTGCTTGATTTTTGCATTTTGTCCTGCACTTCTGTGGGGGCCTTCAGGGTCCCCTCCGGGGGCTTTTGCCCTCTCAGTTTAGTTCAGCCACTGATGTTTGTACTTTTGCTTTTTCCAGTTTTTTCAGTGGCTGCTGTTTTGATTTTGTTACACC
The DNA here is from genome assembly GCA_033576555.1 of Oophaga sylvatica. Classification (NCBI taxonomy): domain Eukaryota; kingdom Metazoa; phylum Chordata; class Amphibia; order Anura; family Dendrobatidae; genus Oophaga; species Oophaga sylvatica. The sequence goes on along the minus strand of JARQOD010000003.1, from coordinate 420,940,207 downwards.
AGAGAACTAATTTAGGTGGTAGAGGTCGTGTGATCTCAGGTGATTTTGAAATTAGTAGAGTTGGTGCTTTTCAGGGTTTTTTGGGATTGCAGTAAGTGCCCTTCCTATCCTTTTCTATTTAGGTAGTTTGGGCCCCAACGTTTGCTCATACTATTTTCTGTCTGTGTCAGTATTTCATCTTGTCTAACCGCCATTACATGTTTGGGGGCTTTCTATGTTCTTTGGGGATCTGCTCCGGGGCAGATAGCTTTCCTCTTTCTATCTTTAGGTGTAGTTAGTTTCTCAGGCTGTGACGAGGCGTCTAGGACCAACGTAGGAACGCTCCACGGCTGCCTCTAGTTGTGGTGGTTAGTCAGGGTACTGCAATCTCATAGATTCCAACTTCTCTGGTGTATTGCCTTTTTTACCTGCACTCCTCAGCTACCGAAACATAACAGTATCACCGGCCTAAAAATTGAAAATTGTATGGTACTCACAGAAGGGAAAAAATATTGTGAAAGAAAAAAGGTTGTCAGAGTTGTCAGAGATATTTTTCTGTTTGTTGCATTTTTTTTTCCCTCTGTATCTCTGGGTGCTGGGGAGGATTTTTTTTTTCTCTCAATGGAGTTTGCACAGTTGTCTGGCCGTGTGGATCAGCTTGCCACTGAGGTTCGGAGTATTGCTGCCTATCTTGCTAGGTTGCCTGTTGTGGAACCTAGGATTCCCATGCCAGATTTGTTTTTAGGGGATCGAGCTAAGTTTCAGAATTTCAAAAATAATTGTAAATTGTTTTTTGCCTTAAAATCTAAGTCCTCAGGGAACGCAGCGCAGCAGGTTCAAATTGTCATCTCTCTCCTGCGCGGCGATCCTCAGGATTGGGCTTTTTCCCTGACACCTGGGGATCCTGTTTTGAGTGATGTTGATGCATTTTTTCAGGCTTTGGGGTTATTGTACGATGAGCCTAATGTCACTGATCAAGCTGAAAAAGCCTTGTTGGCATTAAATCAGGGTCTTGATGACGCTGAGTTATACTGTCAGAGATTCCGTAGGTGGGCAGTCCTGACCAAGTGGAATGACGACGCTTTGGCGGCCCTTTTTCGGAAGGGTCTGTCAGATAATGTAAAGGATGTTATGGTGGGATTCTCTGTCCCCTCTGGTCTCAATGATTCTATGTCATTAGCGATTCAAATTGACAGACGTTTGCGTGAGCGGAGAAGTATGCGTGGAATGGTGTTGCCTTGTGAACCTGCTTCTGAACCCATGCAGTGTGATAGAGTGGTGTCTGGGGCACAGCGTCATGAGTTTCGAAAGCGCAATGGGTTATGTTTCTACTGTGGTGATGCCTCTCATGCTATTTCAGTCTGCCCTAAGCGGGGAAGACGTTTTGCACGCTCAGTTGTCTTGGGTAGTGTTCAGACTAAGTTTTTATTAACTGTCACTCTGATATGCTCTCTGTCCTCATTTTCTGCTCAGGCTTTCGTTGATTCTGGAGCAGCTATTAACCTGATGGATTATGATTTTGCTAAACGTTGTGGGTTTCCCTTGATACCCTACAGAAGTCTATTCCCCTACTGGGGATCGATTCTACCCCTTTGGCTGAGAATAAACCTCAGTTCTCTACTCAGGTGATAATGAGGGTTGAACCTGATCATCAGGAGTGCTGTAAATTTTTGGTTCTGTATAATCTGCATGATATTATCGTACTGGGCTTCCCTTGGTTGCAGTCTCATAATCCTGTTTTGGATTGGAAATCTGTGTCTGTAACCAGTTGGGGCTGCCAATGTGTTAATACCAACACTCCTGTTTTTTCTGCCTCCCCCAGGCTCAGGATGTTCCTGACTTTTTGATTGATTTTTCTGATGTGTTTAGCGAAAGTAAATCTGCATCCTTGCCTCCCCATAGGAGCTATGACTGCGCTATTGAATTAGTGCCTGGTAGTAAATTCCCTAAAGGTCGCCTTTTTAACTTGTCTGTACCTGAACATGACGCTATGCGGTCTTATATCAAGGAATCATTGGAGAAGGGTCATATCAGACCATCCTCTTCACCCTTAGGTGCCGGTTTTTTCTTTGTGGCCAAAAAGGATGGTTCATTAAGGCCGTGTATTGATTATCGTCTTTTGAACAATATTACTGTAAAATATCAATACCCGTTACCTTTGATTTCTGACCTGTTTTCCAGGGTGAAAAACGCTACTTGGTTTACCAAGCTTGACCTCAGGGGGGCATATAACCTTATTCGCATTAAGCACGGGGATGAATGGAAGACGGCATTCAATACCCTGAGGGGCATTTTGAGTACCTTGTGATGCCCTTTGGGCTCACTAATGCTCCTTCTGTCTTCCAGTCCTTCATGAATGACATTTTCAGGGATTTTGTGGATAAATTTCTGATTGTTTATTTGGATGATATCTTGATTTTTTTCTAATGACTGGGACTCTCATGTGAAACATGTTCGAACTGTATTCCAGATTTTGAGAGAGAATGCTCTGTATGTGAAGGGATCAAAGTGTCTTTTTGGCGTACAGAGGATCTCATTTCTGGGATTCATTTTGTCCCCATCTGTTATTGAAATGGACCCGGTCAAGGTTCAGGCCATCTGTGATTGGGTCCAACCTACTTCATTAAAGGCTCTTCAAAGATTTTTGGGTTTTGCCAATTTTTATCGTAAATTTATTGGTAATTTCTCGGTTATTGTTAAACCATTGACTGATTTGACCAGAAAGGGTTCTGATGTGGTGAATTGGCCTCCTGAGGCAGTCTCTGCATTTCAGGAACTTAAGCAGAGATTCACTTCTGCTCCTGTTCTACGGCAGCCTGATGTTTCTCTGCCATTTCAGGTGGAGGTTGATGCCTCTGAAATTGGGGCAGGTGCCGTTTTGTCCCAAAAAGATCCAGAGACCTCTAAAAGTAACCCTTGTGCCTTTTTCTCTCGAAAATTTTCTCCTACTGAACGTAATTATGACGTGGGTAATCGGGAGTTACTGGCCATGAAGTGGGCTTTTGAAGAGTGGAGACATTGGCTGGAGGGAGCCAAACATCAGGTGGTGGTCCTTACGGACCATAAGAATCTGGTTTATCTGGAATCTGCCAAGCGACTCAATCCTAGACAGGCCAGGTGGGCCTTGTTTTTCACACGTTTTAATTTTGTGGTTTCCTTTCTTCCTGGCACTAAGAATGTTAAGGCGGATGCCCTCTCGAGGAGTTTCCTTGCGGACTCTCCTGAGTTATCTGATCCTTCTGTTATTTTGAAAGAGGGTGTAGTTCTTTCCGCCATCTCACCCAATTTGAGACTTGCTCTGGAGGGGTGTCAGGAGGATAGGCCCGAGCGCTGCCCTGTTGGAAAATTGTTTGTCCCGGACCAGTGGAAAAAGAGTGTGATGTCTGAGATTCATTGTTCCGCGTTGGCTGGGCATCCCGGAATTTTTGGTACCAGAGACTTGGTTAGTCGGTCCTTTTGGTGGCCTACCTTGTCTCGTGATGTCAGGGAATTTGTGCAGTCCTGCGGGACTTGCTCTCGCTCCAAGCCTTGCTCTCGCTCTAGTGGTTTGTTGATGCCATTGCCTGTGCCCAAGAGACCATGGACCCATATCTCTATGGATTTCATTTCCGACCTCCCTGTTTCTCAGAGAATGACCGTCATCTGGGTGATTTGTGATAGGTTTTCCAAGATGATACATCTTGTGCCATTACCTAAGTTGCCTTCCTCCTCTGAATTGGTGCCTTTGTTCCTTCAGCACGTGGTTCGTTTACACGGCATTCCTGAGAACATTGTGTCTGACAGAGGAGTCCAGTTTGTTTCCAGATTTTGGAGGACCTTTTGTTCTAAACTTGGTGTTCAATTGTCTTTCTCCTCGGCGTTTCATCCTCAGACCAATGGTCAAACTGAGAGAACAAACCAGACATTGGAGACTTATCTAAGATGCTTTGTGTCTGCTGATCAGGATGACTGGGTCTCTTTTTTGCCTTTGGCTGAGTTTGCTCTTAATAATAGGGCTAGCTCTGCCACTTTGATGTCTCCATTTTTCTGTAATTCTGGGTTTCACCCTCGATTTTCTTCAGGACAGACGGAGGCTTCTGTCTGTCCAGGTGTTGACTCTGTTGTGGAGCGTATGCAACAGATTTGGGACCAGGTAGTGGAGAGGTTGTCCCTCTCTCAGGAGAGGGCCCAGCGGTTTGCTAACCGGCATAGGACTGATGGTCCTCGGTTTAAAGTGGGGGACTTGGTCTGGTTGTCCTCAAGAAATATTCCTATGAGAGTGGCATCTCCTAAATTTAAGCCTAGGTTCATTGGACCTTATAAGATCATGGAGATTCTTAATCCTGTTTCTTTTCGTTTGCTTCTTCCAGGGACATTTAAGATCCATAACGTGTTCCACAAGTCCTTGTTGAAGAGGTTTGTTGAGCCAGTGGTTCCTACTGCTTTGCCTCCTGACCCTGTTCTGGTTGAGGGCAATATGGAGTTTGTGGTTGAGAAAATATTGAATTCTCGTTTTTCTAGACGGAAACTCCAGTATTTGGTTAAGTGGAGAGGTTATGGTCAGGAAGACAATTCTTGGGTGTTTGCTTCGGACATCCATGCTAGGAGACTCATCCGTGCGTATCATAGAACTCATCCTGACCGACCTGGTTGCTCAAGTGAGGGTTCGGTGACCCCTCCTCAAGGGGGGGGTACTGTTGTGAATGGACTTGAAATGAGTTCTGAGCAGAGGCTCCCTCTGGTGGTTACAAGCGGTACTGGACTGTCCAGTGAAGATTGTGAGGAGTGGGAATCAGGTGTTACTGACTGGTCTTATATAAGGGAGTCGCCTTCCCATCAGGGTTGCCGGTGATCAATTGTTCTGGTCTCAATCCTTGAGTCCTGTTTCCTTTGTAGCCTGCTGTGTCGTGTCTGCATCTCCTGCTAACAGATAAGACATTTTCTTCTTTTTGTTTTTGTGCTTGATTTTTGCATTTTGTCCTGCACTTCTGTGGGGGCCTTCAGGGTCCCCTCTGGGGGCTTTTGCCCTTTCAGTTTAGTTCAGCCACTGATGTTTGTACTTTTGCTTTTTCCAGTTTTTTCAGTGGCTGCTGTTTTGATTTTGTTACACCAGAGAACTAATTTAGGTGGTAGAGGTCGTGTGATCTCAGGTGATTTGAAATTAGTAGAGTTGGTGCTTTTCAGGGTTTTTTGGGATTGCAGTAAGTGCCCTTCCTATCCTTTTCTATTTAGGTAGTTTGGGCCCCAACGTTTGCTCATACTGTTTTCTGTCTGTGTCAGTATTTCATCTTGTCTAACCACCATTACATGTTTGGGGGCTTTCTATGTTCTTTGGGGATCTGCTCCGGGGCAGATAGCTTTCCTCTTTCTATCTTTAGGTGTAGTTAGTTTCTCAGGCTGTGACGAGGCGTCTAGGACCAACGTAGGAACGCTCCACGGCTGCCTCTAGTTGTGGTGGTTAGTCAGGGTACTGCAATCTCATAGATTCCAACTTCTCTGATGTATTGCCTTTTTTACCTGCACTCCTCAGCTACCGAAACATAACAGCAACCGCTAAATATTCCAGCATATTATCCATTCAAAAAGTCAAATGGCGCTCCTTCCCTTCTGAGCTCTGCCGTGCGCCCAAACAGTGGTTTATGACCACATAAGAGGTATCTGTGTACTCAGGAGAAATTGCCCAACAAATTTTAGGATAAAATTTATACTGTTGCCCATGTGAAAATGAAAAAAACTGAGGCTAAAAGAATATTTTTGTGAAAAAAAAGTACTTTCTTTTTTTTACGGATCAATTTGTGAAGCACCTAGGGGTTCAAAGTGATCACTATGCATCTAGATAAGTTCCTTAGGGGGTCTAGTTTCCAAAATGGGGTCACTTGTGGGGGAGCTCCAATGTTTAGGCACACAGGGACTCTCCAAATGCGACACGGCAACCGCTAAATATTCGAGCATATTTTCCATTCAAAAAGTCAAATGGCGCTCCTTCCCTTCTGAGCCCTGCCGTGCGCCCAAACAGTGGTTTATGACCACATATGAGGTATCTGTGTACTCAGGAGAAATTGCCCAACAAATTTTAGGATCCAATTTATACTGTTGCCCATGTGAAAATGAAAAAATTGAGGCTAAAAGAAAATTTTTGTGAAAAAAAAGTACTTTCTTTTTTTTACGGATCAATTTGTGAAGCACCTGGGGGTTCAAAGTGCTCACTATGCATCTAGATAAGTTCCTTAGGGGGTCTAGTTTCCAAAATGGGGTCACTTGTGGGGGAGCTCCAATGTTTAGGCACACAGGGACTCTCCAAGTGCGACATGGCAACCGCTAAATATTCCAGCATATTTTCCATTCAAAAAGTCAAATGGCGCTCCTTCCCTTCTGAGCCCTGCCGTGCGCCCATACAGTGCTTTATGACCACATATGAGGTATCTGTGTACTCAGGAGAAATTGCACAACAAATTTTAGGATCCATTCTATCCTGTTGCCCATGTAAAAATGAAAAAATTTATGCTAAAAGAAAATTTTTGTTGGAAAAATTATAATGTCCATTTTTTCCTTCCACGTTGCTTTAGTTCCTGTGAAGCACCTGAAGGGTTAATAATCTTCTTGAATGTAGTTTTGAGTAGCTTGAGGGGTGCAGTTTTTATAAAGGTGTCACTTTTGGGTATTTTCTGCCATATAGACCCCTCAAAGTGACTTCAAATGTGAGGTGGTCCCTAAAAAAAATGGTTTTGTAAATTTTGCTGTAAAAATGAGAAATCGCTGGTCAACTTTTAACCCTTATAACTTTCTAACAAAAAAAAATGTTGTTCCCAAAATTGTGCTGATGTAAAGTAGACATGTGGGAAATGTTATTTATTAACTATTTTGTGTCACATAACTCTCTGGTTTAACAGAATAAAAATTAAAAATGTGAAAATTACAAAATTTTCAAAATTTTCGCCAAATTTCCATTTTTTTCACAAATAAACGCAAAAATTATCGACCTAAATTTACCACTAACATGAAGCCCAATATGTCACGAAAAAAGAATCTCAGAATCGCTAGGATCCGTTGAAGCGTTCCTGAGTTATTACCTCATAAAGGGACACTGGTCAGAATTGCAAAAAATGGCAAGGTCTTTAAGGTCAAAATAGGCTGGGTCATAAAGGGGTTAAAACAGGAATTTGGGGGTTGTTTGGGGTTTTCATTGCGCCCAACTGCAGAAGTGACTTTTTGGGAGTCCTGGTTTGAACAGCAGCGACGTCTGGATGGGAGAAGATCCCTTCTGAATATTTATGATGCACCAGCAGCGGCGTCTTAATTGCTTCGTGATTTTTTTGTGCAAATGATTTGACATAAATTGCAAACTAATTATGAATTACAATATTAATGCCCGGATTTGAGTCGAAAGCCGGACGACACAGTCTAGTTAAGTCCCCGGGAGTCTGGCTGCGCGCTCAGCGTCATCTCTTGTGACATGTGAATCGTCGCGGGTTTTGTTAGCGCCGAGCGTCTTATAGGTTCACGCCTTTCTAATTGGTATCTAGAGTCCAGCTGCGGCTGAAGATTAATTGGCGCAAGGACTGGGGACTTGTGTCTTCTCTAGAGGGGGACCGGAGGGGTCAGTCCCTCCGCACCGCTGAGAACGTGTAAATGAGTTTTGTGATTGAGGACGGTTCGCTTTACGTGTCAGGACAGAGACAGATCCCCAAAGAATAAAGTAAAGATTTGGAGTGCTAATGGGAAGAAGGAAAATGAAGCAAGTCTCCAAGATGTCAGGTAGAACTTCATACATGTGATGGCTAAAAAAAACTCTTCTTTTCTACTTAACGGGAATGTCCACTTTTTATCGTCATTTTCAGGTCCAGCGTTGTTTACTGGTTCATTTCCTAATATATGGTTACTGTAATCACTGGTCCATTTTCTGGCACTGAGCACCAAATCCCCTTGAGTGATGGAATTCTGTCTTCCTTCAGTCACCACTAGAGGGAGCTGCATACTGAGTTATTATAAAGCGTATTATATTGTCTCTACAGATAGATTACAGTTGACAACAGGCAGCGGACATCTGCTTAGAGGTAGAAGGGAAACGACCAATGGCTGCACTTTAAAGGGAATCTGTCACCCCATTTAGCCATATCAGCTAAAGATATGACTGAATAGTCATAAGCAACCTATAGGTATTTAGCTTAAATCCTGATACCCCCGTTTTGATGCCAAAATACCTTAGTAAAGTTCGGATTCTTTTCTGTAAATCAAGGCGGTCCGGTCCGGAGGGCGGCGTTTTCTCTCTTCTCCCCCCCCCGCTCCTCGGCATCTCTTGCGTATCGCCGTCTGTGAATCTGTAGTGTTCCTGCGATTGCGCTTTCAAATTCCCCCCGTGCATGCGCAGTGTGCTTCGCCCAACAGTGGGCAAAGCATAAAATCATTACAGCGCAGGCACAACTATTGGCCTGCACTTTCCTTGCCCCGGAAATCGTCCAAGGCAAGCAGTCATTTCCGGGCTAGGAAAGAGTTGTGCCTGCGCTGTAATGATTTTATGCTTTGCCCACTGTTGGGCGAAGCACACTGCGCATGCACGGGGGGAATTTGAAAGCACAATCTCGGGAACACTACGCTGTCTGTGCGATTCACAGACGGCGATACGCAAGAGATGCCGAGGAGCGGGGGGGAATGAGAGAAAACGCCGCCCTCCGGACCGGACCGCCCAGATTTACAGAAAAGAATCCAAACTTTACTAAGGTATTTTGCTATCAAAACGGGGGTATCAGGATTTAAGCTAAATACCGATAAGTTGCTTATGGGACGCACTATTCAGTCATATCTTTAGTTGATATGGCTAAAATGGGGTGACAGATTCCCTTTAAAGGGGTTTATCGGGTAAAACTACAGATTTTTTTTAAAGGAAACTCAGTTGATTCATGCTGTCTAAACCGCGGGCGGCATCAATCAGATTCTGGCTGCATCATTGAAGACAAGGATATTTTTCAGTGTTTCAGAGAAAATATACTATGGAGGAGACCTGTCAATCATCTGGAGCAGCGCTGGGAAGAGATGGCCAGGGGGCAACACCAGATGACTCTCCTCTTCAGCTATTGTTCCCAGCTGAATCTTTAAAGGGGTTGTCTGGGACATAATCATCTATCCTTAGGATTATCACTGTCTGATCAGTAGGGTTCGGACATTCATCACACCAGCTGATTCCAAGTGCTGGCTCCATCAACAGAATAGTGGACACCTCCATTTACTGCACATTCACCCCCCATTGATTGAAATATGTCATGTCTAGTTGCACCAGAACCAGCTCAATGGTGTGGGTGCCGAGTGTCATACCTCAACTGATAAGACATTGATGAGCTATCCTAAGGACAATCCACTGAAAGATCCATCCAGGGTCCAAAGCCGGAGACAAACCTAGTCTAATCCGGTGCTGCCTCTTGGTCGGCTCTTCTCAGCGCCGACTGTGGGCGTGCCGGACTATTGTCTTCTCTGGCTGCGGTCCTAGCCAGATCTTTAAACTCCAGAGCATTTCCGAGAATAATATACTTGGATTCAATGTACAGCCAGGCTTTGATTCATGTTGCCCGTGGTTTGTGCAGCCAGGCTCCAATTCATGCTGCTGACGTTTGTGTAGCCAGGCTCCGATTCATGCTGCCCGTGGTTTGTGCAACCAGGCACTGATTTATGCTGCCCACGCATTGTGCAGCCAGGCTCTAATTTATGCTGCCCGTGGTTTGTGCAGCCAGGCTCTGATTCATGCTGCCAGTGGTTTGTGTAGCCAGGCTCTGATTCATGCTGCCCATGGTTTGTGCAGCCAGGCTCTGATTCATGCTGCCAGTGGTTTGTGTAGCCAGGCTCTGATTCATGCTGCCCATGGTTTGTGCAGCCAGGCTCTGATTCATGCTGCCAGTGGTTTGTGTAGCCAGGCTCCGATTTATGCTGCCCGCGGTTTGTGCAGCCAGGCACTGATTTATGCTGCCCGTGGTTTGTACAGCCAGACTCTGATTCATGCTGCCTGTGGTTTGTGTAGCCAAGCTCCAATTCATGCTGCTCGCGGTTTGTGTAGCCAGGCTCTGATTCATGCTGCCTGCGGTTTGTGCAGCCAGGCTCTGATTCATGCTGTCTGTGGTTTGTGTAGCCAGGCTCTGATTCATGCTGCCCGTGGTTTGTGTAGCCAGGCTCTGATTCATGGAGCCTGTGGTTTGTGTAGCCAGGCTCTGATTCATGGTGCCTGTGGTTTGTGCAGCCAGGCTCTGATTCATGCTGCCCATGGTTTGTGCGGCCAGTATCGGATTCATGCTGCTCGCGGTTTGTATAGTCAGGCTCCGATTCATTCTGTCCTCTGTTTGTTCAGCCAGGCTCTGATTCATGCTGCCTGTATTTTATGTAGCCAAGCTCTGATTCATGCTGCCAGTGGTTTGTGTAGCCAGGCTCCGATTCATGCTGCCTGAGATTTGTGCAGCCAGGCACTGATTTATGCTGCTTGTGGTTTGTACAGCCAGACTTTGATTCATGCTGCCTGTGGTTTGTGTAGCCAGGCTCCAATTCATGCTGCTCGCGGTTTGTGTAGCCAGGCTCTGATTCATGCTGCCCGCGGTTTGTGCAGCCAGGCTCTGATTCATGGAACCTGTGGTTTGTGTAGCCAGGCTCTGATTCATGCTGCCCGTGGTTTGTGCAGCCAGGCTCTGATTCATGGAGCCTGTGGTTTGTGTAGCCAGGCTCTGATTCATGCTATCCGTGGTTTGTGTTGCCAGGCTCTGATTCATGCTGTCCGTGGTTTGTGTAGCCAGGCTCTGATTCATGGAGCCTGTGGTTTGTGTAGCCAGGCTCTGATTCATGGAGCCTGTGGTTTGTGTAGCCAGGCTCTGATTCATAATGCCTGTGGTTTGTGCAGCCAGGCTCTGATTCATGCTGCCCGTGGTTTGTGCAGCCAGTATCTGATTCATGGAGCCTGTGGTTTGTGTAGCCAGGCTCTGATTCATGCTGCCAGTGGTTTGTGCAGCCAGGCTCTGATTCATGGAGCCTGTGGTTTGTGTAGCCAGGCTCTGATTCATGCTGCCCGTGGTTTGTGCAGACAGGCTCTGATTCATGATGCCTGTGGTTTGTGCAGCCAGGCTCTGATTCATGCTGCCCGTGGTTTGTGCAGCCAGGCTCTGATTCATGGAGCCTGTGGTTTGTGTAGCCAGGCTCTGATTCATGCTGCCCGTGGTTTGTGCAGCCAGGCTCTGATTCATGGAGCCTGTGGTTTGTGTAGCCAGGCTCTGATTCATGCTGTCCGTGGTTTGTGTAGCCAGGCTCTGATTCATGCTGTCCGTGGTTTGTGTAGCCAGGCTCTGATTCATGGAGCCTGTGGTTTGTGTAGCCAGGCTCTGATTCATGGAGCCTGTGGTTTGTGTAGCCAGGCTCTGATTCATGATGCCTGTGGTTTGTGCAGCCAGGCTCTGATTCATGCTGCCCGTGGTTTGTGCAGCCAGTATCTGATTCATGCTGCTCGCGGTTTGTATAGTCAAGCTCCGATTCATTCTGTCCACTGTTTGTTCAGCCAGGCTCTGATTCATGCTGCCTGTGTTTTATGTAGCCAAGCTCTGATTCATGCTGCTGTGTAGCCCTGGTATGTAAGGCACACAGGATCTGGAGAATGCACAGTAAGGTAACAGTTAAAGCTTAACATCACTCACTTACACTTCAGACACACCCACAGGGGTGTATAGGGGAGTGACGTGTAGCACAGTGCAGTGAGTCTAGCTTCCTGTCATCGTACAGAGCAGTCAGGGCTAGTTCTTCCCAGACAGTGAGGATTCCTGTCAGAGCTCTGTGTGAGCAGAAGATTAGTTCCTGCCAATTCAAAGAAGTGGAGTCTAGTAACGGATGACTAGTTATCATCCCGAGTCTAGTCAGAGTTACCTTTTACTCAGTCTGAACTTTGAGGAAACTGAGAGTTACTCAGTGAGACCAAGGAAGAAAACTGACTTTCTATCTTCACGCTGCAGTGCTATATTGAAAGCAGAAGCAGGGCGAAGGGCATAGTGGAGGAATTCAGAAGTGCCTTAAGGATTGGATTATCCTGCACATTGTCACCGGTCACTGGGGACCGAAGTGTCACTATAGCTCCAGGCATAGTGATAGAAAAACCAGAGTCTTACTGGACCTTAGGTTACAGAAAGCCGCCCTTAGAGTGCCAGTACGTAACCGAGTCAGGAGAACAAGGCTTCTGAGTCCGGCGCGCGGCAAAAGAAAGTACTTAGTTCACCACTTATAAGGCTCTATCACAAAACTGACCGGGCAGTACAGCTAGTGGGAAAAGCTGAAAACTATAGAGTTAACTTAGCTACAGGCAAGCTTGGACTCACTCATCATTCGGAAAGAGAAGGAGGCCTGTAACCTGCTCAACTGTGACCGCTACGTGCATTCATCCACCCCAAACAGCCTCCCTGGGACCTGCCTTATCATCTGACAAGTAAAAGGTATGGAAAGATGCTGGATGGTGTGAGACTGATTTATTTACCTGCATCCGACATCATTAACTTCATAGACTTTGAGGGACCAGTCCCACCTGTAGGGGACCCGTCATCTAGCTGCCACACCATCCCCTCAGAGTTCTACAGCAGCGCTGGTCTCAGTGATCAGAGAACTACAGGTGGCGTCACGAACTGTATATATACCTATCCCCTGTAAATATACCCCCCAACATACGCCTGACCGCCAGGGTCACAGACCGAGCCACCGCTACCTGTGACAACCCCATAGACTTCTACGGGCTCGGCTCTGAGTACCCCATTGCCCTGGTAACCCACAATTGTGGTGCGTGGTCACAACAAAAACTTGGCGTCACGAACAGGATCCGAAACTTGCAGCATTGCGAGCCCTGTGTGCCTGTGGAGTGTTTTGGTGAAAAAGACTGTTGCTGTTGTTTGGCGCCAAATACCGCCATATTTGCCGCCATATTCGCGCCCTAAGGCGCTGGAGAAGAAGGTGGGCGTACCTGAAAGAGCGCACAAAGTCTTGGACACGCCCCCGGCTCTGACTCAGCGGCAGGTCCTGCGACAGGAAGTGAACGCTCTGACATCAGAGCGCCTGCGACGAAGGTCCTGTCCCCATCGCTGTGCTTGTGGAGCGGCAGCTTCTGAAACTGGTAGGCTCCGTTTAACCAAGGGGGCACTAAGATGTCACAACAACCGGCCGACAGTGCGGCCCCAGCCGGAGGCCCCGCTCCCGCACCGCCAGGCCTTGTAGCGCCAGATGGGGGCGCAGGCCCAGCACCCAGTCCGGTGGTCCCGCTCATGCCACTAACGCTTCCATATATGCCTGGGGCGAAATGGCTTCCCCAGTACAGCGGCGAGCCAGGCACTTTAGCAGGATTCAAACGGAAGATATGCAGTGTCCTGGAAATGTACTCTATGTCTGAGAGGCAAAAAGCTGCAGTGTTAATAGGGCAGCTAACTGGCGCGGCTGAGAGAGAAGTGGAGACTTGGGCTACCACGGACCAGGAGTTGGTGCCTGCAATCCTCTTAAAGTTACAGGCCATTTTTGAAGATTGCACCGAAACAGATCTCCGGATGGCATTCTATAACTGTTCACAGCAACCAAGTGACAGCATAAGGGACTATGCCTGCCGACTACAAGGGGCCCTGAGAGCCCTCAAGCAGGTTAATACCATAAGTGTCATTGATGAAAATAAGATGTTGAAAGAACAATTTGTGCAAGGACTGAGGTCCCAAGCGGAACGCAGAACTGTGAATTGGTGGTCTTTAGATCACCCAGATGCCACCTTTGATGCCCTAAAGGACATGGCAATAAAAGGACTGCGACCCCTGGGCAAACCTGAAGTGGCAACCCAACATCACCAGGGTGAAGTCACTCTGGAACCGGCAGTACCCACCTTTTCCCCGCTAGTGGCAGAAGCCAAAACGCAGGTGACGCCCCCTAGTGAATTGGACTGTCTGCGCTCGGAAGTGCGCCAATTGACTAAAAATCTGGCTGCTGTGATGAGTGCCCTGCAGCTGCGGAAAGAGGAAGAAGGAAAAATCTTATTAGCCGACTGCCCGGAGGATGTCCCATGGATGAACCGGAGGAGAAGGAGGACATCGCCTCACCGGAGGAGGACAACGCCACCCCCAGGAGCGACCCCTGATCAGCACCCTCCTCGCCGGGAGATCATCTGTTACCGCTGCAACCGGAAAGGTCATATGTCGACACAGTGTCCTTTAAACGGGCAGAACCTGGGTCCGAGGGCCAACACCCAGGTGGAGACTCGTCAGGCCCCTTAGATTGGAACCGCAGGTTCGTGGGTGGACGACCCTACCTGTCCATCATTCTGGATGGGATTGCAGTTCCGGCGTTGCTAGATACTAGGTCTCAGGTGACCATAATACCTGATGCCCTATATACGAAGTTCTGGTCTATGGATAGTCTTCAACCCCCGAGCCCTGACTTTACTGTGTATGCTTCTAATGGTCTCCCTGTGGAAGTACTCGGGACCAAAAGTGTGGATGTGAAAGTGGGCAGAGAGGAGTTGAAAGACCAGGGGCTTCTAGTAGTAAACACTGTAAATGAAGAGAACGGTTTAAATATAATTTTGGGTACTAACATTATCAGTAACTGTCTGGGAGAAGTTGTGTTTCTACTCCAACAGCTCGCTGAGATCGCCCGACCAAGGCAGAAAGGAGTGATCCAGAGAGAGATCCGGGCCCTGATGTGTCAGCAGCAAGCGAAGCTTACAGACGGCGAAATTGGTAACGTACGGGTCACTGACTCGAACCCTATTGTGATACCCCCAATGAGTGAAATGATAATATGGTGTAGGGCAGCCATAGGTCTGAGAGGACAAAACTACCAAGCAGTCGTAGAACCCCATTGCTCAGAACATAGACCCACACTCATGACAGCGAGAGGGGTAGTGGAAGTGATAAATGGGAGAGTACCGGTACGGCTTCTTAACTGGGGAGATGATGAGGTAAACTTACCCCGTTATGCAACCATTGCTAAACTACATGCCGTCGATAATAATTCTATTCTCCCGACTGAGTCCTTAGACTCCCGCCAACTAGCGGAGGATAATGACCCGGCAACTCAGGTGGCGGATTGGTGTCAGCAACTCCATGTCGGGACCGACACCACTCCAGCCCACCAGAAACAAGGGGTATTACGGGTGGTACAAGAGTACGCACAAGTGTTTAGTAAACACCCCCTCGACTTTGGGGCCATTAAGGGAGTACAGCATCATATCCCTACAGGTGGTCATCCTCCCATCAAAGAGCGGTACAGGCCCATACCTCCAGCCCATTATCAGAAAGCTAAGGAAATGTTACATGATATGAAGGAAGCCGGGGTGATAAGGGATAGTTGTAGCCCCTGGGCAGCACCCCTAGTTCTGGTTAAAAAGAAAGATGGTAGTATGAGAATGTGTGTGGATTACAGGCAGGTGAACCGCATAACACACAAGGATGCATACCCGTTACCACGTATTGAGGAGTCCTTAGCTGCTCTGAAAACGGCTAACTACTTTTCTACCCTTGATCTGACTAGTGGATACTGGCAAGTGGCTGTGGCTGAGGAGGATCGTGAGAAAACGGCTTTCACCACCCCAATGGGGCTCTGTGAGTTCGACAGAATGCCGTTTGGGCTCAGCAGTGCCCCGGGAACATTTCAGAGAGTGATGGAGAACTGCCTGGGACATCTCAATTTTGAAACCGTGCTGCTATACCTAGACGACGTTATCGTGTATTCCAAGACTTATGAGGACCATCTGAAGCACCTGGCAGAAGTATTCGAGTCCCTGTCCAGATACGGGATGAAGTTGAAACCCTCAAAATGCCATCTACTCAAACAGAAGGTACAATACTTGGGGCACATCGTCAGTTCAGAGGGAGTAGCGCCGGACCCAGAGAAAGTCACCGCCATCCAAAAGTGGCCGGAGCCGAAGAACCTTAAGGAAGTGCGACAGTTCCTGGGACTAACGGGTTACTACAGGAGATTCGTGAAAGATTACACGAAGAAGGCAGCGCCTCTAAAGGACCTCCTAGTAGGCCAATCCCTAAAGAGCAGGAACCCTCCCTTTAATTGGGGTAAGGAACAGGCTGAAGCATTCCAAAAGATGAAGGAGATCCTTACAGGTGATGAGATCTTGACGTATCCTGATTACAGCCAACCGTTCCTGCTGTACACCGATGCAAGTAATGAAGGTTTAGGAGCAGTTCTCAGTCAGAAGCAGAATGGCCAAGAAAAAGTCATCGCTTATGCCAGCAGAAAACTCAGGCCAACTGAGAGGAATCCGGAAAATTATAGCAGCTTCAAGCTGGAGTTTCTGGCGCTGGTCTAGGCCATTACTGAAAGATTTAAGCATTACCTTGCCTCCAACAAGTTCACGGCGTACACAGACAACAACCCGTTAACGCACCTGGAAACCGCTAAGCTGGGCGCCATGGAGCAGCGTTGGATGGCTCGGTTGTCCAATTACCAGTTTACTATCAAGTACCGGGCAGGCCGAAAGAATGCTAATGCTGACGCATTGTCCCGAATGCCGCATGACTCTGACACGGAAGAAGAATCGGACGACCTGGAAGAAATTGAGCTACCTGCGTTCCATCGAAATGGGGTAGTCCATGAGCATCGAGTCTACAGAAAGCAGTATGGTGCAATGTTAAATCCTTTACCCCATCACAGCTGGAAGGAGACTCAGGACAGCGATCCAGTGGTCAGCCGTATCAAGGAGTTGTTAAGACAGGAAGGTTCCTCCTTGGAAAAAGATGCACCTATGTCAGCAAAGCTCCTGTGGAACGAGAGAAGCAGGTTATTCCTATACCGTGAGAAGTTGTGCAGGAGATACGTCAATCCCAGGACCCACGAGATGGTCTGGCAAATAGTGGTCCCCAAGGCAGACGTCCAAATGGTGTTGGAAGCATACCACGATCAAGCAGGACACTTTGGCTGGAGAAAGCTGGAGACCCTGTTGAGGTGCCGGTTCTACTGGGTAGGGATGCGCAGCTCCATCGAGAGGTGGTGTCGGAACTGTGGACCCTGTGGTCTCAGAAGAAAGGACTACGGTAGTCAGAAGGCACCCCTGCAACCTATCCGGACGACTCGTCCCCTGGAGATTGTAGCCCTGGACCACGTCAAATTGTCGCCCAGCAGGTCTGGATACTCATATGCCCTGACCATGGTGGATCATTATTCGAGATTTTTGGTGGTCATTCCCGTCAAGGATCAGACAGCAGTGACGGCAGCGAGGACCTTCCAAGCAAGCTTCTGCAGACCACATGGGTATCCAGAGCAGGTACTGACTGATCAAGGCCCTGCTTTTGAAGCGGATCTGTTTAAGGAATTTTGTCATTTGTATGGGTGTAAGAAAATTAGAACGACGCCATACCACCCCCAAACCAACGGCCTTTGCGAGAAAATGAACCACATTGTCGTTGACTTGCTAAAATCTATACCACTGGAAGAAAGAAATCGGTGGCCAGAATTGTTACCTGACTTGGTTGACTTGTACAACCACATACCAGTAAGTTCTACCAACTGCACCCCAGCTTACCTTATGAGAGCAAGACCTGGAAGGTTGCCAATGGACTTGGAACTGGGTGTGGTGGAACCAGAGGCAGATGACACTGTTGAAAATTGGGATACAAATCGGCAAGAGCAATACAGAAGAGTGCAAGCCTGCGTAGAGGAAAGTCTCAATAAAGCACGGGAAAAACAGGAAAATATTTACAACAAGAATGCTCCCGCGAAGCCTCTGATGCCTGGAGAAGTGGTGTTGAAAAGGAAAAGGAAGATGCACAAGTTGGACAACCAGTGGGAACAAGAGCCCTATGTCGTACAAAACTCTAAATACGATAACGGAAAAGTCTGCATCATCAGTAAGGATGGAGGAAGAACAATCGCCACTGTGTCCAGAGACCATTTAAAATTGTGTCCAGAGCCATTGAAGCTTCGTGAAGAGAACCCTGTCGTCAATCGAGAAGAAAGTGAAGAGAAGGTCATACACACGGATCTGGGAGACTTGCCTGCGGATTGGCCCAGACTGGGAGATGCGGTAATCATTCCTGTGTTGCAGTTCTATCAGCCACAAGAGGAAGTCCTACCTCCAGTCATACCCATTGTGCCAATAGAGCCAGTTCTAGAGGTACCTATTCCAGCAGAACCCCAGCCTACAGAATCTCAAGAAGGATCATCAGAAGCAGCGCCCCATGCTATGGATCCCCTGGTGAAGCTGACTCACACCGCCCAGCCATCAGTACGCTTGCCAGATCCATAGAAAGATTGAGACAGTTCTATAGTTTGCCGTTACGTAGAACAGTTGGTTAGAGACCAATATACCTGAAGCTACTCCACGTAGATCAGAACGTACAACGAAAGGGAAGATACCTATTCGTTATCAACAGTAGTCCTAGCAAATTAGTTTACTAAGTATGGATAATTGTATAAAGTATTGTTATGATATGTAAATTACTTGAAAATGTTTCATGATGGACTCTGAGGCTGAGGACTGAGCCAGCCCAAGAACTGATCTTGTATATAGTTGCACTTTGTGCATTCTCTACCAGCACACTTACCTCTGAACATAAAACCCGTATGGTGAGGCACTGAGTGAGGTCTGCATTCAGAAGTCCTGCAGCCCACCCAGGACCCACGTTGAAGGTTTGGTGCGGGTCCTTCACAAGAATATTGTCATCTATTTATATGAAAATGTCTATTTAGTATTTTGTATTTTTCTATATCTAATGTTATAATGCAACGTTCAAGAAATCCGTACCTCCCATATGGGATGAGTTTAAAATGTTTACCTGTTTATGTAAAACAAAATGTCTTCTTATATTTCACAGCCCGGGAGTGCTGTATTTTACCATGGGGGAATGTGTAGCCCTGGTATGTAAGGCACACAGGATCTGGAGAATGCACAGTAAGGTAACAGTTAAAGCTTAACATCACTCACTTACACTTCAGACACACCCACATGGGTGTATAGGGGAGTGACGTGTAGCACAGTGCAGTGAGTCTAGCTTCCTGTCATCGTACAGAGCAGTCAGGGCTAGTTCTTCCCAGACAGTGAGGATTCCTGTCAGAGCTCTGTGTGAGCAGAAGATTAGTTCCTGCCAATTCAAAGAAGTGGAGTCTAGTAACGGATGACTAGTTATCATCCCGAGTCTAGTCAGAGTTACCTTTTACTCAGTCTGAACTTTGAGGAAACTGAGAGTTACTCAGTGAGACCAAGGAAGAAAACTGACTTTCTATCTTCACGCTGCAGTGCTATATTGAAAGCAGAAGCAGGGCGAAGGGCATAGTGGAGGAATTCAGAAGTGCCTTAAGGATTGGATTATCCTGCACATTGTCACCGGTCACTGGGGACCGAAGTGTCACTATAGCTCCAGGCATAGTGATAGAAAAACCAGAGTCTTACTGGACCTTAGGTTACAGAAAGCCGCCCTTAGAGTGCCAGTACGTAACCGAGTCAGGAGAACAAGGCTTCTGAGTCCGGCGCGCGGCAAAAGAAAGTACTTAGTTCACCACTTATAAGGCTCTATCACAAAACTGACCGGGCAGTACAGCTAGTGGGAAAAGCTGAAAACTATAGAGTTAACTTAGCTACAGGCAAGCTTGGACTCACTCATCATTCGGAAAGAGAAGGAGGCCTGTAACCTGCTCAACTGTGACCGCTACGTGCATTCATCCACCCCGAACAGCCTCCCTGGGACCTGCCTTATCATCTGACAAGTAAAAGGTATGGAAAGATGCTGGATGGTGTGAGACTGATTTATTTACCTGCACCCGACATCATTAACTTCATAGACTTTGAGGGACCAGTCCCACCTGTAGGGGACCCGTCATCTAGCTGCCACACCATCCCCTCAGAGTTCTACAGCAGCGCTGGTCTCAGTGATCAGAGAACTACAGGTGGCGTCACGAACTGTATATATACCTATCCCCTGTAAATATACCCCCCAACATACGCCTGACCGCCAGGGTCACAGACCGAGCCACCGCTACCTGTGACAACCCCATAGACTTCTACGGGCTCGGCTCTGAGTACCCCATTGCCCTGGTAACCCACAATTGTGGTGCGTGGTCACAACACTGCCCGTGGTTTGTGCAGCCAGGCCCTGATTCATGCTGCCCGTGATTCTTACAGCCAGGTGCTGATTTATGCTGCCCGTGGTTTGTGCAGCCATGCTCCTATTCATGCTGTCCGCTGTTTGTGCAGCCAGGCTCCTATTCATGCTTCCCCTGGTTTGTGCAGCCATGCTCCTATTCATGCTGTCCGCTGTTTGTGCAGCCAGGCTCCGAATCATGCTAGTGGTTTGTGCAGCCAGGCTCCGATTCATGCTTCCCCTGGTTTGTGCAGCCATGCAGGGTATTATAACCTTGCAATGAACTTATGAAAGTTGCATTTTTTTCTTCGTGATCTGCATGCAATGAGTGAATAGGAATACTCCTGATAAGGCGAGCTGTATACACGGTAATAACCCGTGCGTGGCCTCTCTATTACCTCTACGTCTTTTATATAGGGAAGAAGTGCATTTGCAGCAACCTATAGACTCACTTGTTAGTGCATGTTGGGAAAAAAATGACATGAAGCCCGTTTTTCATAAATAAGTGCCCCCCTTCCTCCCTCTGCTTTCTGTATCAGGGCCATTAGCAGCGTGGGATATCCTCCAGATGATCCGTCATTAATTACTGTAACATAGACGAAGTGTAAGATCGCTCTGCTGCAACTAGTTCATCCGCACCCTAAAGAGACGGCAGGTTCGGGAAGTTCCAGAACAGCGGCAAGAAATATCTTCATAGAACGCGGTGATAGGAGCTCGGATCTCAGAGGAGACTGCAAAAAACTGCGCTCACCTGTAATATAATCTCACCTTCTGCAGGGAGATACGAGGATAATGGGGCTGAAATAACTGATCCCACAACTTTCTGATGGTGACACCACAGGCAAAAGAGAACTAGATACGGAAAATCCCTGCAGGGGAAAATAAGTCTCCTATGCCAGCACCGAATACATGAATTATAAATGACATTACTGCTACATAGACTACACTTCTATAAAGGTGCGGACACAATATATGGGCACTTTGCAGTAAAATAGGCCCCCATAATGCACAATTCCACCTGCTTCGGGGATGGGGCGCGGCCCCCTTTACCTCTCGGACCCCAATGGTACGTAAGCACCTGCTTATATAATTAAAATACTAAGGCCGGCGTCAGACACAACTACAAAAAATCGGTCCGTTTTAGTCGGTCGATTATCGGAACAAAATGCAAACATCACACATCCTTCTGGCATCCGATTTTCCTTCAAAGATGCGATTTAGTCACATGTGTGTGTACCTTGTAACATCCGATTTTCATCCGACTTGCGAGAATTTCTCACAGGCTTGCAAAACTGACATATAATGGATCCAAAAGAATAGTATTTAAATCACAAAAGAAAGAATAGATATATAAACATAGAGCACATATATATATATATATTATATGTCATTGTGACATGTATATACATATATTTATAATTCCTAGACTTCTACATACTGTAATAGCCGCTAATTCAATTGCCGGCTTTTGTGAAATCACAGAAGCCGACATGAAATGATACAAAAATGATGAAATATGGTCAAAAACTGTGTGATTATTTCATTAACCCCTTAACGACCAAGCCATTTTGTAGGTTAAAGACCAGGCCAATTTTTACATTTCTGACCACTGTCTCTTTATGAGGTTATAACTCTGGAACGCTTCAGCGGATCTTGGCGATTCTGAGAGTGTTTTCTCGAGACATATTGTACTTCATGATAGTGGTAAAATTTCTTCAATATAACTTGTGTTTATTTATGAAAAAAACGGAAATATGGCAAAAATTTTGAAAATTTTGCAATTTTCAAACTTTTAATTTTTATGCCATTAAATCAGGAGATATGTCACAAAAATTAGTTAATAAATAACATTTCCCACATGTCTACTTTACATCAGCACAATTTTGGAACCAAAATTTTTTTTTGTTAGGAAGTTATAAGTGTTAAAAGTTGACCAGCAATTTCTCATTTTTCCAACAAAATTTACAAAATCATTTTTTTTAGGGCCACCTCACATTTGAAGTGAATTTGAGGGGTCAATATGACAGAAAATACCCAAAAGTGACACCATTCTAAAAACTGCACCCCTCAACGTGTTCAAAGCCACATTCAAGAAGTTTATTAACCCTTTAGGTACTTCACAAGAATTGAAGCAATGTGGAAGGAAAAAAATTAACATTTAACTTTTTTTCCCAAAATTTTTCTTTCGACACAATTTTTTAAAATTTTGTCAAGGGTATCAGTAGAAAATGAACCACAATATTTGTTGTACAATTTCTCCTGAGTACATCGATACCCCATGTGTGTGGGTAAACCACTATTTGGGCGCATGGCAGAGCTCGGAAGGGAAGCAGCGCCATTTGACTTTTTTGGCTGGAATTGAGATTGGACGCCATGTCGCATTTGGAGAGTCCCTGTGTGCCTAAACAGTGGAAACCCCCCACAAGTGACCCCATTTTGGAAACTAGACCCCCCAAGTAACTTATCTAAATGTGTTGTGAGAGCTTTTAACCCCCAAGGGCTTCACAGAAGGTTATAACGTAGAGCCGTAAAATTAAAAAATCATGTTTTTTTCCACAAAAATGATCTTTTCATCCCAATTTTTATTTTCCAAAGGATAAAAGGACCCCAAAAGTTATTGTGCAATTAGTCCTGAGTACGCTGATACCCCATATGTGGGGGTAAACCACTATTTGGGTGCATGGCAGAGCTCGGAAGGGAAGCAGCGCCATTTGACTTTTTTGGCTGGAATTGAGATTGGACGCCATGTCGTATTTGGAGAGCCCCTGTGTGCCTAAACAGTGGATACCCCCCACAAGTAACCCCATTTTGGAAACTAGACCCCCCAAGGAACTTATCTAGATGTGTGGTGAGAGCTTTGAACCCCAAGGGCTTCACAGAAGGTTATAACGTAGAGCTGTAAAATTAAAAAATCATATCTTTTCCACTAAAATGATCTTTCCACCCCCAATTTTTATTTCCCAAAGGGTAAAAGGACCCCAAAAGTTATTGTGCAATTTGTCCTGAGTACGCGGATACCCCATATGTGGGGGTAAACCACTATTTGGGCGCATGGCAGAGCTTGGAAGGGAAGCAGCGCCATTTGACTTTTTTGGCTGGAATTGAGATTGGACGCCATGTCGCATTTGGAGAGTCCCTGTGTGCCTAAACAGTGGAAACCCCCCACAAGTAACCCCATTTTGGAAACTAGACCCCCCAAGGAACTTATCTAGATGTGTGGTGAAAGCTTTGAACCCCCAAGGGCTTCACAGAAGGTTATAACGTAGAGCAGTAAAATTAAAAAATCATATCTTTTCCACAAAAATGATCTTTCCACCCCCAATTGTTATTTTCCAAAGGGTAACAGGACCCCAAAAGTTATTGTGCAATTTGTCCTGAGTATGCTGATACCCCATATGTGGGGGTAAACCACTATTTTGACGCATGGCAGAGCTGGAAAGGGAAGGAGCGCCTTTTTCAAATGCAGATTTTGATGGAATGGTCTGCGGGTGTCATGTCACGTTTGGAGAGCCCCTGATGTGCCTAAACAGTAGAAACCCCCCACAAGTGACTCCATTTTGGAAACTAGACCCCCCAAGGAACTTATCTAGATGTGTGGTGAGCACTTTGAACCCCAAGTGCTTCACAGAAGTTTATAATGTAGAGCCGTGAAAATAAAAATATCATATTTTTTTCCACAAAAATAATCTTTTTGCCCCCAAATTTTTATTTTTATAAGGGTAACAGGAGAAATAGGACCCCAAAAGCTATTGTGCAATTTGTCCTGAGTACGCTGATATCCCATATGTGGGGGGGAACCACTATTTTGACGCATGGCAGAGCTCGGAAGGGAAGGAGCACCGTTTTTTAAATGCAGACTTTGATGGAATGGTCTGCGGGTGTCATGTCGCGCTTGGAGAGCCCCTGATGTGCCTAAACAGTAGAAACCCCCCACAAATGACCCCATTTTGCAAACTAGACCCCCCAAGGAACTTATCTAGATGTGTGGTCAGCACTTTGAACCCCCAAGGGCTTCACAGAAGTTTATAACGTAGAGCCGTGAAAATAAAAAAATCATATTTTTTTCCACAAAAATTACCTTTTTGCCCCAAATTTTTATTTTTCTAAGGGTAACAGGAGAAATAGGACCCCAAAAGCTATTGTGCATTTTGTCCTGAGTACGCTGATACCCCATATGTGGGGGGGAACCACTGTGATCGCCTTACTGCGATCTTTGGGAGGCACAATGAACAAATCCACAAAAGGTGAAGAATTGGTTTTCTTTTTTGCGCCGTTCCTCGTGCGGTATTACTAATTAGGCGACTTTATTCCTCGGATCGGTGCGATTACAGCGATACCAGATTTATACTCTTTTTTCATGTTTAGCTTCTGTCACACACTAAAAGATGCTTTTTCTTGGAATAATTTTTTGTAAGAAATTTTTGCATCGCCGTATTTTGAGAGCTATAATTTTTCCATTTTTCGGCCGACAGAGTTATCTGTGGGCTTATTTTTTGCGGGACGAGCTGACGTTTTTATTGGTACCATATTCAGGCACATAACGTTTTTTGATCGTTTCCTATTCCGATTTTTGTGGAAGCAGAATGAACAAAACCAGCAATTCAGGAATTGTTGTTTTTTTTTTTTTTTTCCTCCGTTCCGTGTGTGGTAAAATTGATAAAGCAGCTTTATTCTTCGGGTCACTACGGTTACGGCGATTCCTCATTATATATTTTTTTTTATGTTTTGGCGTTTTTTACACAATAAAAAATTTTATAGAAAAAATAATTATTTTTGCATCAGTTTATTCCGCGAGCTATAACTTTTTTATTTTTTCGCTGATGATGCTGTATAGCGGCTTGTTTTTTGCGGGACAAGATGACGTTTTCAGCGGTACCATGATTATTTATATCTGACTTTTTGATCGCGTGTTATTGCACTTTTTCCAAGCGGTATAATGATACCGCTTGGAAAAAGTATAATTTACTACTTTTTTGTGTTTTTTTTTTACGGCTTTCACTGAAGGGGTTAACTATGGTTACGCTTTTATAGATGGGATTTTTACGGACGTGGCGATACCAAACATGTGTATGTTTTTTGTTTTTTATTTTTTTTTATTACATAAAAATGTGTATTTTTTAGGGGATTTTTTTTAAATTATTTTTTAATATTTTTTTTACAATTTTTTTTAAAAAATGATTTTTTTTAACTTGTCCCTTTATGGGACTTTCACTTTTTTTACTTTTTATTGCAGTTACAATGCATTGCAATGCTCTGGCATTGCAATGCATTGCAACTATAGTGGAAGCTGCTGTGACCATGATCACAGCAGCTTCCCGTAGCTAAATGACCCGGAGGTTGTCATGACAACCCCCGGGTCATCAAGGCAGAGATCGGCCCCTGCAAATACATTGCAGGGTGCCGATCTGAGGCAGAGGGAGCTCCCGACCCTCTGCCTCTCCCCCTGAGCTCTGCGATCGCGCTCGATCGCAGCAGTCAGGGGGTTAACAGCCAGGGGCGGTGGGGGCTCCGCTCCTGGCTGTCAGTGCAGGAAGCCTGGCCACTGCAGCGCCGGCTCCTGCACTGATCGCGCTGGGGAAGCTGAAATTTCAGCTTCTCCTGCACGATCGCTGCTGTGTTTGGTCAGTCAGATTGACTGACCAAGCACAGCGCTGTAGGTGCGGGGACCGACGGCAAAGGTCCCCGCACCGCTTGCCGTGCCTGTCAGCTGTCTGTGACAGCTGTCGGCACTGATCTACCACTGCGTGTTTACACGCAGTGGTAGATCAAAGCCATGACGTGCAGAGTCCGTCCTGGTGCCGGAACTGACACCTTGCCATGACGGACTCTGCACGTCAGTGGACATTAAGGGGTTAAACTTCTTTTTTATTAAAGTGTGTGTGTTTGATTTTTCTTTCATACAATAGGATTAATAATTGATAGTTGTCTAATTGACAGCTCTCAATTATTAACCTGGCTTAAAGTGACCTTTCAATTGCAAGGTCATTTTAACCCCTTATTAACCCATTCGCCACCGCTACAGGGCAATGGGAATAGACGGGCAAAGTGCCAGAAAGGGCAAATCTAAGCCCACGCATTTTTTTTTCAACGAATTTACACCTTTAATTAACCCCTACATGTCTGAAATTTTGCACACATATACTTATGTAATTGTAAGTTCAAACCATATATCAAAATACAGGAAATGACATGGTTAACTGTGTCTAAACAATGTATCATTTCATGTCGGCTTCTGTGATTTCACAAAAGCCGGCAATTGAATTAGCGCCTATTACAGTATGTAGAAGTCTAGGAACTATAAATATATATATACATGTCACAATTACATATATATATATATATATATATATATATAATGTGTTCTATGTGTATATATCTATTCTTTCTATTCTTTATTAAAGCTGTCAGTGTGATTTTACAGTATAGCCGGGGATGAATTGCCGGCTTTTCTAAAGGACACCGATGCGATTTCATCGCAAGTCACACATGCGGTCCGTTTGTAATCCGATTTTTCATCGCTCCCATAGACTTGCATTGGCGATAGTCGACCCACAATCGGTGACAATCGCAGCATGCTGCGATTGCACACGGACGTTTAAAACGGACCACAAAAAATCTGATACTGGGAGCTGCTCCATAGATTAACATAGGGCAGACTGCAATACGATATTTCATCGCATTGCAGTCGTCCGATTCTGTCGCCAGTGTGACGCCGGCCTCAGGGTCAAAATTGGCAAATTTATATCAGCCTCGACAAGGCGCACTTCTCAAAAAGGGAACCTACCTGGGTGTCGGGCTTACATATTTAACCCTTTCACTCTCCCCCAGGCAATTTTCTGTGCTTTTTTTTTCCTTTTAGTTTTTTCCACCCGTTTTTCTAAGAGTTATAACTTTCTTATTTTTCCATCAATATGGCCTTAGAGAGGTTTTTTTTTTTGGTGCAGACACCAAACATGTATAGATTTTTTTTTTAAGTAATGAATAAAAAATTTGAAAATTTGTATGAAAAAAAATTTGCCGCCATCCTCCGAGACCCATAACGTCTCCATGTTTTGAGATCTGGGGCTGGGTGATGGCTTATTTTTTGTGCACCGACCTGACGTTTTTACTGATACCATGTTGGTGCAGATACAATGCTTTGATGTCCCTTTATTACGTTTTATTGCAATGTTGCAGCAGCCAAAAAAAAACCTGTAATTCTGGCATTTTGATTTTTTTCCTGTTACGCCATTTACTGATCGAATTAATTTATTTTATATTTTGATAGATTGGACATTTCTGAATGCAGCGGCCCAAAATTTGTTTATTTTTTTAATTGTTTTATTTTCAATTGGGCAAAAGGGGGGTGATTTAAACTTTTATTTTTTTTTTCCATCTTTTTAAAAACTTTTTTTTTCACTTTTACTTTATTTAATTGTCCCCTTAGGAGACTTGAAGCTGGGATTGTCCGAACACCTGTGCTTCAGTTAAAATCACGATCTGCTATGATGCCGGCCATGAACCTACGAGGGCAGGTATGATCCCATGCTATTAAAAAAACAGGCTGTCTATGAAAAATAGACAGTACCCAATGTTATTTAATAGGGCAGTGCAGGTGAGCGATTTTTATTTTTATTAATTTTTCTTACAGACTAATCCGCATGTGGGAATAACTGGCGGCATGCACAAGATTCTTCCGTGTGTCAGACGATTTCATTTTGTGGGAGCGACCAAAAATAATCCAATGCCACACAGAGCCGGCGTTTAGCTTTTTTTTCTTTTATGGATGCATTGCAATTCTTCAACATAGGAAATTGTAAATTAATATTAATGAAATGTGTGGCACAGGGACGTCAAGTGAGAAAACAATCGTCCGAGATTTCTGTATGAAAGTTTGAAACTTTTTTTATGCAGTGGTGTGAACTTAGCCGAAGGAAATGTGCACACACAGGTGGGCAAATCCGCCGAGTTTTCCAAGAGAAAGACCCTCTAGAAAACGGAAGCGTCTTGTTTAGCGTTTTATTGGTCTGTATCTCGACCACAGACCTTGTTTTCCTTCATTTACAGTGGGTACAGAAAGTATTCCGACCCCTTTGAATTTTTCACTCTTTGTTTCATTGCAGCCATTTGGTAAATTCAAAAAAGTTAATTTTTTCTCATTAATATACACTCTGCACCCCATCTTGGCTGAAAAAACAGAAATATAGACATTTTTGCAAATTTATTAAAAAAGAAAAACTGAAATATCACATGGTCATAAGTATTCAGACCCTTTGCTCAGTATTGAGGAGAAGCTCCCTTTTGAGCTAGTACAGCCCTGAGTCTTCTTGGGAATGATGCCACATTATTCACACCTGGATTTGGGGATGCTCTGCCATTCTTCCTTGCAGATCCTCTCCAGTTCTGTCAGGTTGGATGGTGAACGTTGGTGGACAGCCATTTTCAGGTCTCTCCAGAGATGCTCAATTGGGTTTAGGTCAGGGCTCTGGCTCGGCCAGTCAAGAATGGTCACAGAGTTGTTCTGAAGCCACTCCTTTGTTATTTTAGCTGTGTGCTTAGGGTCATTGTCTTGTTGGAAGGTCAACCTTCAGCCATGTCTGAGGTCCAGAGCACTCTGGAAGAGGTTTTCATCCAGGATTTTTCTGTACTTGGCCACATTCATGTTAATTGCAATTGCAACCAGTCGTCCTGTCCCTGCAGCTGAAAAAAACTCCCATAGCATGATGCTGCCACCACCATGTTTCACCGTTGGGATTGTATTGGGCAGTGTCTGGTTTACTCCACACATACCGCTTAGAATTATCACCAAAAAGTTCTATCTTCGTCTCATCAGACCAGAGAATCTTATTTCTCATAGTCTGGGAGTCCTTCATGTGTTTTTTAGCAAACTCTATGCGGGCTTTCATATGTCTGGCACTGAGGAGAGGCTTCCGTCGGGCCACTCTGCCATAAAGGCCCGACTGGTGGAGGGCTGCAGTGATAGTTGACTTTGTGGAATTTTCTCCCATCTCCCTACTGCATCTGTGGAGATCAGCCACAGAGATCTTGGGGTTCTTCTTTATCTCTCTCACCAAGGCTCTTCTCCCATGATTGCTCAGTTTGGCTGGACGGCCAGGTCTAGGAAGACTTCTGATGGTCCCAAACTTCTTCCATTTAAGTAACTAATCCAAAACCTATATCTGGCCTAAAGAAATGGCACTTCAACAAATTAAATATAAGTCAAAAGAGATGCTTGAAGTATAGCCATGAAAAATCAGTAAATTTTATTGAGACACACAATATAAAAAGAAGTACATTCCAAAAGAATGCCACACTGGCCTATAAGTCCAATTAATTGATATAGTCTATCAATATGCACAAAAGTTTGCACCCTAAACATAAGTACATGCAGGATAAAATTATCCAAAGATGAAGATGGAGTATACTCCAATCTGCAGTACAGATAGTATAAGACTATTTAATGGCAAATGCCTCCAGACATATGTATAAGTCTGGTGATAACTCATTACCAAATTGCCATGTGACCAGCAGAAAAATTGAAGTCACAATATGGTACAAGTGTACACAGTTATCCAGTGGCTATGAGTAAATACTTTAGCAGCAAATGGTATCCACATAAAGTGCAAAACAATGTAAATAAAGAAAGGACATATGACCTGACAGCACATACCTACCCCTTGGAGAAAGCTGACGCGAAACGCGCCTCTGGGAGCTGCACTACTGCTGTCAGGTCAGGAAATGGACAGTATGTGACTTAAATATGAGTGTCTGAGCAAAGGGTCTGAATACTTATGACCATGTGATATTTCAGTTTTTCTTTATTAATCAATTTGCAAAAATTTCTACATTTCTGTTTTTTTTTCAGGCAAGATGGGGTGCAGAGTGAACATTAATGAGAAAAAAATTAACTTTTATGAATTTACCAAATGGCTGCAATGAAACAGAGTGGAAAATTTAAAGGGGTCTGAATACTTTCCATACCCACTGTATATTTATCTAACATCACTCATTAATTAGGGGTCACCCCCGGGAGGGAGACGTTCACCTGAGACTCAGCAAATCATCTCACTGCCAAAATCTCATCTGCTTGGAGGAATCCTCATCCCCTTTCATACATGGCGGCTGCTGCCAGCACAGGGACACACAAGCCACTTTTAACAGTCTTTGGCAGGGGTGAACCTAGCCTCTGTGCTGCCTGAGGCGAACTGCAAAACGGCGCCCCCCCAATTTGAGGCAGAAAGGTTGCGGCGCACGCAGCAAATTTTAGGCCACGCCCCGACCACACCCATTTCACAACTAGTCACACCCATGTCCACGCCCCGACCACACCCATTTAGCACTGGTGATCACACTGACTGGTACTGAGGGCACAGTGACTGGTACTATGGGCACACTGGTACTGAGTAAAAGAAAGAACAGAGAGAGAAAAAAGAAAACAGAGAGAAAGGAGAGAGAAAGAAATAAACAAAGAAAGGGAAAAGAAAGAACAGAGAGAGAGAGAAAAAAAACAAAGAGGGGAAAGAAAGAACAGAGAGAAAGAGAAAGAAAGAAAGAAAGAAAGAAAGAAAGAGGGGAAAGAAAGAAGAGAGAGAAAGAAAGAAAGAAAGAAAGAAAGAAAGAAAGAAAGAAAGAGAAAGAAAGAAAGAGAAAAAGAAAGGGGAAAGAAAGAAAAAGAACAGAGAGAAAGAAAGATGGGAAAGAAAGAACAGAGAGAGAGAAAGAAAGAAAGAAAGAACAGAGAGAGAGAAAGAAAGAGGGGAAAGAAAGAACAGAGAGAGAGAAAGAAAAAAAGAACAGAGAGAAAGAAACAAAGAAAGGGGAAAGAACAGAGAGAGAGAGAAAAAGAAAGAGGGGAAAGAACAGCGAGAGAGAAAAAGAAAGGGGAAAGAACAGAGAGATAGAGAAAAAGAAAGAAACAGAGAGAGAGAGAAAGAGGGGAAAGAAAGAACAGAGAGAAAGAAAGAAAAAGAACAGAGAGAAAGAAAGATGGGAAAGAAAGAACAGAGAGAAAGAAAGAAAGAACAGAGAGAAAGAAAGATGGGAAAGAAAGAACAGAGAGAGAGAAAGAAAGAAAGAACAGAGAGAGAGAAAGAAAGAGGGGAAAGAAAGAACAGAGAGAGAGAAAGAAAAAAAGAACAGAGAGAAAGAAACAAAGAAAGGGGAAAGAACAGAGAAAGAGAGAAAAAGAAAGAGGGGAAAGAACAGCGAGAGAGAAAAAGAAAGGGGAAAGAACAGAGAGATAGAGAAAAAGAAAGAAACAGAGAGAGAGAAAGAGGGGAAAGAAAGAACAGAGAGAAAGAAAGAAAAAGAACAGAGAGAAAGAAAGATGGGAAAGAAAGAACAGAGAGAAAGAAAGAAAGAACAGAGAGAAAGAAAGAAAGAACAGAGAGAAAGAAACAAAGATTCTATAAAAATACTATAGCAGCCTGGCTCCCATTGTAGTGCGCCCACCTGAGCCTCCCGGTGCAGGACATATCATGATTCGCTCACATGGCCGACATCCCCGATTCCAAGGCGAGGACACGATAATGGATCTGAAGCATTCCCTGAAGTGCCTCCTTGGTTCCGTCACAATCTCCTCCTGGAATTACCTAATTTCCGGTCATCTTCCAGCACATCACTTCTGGTGGAACATCACCTGCGAGTTTTAAAGTGCTCCTCGGGGCTCCGGCATGTACTCCTGTGGCCACGGGAAAAGCTCCCGGCCGGGACAGCGGGGCAGACCCTCAAAATCGGTAGTGTCCCGCTGAATTCAGGATGCTTGGGAGGTATGAATGCTCCCCACCATACACCTTGTACAAGCACGGCTCTGCACACCTCATACACACATGGTTCCGCTTTGTATGCCTCGTACATAAACGGCTCCGCTCCGTCCACCTCACACACACAAGGCTCCACTCAGTATACACATGGCTCCACTCCGTACACCTTGTACACACGCAGCCATGCTTTGTATACCTTGTACACACAGGACTCCACTCCGTAAACCATGTACACATGCGGCTTTGCAGCATACACCTCGTACACACGTGGTTCTTCTCCGTACACCTTGTACACACGCGGCTCCGCTACATACACACGCGGCTCCACTCCATACACACACGGCTCTGCTCCGCTCTGTACACACACGGCTCAAGCACGGAGTCCTGTGTGTACGGAGCTGAGCGGCTCAACTCCGTACACTTCGCACACACAGGGCTCCGTTTCGTACACACACAGCACTGCTATATCCACCTCGTACACACGGCTCCGCTCTGTAAACCTCGTACACGCACGGCTCAGCTCCGTAAACCTAGTACACGAGCGGCTCGGCTCCGTAATCCTCGTACAGACACACGGCTCCGCTCCATCCAACTCGTACACACAAGGCTCCGCTCCATACACCTCGTACACACACGGCTCCGCTACGTACACCTCGTACACACACGGCTCTGCTCCGTACACCTCGCACACAGTACAGCACTGCTACATCCACCTCTTACACACACGGCTCCGCTCCGTACACCTCGTACTCACACGGCTCCGCTCCGTACACCTCGTACTCACACGGCTCCGCTCCGTACACATCATACACACGGCTCCGCTCCGTACACCTCGTACACAGTACAGCACTGCTACATCCACCTTGTACACACACGGCTCCGCTACGTACAACTCGTACACACACAGCTCTTCTCCATACACCTCGTACACAGTACAACACTGCTACATCCACCTCGTACACACACGGCTCCGCTTCGTACACCTCGTACACAGTACAGCACTGCTACATCCACCTCGTACACACACGGCTCCGCTCCGTACACCTCGTACTCACACGGCTCCGCTCCGTACACCTCGTACACACACGGCTCTGCTCCGTACACCTCGTACACAGTACAGCACTGCTACATCCACCTCGTAAACACATGGCTCAGCTCCGTACACCTCGTACTCACACGGCTCCGCTCCGTACACCTCGTACACACACGGCTCCGCTGTGCACACCTCGTACACACACGGCTCCGCTCCGTACACCTCGTACACACACGGCTCCGCTCCGTACACCTCGTACACACACGGCTCCGCTCCGTACACCTCGTACACACACGGCTCCGCTCCGTACACTCGCAACGCTCGCGACACACACATGGCTCCGCTCCGTACACCTCATACACACACGGCTCCGCTCCGTACACCTCGTACACACACGGCTCCGCTCCGTACACCTCGTACACACACAGCTCCGCTCCGTACACCTCGTACACACGGCTCCGCTCCGTACACCTCGTACACACACGGCTCCGCTCCGTACATCTCGTACACACACGGCTCCGCTCCGTACACCTCGCACACACACGGCTCCGCTCCGTACACCTCGTACACACATGGCTCCGCTCCGTACACCTCGTACACACACGGCTCCGCTCTGCACACCTCGTACACGGCTCCGCTCCGTACACCTCGTACACAGTACAGCACTGCTACATCCACCTTGTACACACACGGCTCCGCTACGTACAACTCATACACACACGGCTCTTCTCCATACACCTCGTACACAGTACAACACTGCTACATCCACCTCGTACACACACGGCTCCGCTCCGTACACCTCGTACACACACGGCTCCGCTTCGTACACCTCGTACACAGTACAGCACTGCTACATCCACCTCGTACACACACTGCTCCGCTCCGTACACCTCGTACACAGTACAGCACTGCTACATCCACCTCGTAAACACATGGCTCAGCTCCGTACACGTCGTACTCACACGGCTCCACTCTGTACACCTCGTACACACACGGCTCCGCTCCGTACACCTCGTGCACACACGGCTCCGCTCTGCACACCTCGTACACACACGGCTCCGCTCCGTACACCTCGTACACACACGGCTCCGCTCCGTACACCTCGTACACACACGGCTCCGCTCCGTACACCTCGTACTCACACGGCTCCGCTCCGTACACATCGTACACACACGGCTCCGCTCCGTACACCTCGTACACACACGGCTCCGCTCTGCACACCTCGTACACACACGGCTACGCTCCATACACTTTTCACACATGGCTCTGCTACATCCAACTTGTACACACTACAGCTCATGGGCATACCCAGGATCAAAACTAGGGGGGGCAAGCCAATGTCACATCTTATACAGGTTACATCATATACACTGTACATTATCCTGCATATTAGGTATGGAGCATTAGAACTGTTGTATATTGTATAATACAGCAGTGTATGTTACACTACGCTGTATATACCATATATTATACATGGCAGTCGCGCTCATGTCAGGAGCGGTACCAGCAAGTTCGAGGATTGCAGTGCGATCCTCGCATGAGTTATACGGCCGTCTGTCTATGCCCTTGTTATAATAATACTGAAATATTAATCTATTATTAAAGTATTAAGGAGCTCACAAGTAAAAAAAAAGCCCCCTACCTCCCCTGTCCCCCACCCACACCCCAACAGCCCATCGTCTCACATGCACCCCTTAGTGTTCTGTCCCACTGACCCCACAATACCCCCATCCTCTCACATGCACCCCTCAGTGCTCTGTTGCCCCTCCCCACTTCAGTCCCCACAATACCCCCTTTCTCTTACATTCAACCCCAGTGACCCTCCCTCACAATACCCCCATCCTCTCACATCAACCCCTGTGCGCCAGCCCCCACAATATCCCCATCCTCTCACATTCACCAACCAGTGCCCTGTATCCCCTCCCCCACAATACCCCATCCTCTCACATTCACTCTCTGTGCCCTGTTGCCCCTCCCCCACTTCAGCCCCCACAATACCCCATCCTCTCACATTAACCCCCCAGTGCCCTAGCCCCCACAATACCCCATCCTCTCACATTAACCCCCCCAGTGCCCTAGCCCCCACAATACCCCATACTCTTACATTCACCCCAGTGCCCTGTACCCCTCCCCCACAATACCCCCATCCTCTCACATTAACCACCCAGTGCCCTAGCCCCCACAATACCCCCATCCTCTTAACTTCACCCCAGCGCCCTGTACCCCTCCCCCACAATACCCCCATCCTCTCACATTAACCCCCCCAGAGCCCTAGCCCC
Source organism: Oophaga sylvatica (assembly GCA_033576555.1). Taxonomy (NCBI): domain Eukaryota; kingdom Metazoa; phylum Chordata; class Amphibia; order Anura; family Dendrobatidae; genus Oophaga; species Oophaga sylvatica. The sequence continues at coordinate 420,905,136 of JARQOD010000003.1, read as the reverse complement.
CACAATACCCCATCCTCTTACATTCACCTCAGTGCCCTGTGCCCCTCCCCCACTGTACCCCCATCCTCTCACATTCCCCCACAGTGACCATGACATGCCTGAGCAGAATGAATTTAATAAATTCCATCTCCTCTTACCATGAAGCTTGCAGGCAGTGGCTGAGACAGGAGCAGGAAGTGTCCAGTGTCTGCACACAGAGGGCACTAGGACCCAGTGTGGCTGAGACAACCAGAGCCCGCAGGGCAGAAAGTGAAACTACAGCTGCTGCGGCCAGGAAGGAAGGAAGAAGCTCCTCTGGAGAGACAGCAGCTCTGTGCACTGCGCACACAGACAGGCAGAGGGAGCCGGCATTGTGCTGCTCTCTCCGCTCTCTTTCATTGTGTGCCCCTGCTTCTAGGGGGGGGCACCTGCCCCCCCCTGTCCCACGGTGGGTACGCCCATGCTACAGCTCTGCTACATTCACACTGTAAACCCGTCCCGACCCCACATACAAACTTATCCTCAGTCATCCAGCACCATGACAACCATTACAACAGTCCTGCACACAAGGAGGACACTGATCATGTGACCCCTGACTCCTCCCCACCTGTGACCTCATCACAGGTCCTGTGGTCACAGAAGAGTTCAGCATAGCAGCGTCATTGACAGCTGTGACAGGCTGAGCTGTAAAGGCAAGGAATGGGTGCATGGGGGGCGTGGCGGCTCGTCTCCCTGCGGGACATATAGTGTCCAGAGCGGGACAGCTGGAGGGGGGGTCAGATGTGACTGTATGAGGGATTAAGGAGAGCCGGCCAGCACCACACCACGTGTTATGAGTTCCGCTCTGCCGCCGCCTGAGACAACAGGCTCAACTCGCCTCATTATAGCGGCGCCCCTGGTCTTTGGATACACATTCGTGACTAAGGCTGGGTTCACATCGCATTAAGTGCCATCCGTTTAACGCATCCGTTACATAGCGTCACTAACGCTATGTAACGGATGCGTTAACGCATCCATTGGCCGCCATTATAGTAACATCCTAACGCATGCCAAATTCGACATGCGTTATCGATGATTCGTTACCTTGTGATGCACCCTCGAACGCAGTCTACAGCGTCTTGGGGTGCGTTAGGTCTAATGCACAGCGAACCGACACGTTCGCTGTGCATAGACCTGTATGGCTAACGAATGGTAACAAAATGCTACCATGCGTTAGCGCATGCGTTAGTGTTAAGGATTAAAAAGATGTAAAAAAATCTTTTTACAATGTGAACCAAGCCTTAGAATGTAAACAACATGTAACAAACAATGAACATTTTAAAGACTTCACTGCAAAAAAAAAAGATCAGCATCGGGGTGCCCCATCAACGGCAACCACAGGTGCAACTGTCTTCTTGCAAGTGCAATGTCAGAAAGTATTGCTGCGTTTATCCTGGACCGCCTGATTCACGAATAGAAGGTCAGATACAGTCATGGCCGAAAGTGTTGGCACCGTTGAAATTGTTCCAGAAAATTATTGCAATTCCACATCTTTTGTTATACATAGTTTTATTTATTTTGTGTGTATTGGAACAACACAAAAAACACAGAGAAAAAAAAGCAAATTGGACATAATTTCACACAAAACTCCAAAATTGGTCCGGACAAAATTATTGGCACCTTTCCAAAATTGTGGATAAACAACTTTGTTTCCAGCATGTGATGCTCGTTCATACTCACCTGTGGCAAGTAACAGGTGTGGGCAGTATGAAAATCACACCTGAAACCAGATAAAAGGGGAGAAGTTGACTCAAGCTTTGCATTGTGTGTGTGCTAGTGCCACACTAAGCATGGACAAAAGAAAGAGGAGAAGAGAACAGTCTGAGGACTTGAGAACCAAAATTGTTGAACAGTGTCAACAATCACAATGTTACAAGTCCATCTCAAGAGATTGTGATCTTGCTTTGTTCACGGTGCGCAACATAATAAAGAAGTTTACAACCCATGACTAGAGTTGAGCGATACTTTCCGATATCCAAAAGTATCGGAATCGGAATGGTATCGCCGATATCATTAAAATATCGGCGATACCCGATACCGATACCGGAAGTCCCATGTAAGTCTATGGGAACAAAATATCGTAACTAAAAAAACCCCATTCTTTCCTTGTAAACACTAAATATACACACATAGAATACATATATATATATATATACATGTCATTGTGACATATATATATACATATATGTATAGTTTATACACTTCTACATAGTAAAATATCCTCTGATTCAATTGCCGGGTAAAGCCGGCTTCAGTGAAAAGACAGAAGCACCCGACATGAAATGACACTTGGTGTACATAGGGTTAACCATGTCTTTTCATGTCCTTTGCTATCTAATTTGCACAAACAATTAAATCAGTCTATGTGTGCAAAATTTCACACCTGTAGGGGTTAATTAAAGGTGTAAATTCGTTGTAAAAAAAACGGACTTTTTTGCTACGAATTTACACCTTTAATTAACCCCTACAGGTGTGAAATTTTGCACACATAGACTGATTTAATTGTTTGTGCAAATTAGATAGCAAACTACATGAAAAGACATGGTTAACCCTATGTACACCAAGTGTCATTTCATGTCGGGTTCTGCATTTTCACAAAAGCCGGCAATTGAATTAGCGGCTATTATACTATGTAGAAGTGTATGAACTATAAATATAATATATATATGTGTCACAAACTCAATGACATGTATATATATATATATATGAGGTGTAAAATTGCTGAAAAAAAATGCGTGGGCTCCCGCCCTATTTTCGCAACCAGACAGACAAAGCCAGTGAGTGGGGGCAGATAATAATAGCCCAGAGAGGGACCATTATTTTTGGCCCCCCCCCTGGCTACTAACATCTGCCCCCAGACACCCCAGGAAAGACAAATCTATAATTAGATTCGCCCTTTCTGGCACTTTGCCCGTCTATTCCCATTGCCCTGTAGCGGTGGCGAATGGGTTAATATGGGGTTAAAGCCACCTTGCTATTGAAAGGTGACCTTAAGCCAGGTTAATAATTGAGAGCTGTCAATTAGACAACTATCAATCATTAATCCTATTGCATGAAATAAAAATAAAACACACACACTTTAATTAAAAATCATTTTAATGAAATAAAGACACATGTTTTTGACCATCTTTTATTTTACTGCAAAAAACATTTCCTGTAATAAAAATAAAATAAAAAAGCAAAATTATTCTTACCTATCCCATGCACAGTCAGGTCCCACGGTGTAATCCTTCAGAAAGGGTTAATGTTTACTGCAGGGACCGCAGCTAATGCTGCAGCCTCACAGTAAACCCCCAAATGAATGAGTTCCTCTCCTGGCTGACAGGAGAGTAAAGGCTGGGTGTCACATAACGATACACCAGCGATCCCGACAACGATATGCACTTGTCAGGATCGCTGGTGTATCGCTACATGATCGCTGCTGAGCTGCCAAACAGGCAGCTCAGGCAGCGATCTGGGACAGCGACACTGCGGGTAACATCGCTTAAGGGCCCGTCTCACATAGCGATATCGCTACCGAGATCGCTGCTGAGTCACTAGTTTTGTGACGCAGCAGCGAGCTCACCAGCGATATCGCTGTGTGTGACATTCAGCGACGATCAGCCCCCCTGCCGGGTATCGCTGATCGTCCCAGAAATGTCAGGACCTTTTTTTGATCGCTGGTTTCCCTCTGACAGGCACGCATCGCTGCGTGACAGGCGGGAGACCAGCGATCCGCTGGTAACCAAGGTACACAGCGGGTTTCCAGGCACCGCGCAGCGCTTGGAAACCCGCTGTGTACCTTGGATACCAGCTCCCTGCATCAGGGCGCTGGTATCCAAGGTACACAGCGGGTTTCTAGGCACAGCCCCGCGCCTGGAAACCCGCTGTGTACCTTGGTTACCAGCGGATCGCTGGTCTCCCGCCTGTCACACGCAGCGATGTGTGCCTGTCAGCGGGAAACCAGCGATCAAAAAAAGGTCCTGACATTTCAGCGACGATCAGCGATACCCGGCAGGGGGGCTGATCGTCGCTGAATGTCACACACAGCGATATCGCTGGTGAGCTTGCTGCTGCGTCAAAAACTAGTGACTCAGCAGCGATCTCGGTAGCGATATCGCTATGTGAGACGGGCCCTTAAAAGTGGAAAGCAATCAATTAAGCTTTCCACTTAAGGGTATGCCACACTGAACAATATCGCTAACGGGATCGCTAAAAAACGTCACTATTTAGCGATCCCGTTAGCGATGTTGTTCAGTGCGGCAGCTTCCAGCGACGAGCTTCCTGCTGTGATCTCGCTCGTCGCTGGAATCGTTCCGGACCCTATTTTCTCGTCGGCGCTCCCGCTGGGTAAGTATATATCGCTAGTGTGGCACCTTTTCTTAGCGATTTAGCGGTACTTTTGTACCACTAAAGTCGTTAAGAAGATCGCTAACGGCGATAGCGTCGTTAACTATATCGCTAAATGTGGCCGCACTTAGCGATATAGAAACAATCCCGCTAGCGATCGCATTAGTATGCGTCGTTATCGTGATCGCTAGCGGGATTGTTTAGTGTGGCAGTACCTTCACTTCAGGTCAGCCAGGGACACAATCAGTGACGTCAGAGGGAACTGATTAACAAAAATAGGGGTTCCCTTCGAAAAAAAAATGGCGTGGGGTCCCCCCTATTTTTGTTAACCAGCCAGATGAAGCAGACCGCTGAGGCCTGGATTTTCAGGCTGTTAAGGAGCCAAGATCCATGGACCTTGCCAGCCTGATAATACCAGGCCACAGCAGTCTGCATATCTTGGCTGATTAACAAAAATAGGGGATCCCCTCGAAAAAAATTGGCGTGGGGTCCCCCCTATTTTTGTTAACCAGCCAGATGAAGCAGACCGCTGAGGCCTGGTTTTTCAGGCTGGTAAGGATCCAATATCCATGGACCTTGCCAGCCTGATAATACCAGGCCACAGCAGTCTGCTTAGCTTGGCTGGTTAACAAAAATAGGGGATCCCCTCGAAAAAAAAACGGCGTGGGGATCCCCCCTATTTTTGTTAACCAGCCAAGTAAAATGCAGACTGCTGCGGCCTGGTATTAAAAGACTGTCAAGGCCCATGGATTTTGGCCCTCAACAGCCTGATAATACCAGGCTACAGCAGCCCCACATTTGGCGCATCAAAAGATGTGCCAATTGTGGCACTTTACCCGGCTCTTCCCACTTGCCCTGTAGCGGTGGCAAGCGGGGTAATAAGGGGTTAATGTCACCGTTGATTGCACGGTGACAATAAGCCCGGTTAATAACGGAGAGGTGTCAATAAGACACCGATCCATTATTAATCCCAAAGTTATTAAATGTATAAAAAAAAAACACAGCAAGAAAAAAGTATTTTAATGAAATAAAAGAGACAACACAGTTTTCATTAATTTTATTACTCTCTCATTCCTGCGACGCCATCGATCTCCTGTAAAAAAATAAAAAAAACAAACCAACAGTATACCACCTGTCCGACGCAGTCCATAACGACAGTCCCACAACGATCCAGCTCTGCTACATCGCAATGACAGGCAGAGCCTGTCATCGCAACGCAGCACAGCTGATTACCTGCTTCCCCGGCGGTGACGTCATCGGACTGACTGCTTTACGGCCGGGATTACCCAGCAGTCACTGCAGTTATCGCGAGAAACTGCATGTAACCGCCGGGGAAAGAAGATTGCGGCCATGAAGCAGTGCAGGACGTGACCGCCGGAGATCTTCTGCCAGGTAAGTGCCGCTGACTCCTGACAGACCCGACCGACGGACACTGACAGTGACAGTGACATTCCGATTCCGGTATCCGATAAGACGAAAATATCGGAACTCGGAATCGGAATTCCGATACAGCCAATATCGGCCGATACCCGATATTTGCAGTATCGGAATGCTCAACCCTACCCATGACACTGCAGCTAATCTCCATGGGCGTGAACGGCAGAGAAAAATTGATGAAAGGCTGCAACCAGGATAGATGGTGGATAAGCAGCCATAATCAAGGTCTAAAGAAATTCAAGCTGTCCTGCAGGCTCAGGGTGCATCAGTGCCAGCATGAACTATCCGTCCATATGTGAATGAAATGAAACGCTGTGGCAGGAGACTCAGGAGAATCCCACTGCTGACACAAAGACAAATGTGTAAAATTATGTCCACTTTGCCTCTTTTTCTCTGATTTTTTTGTGTTGTTTCAATTCACACAAAGAAATTAAACATGTATAACAAAACGTGTAATTGTAATGAGAAAAAGTATAGAAAAAAGTCAGCTCACCCATCAGACGGTCCCGGAATCAACGTACGGAAACTACAGTGTAGCAGGAAAAACGGAAGTCATGAAGGTATAATCCAGCTCAGGAAAGTCTGTTAAAAACATAATTTTTTATTGAAAAAATATCTTTGATAAAAATTGGTTACATGTCATAAAAAATCACATCTCCCTATGTGGAAATATAGCGTGGGCAGACACGTTTCGAACAACAGTTCTTAGTCCTTGCATAAAGTCCTTGTATTTTTAAGAAAGATATTTTTTCAATAAAAAATTAAGTTTTAAAGACCTTCCTTAGCTGGATTATACCTTCGTGTAATTGTAATAATTGCCTGGGAGAAATACTTGATTTTCTGCAACAATTACAAGGGTGCCAACACTTTTGGCCATAACTGTTTTCAGTGAAGACTGACACTGGGAGAATAATAGGAGAAAGGAGCAGGTCCATGATGGATGACAGGCTCTAAGATTGTCGGGGCATGCTAGGAGTCGTAGTGTCACGGCAGATGGGGAGATTTAGATATAGAATATCTGTCATTGTGCAGATGGAAAGAAACAGCTTTTAGCAGTTGGCTGCAATGATTTCAGAAAAAAATACAAGGGGGAGGGTATTTATTTTTGTCTGAGGATATTGTGCCAATGGTGTCCTTACATCTCCTGCCATGAGTTCAGGGACTTGAAGATCGGTGACTCATCTTTGCATCTCATCATCTGGCCTCATCCTTAAAAGAAATGTTCACTCAGATACTGGAGCAGTCACAGGAAATTATTGTCTCATTATCTGAAAAAGAGACTTAAAGGGGAACTCTACCGAAATGTCAACCCTCACTTACCCAAGTATGACTTAAAGGGGGCTCTAGCCAAATATTATACCCCACTCCTTAACGCAGTATGGCTTCAAGGGGAACTCCGGCTAAAAGCAGCCCTCTCCCCTATTTCCCATGTAGTCATTGTTGTTATATTGTTGATACATTGTTGCAGTGAGTGTTTGTCATTTCCATAAAATCTAATTCCCCATGGCAGCAAGTAGGTGTTGGCTGTTTGGTTGTAAACCTTTGGCATTGATGTTTGGTCCAAAGATGGCATCCAGAATCACCTAAATGGGCAGCGGCTTCTACTTTTGGGCGCCCACCCTTTTTGGCCTGAGATGTTCCTGAATTTGCTCCGATTGTTTCCAAAAACAGCTAGGAACTATGCTGTTATGGGCCCATGGAGAGACGAGAGCCAACCTCAGCTGATCCTACCCCTTTGTCTCCTGGGCTTGTGCAGAACTCCTATAAGAAAGCTGTAATGGGCTAGGTGGTGGAACTACTGTGCAAGGGCCCAAGGAAAGCCTGGAGGGGTGTAAGTAGGAGCCTCAGCTAATCGGAGCTCAAATACACAGTCGCTGACGATATCGTGATCCCAGGAGAGACAAAGGAGGTGGATCAGTGGCTACACCAGAACTGACCTTGAGTAGATGGCAGCTGACTCCCTAAGGACAGGTAGCTGGCATGACCCGTAGGAAGGTTCAGTAGATGGAGGCAGGCGCTGTAGGAACGTGGGAACCATGGATTCAGACTGGACCGGCTGATGTACAGATGAGCGTTGGCAGGTGAGGCTGGACTGGCTAATGTATAGCTGAGCACCGGCAGGTACGGCTGGACCGAATGAGGTACAGTTAAGCACTGGCAGGGGCGGCTGGACCAGCTTATGCACTGGCAGGTGCAGCTGGAGCTGCGGATGTATCGAAGAGCACTGGCAGGTGCAGACAGGACTGGCTGACAGACAGGCAGACGAGCACAGCTGATAGGCAGCGAACATGAGTGATAGACAGGCAGGTATACAGGAATACAGCACTGGGACCTGAGAACTAGCAAGAGTATTTAGGAACAAACTTACAATGTTGCACAGGCACCTCCATAGTATTATGAGCATCACAGCTCATAAGAAAACAACTTTATAGTCACCTAATCCAGCATCTGCGTCCACCACAGTTGCTGCTTCCTGTTCTATTGCGTCTTACTGGCTCAGTGGTTAGCACTGCAGCCTTGCAGCGCTGGAGTCCTGGGTTCAAATCCCTCCAAGGATATCTGCAAGAAGTTTGTATGTTCTCCCCGTGGTTGTGTGGGTTTCCTCCGGGTTTTCCGGTTTCCTCCCACATTCCAAAGACATACTGATAGGGAATCTAGATTGTGAGCCCCATCTGGGACAGTGATGATAATGTGTGCAAAAAAAAACAAAAAACTGTAAAGCGCTGCGGAATATGTTAGCGCTATATAAAAATAAAGATTATTATTATTACTGCAATATAAACCGACTGCATGATGCAATGACTTCATTGCGCCGCCGATGTCACTTGAGTGGTGCCGGCCTCCAGCAGGCCATGGATCAAAAGTATCCTCAGTCCTGCCAGAGTAAGTAATGGAACACTTAGCGGAGGCTCTGTCAAAGCTGTTAACAGTAGAAGCATCCAGAGGACGCCGATACCATTAACAGAGAGTCTATTAGGACCAGCCCATCAGGCATTTGCCAGAATTGTCAGATGGCCAGTCCAGAAGTCCTTTACACTACAGCTTTCAATAATTATAGCATTATCTCGTGGAGTCTGAGGCAATCTGAAATTGATTCCTTTTTCAATATAATCTCAGTTCCTTATTAATTACTTTTTGACCTTCTTCCATGCTTTACACTGCAGCAGAGTTGAGCACGATTAATATCAGGAACTGCAGCTTTTCTGCATTGCCTATTGGAGTTTGGGGGTAGTTTGTAATTCAATCCGTAACATATTGGGTTTTAGTCTCCTGATTCTTTTTGACCATCCTCCATGCTTTACACTGCAACTCTCCTGCATCAAAACACAGCAAAGAACAAGGACTCTAGCATTGTCCAATAAAATTTGCAGTACAGTGATCTATAATTTACCTCTTCCTCAAGTCTCTTCTGAGGATTAGACTACTACTCCAACCTTCCGCCATGCTTTACATTACAGCTCTGCTTCAGTTGAGCACAATAATGCTCAGGAACGGCAGCTTTTTGCATTGCCTGTTGGAATCTGGGGTAATTAAAATTTCACTCCCTATCTCATTAGTCTCCAGTTGTTGTTTCGACCCACCTCCATGCTTTACACTGCAGCATGGCTACCCTAGCTTAGCTGTATTGACTTTTACCACCCCCGGATTAGCCCCCCCTTAGTGAGAATTTGGGTAAAAAATGATTACATTCGTTAGATCTTTGTTAGATCCGGTTTGATCAACCAAAACTAACGTTAGATCACCCCTACAAAATGAGATATTTACGATCTTTTCCAGGGGGGGCTAACCCGTAGCTAGCCCCCCCCAACTTTGAAATTTGCCATTTTTTAGATGGATTCTGATAGATATTCGTTAGATCCGGTTTGATCAGCAAAAATTAACGTTAGATCTCCTTTCGTTCCCGAGATATTGGGGGTGTCAGGTGGGGGGTTAGCCCCCCCTAATTTGAAATTTGCCGTTTTTTGGATGGATTCTGATAGATATTCGTTAGATCCGGTTTGATCAGCAAAAATTAACGTTAGATCTCCTTTCGTTCCCGAGATATTGGGGGTGTCAGGTGGGGGATTAGGTACAGGTTAGCCCCCCCTAATTTGAAATTTGCTGTTTTATGGATGGATTCTGATAGATATTCGTTAGATCCGGTTTGATCAGCAAAAATTAACGTTAGATCTCCTTTCGTTCCCGAGATATTGGGGGTGTCAGGTGGGGGGTTAGGTACAGGTTAGCCCCCCCTAATTTGAAATTTGCCGTTTTTTGGATGGATTCTGATAGATATTCGTTAGATCCGGTTTGATCAGCAAAAATTAATGTTAGATCTCCTTTCGTTCCCGAGATATTGGGGGTGTCAGGTGGGGGGTTAGGTACAGGTTAGCCCCCCCTAATTTGAAATTTGCTGTTTTTTGGATGGATTCTGATAGATATTCGTTAGATCCGGTTTGATCAGCAAAATTAACGTTAGATCTCCTTTCGTTCCCGAGATATTGGGGGTGTCAGGTGGGGGGTTAGGTACAGGTTAGCCCCCCCTAATTTGAAATTTGCCGTTTTTTTGAAGGATTCTGATAGATATTCATTAGATCCGGTTTGATCAGCAAAAATTAACGTTAGATCTCCTTTCGTTCCGAGATATTGGGGGGGTTAGGTACAGGTTAGCCCCCCCTAATTTGAAATTTGCCGTTTTTTGGATGGATTCTGATAGATATTCGTTAGATCCGGTTTGATCAGCAAAAATTAACGTTAGATCTCCTTTCGTTCCCGAGATATTGGGGGTGTCAGGTGGGGGATTAGGTACAGGTTAGCCCCCCCTAATTTGAAATTTGCTGTTTTATGGATGGATTCTGATAGATATTCGTTAGATCCGGTTTGATCAGCAAAAATTAACGTTAGATCTCCTTTCGTTCCCGAGATATTGGGGGGGTTAGGTACAGGTTAGCCCCCCCTAATTTGAAATTTGCCGTTTTTTGGATGGATTCTGATAGATATTCGTTAGATCCGGTTTGATCAGCAAAAATTAACGTTAGATCTCCTTTCGTTCCCGAGATATTGGGGGTGTCAGGTGGGGGATTAGGTACAGGTTAGCCCCCCCTAATTTGAAATTTGCTGTTTTATGGATGGATTCTGATAGATATTCGTTAGATCCGGTTTGATCAGCAAAAATTAACGTTAGATCTCCTTTCGTTCCCGAGATATTGGGGGTGTCAGGTGGGGGGTTAGGTACAGGTTAGCCCCCCCTAATTTGAAATTTGCCGTTTTTTGGATGGATTCTGATAGATATTCGTTAGATCCGGTTTGATCAGCAAAAATTAATGTTAGATCTCCTTTCGTTCCCGAGATATTGGGGGTGTCAGGTGGGGGGTTAGGTACAGGTTAGCCCCCCTAATTTGAAATTTGCTGTTTTTTGGATGGATTCTGATAGATATTCGTTAGATCCGGTTTGATCAGCAAAAATTAACGTTAGATCTCCTTTAGTTCCCGAGATATTGGGGGTGTCAGGTGGGGGGTTAGGTACAGGTTAGCCCCCCCCTAATTTGAAATTTGCCGTTTTTTGGATGGATTCTGATAGATATTCGTTAGATCCGGTTTGATCAGCAAAAATTAACGTTAGATCTCCTTTCGTTCCCGAGATATTGGGGGTGTCAGGTGGGGGGTTAGGTACAGGTTAGCCCCCCCTAATTTGAAATTTGCAGTTTTTTGGATGGATTCTGATAGTTATTCGTTAGATCCGTTTCAGCATCGGTCCTGAGGTGTAGATGGAGAAGAGGAGGGGTCCATTTGGGGGAGACCAACAGAGAGAGAGTGAAGTGAGGAGGTGGTGAGTGAGTGGGACAATCTGAAAGTTCGGTCAGTGAGTCATTCTCGTCCCCCATGATGCCTACAGTCCCGCCTCTTCGCAATCATCGCAGCACACTGCCCCTCTTCCTCGCCGCGACACTTCGCCAGTGAAGTCCGGATGCTGCCCACAACTGGCCCCCGCCGAAGTCACCGCTGCTCAAACGGATCTAACGAATATCTATCAGAATCCATATAAAAAACTGCAAATTTCAAAGTACAGGGGGCTTGTTTTTTGCGTAGCAAGTTGTATTTTTCCTTGGCACCACTTTGGAGTGCATATAATGTTTTGTATAATTTTTATTGTTTAGGAGAGGGAAAATTAAAAAAAAAATTAATTACGCTAATGTTTTTTGAGTTTTATTTTTAGTTAATTTCCCGTGTGGTAAAAATAATAGAATAACTTTATTCTCCGTGTCAGGTCGGACACACCGATACCAAATTTATGTAATTTTTTTTTTTTTTACTTTTTCTAAAAAGTAAAACAATTTTTTTTTTAAATATTGAGAGAGGATTTGGTCTCGCCGCATGCGCAGCCCCGCAGAGCTTTTATTTGTCTGACTACGGAGCTGTGGGATGCCTCCTTTTTTGCGGGAAGACTGAAAATTCCCATGAGTGCAAAGTAACTGAAACAAAAGAAAGAAGAACACTAACACCCCAACTCCGGGGTCACTGTTCTTCTTCTTTCCTTTGTTTGAGTTATTTGGCACTCATGGGAGTTTTCAGTCCTTCTATCCTTTAGATACAGACTACATCTTTTGTGAACATTTATTGTTAATTATTATTGGTATTCTATGAGATTAAACATTTGAATACATTTATATCTAGTCACATTAGTAATTTTCTGTGTTTTTTGTATAAGTCAAACACCGATAACTCAGGAACTCCATCTAGATGATAAAATGTACATGTTCTATTGATATTACAGGGATTTGCAGTCCTAAACTTTCAGGTTTTCACTGGTAAATATCTATTTCTGTAAGGTATTACTTTTACCTGTGTTTTTCACTGTACTAATAAGTAAGATTTTTTTGATAATTAAATTGATTAAAAATGAGACCACATGAGGAGTTTTTGTTTAGTCTATGTACAGGCTTTTTTAACCCCTTGACGACCGTCCATTGACTTTTGCCGACGGGGCTAGCCGGGCCTTATTCCTCCGCCATAGAGTTTTCACGTCGGGCAGGGAATGGCAGCCCCAGCTAGCCCCGTCGGCAATCGCGGGATCACAGCTGTCCTACCGTCAGCTGGGATCCCAACCCCCAAAAATTAAATATTTTAATATTTATTCCACACTGTAAACGCCATAAAAAATAAAAAAGCCATAATTTCTATTTTTTTCACTGTTTGAGTCACAAAAAAAGGCATAAAACGCGATCAAAAAATCGGATATACCCCAAAATGGTCCGAATAAACCTACAACTCTTCCCACAAAAAAGGAGGCATCCCACAGCTCCGTAGTCAGACAAATAAAAGCTCTGCGGGGCTGCGCATGCGGCGAGACCAAATCCTCTCTCATTATTTTAAAAAAAACTTTTACTTTTTAAAAGTAGTAAAAAAAAAAAATTACATAAATTTGGTATTGGTGTGTCCGACCTGACATGGAGAATAAAGTTATTCTATTATTTTTACCGTACGGGAAATTAAACTAAAAATAAAACTCAAAAAACATTAGCGTAATTAATTTTTTTTTTTAATTTTCCCTCTCCTAAACAATAAAAGTTATACAAAACATTATAATACAGTAAAGATGTGTATCTTTGTACTGTGTTAGCCAGTAGATAGAAAAATATTTAGAGTTGAGAGTCCTCAGTGGTTGATACCTTTTAATGGCTAACTGAAAAGATGATAACAAATTGCAGCTCTGGAGACTACTCAGGTCTCTTCATCAGGCAAAGACTAAAACAAAAACTGAAGAATCACATATTTATACACAACACAGCACAGAAAAAAAAGGCAATAGATAAGACAAGTGACGTGAAGCAGAACTGTCATTATGGGAGAGGGATGAACAGTTGTGGCAATAAATATTGGACTAGTTCATAGATAAGGAGTGTGAAAGTTTTATTGCCCTCTGATTGGGGTCTGGTAATGTTTTGTGATGTTATCACAGGGTCTTTGAAGCAAATTCCTTAATTGATGTAATAGGCCATAAAACCATGTGACAGGTTCATTCCAGCATTAAGAGTGTCAAAGGTCACCATCAATTTGTATTCACAAACTCTCCTCTGTCTCTGAGATGTGAAGTCACCTTTCAGTACAAGTAATTTCATGTCCATCATGCTATGACCGGGGATGCCAAAATGTTTTGCCACAGGTAGATCCATTCTTTTTTCTCTTATTGTGTGGCGATGAGAATTCATCCTTGTTCTCAGTTTTTGCCCGGTCTCCCCCACATACAGACCCCCAGTTGGACATTTAGTACATATAATTAGGTACACCACATTAGATGTGATGCAGCTGAAAGTACCTGGGATCTTGTAGTCCTGATGTCAGTTGGGGATCTTTATCTTGTCCGTGGTCATTATAAATGGACAGGTTTTACATTTTTTCTTGTTGGAAGGAAAGGTTCCTGCAGCTGTTGGAGAGGACAGGGAACTTCTGACAATGATGCTTCTTAGATTTGGGGGCTGCCTAAAACACAATAGAGGGGGATCTGGAAATATGGATTGTAATCGGGCATCTTTTTGTAGTAGAGATTGTAGTTTCCGTGCAGCTCCCCTTAGCACCTCCAGATTTGGATTGTAGGTGACCACTAGAGGCACCCGGTTATTTTCCTCTTTAGTTTTGTAATGTAGCAGGTGATTCCTTGATATTCTGGTGGCTCTTGTAATTTGTTTTTCAATTGTTCTTGGATGGTAGCCCTGATTAAAAAGGTCTTTCTAAGGCGACCAAGGTGCTCATCTCTATCCATGCGGTTGGAACATATACAGTTGTATCTGATGGCTTGGCTGTAGATAATAGAGTTTTTTATGTGTTTTGGATGGAAACTGTCCCATTTAAGGTATGTTGGACGGTCGATTGGCTTCTGATACAGGGATGTCTCTATTTCATTGTTCTTTAGCTTAATCATGGTGTCCAAAAAGTTAATTTCAGTGCTGGAGTAGTTAAGTGTTAAGTTGATGGTGGGATGAAATTGGTTGAACTGTTCATGGAACGTCTTTAGCTGTTGTTCAGACTCCGTCCAGATGATTAAAATGTCATCAATGTGGCGGTAGTAGGCCCGAGGCCTGATGGGACATGAGGACAAAAAGTCGCTTTCAAGCTTGGCCATGAAAAGATTTGCATACTGTGGAGCCATTTTACTTCCCATCGCTGTGACAGTCAGCTGTAAATAGATCTTGTTGTCAAATTCAAAGTAATTGTGGGTGAGGATGAATTTTATGAGTTTCACAATTACTTGTACTGAAAGGTGACTTCACATCTCAGAGACAGAGGAGAGTTTGTGAATACAAATTGATGGTGACCTTTGACACTCTCAATGCTGGAATGAAAATGATAACATCACAAAACATTACCAGACCCCAATCAGAGGGCAATAAAACTTTCACACTCCTTATCTATGAACTAGTCCAATATTTATTGCCACAACTGTTCATCCCTCTCCCATAATGACAGTTCTGCTTCACGTCACTTGTCTCATCTATTGCCTTTTTTTTCTGTGCTGTGTTGTGTACAAATATGTGATTCTTCAGATTTTGTATTAGTCCTTGCCTGATGAAGAGACCTGAGTAGTCTCAAAAGCTTGCAGTTTGTTACCATCTTTTCAGTTAGCCATTAAAAGATATCAACCACTGAGGACTCTCAACTCTAAATATTTTTCTACAAAACATATGCACTCCAAAGTGGTGCCAAGGAAAAATACAACTTGCTACGCAAAAAACAAGCCCCCTTACTTTGAAATTTGCCTGTTTTTATATGGATTCTGATAGATACTGTATTCGTTAGATCCGTTTGAGCAGCGGCGACTTCAGCGGGGGCCAGTTGTGGGCAGCATCCGGACTTCATTGGCGAAGTGTCGCGGCGAGGAAGAGGGGCAGTGTGCTGCGATGATTGCGAAGAGGCGGGCCTGTAGGCATCATGGGGGACGAGAATGACTCACTGACCGAACTTTCAGATTGTCCCACTCACTCACCACCTCCTCACTTCACTCTCTCTCTGTTGGTCTCCCCCAAATGGACCCCTCCTCTTCTCCATCTACACCTCAGGACCGCTGCTGAAACGGATCTAACGAATATCTATCAGAATCCATCCAAAAAACGGAAAATTTCAAATTAGGGGGGCTAACCTGTACCTAACCCCCCACCTGACACCCCCAATATCTCGGGAACGAAAGGAGATCTAACGTTAATTTTTGCTGATCAAACCGGATCTAACGAATATCTATCAGAATCCATCCAAAAAACGGCAAATTTCAAATTAGGGGGGGCTAACCTGTACCTAACCCCCCACCTGACACCCCCAATATCTCGGGAACGAAAGGAGATCTAACGTTAATTTTTGCTGATCAAACCGGATCTAACGAATATCTATCAGAATCCATCCAAAAAACGGCAAATTTCAAATTAGGGGGGCTAACCTGTACCTAACCCCCCACCTGACACCCCCAATATCTCAGGAACGAAAGGAGATCTAACGTTAATTTTTGCTGATCAAACCGGATCTAACGAATATCTATCAGAATCCATCCAAAAAACGGCAAATTTCAAATTAGGGGGGGCTAACCTGTACCTAACCCCCCACCTGACACCCCCAATATCTCGGGAACGAAAGGAGATCTAACGTTAATTTTTGCTGATCAAACCGGATCTAACGAATATCTATCAGAATCCATCCAAAAAACGGCAAATTTCAAATTAGGGGGGGCTAACCTGTACCTATTCCCCCACCTGACACCCCCAATATCTCGGGATCGAAAGGAGATCTAACGTTAATTTTTGCTGATCAAACCAGATCTAACGAATATCTATCAGAATCCATCCAAAAAACGGCAAATTTCAAATTAGGGGGGGCTAACCTGTACCTAACCCCCCACCTGACACCCCCAATATCTCGGGAACGAAAGGAGATCTAACGTTAATTTTTGCTGATCAAACCGGATCTAACGAATATCTATCAGAATCCATCCAAAAAACGGCAAATTTCAAATTAGGGGGGCTAACCTGTACCTAACCCCCCACCTGACACCCCCAATATCTCGGGAACGAAAGGAGATCTAACGTTAATTTTTGCTGATCAAACCGGATCTAACGAATATCTATCAGAATCCATCCAAAAAACGGCAAATTTCAAATTAGGGGGGGCTAACCTGTACCTAACCCCCCACCTGACACCCCCAATATCTCGGGAACGAAAGGAGATCTAACGTTAATTTTTGCTGATCAAACCGGATCTAACAAATATCTATCAGAATCCATCCAAAAAACGGCAAATTTCAAATTAGGGGGGGCTAACCTGTACCTAACCCCCCACCTGACACCCCCAATATCTCGGGAACGAAAGGAGATCTAACGTTAATTTTTGCTGATCAAACCGGATCTAACGAATATCTATCAGAATCCATCCAAAAAACGTCAAATTTCAAATTAGGGGGGCTAACCTGTACCTAACCCCCCACCTGACACCCCCAATATCTCGGGAACGAAAGGAGATCTAATGTTAATTTTTGCTGATCAAACCGGATCTAACGAATATCTATCAGAATCCATCCAAAAAAACGGCAAATTTCAAATTAGGGGGCTAACCTGTACCTAACCCCCCACCTGACACCCCCAATATCTCGGGAACGAAAGGAGATCTAACGTTAATTTTTGCTGATCAAACCGGATCTAACGAATATCTATCAGAATCCATCCAAAAAATGGCAAATTTCAAATTAGGGGGGGCTAACCTGTACCTAACCCCCCACCTGACACCCCCAATATCTCGGGAACGAAAGGAGATCTAACGTTAATTTTTGCTGATCAAACCGGATCTAACGAATATCTATCAGAATCCATCCAAAAAACGGCAAATTTCAAATTAGGGGGGGCTAACCTGTACCTAACCCCCCCACCTGACACCCCCAATATCTCGGGAACGAAAGGAGATCTAACGTTAATTTTTGCTGATCAAACCGGATCTAACGAATATCTATCAGAATCCATCCAAAAAAACGGCAAATTTCAAATTAGGGGGGCTAACCTGTACCTAACCCCCCACCTGACACCCCCAATATCTCGGGAACGAAAGGAGATCTAACGTTAATTTTTGCTGATCAAACCGGATCTAACGAATATCTATCAGAATCCATCCAAAAAACGGCAAATTTTAAAGTTGGGGGGGCTAGCTACGGGTTAGCCCCCCTGGAAAAGATCGTAAATATCTCATTTTGTAGGGGTGATCTAACGTTAGTTTTGGTTGATCAAACCGGATCTAACAAAGATCTAACGAATGTGATAATTTTTTACCCAAATTCTCAGTAAGGGGGGGCTAACACGGGGGTGGTTTGACTTTTAAAGTGTAAAGCAGCCGGAAATATATCTCCTCTCTGCTGCTCAAGCTTAAACTACTACTCTGCTGATCCCCTGTGCTTTACACTGCAGCTCTTCTTACCGGGAAGTCAGTGCAGGATGGACCTATTTCCATTGCAGTAATGACAGAATGATTATAAACTATAAACTACAAGCAAATAAAATTTCAGAGAAAATGAAAAAGTAAATTATCAGTAAGCTGCTGCACATGGAGGACCCTCGTAAGGGGGCTGGGGTCCTACTCAGCCTGACCCCGTGTCCGGCTTCGCTGCCGTCTTTACACTTATTTCCTGGAGCTTCTCATTATTCATGTAGTCTGCAGTAAATGCTTATTATGCAGGAGCCGTGGAATGCGCCGCTGATTGCTGTGGGCTATCACAGTTCGTTAATGCCAGCCACGCTGTGCGCCCCCACGGAGGGCATTTCCATCGTCAGCCCACCCTGACATAGGGTAGACCCCAGGAGGCACGCTGAGCAGAGGCGGCTATCACATCGAGTTATCCATGCCCCGCTGCCTTGGCGGATTATGAAATTCATATTAGAGTGACGTTAGGACAAGAATATCAAAGTAGGGGGACCCCCCACAACAAAGGCTCAGAGCCCAAGGGGGTCTACGCACAGAGACCATGAGATAATTGTGCAGATAGGAACATTACGCTCTCCGGATTTCCTAATGAATCCATAGATCAGACGGCACAAAGGCCGCGTAAAGAAACGATCCGATCCTCATGCACAATTAGCACCAGCCTGATAGTCAACTCTTTTCTCAGTCCATTTAGGAACTATATATTTGCATAAGTTACTGAGTGCCCCTCCATCCCCCCCATAATTAGATCTCCAGGAATGTTGACTTTATTAATGTCCTCCCAGAACGTCTTACAAGAATTCCCCAGTTTTATGTAGAATAAAAGAAATTTTCTGCTGCACTTTGTGCGTCTTCTCGCTGTCAGTGAATGGAAACATTCATTCTTTGCTTCCATCCAGAGGTTTAAGACTTCCTTGGATCCTGTTCACACAAGGACAAGGTTTCAACTTAAAAAAAAATCAGAACATTTTTATGAGTGTAAAGCTGTATGTCTGCCATTACATATTGGCACATGTGCCCACTGAAAGCACAGGGCACAAAGCACAACTTTCAATGCCCTACTGGCCACCATGTTTGCATCCTTCATCTTTATGGGTGTACTTACTACATTTTCACAGTCATATGGTTCCAGGATCATATTCTGTCAGCCTGCAATCATCACTAGGGGAGCTCACTACACACCGCGTATACAGCTAGTATTGATCTAGAATAAAGCGGTGGTTAAAGAGAAAGGCAGTTTTTTTGGCCTCCTTTTTATCCCCACTGACCTATTTTTATTTTTTTATTTTTGCAAAGGAACCATTTACCCAAGTGGTATAGTAGCATGATCATGCACCAGTCAGAAAAGCGTGACACATCTGGTATCGGTTTTCCCTCTAGTTGGGGGTTTCTTTCTTTTAAAGGTTTTTTTCACTCACCTACACTGGGTCCAACGACAGAGAGCTCAACAGAGTACTTCGCTCTCGAATTTGCGGATTTACCTCTTTCGCTGCTCCCACAGTCTGGTCTCACAGGTTGGGCCGTTCCCAGTGAACTCAAACACCTTACTGGGGATCGTGCACACAATACATATATACAGTGGTGTAACTTGAAGCTCGTGGGCCCCAATGCAAAATCCAACAGGACCCCCAACTATTGGAGATCTTAAGTAGTAATTAAGATAGTAATAGTGTTTCCAAATGGGACACAGGGACTTTTTGGGGGCCAGGGTGCGATTGCACTCCCTGCACCGACTAAAGTTATGCCACTGCATATACATCCAACCTTATATCCTATATTCAATACCCAGTAAACACTAAGGTGCATCGTCCATACCAGTAGTGCCAGAAGGGTAATGGCCTCCAACAAAGACCACAATTACTGCCACTATGCACTGGACCCAACCTGGCGGCCAACATCCATTACCAGTACCCCCCTGCCTCTTAGGAGAGCTGCCACCAGGCTACCAATTTACGGTATATGGCACAGTAAACTCGCTATACCCCGGTGCACAGTCATGCAAACACTGGACCCAGATTGCAGAAGTCCTGGATAGTAAATCTTATAAATGGTGGATGAGTCCCCTCCGCTCTGTTGGGTCTTTCTTAGACAAGACGCTTGTACTCCTTTAATGCTACATCAGCTTTTCCTTCACTGATTTTTGAATTTCTGTAAAATGCTCGGCTGTCATCGTCTGCAGGAGGCGATGGCTCTTGTGCTAAATCTAAGTGACTTTTTCTGTTGCTGGAGGTTTTATCACATTGCGTTGCTTTTTTTGCTAGCAGCTGTGGAGGAGACATCACCCTAAGGGTGCCAGAGCTGTTTCACTGGAAGGAACACATGTCCAAATGTCTTGTTCTCCTCTCACGTGACTGGTGGCTTGTCATGATCCTCCATGAGATGTTCACTGGTAATGTCCACCCTGCAGCTTCTCAGGAGGGCATGACCTTTGGAGATTGGTGACTCTGGACCTTGTGGACTGTGAGGCACCGCATGCTTCAGCTGCAACATATCTTCTTGGTTGCGAGAATTGGGATGTAGCAGGAGAAGTGTTTTGCAATGGGAGCCAAGAGGGGTAGCAACAAGCCACTTTGGATGCAGTAGACCATAGAAGGGCATCGTGTCCGAAGGTGACGGCAAGTCAAGCGACAACTCTACGTAAGAAGATCATCTCATAGGCTGGAGTGGAATGGATCTATCCATTAATATATTTCATGCCTGTCTCACTTTTTTCTATCGATTGATTTATCTCATCTGTTAGTGATCACGAGCAAAACTATTCACAGGACTCGTGGTCAATGTGGCCACCAAACAAGATCCCTGTAAAATGGCTTCCTACCTGACAAAATCTTCGGATTTATAGGTCCGGCACAACCTATAGCGTGGGTCATGTAGAGAATGACATGTAATAGTCCACAAGGTCCAGAGTCACCGATGTAACGCTGGTATTCTGTACTTTGTTTTCCAGCGTTACTCTGCATGTTTTTTGCATTAACCCTTTTGCTCCTTTCCCCTAACCAGCTGGGATACTGTTGTCTGTTACCTATATGGATGCTGCTCAGTTCCCGGCTCTGCTGCGTACCCGTACTTGCGTGAGTGGCTCCGCTGCTTTGCATGACCGCCCGCATGTGCGGTTCCTGACCTGCTGTGAAAGCCGTCCGTAGCTTGCAAAGTCCTCTGCAGTGGTGCATGACTTACTACGTGTGTGGCAGCAGCCATTGTTGGGTTCCCTCTGTGATGAGTTGTCTGGCTCTGCATAGGGGGCGCGGCCCACACCTGTCCTGCTTTTATGTGGATTGGGTGTTTACTAGAATTACTGCTCCAGCCTATCGCTGTGAAGCAGCTTATATATAAAGTTCCCCAGCCCTAGTGGGCGTTGCCAGAGCTTCACATTGAATCCACATTGAATCCCTGAACCTAGCCGTATGTGGTTGTGTGTTCAATTCCTGCTCTGAAGTTGATCAGCTCTGGAGAGCTGATTCCCTGTTCCTGCTGTGTCTTGTTCCCTGATCCTGGATCTAACCCGGTACCTGAATGTCTGAACTGTGTCTTGTGTTTCCGCCTATGCTGGGGGCTGATTACCCAGATCGCCGTTCCTGGAGGCTGTATATCCAGGCCTGTTCCTGCTGTGTCTAATTACCTGAACCCCTGATCCTGGATCGCATCCTATACCTGAATGTCTGAACTGTGTCTTGTGTTTCCGCCTATGCTGGGGGCTGATTACCCAGATGGCCGTTCCTGGAGGCTGTATATCCAGGCCTGTTCCTGCTGTGTCTAATTACCTGAACCCCTGATCCTGGATCGCATCCTGTACCTGACTGTCTGAACTGTGTCCTCTGTGTTATTTTCCTGTAATCTTGCTGTGTCCAGAGAATCTCGCCTGCTCACTTGGGGCGCTCATCTGCCATCTGACTGCAGCCCTACCCGGAGGTTCGGACGTCACATGCGGTGATCCTCGGCTATTCCAGAGACTCTCGCCTGCTCACTTGGGAGCATTCATCTGCCATCGTCCTGCTAGCCTACCGGGAGGCTCCACCATCTCAGGTCGTATATACCTGCCTGTCTATTCAGTGACTGCCCCGGTCACTTGCCGTGACCTCTTTCCCGTCTGTCCAAAGACTGTCCCTGTCACTTGCCGTGACTTCCTGTCCGTCTCTCCGGGCGCCACCCGCTCCTTTACAAGGAAAGCCTCCTTGTATAATATAGCTCAGAGGTTCCGCCTCCCTGACCCGTTACAGTTTGCTCGGGCAATGGAACCCGGTGGCACCCAAATCCCTTCGCTCTCTGAACCCTGTGCCAGTGACTGTGAATCCTTGCTATATAACCTAAGTTCATCTTGGAAGGAGGAGTCCGGTGTGTGCTGAGTTTCTTTTACTCTTTGCTCAGCTTCTGTGCAATCCCCGGCCAGCTCCCGTTGAGCCTGGCGGGGCTTGCACCAGACCGCTGGGGTTCCTTTTCAGGTCACTGCCAGATGTCCGGATCCTATGCCTGATGACCATGGCCTGATGTCCGATGTCCGACGACCACTTCCAGATGTCCGGATCCTATGCCTGATGACCATGGCCTGATGTCCGATGTCCGACGACCACTTCCAGATGTCCGGATCCTATCCTCCCTGCCTGATGTCCGGGTCCTGCCAATTGTTGCCAGATGTCCGGAGCCTGCTGATCGGTGCCAGATGTCCGGAGTCCGATGCCTGTGTTCCAGTCCGTGTTCCTGATGTTCCAGTCCGTGTTCCTGACTCCCTGAGATCCAATCCGTGTTCCTGATGTTCCTGTCCGTGTCCTCCCTGATGACCACTGCCTGATATCCGATGTCCGATGACCACTTCCAGACGTCCGGATCCTATCCATCGCTACCTGATGTCCGGAGCCTGCCGATCGGTGCCAGATGTCCGGAGTCCGATGCCTGTGTTCCAGTCCGTGTTCCTGTCTGTGTTCCTGATTCCCTGAGATCCAATCCGTGTTCCTGATTTCCTGTCTGTGTTCCTGTGTCCCTGAGATCCAGTCCGTGTTCCTGATGTTCCGATGTCCTGCCGGTTCCTCCTTGGTCTACCCTGTGATGACGTCTGTCCTGGGTCGGTGTCTGATGTTCTCCTGCTGAGCCTGTGCTACGCCTGAGGCCTGAGAGAGAGGCCGTCCTAGTATGCCCGTGCCAGATGATCCTGGACTTCATCAACCCGTGATGACCCCGCCATCGTCTGAAGTCTGTCTGAGGTCGGTGTCTGATGTTCTCCTGCTGAGCCTGTGCTACGCCTAAGGCCTGAGAGAGAGGCCGTCCAAGTATGCCCATGCCAGATAACCCTGGACTGCATCTACCCGTGATGTCCTCCAGCACTCGTCTGTGATCCTGAGTCGTGTACCCTTCTCTGATGTGCGGAATCGGGAGCCCGGTCTTATGTTCTGTTTATGTACTGTTTTTCTTTAAGTAAACTTTATGTTTCTTCTTACCTGAAGTTGTGCGGTGTTGTCTAGTCCTGCAGGTCGTCACCTTGCCCACATGCTCAGCTGCCACGGATCCTGGTCGCTGCCCTTCCCTAGTCCGGGCAGGCCCGGGTCTCCCTCCGTGGTCCAGTGGGTCCACATTCTCTTATCATCTGGGACCCATGCCTCACGTCGTCGTGGACTGGCGGCGTGGGAGCATTGGCTAGCTAGGCAAGCTATGCCATGTCCCGACGCCCCACAGCCGTGGGAAGCGCCACAACCGAGACCTTCTGAGAAGCTACAGGGTGGACACCACTAGGGTCTCCTGACACCACACCGGTCATATGGGGTGGAGAATATATAATTATATGCATACAGTTGAAACTAGATGTTTACGTAAACTATATATAAAGACATATCTGCATATTTTTCTTAATATCTGACTTGAAATCAGAATAAACCTGTCCTGTTGTAGCTCAATTCGGATAACCATAATTATTAATATTTGCCAAATTCCAGAATAATGAGCGAGAGAGAGAATGTTTTAAGGCATTTTTACTACTTACTGCAAAGTGAAAAGTTTACATACACTAAGATTACTATGCGTTTACACAATTCTGGACTGCCCATGTGATGATGTCATGTGTTTGGAAGCTTCTGATAGGTTTCCTGGTAACATCTGAGTTAATTAGAGACACACCTGTGGATGTATTTTAATGCACACATGAAACACACTACTTCTTTGTGTAGCATAATGGGAAAGTCTCAAGAAATCAGCCAAGATATCAGAAAGAGAATTGTGGGCTTGCACAAGTCTGGCTCATCCTTGGGTACAATTTCAAGATACCTGAAGGTGCCTCATTCATCTGTACAAACAATTATATGCAAGTACAAACATGATGGGAATGTCTAGCCATCATACTGCTCAGGAAGGAGACTGGTTCTGTGTCCCAGAGATGAACGTGCTTAGGGCCGACATGTGCATATCAACCCAACGACAAAAGCAAAAGACATTGTGAAGATGATGATGGAAGCTGGTAAGATTGTGTCAATATCCACAGTGAAATGAGTACTGTATCAATATGGGCTGAAAGGCCACTCTGCCAGGAAGAAGCCATTACTCCAAAGGAAACATAAAAAGCCAGATTAATGTTTGAAATACACACAGGAACAAAGACCTTAATTTTTGGAGAAATGCACTGTGGTCTGATGAAACTAAAATTCAACTTTTTGGGCATAATGACCATCGTTACGTTTGGAGGAAAAAGGGAGAAGCTTGGAAGCCTAAGAACACCATGCCAACTGTGAAACATGGGGATGGCAGCATCATGTTGTGGGGTTGTTTTGCTGCAGGAGGGACTGGTGCTCTTCACAACATAGATGGCATAATGAGAAAAGAAGATTATGTGGCAAAACTGAAGCAACATCTCAAGACATCAGCCAGGAAGTTAAAGCTTGGGTGGAAATGGGTCTTCCATATGGACAATGACCAGAAGCATACTGCCAAAATGATAACAAAGTGGCTTAAGGATAACAAAGCCAATGTTTTGGAGCCACCATCACAAAGCCCTGATCTCAATCCTATTGAAAATTTATGGGCAAAGCTTAAAAAGCCAATTATAGCAAGTCGACCTACAAACCGGGATCAGTTACACCAGTTTTGTCAGGAGGAATGGGGCCAAATTCTGACCAACTATTGTGAAAAGCTTGTGGAAGGAGTTCCCAAACGTGTGACCCAAGTCATTCAATTTAAGGGCAATGGTACCTACTACTAATGAAATGTATGGAAACTTTTGACTTTGCAGTAATAAAAATGTCCTAAAACATTATATCTCTCTCATTATTCTGACATTTGGCAAATATTAATACTGTATATACTCGTGTATAAGCCGAGATTTTCAGCACATTTTTTTGTGCTGAAAACGCCCCCCTAGGCTTATACACGAGTAATTGTCCAGAAAGCCGGCAGGGGAGGGGGAGCGGCGGAGCCAGCGGCTGTGGCACAGTGACAGCTGCAGCCGCCAGCTTCCAGAAGACATCATACTCACCCTCCTTGAGCCGTCACTGCATCTCCGTCCCGGCACCGGCAGCTCCTCCTGTGCTGAGCGGTCACATGGTACCGCTCATTAAGGTAATGAATATGCACGCGTCTCCACTCCCATAGGCATGGAGCGCATATTGATTACCTTAATGAGCGGTACCATGTGACCTCTCAGCACAGGAGAGCTGCCGCGCCGGGACAACGGAGATGCAGCGACGGCGCGAGGAGGGTGAGTAGGACGGGTGGAGGGTGAGCCATGCTTACAGCGATGGGACGGGGGTGAGCCATGCATACAATGATCGGGGGAGCCGAGCCACGCAAACAACGACCAGGGGAGCATGCATACAACAGGGGAGCCACACATACCAGGATAGGATGGGGGAGCCACACATAGCAGGACAGGACGGGGAGCCACACATAGGACACGACGGGGGAGCCACACATACCAGGACATGACTGGGGGAGCCACACATAGCAGGACAGGACGAGGGAGCCACACATACCAGGACAGGATGGGGGAGCCACATATAGCAGGACAGGACGGGGGAGCCACACATAGCAGGACAGGATGGGGGGAGTCACACATAGCAGGACAGGACGGGGGAGCCACACATACCAGGACAAAACAGGGGAGCCACGCATAGCAGAACAGGGATGAGGGGACAATGCATACCGGCTTATACTCAAGTCAATAAGCTTACACAGTTTTCCGTGGTAAAATTAGGTGCCTCGGCTTATACTCGGGTCGGCTTATACTCAAATATATATGGTAATTATGGTAATCCTAATTGACCTAAAACAGGAAAGGTTTATTCTGATTTCATGTCAGATATTGAGAAAAACATGCATATGTGTCTTATTATATAGTGTATGGAAACTTGTGGTTTCAGCTGTATATACCATTTATTTCATATGTATCTTTCTGTCTCATATGTATCAATATACAGAATCCATCTCTATCAATAGTATTAATTTATCTTGTCTTTCTACAATATATCCTATGTATCCATCAATCTGGAATATTTGCCTATTTTTCTCACTTTTATCCCCCATATCGATCATCACTTTATCTCATTATCCGGATGTGAAGATAATGAGCTTTTTCATATCTTTTGGAGAACGTTTTCACACAATATTTGTCCCATTTTTTCTTCTCAATGATGGCAGACCGTGCACCTTCCTTCTCTTCATGAGGCAGCATAATACAAAGGTATTAGGAAACCGCCACTCATCATCTAACAGGACACAGGCTAATTGGTAAATTAAATATTTTTCATGAGGTTTTTCATCTTTCTTTCTTTAGGCAAATAATTAAAATGCTTATAAAATGACAGAAGAGAGAACACTGGAATTCAGCAAAACTTTGATGATTGGAAAGACGAAGCAGCTACGAAAGGAAGGAAATTCCTGGTAGATTTTTTTTTTCCTGATTGAGGCTGAACCTGTGGTAGCAAAATAAATCTGCTGTAAATAGAAGGGAACTGATTTCCCCAGAGGAATGAACAAGATCCGAGAAATCTATATGGTGAACGCTTTTAGGTGCGACTACACTGTGTTCACTACTCTGCGCTTCTCAATTCTTATCACGTATCATATGTCATATAATACGAGACATAAGTAAAAAGGAGAGTTGTTATTGCAGATACGTTACCCAATTTATCCTGCACTGATCCTGAGTTACGTCCTGTATCATACTCCAGAGCTGCACTCACTATTCTGCTGGTGCACTCACTGTGTACATACATTACATTACTGATCCTGAGTTACAACCTGTATTATACTCCAGAGCTGCACTCACTATTCTGCTGGTGCAGTCACTGTGTACATACATTACATTACTGACCCTGAGTTACATCCTGTATTACACCCCAGAGCTGCACTCACTATTCTGCTGGTGGAGTCACTGTGTACATACATTACATTACTGATCCTGAGTTATATCCTGTATTATACTCCAGAGCTGCACTCACTATTCTGCTGGTGCAGTCACTGTGTACATACATTACTGATCCTGAGTTACATCCTGTATTATACCCCAGAGCTGCACTCACTATTCTGCTGGTGCAGTCACTGTGTACATACATTACATTGCTGATCCTGAGTTACATCCTGTATTATACCCCAGAGCTGCACTCACTATTCTGCTGGTGCAGTCACTGTGTACATACATTACATTACTGATACTGGACTGATCCTGAGTTACATCCTGCATTATACTCCAGAGCTGCACTCACTATTCTGCTGGTGCAGTCATTGTGTACATACATTACATTACTGATCCTGAGTTACATCCTGTATCTCTTTTATTATAAAAATACAAAACTAAACTTACAGGCAAAACATAAACAAAACTTACAGACAAACTCAATAAAAAAAACCATTATCCATAAATCCAAAAGTTCAATGTCCAACAGACATATAGAAACAAAATGTTCCTCCATTTCATCAACACCCCCCCCCCCCCCGGCAAGGGAAGCTATATCCTTTTTTCCCCTCATATACAGTCGTGGCCAAAAGTTTTGAGAATGACACAAATATTATATTTTCACATGATCTGCTGCCCTCTGGTTTTTATGTGTGTTTGACAGATGTTTTTATCACAGACAGAAATATAATAATTGCAAACATATGAGTAACAAAAGCTTATATTGACAGTTAGAATGAGTTAATGCAGCAAGTCAATATTTGCAGTGTTGACCCTTCTTCTTCAGGACCTCTGCAATTCTCCCTGGCATGCTCTCAATCAACTTCTGGACCAAATCCTGACTGATAGCAGTCCATTCTTGCACAATTAATGCTTTCATTTTGTCAGAATTTTTAGGTTTTTGTTTGTCTACCCGTCTCTTGATGATTGACCACAAGTTCTCAATGGGATTAAGATCTGGGGAGTTTCCAGACCATGGACCCAAAATCTCTATGTTTTGTTCCCTGACCCATTTAGTTATCACCTTTGCTTTATGGCAAGGTGCTCCATCATGCTGGAAAAGGCATTGTTGATCGCCAAACTGCTCTTGGAGGGTTGGGAGAAGTTGCTCTTGGAGGACATTCTGGTACCATTCTTTATTCATGGCTGTGTTTTTAGGCAAGACTGTGAGAGAGCCGATTCCCTTGGCTGAGAAGCACCCCCACACATGACTGGTTTCAGGATGCTTAACAGTTGGCATGAGACAAGACTGGTGGTAGCGCTCACTTTGTCTTCTCCGAATGAGGCGTTTTCCTGATGTCCCAAACAATCGAAAAGGGGATTCATCAGAGAAAATAACTTTACCCCAGTCCTCAGCAGTCCACTGCCTGTACCTTTTGCAGAATATCAGTCTGTCCATGATGTTTTTTCTGGAGAGAAGTGGCTTATTTGCTGCCCTCCTTGAGACCAGGCCTTGCTCCAAGAGTCTCAGCCTCACAGTGCGTGCAGATGCACTCACACCTGCCTGCTGCCATTCCTGAGCAAGCTCTGCACTGCTGGTAGCCCGATCCCACAGCTGAAACACTTTTAAGAGACGGTCCTGGCGCTTGCTGGTCTTTCTTGGGCGCCCTGAAGCCTTTTTGGCAACAATGGAACCTCTCTCCTTGAAGTTCTTGATGATGCGATAGATTGTTGACTGAGGTGCAATCTTTCTAGCTGCGATACTCTTCCCTGTTAGGCCATTTTGTGCATTGCAATGATGACTGCACGTGTTTCTTTAGAGATAACCATGGTTAACAGAAGAGAAACAATGATGCCAAGCACCAGCCTCCTTTTAAAGTGTCCAGTGGTGTCATTCTTACTTAATCATGACAGATTGATCTCCAGCCATGTCCTCATCAACACCCACACCTGTGTTAATGGAGCAATCACTGAAAAGAGGTTAGCTGGTCCTTTTAAGGCAGGGCTGCAATGATGTTGAAATGTGTTTTGGGGGATAAAGTTCATTTTCTAGCCAAATATTGACTTTGCAAGTAATTGCTGTTAAGCTCATCACTCTTTATAACATTCTGGAGTATATGCAAATTGCCATTAGAAAAAGTGAAGCAGTAGACTTTGTAAAAATTAATATTTGTGTCATTCTCAAAACTTTTGGCCATGACTGTACACATACCCACGCATTCACCCCTAGAAAAAAAACAAAATTCAGCCAAATGCCCTAAAGTAAATAGGCCACCTGGCCCAACTTAATTATATACACATATACTGTACATATATATATACATAAACACACTTTTTTTTTATTTAAAATTTTTTTTTTTCCTTTTTTTTTTCCCTAAACTAAACAACCACCATTCCCCGAAAGGTCCCACGAAAGTTTGTGGCCTATCACACCAGGTCCACGAAAGTTTGTGACCTATCACACCAGGTCCCACGAAAGTTTGTGGCCTATCACACACAGCAAATCTTCAATTTTTGGCATCCCGCCGGACGTCCATTATCCAAAACCCATCCCCCCTCCCCCCAAGAAACCCAACACCCCACCTAAACTAAATCCCTCTACACACATTATAGTACAATATACAACATATATATATACAAACTTATAATAACATATATCCATAATAACACATCAATAATAACCACTACACACCTTAACCATGACCAAAGAACAGGCCCAAGTTCAATGCTTGCAAGCCCTATACCCGGGTTACCAATTCCAAAACAAAAATCTATGAGTGAGGGTTACAGCCCACCACCAGGAACTGGAGGCCATAGAGGCTCTCACCCTAATCTACCGCACATCACCCTGACCCTCCCTAACAACACAAAAGAGAAAATCCTGTCCCTATAGCCCTACCAACCTCTCCCTACCTGCCCCTACCTGTCCCTCACTGACCCTCACTACCAACCTAATACTAACTACCTGTCCCTAAAGACTGTCCCTATTTGTCCCTCCCTGTCCCTACACATCTATCTGACCCTACAAAATAAAGATAAAAGGATAAAAAAGACTAACTCAACCCTATCACAGGCACACAGAACCTAACTCACCCTAGGGCACATTAAAGGAGAAACCCCTCCATAGGAGAGAGGCCCTCCCTGCACCCAGCCTCTCAAACTCCAGAGAGCGCACTTTTGCCAGGTCACCCAGGATGTTCCTAATCACCTCTTCCCTGGGGAGGACTTTCCGCTGAGTAGACACTAGACACCGTGCATTCCACGTGCAGAACCTAGTTACTAAACTAACTAAGAAAACAGTGCCCCGATCTCGGCCACCGAGGGACCTGAATGCCCCATAGGCCCACTCCGCATAGGAGAGGCCTGCCAGCCTGGGCCAGCCAATGGAAGCACCCACCCTGCTGTAGACCTCTGTATTAAAGGGACACCGAAGCAGGAAGTGCTCCATGCTTTCAAGCATGCCACCACACTCCTCGCAGGGACAATCCCGGTCATCAGAGCTCCTGCACTTCAGGTTGTCCCTCACATACAGCTTCCCATGGAAGCAGTGCCAAGTCAAGTCCCAGAACTTCAAGGGGATACGCTTAGAGTTCAATAACCCGAGCCCCACCTCCAGATCCCGGCTTGGGCAATCCCTGAGCGCCAGGGCTTCTGAAAGTGGGTCAACAGGACCCTATTGTCAAGAAACCTTCTTGACATGATCCTGATCTCCCACACTCCCAGACCCCACCGATGGATCACCTTCAGAACCGGGGTAACGTAAGCCGGAAGATGCCCATGAGGTTTACGAAGGTCCTTCACCTACCCTCCTGTCTCCCATTCCTGGATGAAAGGCCGAAACCACCCCCTACAGGAGAATACCCACGGAGGAGCCCTCTCTGACCAGAGGTTGGCGATGTTTGCCTTAAGAAAGGTGTTTACTAGAAACACCACTGGGTTGACCATACCCAACCCTCCTAGTCTCCTCGTGCGGTACGTGACCTCCCTCTTGATTAGGTTCAGCCTATTTCCCCATAATAATTGGAAAAACAGGCTGTAGACCCGTGTCCAAAGAGGCTCTGGCAAGATGCAGACGCTGCCCAGATATATTAGCAAAGGAAGCAAATAGCCCTTGGCAAGACTAACCCTTTCCCTTAGGGTCAAGGACCAACCCTTCCACTGATCCACCTTCTGGGCGGCAATCTTAAGTCTGCCCTCCCAGTTTTGCTGGGGATAGTCCCCCGGGCCGAAACTGATGCCTAATATTTTTGCTGTGGCCTGAGGCCCTGGAAGGGTGTCCGGGAGATCAAAACTTGGATCTCCCCCTCCCAGCCAGAGACTCTCACACTTGTCCCGGTTGATCATGGACCCGGATGCCACAGAGTAGCGTTCAACCTCAGACATCACCCAATCCGCCTCCTCTCTCGAGGATACAAAAAGGGAAACGTCGTCAGCGTACGCCACTACCCTCAAGGCGGCCTCTGGCTCCGCCTGGTCCATCCCGACTCCCACCAATGGTCCGCGCTCCACCCTCCTTAAAAGGGGGTAGATCGCGAACACGTATAACAGTGGGCTCAGAGGACAGCCCTGGCGGACACCAGACCTCACCTCAAAAGGGTGTCCGACCCAACCGTTCACGAGCGGAAAAGTCTCTGCCCATTGTATAAAACTCTCAACCAATCAACAAACCTCCCAGGCAGACCGTACCTCAGAAGGACGGACCAGAGGTACTCGTGATTAACCCGGTCAAAGGCCTTTGCCTGGTCTAAGGACAGCAAGTACCCCTTCCAGTGACCTGCACTGCCCTGCTCCACTGCCTCTCGGACACCGAGCACAGCACTATATGTACTGCGGCCTGGAACAGAGCAGTGCTGAGCCCCCGAAAGGAGCCGGGGTGCAAACTTCACCAACCGATTAAAAAGCACCTTTGCCAGAACCTTTCGGTCCGTATTGAGAAGCGCTATGGGACGCCAATTCCCAATACGGGACGAGTCTTTACCCCTTGACAGGATAATCAGGGCTGACTTCCTCATTGAACTGGGTAGAATGTCCGAGTAGAGGCACTCATTAAACACCTCAGTCAAGAGGGGGACCAAAGCCCATCAATCGCCCGTAGCCCATCAATCGCCCGTCTCACTTCCTCTTCCCTGATTGCTTCTGCCAAAACATGAAGAGAGGGGTCATCCCCCGGCTCAGGGATGGTTTCAGCCAGGAAAGCCGACATCTCATCCCGATCAGGATCCCTCCTCCCCAAGAGGTGCGAGTAGAAGGATCTGACCACCTCCAGGATCCCTGATTTGGATCTGTTCAGGGACCCCGTACTGTCGATCAGTCCTGTCACCATCTTACAATTCACTGACAACCTGCAGTTTCTGTAAGGGTCGGGCGAGCGGTACCTCCCGAAATCCCTCTCAAAAACCAAGGATGTGTGCCTATCGTACTGGCACCCCTTGAGCAAGGTCTTCACCCTGGAGATTTCCTCTCGGTCCCCTCCAGTCGAGACGACCTGCTCGAGTTTCCTCCCCAGCTGCCGATACAGGCGGTACCTGTTCAGGCCCCTGAGGCTCGAGAGCTGACGGAAGAACCTTGCGACCCTTCTTTTGAAGATCTCCCACCACTCAGACTTACTGCTACAAAGACCCAAGAGAGGTACCTGGCTCTGAAGAAATTCCTCAAAGGACTGTCTTACTTCCGCTTCTTCCAGAAGGGACGAATTCAGCTTCCATAGGCCTCTCCCCATCCGGGGAGTCTCTGTAACATTCAAAGTAAAGAAAATTAAACAGTGATCGGAGAACTCCACCTCAACAGCGGACACTGCAGAAGAGACGGCTTCCTCCTTTAAAAAAACCTATCTATCCTAGACCTACTGCTTCCCCTATAAAAGGTGAAACCCTCGTGACCTGGGGTGTGCCGGATGTGGACATCCACCAGGCGAGCTTCGCTTACTATGCTATTCAAGGCTACGCTATCATAAGTCAGCCGGTCTCTGGGGCCTCCCCTATCACGGAGTCTGGTTATAGTATTAAAATCCCCACCGAAGACCACCTGCCGGCTCGTAAAAAGATAGGGCTTGATCCTCAGGAAGAGACATTTACGGTCCCACTTAGATTGCAGGCCATAGATATTGATGAGCCGAAGCTCCTGTCCCCTCATGAAGACGTCAAGGACCAAACATCTCCCCATTTCTACCTCGATCACCCGTCTGCATTCCACCTCCGCGGTCTTAAAAAGAACCGCTACCCCGCTATACGGCTCGGCCGCAAGAGACCAGTATGAGGGCCCACTCCTCCATTCCCTCTTTGCTTTGTGGATGGACCCCAGGTCCGTTAGTCTGGTCTCCTGCAAAAATAAAACATCAGCCTCAACCCGGGTGAAAAAATCAAAGGCCATAAATCTAGCCTTATCCGACTTTATGCTGGCGACATTAATCGACGCCAGAGTCAACGGGGTAGGTTCCGCCATCATGGGTGATTGAGTTAGATGGCCTGTTTTTTAACCATACCCCCAGATTTCCTTTCCCCCTCTGAGGAGGAGCCAGACTCACCCCTCCTCTTTAAAGACACCGAGGTGTCCATATCCTCCTTAGCAGCAGTGGACACCTCCTTCCCAGCACTAGATTCCTCGCCCCTGGACCCCGAGGTAGTCCCCCCGCCAGAGGAGTGTGAATCCCCCGGAGGACGGACCTCGCCACTCCCTGAAGGCACCCCAGATGTTGCATTCGGCCCCTCACCCCGACCTCCGACACAGCAGAGTCATTGAGGGCTTGGAACCGATTGGAGAGGGGGATCAGAGGGGAGCCGGTGAGCCCTTCCGTAGGCACCCTAGCGGTCAGGGGGGTGCATTCGATTTTTTAGCCTTGTTCTTCTTCTTCTTCCGCCTCTTACCGGTACGATTGTCACCCGTTTTTTTAGGCTGCTCCACCACCTCTTCATCCACACTTTCATACTGGGAAGAGTTATCAGAAGCAGCCAAACCCTCCCTCTCCATCCTCCGGATCTCCTCGCTCACCGCCTTCTCCCCCAGGGCCTCAGAGGCTTCGGCTGAAGCCTCCAGGGTGGGGGCAGTCATCACCTCAGTTGCCTGAGGCTTATCCTGCCCCCTGCCCTTACGGTGCCTCACCTGTTGCCACTGGTGGGAAGATGTACCAGCCTCGCCTTTCCTCACTGACCCCTCAGCTCCCCTAACGCCTCCACCCCCAGCCCCAGCAGAAGTTGCACCACCGGGGACCCCCCAATGGCTCCCCCCCGCTGGGCCAGAGATGGTGCCGGAAAAGGAGCAGGGGCAGCGGCTATACGGGTGACCTAGGTCACCACACAGGTGACACCTAATGTCACCACAGGCCGCGGCAAGATGACCTACCCCGCCACACAAGGCACACTTCTGCACCTAGCAGCCTGCGCTGAAGTGGCGGGGATCACCGCACCTGTGGCAGACCTTCGGTTGCCCCTGGTAGAAGATCTGGATTCTGTCCCTACCCAGAAATGCTGAGGAGGGGATGTGGGTGACCGTACCTCCTGAAACCTTCAACTTTACCATGAAGGTCCAGCCCCCTGACCAAATGCCAAACTCGTCCCTATTTTTCTTAGGGACGTCCGTGACTTCCCCATAACGGGAAAGCCACGTCATGATGTCGACCCCAGAGAGTGACTCATTACTTGTCAGAACGGTCACCCTCTTTACACTATTTTGGCGAGACACCGCCTGAACGGCAAAGTCTCGCCAGCCAGGCTCCCTGTTATGTTTCGGTAGCTGAGGAGTGCAGGTAAAAAAAAAGCAATACACCAGAGCAGTTGGAATCTATGAGATTGCAGTACCCTGACTAACCACCACAACTAGAGGCAGCCGTGGAGCGTTCCTACGTTGGTCCTAGACGCCTCGTCACAGCCTGAGAAACTAACTACACCTAAAGATAGATATAGGAAAGCTATCTGCCCCGGAGCAGAACCCCAAAGATAATAGAAAGCCCCCAAACATGTAATGGCGGTTAGACAAGATGAAATACTGACACAGAAAGAAAATAGTATGAGCAAACGCTGGGGCCCAAACTAACTAAATAGAAAAGGACAGGAAGGATACTTACTGCAATCCCAGAAAACCCTGAAAAGCACCAACTCTACTAATTTCAAAATCACCTGAGATCACACGACCTCTACCACCTAAATTAGTTCTCTGGTGTAACAAAATCAAAACAGCAGCCACTGAAAAAACTGGAAAAAGCAAAAGTACAAACATCAGTGGCTGAACAAAACTGAGAGGGCAGAAGCCCCCGGAGGGGACCCTGAAGGCCCCCACAGAAGTGCAGGACAAAATGCAAAAATATAGCACAAACACAAAAGAAGAAAATGTCTTATCTGTTAGCAGGAGATGCAGACACGACACAGCAGGCTACAAGGGAAACTGGAATAAAGGATTCAGACCAGAACAATTGATCACCGGCAACCCTGATGGGAAAATGACTCCCTTATATAAGACCAGTCAGTAATACCTGATTCCCAGTCCTCACAATCTTCACTAGCACCGCTTGTAACCACCAGAGGGAGCCTCTGCTCAGAACTCATCTCAAACCCATTCACAACAGTACCCCCCCCCTTGAGGAGGGGTCACCGAACCCTCATTTGAGCAACCAGGTCGGTCAGGATGAGTTCTATGATACGCACGGATAAGTCTCCTAGCATGGATGTCCGAAGCAAACACCCAAGAATTGTCTTCCTGACCATAACCTCTCCATTTAACCAAATACTGGAGTTTCCGTCTAGAAAAACGAGAATCCAATATTTTCTCAACCACATACTCCAGATTGCCCTCAACCAAAACAGGGTCAGGAGGCACAGCAGCAGGAACCACTGGCTCAACAAACCTCTTCAACAAGGACTTCTGGAACACGCTATGGATCTTAAATGTCCCTGGAAGAAGCAAACGAAAAGAAACAGGATTAATAATCTCCATGATCTTATAAGGTCCAATGAACCTAGGCTTAAATTTAGGAGATGCTACTCTCATAGGAATATTCTTTGAGGACAACCAGACCAAGTCCCCTACTTTAAACCGAGGACCATCAGTCCTATGCCGGTTAGCAAACCGCTGGGCCCTCTCCTGAGAGAGGGACAACCTCTCCACTACCTGGTCCCAAATCAGTTGCATACGCTCCACAACAGAGTCAACACCTGGACAGACAGAAGCCTCCGTCTGTCCTGAAGAAAATCGAGGGTGAAACCCAGAATTACAGAAAAACGGAGACATCAAAGTAGCAGAGCTAGCCCTATTATTAAGAGCAAACTCAGCCAAAGGCAAAAAAGAGACCCAGTCATCCTGATCAGCAGACACAAAGCATCTTAGATAAGTCTCCAATGTCTGGTTTGTTCTCTCAGTTTGACCATTGGTCT
Organism: Oophaga sylvatica; assembly: GCA_033576555.1. Lineage (NCBI taxonomy): Eukaryota > Metazoa > Chordata > Amphibia > Anura > Dendrobatidae > Oophaga > Oophaga sylvatica. The sequence goes on along the minus strand of JARQOD010000003.1, from coordinate 420,868,260 downwards.
GAGGATGAAATGCCGAGGAGAAAGACAATTGAACACCCAGTTTAGAACAAAAAGTCCTCCAAAATCTGGAAACAAACTGGACTCCTCTGTCAGACACAATGTTCTCAGGAATGCCGTGTAAACGAACCACGTGCTGAAGGAACAACGGCACCAATTCAGAGGAGGAAGGCAACTTAGGTAATGGCACAAGATGTATCATCTTGGAAAACCTATCACAAATTACCCAGATGGTGGTCATTCTCTGAGAAACAGGAAGGTCGGAAATGAAATCCATAGAGATATGGGTCCATGGTCTCTTGGGCACAGGCAATGGCATCAACAAACCACTAGAGCGAGAGCAAGGCTTGGAGCGAGAGCAAGTCCCGCAGGACTGCACAAATTCCCTGACATCACGAGACAAGGTAGGCCACCAAAAGGACCGACTAACCAAGTCTCTGGTACCAAAAATTCCGGGATGCCCAGCCAACGCGGAACAATGAATCTCAGACATCACACTCTTTTTCCACTGGTCCGGGACAAACAATTTTCCAACAGGGCAGCACTCGGGCCTATCCTCCTGACACCCCTCCAGACCAAGTCTCAAATTGGGCGAGATGGCGGAAAGAACTACACCCTCTTTCAAAATAACAGAAGGATCAGATAACTCAGGAGAGTCCGCAAGGAAACTCCTCGAGAGGGCATCCGCCTTAACATTCTTAGTGCCAGGAAGAAAGGAAACCACAAAATTAAAACGTGTGAAAAACAAGGCCCACCTGGCCTGTCTAGGATTGAGTCGCTTGGCAGATTCCAGATAGACCAGATTCTTATGGTCCGTAAGGACCACCACCTGATGTTTGGCTCCCTCCAGCCAATGTCTCCACTCTTCAAAAGCCCACTTCATGGCCAATAACTCCCGATTACCCACGTCATAATTACGTTCAGTAGGAGAAAATTTTCGAGAGAAAAAGGCACAAGGGTTACTTTTAGAGGTCTCTGGATCTTTTTGGGACAAAACGGCACCTGCCCCAATTTCAGAGGCATCAACCTCCACCTGAAATGGCAGAGAAACATCAGGCTGCCGTAGAACAGGAGCAGAAGTGAATCTCTGCTTAAGTTCCTGAAATGCAGAGACTGCCTCAGGAGGCCAATTCACCACATCAGAACCCTTTCTGGTCAAATCAGTTAATGGTTTAACAATAACCGAGAAATTACCAATAAATTTACGATAAAAATTGGCAAAACCCAAAAATCTCTGAAGAGCCTTTAATGAAGTAGGTTGGACCCAATCACAGATGGCCTGAACCTTGACCGGGTCCATTTCAATAACAGATGGGGACAAAATGAATCCCAGAAATGAGATCCTCTGTACGCCAAAAAGACACTTTGATCCCTTCACATACAGAGCATTCTCTCTCAAAATCTGAAATACAGTTCGAACATGTTTCACATGAGAGTCCCAGTCATTAGAAAAAATCAAGATATCATCCAAATAAACAATCAGAAATTTGTCCACAAAATCCCTGAAAATGTCATTCATGAAGGACTGGAAGACGGAAGGAGCATTAGTGAGCCCAAAGGGCATCACCAGGTACTCAAAATGCCCTTCAGGGGTATTGAATGCCGTCTTCCATTCATCCCCGTGCTTAATGCGAATAAGGTTATACGCACCCCTGAGGTCAAGCTTGGTAAACCAAGTAGCGTTTTTCACCCTGGAAAACAGGTCAGAAATCAAGGGTAACGGGTATTGATATTTCACAGTAATATTGTTCAAGAGACGATAATCAATACACGGCCTTAATGAACCATCCTTTTTGGCCACAAAGAAAAAACCGGCACCTAAGGGTGAAGAGGATGGTCTGATATGACCCTTCTCCAATGATTCCTTGATATAAGACCGCATAGCGTCATGTTCAGGTATAGACAAGTTAAAAAGGCGACCTTTAGGGAATTTACTACCAGGCACTAATTCAATAGCGCAGTCATAGCTCCTATGGGGAGGCAAGGATGCAGATTTACTTTCGCTAAACACATCAGAAAAATCACTCAAAAAGTCAGGAACATCCTGAGCCTGGGGGAGGCAGAAAAAACAGGAGTGTTGGTATTAACACATTGGCAGCCCCAACTGGTTACAGACACAGATTTCCAATCCAAAACAGGATTATGAGACTGTAACCAAGGAAAACCCAGCATCGATAATGTCATGCAGATTATACAGAACCAAAAATTTGCAGCACTCCTGGTGATCAGGTTCAACCCTCATTATCACCTGAGTAGAAAACTGGGGTTTATTCTCAGCCAAAGGGGTAGAATCGATCCCCAGTAGGGGAATAGTCTTCTGTAGGGGTATCAAGGGAAATCCACAAAGTTTAGCAAAATCATAATCCATCAGGTTAATAGCTGCTCCAGAATCAACGAAAGCCTGAGCAGAAAATGAGGACAGAGAGCATATCAGAGTGATAGTTAATAAAAACTTAGTCTGAACACTACCCAAGACAACTGAGCGCGCAAAACGTCCTCCCCGCCTAGGGCAGACTGAAATAGCATGAGAGGCATCACCACAGTAGAAACATAACCCATTGCGCTTTCGAAACTCATGACGCTGTGCCCCAGACACCACTCTATCACACTGCATGGGTTCAGAAGCTGGTTCACAAGGCAACACCATTCCACGCATACTTCTCCGCTCACGCAAACGTCTGTCAATTTGAATCGCTAATGACATAGAATCATTGAGACCAGAGGGGACAGGGAATCCACCATAACATCCTTTACATTATCTGACAGACCCTTCCGGAAAAGGGCTGCCAAAGCGTCGTCATTCCATTTGGTCAGGACTGCCCACCTACGGAATCTCTGACAGTATAACTCAGCGTCATCAAGCCCCTGATTTAATGCCAACAAGGCTTTCTCAGCTTGATCCGTGACATTAGGCTCATCGTACAATAACCCCAAGGCCTGAAAAAATGCATCAACATCACTCAAAACAGGATCCCCAGGTGTCAGGGAAAAAGCCCAATCCTGAGGATCGCCGCGCAGGAGAGAGATGACAATTTGAACCTGCTGCACTGCGTTCCCTGAGGACTTAGATTTTAAGGCAAAAAACAATTTACAATTATTTTTGAAATTCTGAAACTTAGCTCGATCCCCTAAAAACAAATCTGGCATGGGGATCCTAGGTTCCACAACAGGCAACCCAGCAAGATAGATAGCAATACTCCGAACCTCAGTGGCAAGCTGATCCACACGGCCAGACAACTGTGCAAACTCCATTGAGAGAAAAGATCCTCCCCAGCACCCAGAGATACAGAGGGAAAAAAAAAAAAAAAAAATGCAACAAACAGAAAAATATCTCTGACAACTCTGACAATATTTTTTCCCTTCTGTGAGTACCATACAATTTTCAATTTTTTAGGCCGGTGATACTGTTATGTTTCGGTAGCTGAGGAGTGCAGGTAAAAAAAAAGCAATACACCAGAGCAGTTGGAATCTATGAGTTTGCAGTACCCTGACTAACCACCACAACTAGAGGCAGCCGTGGAGCGTTCCTACGTTGGTCCTAGACGCCTCGTCACAGCCTGAGAAACTAACTACACCTAAAGATAGATATAGGAAAGCTATCTGCCCCGGAGCAGAACCCCAAAGATAATAAAAAGCCCCCAAACATGTAATGGCGGTTAGACAAGATGAAATACTGACACAGAAAGAAAATAGTATGAGCAAACGCTGGGGCCCAAACTAACTAAATAGAAAAGGACAGGAAGGATACTTACTGCAATCCCAGAAAACCCTGAAAAGCACCAACTCTACTAATTTCAAAATCACCTGAGATCACACGACCTCTACCACCTAAATTAGTTCTCTGGTGTAACAAAATCAAAACAGCAGCCACTGAAAAAACTGGAAAAAAGCAAAAGTACAAACATCAGTGGCTGAACAAAACTGAGAGGGCAGAAGCCCCCGGAGGGGACCCTGAAGGCCCCCACAGAAGTGCAGGACAAAATGCAAAAATATAGCACAAACACAAAAGAAGAAAATGTCTTATCTGTTAGCAGGAGATGCAGACACGACACAGCAGGCTACAAGGGAAACTGGAATAAAGGATTCAGACCAGAACAATTGATCACCGGCAACCCTGATGGGAAAATGACTCCCTTATATAAGACCAGTCAGTAACACCTGATTCCCAGTCCTCACAATCTTCACTAGCACCGCTTGTAACCACCAGAGGGAGCCTCTGCTCAGAACTCATCTCAAACCCATTCACAACAGCTCCCCCTTTACCAGTTCGAAATTCGACCAGAAAAGCTCTAGGCCCTCTGGCCGAACAAAACTGACATCGAAGAAGGAGGTGCCAAACGGATGAATCAGGGCAAAGATGTCCGTCGCCCTGAAGTCTATCTTCAGAAGGAGCTCCACAACCCTCGCTCTTGTCGGGCACACTTCACTGCCCCTCCACCGAAGACGGACCACATTCCGCCTGGCCACCCCCTGCCCGGCTGTCGGGAGGGACCAAACCGTTTCCCCCTCCCTTTTATCTTGGAAGGAAGCCAGGCCGTATCTATCCAGCCAAAAGGCCAAGTCCACCTCTCTTCCCTCAACATTGATCGTCCGTTCTCCCTTTTTGAGGGCCTCCAGGAAACGGCGCCACAAGACGCCATCCTTGAGGTCCAGAGGCGAGGAAACCCCCTGACCAGACCCTGAGGCTCCAGCCACCACCCCCGAATAACTCAGAGGACCGGCGGCTGGGGGGGCAGATGGACTGGCCCCCTCCCCCCTCCTTCCAGAACCATCAGACACCCCATTCACACTTGCCACCCCATTCACACTTGCCACTTTAGACACACTACCACTTGCATCCTCAACCACAGACACTTCCATACCCACACCCTCCTCATCCACTCCATCAGTCACCCCACTCTCACATGCACACTGGGGTCAATATTTTGCCTCACTTTTTGGGAACTTATAGATTTTACCGTTTCCACACTGCTACCGCCACCTACTGGTGGCATCTTCCCTGCCGGGGGTTCTGTCCACACCGTGCTGCTGGCCCTTTAAGATCTGTGCTGCCATTGGGCTTCAGCAGCACTGCCTCCACAGCCTGCACAGAGCTGCCTTCTCTCCCACTGACAGAGACCAAGCCAGGAGCAGTCCTGCCTCCAGCTCCATCCCGGCTCGTCACCGGCGCCCCCACCACAGGTAAGCCCCCAGACTCAGGGGACCCGGCCAGGCATGCACCCTTGCTGCTGTCTGCTGCAGCTGCAGTTTCTGCTTCACTGCTGATCTTTATCATTTTTTTTCCCTTTTGCTGGGAAGCCACGCCCCCAGCCTCCAGCTTCACAGCACAGAGATCAGAAGCTGCACCCACATGGGCGGCAGGTGCCGAGGAGGCAACACCCCCCGAGACCGGCCGCAGCGGGACCCCCGGAGCCGACCCAGAGCCAGGACCACCCCCACGGGCCCCCCCGGCGGTACCAGTCCCCCGGGGCACAGAGCCCCCAACCACCACACCCTGGGCTACAAACAGCTTGGGCACAGCAACTCCAGCGGCCGGCCCCAGGCTAGGCCACTCCCCCTCAGTGTGCACCGGCGGCGGGGCCCCCAGCCCAGACTTCACCGCAGACCCAGCCAGGGGAGCTGACCCCACCAGTTGTTTCTTATGAGCCGGCTCTGCCAGAGCCACGGGCCCCGCCCCCTTCACTTTACTGGGTGCCTGTGTCCCCAGAAGCGATCCAGTAACGGATCCGTAAGTGGGGGACCCAGACACCACAGTGCTCACCGCCGGAGATGCGGTCCCGGCTGCCACTCTCTTGCCCACCACTGGGCCGCCCTCCACACCATGCTCCATATCAGACACACCACTACCCCCTCCGTTACCACAAACAGAGGCGGCGCCCTGCGTGTCATGGCCTGTAATCTCCCCGCTCCCTTGCTGCGGACCCACAACAGCCCGAGCCGGGGTGGGTAGCGGGTGCCGCACAGCGGGACCGGGGGGCCCCAGAGAGGGGGACATACACAAACTTCTGGACAACAACTGTTTTTTTTTACCTTCTTCTTAGCTTTTCTCTTCATCCCCCTCCTGGTTGCCTCGTCATCGCAGATCTCATCCCCGAACCGCAGCTGGTTAAACCAGACCGGGGACTCGATCTGCCGGATCTGCTGCATGATGAGGCAGCCCCCTCACTGCTACTACTACCACCATCCTCATCCTCCCCCTCGCACCAGCTGCCCTCTGAAGAGCCAGAATCTGGCGGGAGAGCCACTTGCTCGGGGGCTATCCCGCTGTGCGACGCCTGGAGATCTCTTACCAGGCCACCAGGCGGTGCGTAGGGCACGACCTCCTCCTCGCATTCCTCCTCCTCCACCGCCTGGCCGGGGCTCCGTGACCCCTCTGGAGCACCTCTGGCCATGGCTCTGAACCGGTCGTCATTCTGCAGCTTTTCACGGAAGGGCCCGCTGCCGGCCAGGATCTCGCACCTCCGGCTTGCCAGGTCTTCTATGGCTTTCTGTATTTTCCTGACCGCGGTGGATAGCTCGGCCTTCTTATTGCCGGAGGCCCTGTTGGACCTCTCCTTAGCTACCCTCAACTCCCCCTAGAGGGATCTTAGCTTCCATGAGGCGTCCTCATACTCACAGAGGTGCGAATGGACACGGGAACCATAAACCACGGTGGTTTCCTTTGCCGCCTTGGTGCCCCACTTAAGGGGTCCCGCTGCAGCACCCCTGCTCGTACTCGGCCTACCTCCGGGGGAAGGAGACGCCGCGGTCATGGCCTCTGGGGTACTGCGGGTCTTCATATTGGATCCTTGGCCAGATCTTGTGACCCTAGCCGGATTGGGAGTCCTCCCACCCCCCGCCGGCTTGGACCGGGAGGTGGGAGAAGGGGGCCCAGCCCTGGAGGCCAGTCCCAAAATGAGCCTTCTTTCTTGGGAAGGAGGTAGACAAAAAGTCCTGGATGGAAAAGTAACCTCTCTTCACATAAGCTGTCTCCAGGCACCACAGTCAGACCGCACGGCAAGCTCTGCCCCTTCCTGTGGGATGGTCCAGAGCTGCACTCACTATTCTGCTGGTGGAGTCACTGTCTACATACATTACATTACTGATCCTGAGTTACATCCTGTATTATACCCCAGAGCTGCACTCATTATTCTGCTGGTGCAGTCACTGTGTACATACATTACATTACTGATACTGGACTGATCCTGAGTTACATCCTGTATTACACCCCAGAGCTGCACTCAATATTCTGCTGGTGCAGTCATTGTGTACATACATTACATTACTGATCCTGTACTGATCCTGAGTTATATCCTGTATTATACTCCAGAGCTGCACTCACCATTCTGCTGGTGCAGTCACTGTGTACATACATTACATTACTGATCCTGAGTTACATCCTGTATTATACTCCAGAGCTGCGCTCACTATTCTGCTGGTACAGTCACTGTGTACATACATTACATTACTGATCCTGAGTTACACCCTGTGTTATACTCCAGAGCAGCACTCACTATTCTGCTGGTGCAGTTGTAAAGGGTTGGCCGAGGGGTGAACTTACTGGGAGCAGCTACATTCTTCACTCCGGTTACCTCTATTCTCCTGGGGTGTTCTTCCCTAGTGACGGAGAATACGGAATAATTAGAATCAGAGTCCAGGATCAAGTCAAACAGTTCTGCTTTATTTTCCTCCGGACACAGCACATCCAAGACACCATAAGCACGTCTTATACGATACTAGCAGCACATTTTCCACAACTCCGCTTCTTCTCTTCTACTACACCAGAATGGACCACAAAATATTGACGAGACGAGGAGCCCGGTGAAAACGGCACTTCGATTTCTTTCCCTGGAGACACTTCAATCCAGTATAGAAATGCACATCTACTAGGTCATCCATCCCCTTCTGGTTATCCTGCCCGGATACTTGCTGGTGGCCCACTCGCTACTACGCTCATGCATGCACACTTCTGCTGAGCGTTCCCACAGTGGATCTTCCACTGGCCTCTACTGCGTCAGCCCACAGACTTTGGGCTCACGTTACCACAGTGAATCCTTCACTGGCTGCTCTCAGGTTGCTGGTACCTTCCTCTACTTGTCTCTGCTTCAGGGCCCAGGAACGTGGACGTCCTTACTCTAGCAAGATCCACCCCCGACTGACTTCCGTTACGAGGAAGTCTTCCTGACAGACTTCCGCTATGAGGAGATCTTTCCCTGACAAAAAGTCCCTAACCATTAGTCCCTACTGGACTGGATGCGCTCAATGCCCCATCTAGTGTCCTACCCAAGAACTGCACTAACATATTTTATAACTGCCTAACTGGATCTCCAACATGCCCCCCATTAGTGATCCTTCGCAAAGCTATATATACCACATATATATATATATATTCTACACTACAAGTGCCCTCCTCTAGTAACCCCAAGGAAACACTATCTATCTAGATCTATACACCCCACTAATCAGACATAACACAGAAAGATGACATCATACAGTACATAAAAGGCATACATTAACACACCCAAAAGAATGCAAACATTTAAAGGGTTAATATACTTGACCTCCTTACACAGTCACTGTGTACATGCATTACATTACTGATCCTGAGTTACCTCCTGTATTATACCCCAGAGCTGCACTCACTATTCTGCTAGTGCAGTCACTGTGTACATACATTACATTACTGATCCTGAGTTATATCCTGTATTATACTCCAGAGCTGCACTCACTATTCTGCTGGTGCAGTCACTGTGTACATACATTACATTACTGATCCTGAGTTACATCCTGTATTATACCCCAGAGCTGCACTCACTATTCTGCTGGTGCAGTCACTGTGTACATACATTACATTACTGATCCTGAGTTACATCCTGTATTATACTCCAGAGCTGCACTCACTATTCTGCTGGTGCAGTCACTGTGTACATACATTACATTACTGATCCTGAGTTACATTCTGTATTATACTCCAGAGCTGCACTCACTATTCTGCTGGTGCAATCACTTTGTTTATATAAAAAAAAATTGATAGATGATACATTTTTACTTGAAATACTTTGACATTATCAATACAGTAAAACTTTTACTTAGGTGAAAAAGTTAAGTTAAAGTTCTACTTTTCAAACCATAGAGGAGTTGAAAGACCATGAAGCTGGATGTGTCTGTTTCCTTCTATAGACATATAAATGTTTTTTCTTAAGATCATGGTGATATAGAATCTTTTAAAAGGGAAGAAACAATATTTATCTTGTCACATAACGTTCAGTCTGTCAAAAGCAAGTAGATAATTATCACGCGTTATCGCCAGAAACAAAAAGGCTGTCAAGGTAAAGGATATATTTGTCAATCCCCCATGGGGAACAGTGATTCCTGTTTGTTTGAAGAAATCATTAACATAACCCAGATACATAATTTCATGTATTTAGTCTGGAAATTAAAACTTTAAAAGGTAATCATGAGATGCAACCCCAGCAGGAAGGGTCAGAAAGATGGAAAAAGTCTGGAGATTCATTTAAGGTAAAGTTCTACACGAAGATGTTTCTACAAAGCAGCATTATAGTAGCTATATTCTTGTACATTGGGGCAGTATTATAGTAGTTATATTCTTGTATATAGGAGCAGTAGTATAGTAGTTATATTCTTGTACATAGGGGCAGTATTATAGTAGTTATATTCTTGTACATAGGGAGCAGCATTATAGTAGTTATATTCTTGTACTTAGTAGCAGTATTATATTAGTTATATTCTTGTACATAGGGGCAGTATTATAGTAGTTATATTCATGTACATAGGGGCAGTATTATAGTAGTTATATTCTTGTCCATAGGGGCAGTATTATAGCAGTTATATTCTTGTACTTAGTAGCAGTATTATATTAGTTACATTCTTGTACATAGGGGCAGTATTATAGTAGTTATATTCTTGTACATAGGAGCAGTATTATAGTAGTTATATTCTTGTACATAGGAGCAGTATTATAGCAGTTATATTCTTGTATATAGGAGCAGTAGTATAGTAGTTATATTCTTGTACATAGGGGCAGTATTATAGTAGTTATATTCTTGTACATAGGGAGCAGCATTATAGTAGTTATATTCTTGTACTTAGTAGCAGTATTATATTAGTTATATTCTTGTACATAGGAGGCAGTATTATAGTAGTTATATTCTTGTCCATAGGGGCAGTATTATAGTAGTTATATTCTTGTCCATAGGGGCAGTATTATAGCAGTTATATTCTTGTACATAGGAGCAGTATTATAGTAGCTACATACTTGTACATAAGGGCAGTATTATAGTAGTTCTATTCTTGTACATAGGGGCAGTATTATAGTAGTTATATTACTGTACATAAGGGGCAGTATTATAGTGGTTATATTCTTATACATAGAGCATTATTATAGTAGTTATATTCTTATACATAGGGGGCAGTATTATAGTAGTTATATTCTTGTACATACGAGCAGTATTATATTAGTTATATTCTTGTACATAGGAGGCAGTATTATAGTAGTTATATTCTTGTCCATAGGGGCAGTATTATAGCAGTTATATTCTTGTACATAGGAGCAGTATTATAGTAGCTACATACTTGTACATAGGGGCAGTATTATAGTAGTTCTATTCTTGTACATAGGGGCAGTATTATAGTAGTTATATTTTTGTACATAGGTGGAAGTATTACAGTAGTTATATACTAGTATATAGGAGCAGTATTATAGTAGTTATATTCTTGTACATAGGGGCAGTATTATAGTAGTTATATTCTTGTACATAGGGGTAGTATTATAGTAGTTATATTCCTGTACATAGGGCAGTGTTATAGCAGTTATATTCCTGTACATAGGGGCAGTATTATAGCAGTTATATTCCTGTACATAGGGGTAGTATTATAGTAGTTATATTCCTGTACATAGGGGCAGTATTATAGTAGTTCTATTCTTGTACATAGGGGCAGTATTATAGTAGCTCTATTCTTGTCCATAGGGGCAGTATTATAGCAGTTATATTCTTGTATATAGGAGCATTATTATAGTAGCTACATACTTGTACATAGGGCAGTATTATAGTAGTTCTATTCTTGTCCATAGGGGCAGTATTATAGCAGTAATATTCTTGTACATAGGAGCACTATTATAGTAGTTATACTCATGTACATAAGGGGCAGTATTATAATAGTTATATTCTTGTACATAGAGGGCAGTATTATACCGTAGTAGTTATATTCTTGTACATAGGAGCTGTATTATAGCAGCTGTATTCTTGTACATAGGAGGCAGTATTAGGGCTCATACCCATTTGGCGAAAAAAAAACGGCCCGTTTTCTGGATGGTCCAATTATGTGCAATTGTCATGCGATTTGCATGCGATTTTTTAGAGCATCATCTACTTGCATTAGCTATTATCATGCCAAAATCGCAGCAAATCGCAGCATGTTGCGATTTTTTTCTCAGGGCTCATACCCATTTGTGGAAAAAAAAAACGGTCCGTTTTCTAGATGGAAAAACGGTCCGAATATATGCAATTGTCATGCGATTTGTATGCGATTTTTAATCGCTCCATCCGTTTTCCATCAGTTTTCCATCTGTATGCAATGCGATTTTAACATGACGTTTTACATGGAGCAGTTATCTCTATGTAAAAAGTCATGTAAAAATCACATTGTAAAAAAAAATGTACACAAAAAGCAAATAATATGTATATATATAGGTCATACACTTCTACATAGTATAATAGCCGCTAATTCATCCCCCGGCTATACTGTAAAATCACACTGACAGCTTTAATAAAGAATGAAAAGAATACATATACACAGGGCTGGCGTCAGCACCCGCCACACCCGGGCTAGTGCCGGGGCCCTGAGCAGGCGGGGGGGCTCACTCGCCGTCGGGCACCCCGGCGCCCGTTAGCGGTGCCAGCGCCGCCACTGGGCCCCCCCGCTTGCTCAGTGCCCCGGCAGCAGCCGGCGTAATATTTACCTCTGAGCCCCGTGCCTCCGCTGCCGCAGCTCAGGTCTCCAGGGGGCACCTGCGCATCCTCTCACAGCAGCGCCGCTGAATGACGTCATCATTCAGCGGCCGGCTGTGGCAGAGAGTGCGTGGACTGTGATGGTGGTGGGGGGAGGGCAGTGATGATGATGATGGGGAGGCATTGATGATGATGGGGAGTTCACTTCAGGTCAGCGGGGACACCGCACAGCATCAGTGACATCAGAGGGAGTCCCCGCTGACCTGAAGTGATCTGATTACAGTGGGAAGCAATCAATTAAGCTTCACACAGTAATCACATCCTCTCCTGTCGGGCCGGAGATAAGCTCATTCATTCAGGAGCTTTCAGCTCAGCAGGCAGCATTAGTTGCACTGCTTGGCTGAAAGCTAATTAACCCTTTGTGAAGGATTACAGCATGGGACGTGACAGATCGCCGGATAAGTAAGAATAATGTTGTTTTATTATTTTTTCTTTATTATAGGAGCTCAAGGGCTTCGCAAGCATTAAGAGCTAAATAAAAGATGGTCAAAAAATGTGTTTTTATTTCATTAAAATTATTTATTCTTAATGTGTGTGTGTTTTTTTATTTACTTCAATAGGATTAATAATTGATAGTTGTCTAATTGACAACTCTCAATTATTAACCTGGCTTAAACTCACCTTTCAATAGCAAGGTGGCTTTAACCCATTATTAACCCATTCGCCACCGCTACAGGGCAATGGGAATAGACTGGCAAAGTGCCAGAAAGGGCGAATCTAATTATAGATTTGCCTTTTATGGGGTGGCTGGGGGCAGATGTTAGTAGCCAGGGGGGCACAAATATCTGCCCCCACTCGCTGGCTTTGTCTGTCTGGTTGAGAAAATAGAGCGGGAGCCCACGCATTTTTTGTCAACGAATTTACACCTTTCATTAACCCCTACATGTGTGAAATTTTGCACACATACACTCATGTAATTGTTAGTGAAAACCAGATATCAAGCTACATGAAATGACATGGTTAACTGTATGTAAACCATGTGTCATTTCATGTCGGGTCTGTAATTTCACAAAAGCCGACAATTGAATTAGCGGCTATTATACTATGTAGAAGTGTATGAACTATAAATATATGCATATATATATGTGACAATGACATGTATATATATATATATATATATATATATGTATATATATATATATATATGTATTCTATGTGTGTATATGTATTGTTTCTATTCTTTATTAAAGCGGTCAGTGTGATTTTACAGTATAGCCGGGGATGAATTAGCGGTTATTATACTACGTAGAAGTGTATGAACTATATATATATGTGTCACAATGACATGTATATATATATATATATATATATGTATTATATGTGTATATATGTAGTGTTTTGTGAGCTGTTAGTGTGATTTTACAGTAGCCGGGGATGATTTGCCGGCTTTCAAAGGACACTGGTGCGTATAAATCGATTTTTCTTTGGCATCCATTGACTTGCATTAGCGATTATCATGCCAAAATCGCTACAAATCGCAGCATGTTGCTATTTTTTTCTCACACCGATTTCGGCTGAGAAAAAAATTGCAAATGAGATGTCACCTATTGAATAACATTGGTCCGATTTCAATCCGATTTTTTATCGGCTTGAAATCGTCCGTTTTCGGTTCAAGTGAGTATGAGCCCTTATAGTAATTATATTCTTGTACATAGGAGCAGTATTATAGTAGTTGTATTCTTGTACATAGGGGCAGTATTATAGTAGTTATATTCTTGTACATAGAGGGCAGTATTATAATAGTTATAGTTTTGTACATAGGGGGCAGTATTATAGTAGTTATATTCTTGTACATAGGGAGCAGTATTATAGTAGTTATATTCTTGTCCATAGTGGGCAGTATTATAGTAGTTATATTCTTGTTCATAGGGGCAGTATTATAGTAGTTATATTCTTGCACATAAGGGCAGTATTATAGTAGCTACATTCTTGTACATAGGGGGCAGTATTATAGAAGTTATATTCTTTCACATAGGAGCAGTATTATAGTAGTTATATTCATGTACATAGGGGCAGTATTATAGAAGCTACATTCTTGTACATAGGGGGCAGTATTATAGAAGTTATATTCTTTTACATAGGAGCAGTATTATAGTAGTTATATTCTTGTACATGGGGTAGTATTATAGTTGTTATATTCTTGCACATAGGGGCAGTATTATAGTAGTTATATTCTTGTACATAGGGGGCAGTATTATAGAAGTTATATTCTTTCACATAGGAGCAGTATTATAGTAGTTGTATTCTTTCACATAGGAGCAGTATTATAGTAGTTATATTCTTGTACATAGGGGTAGTATTATAGTTGTTATATTCTTGCACATAGGAGCAGTATTATAGTAGTTATATTCTTGTACATAGGGGTAGTATTATAGTTGTTATATTCTTGCACATAGGGGCAGTATTATAGCATTTTTGTGCACAGTAATCAGCGTTACTGTAGTTCTATATTTGTATACCTGGGTAGTCATATAGCAGTTATATTCCTGTCTGTTTTGTAAATATAATTCTGTACCCGCTGTGATCCTTGCACAGTGTATTACCTGGTCTACGGTACATTTCATTTATGACAATGGGGCCAATAATTAGAGTGTCCCGATGAACGGAACATGTTACATTGATAGTAGAGTAGGACGCACTTTCTCACACCTCACTCCGAACAGCGCTCTACAGCTATTATCAGTAATAACTGTGTGTTTGGGTTGTGTGTGAAGGTGTCGCCCAGCGGGCATCTGTCAATTTGTGTCATGGAGGTGAAAACCTGAGCATTTTCCCAGTTTTCACTAATGAGCATTAAACACAAGCGTGCCCGGATAAGACATCTCATTATAATGTGACACTGGAGACTCAGAATGCAGTGAAGACACGGTAGTGAGACTGGTGGCTTCCTAGTGGTAGGATCATTGTGAAGGGGTCAGGGACACATAACTCCTATGCTGGTTACTGGTTACAGATCTTGTCTTTAAACCCTGATTAGTTCCAACTGGAACTCTCTGAAGCGGCTGTTGCAGTTGAGTCTGTGTCCTTACCAACTCTCCGCAGCTCTTCTGCCTTTACCTTTCGCAGATCTATTCATCGTAGGCCTCTTGGTGCAGAAAAATAATGCCAGATCTGTTTGTATGGCTTTTCCAGGCTGTTGGAAAAACTGTAAAAAATTGACCTCCAAAAAGAAAAATATTAATAAGGAATCCAATCAGGTCGATAGCACTGTCGTAGCAGTTCGGTATGTTATTCAAGGATTCCTTGTCAGCCATGTTTGTCCACCTAGGAAGTCTGTAGCTGGCTTTCATGGAAATCGGTAACTTTACAATATTAGCATATTCCAATAAATTATACAAGAATCTCAGTGAATACAGTGATAAAAAATAAATAAAAATAAAAGTTCATTTTAACCACATTTTTGCATAAGGTAAATAAAATCTAAACGATAAAAAAGAAAAAAAAATCAATTTTTTGGTATCATGAGTACGAATAAAATACCATAATACTTATCCCGTGCTGTGAACTCCAGAATAGGGAAAAAATGGCAGATTTGCTTTTTTTTTAATTTAGCCTCCCAAAAAATGGAATAAAAAGTGATAAAAAAGTCATGTCATCCAAAAGGGTAGTGATAAAAACAAGCCGAGATATGACTATCAACAAAAAAATAAAAAGTTATAGCTCTTGAAAGTAAGATGGGCTCACTAAGACCCCCGAGTCCCTGCATAAATATGGAGCCAGCCCTGCATATGGGCAACATTGGATTTTTAGACATACTGTAGTTCGCCATTTTCAGACACTGGATTCATCGAGGTTGACAGACACGGCCTAAAAAAGGAACTTTCTCAGGATAATGAGGGGATTAGGTTCTGAAAAGATGCCACAATGGTTCCTTGTAACTGCGCAGACCACAGGGGGATTATTATGGCAGGTTTTAGAGACCTTTGTCCTTTTCTCAGGACATTACTCTCAAGCTGGATTTTTTTCCTTATTTTTTAGGTCGATATAAATAACATATGGTGAAATATTCCCATATTCATTTAAAAGCAAAACGCAGCTAAAAAAAAATATCCAAAGCGGAAACATAGACAGAAAAATCGATGGACACCATGACAGAACTCTAGGGACCTCATTATAGGTCCATGTGGCTTGTCAGGCGACGTTGTTGTCAATGAATGCAAAGACGTGGATGTAATCTGTTTTGCTTCCCAACATTTGGACATTTTAGGCCTCGTGTGATTCCCCTAGCCTTATAAAACCTCATAAAAACACTCAGTTTTACCAGGCTTGTGTGGTCACGCACCTTTCTGGTCCATAATAATTTTATAAAGCGGCTTATGGTCGACTGGTCTCCTGAAAGGTATAATATAGTTACTATGGATGAGGAACAGGATATGTTAGATAGATTTCATTTTTTTGTGAGCAGAAATTGGTAAAATCTATCCTGTTCTCCTGGGCATTATTATAAATAAAGTTAGTTGAAGAGCGCACACTAGGCCTCGTGCATAAAAGCAGTAATCATTGCCCATATCAACCAACCAAGAATCTGGTTGCTATGGAGAGCACTGATGCTGCAATCAACTTTATTCATACTGTTCAGGACAACACTGCATGTTTTTGTGCCCGTATCAACATGGAGAACGGTCTTTTTTACATCACCCCACGTCCACGGATGAGAAGGGATAGATTTCTCTACAGACGTGTTTATAGGATATCACATATGAAACAATCCTTATTTTGTCAGGACACCTCTAGGATGGGACTATAAAAGGGCCGGAGTTTAGGCACATTATCTAGGCATTATGGTGGGGTTCCTGGACGATTGGTGAGGGAAACAGGGTTTTCAGGTTTTCTAAAAGCACACTTTTCTAACCGCACGCCCTTCCATCTTATATAAGACCCCCAAATCTAAGGACCTCTTGGGCGATTTCTGATAGTTAACGAGCACCAATCTTCATTTTGTCATTTACATGGGGTGAGGTGCTGCCGTAAACATTGATTTTTTTCTTTATACCTACAAAAACATTCTGATCGCCCTATAAAAGGGCATTTTTCGGGTAGTTAGAGGCATGTCCACACCGGAAAATAATCTGGGCAGAATATTCGTATTGATGCCCGTTGGATGATTATCGGCCGGTCTTTTAGACCTCTCAACTGCCAAGATGTAGACGAACATTCCCGGTTTTGTGGAGCTGTCCTGGAAGGTTGATGACATGTCCCACTTTTAATGTCTGTTCCGCTCTTCTAGTTGTTTTTTTTTGCCATTCAGGTTGAGTGGAGAGGTGTTATATTGGGTGTGGGGGGAAAGGGGTGATGTTATGTTTCGGTAGCTGAGGAGTGCAGGTAAAAAAAAGGCAATACACCAGAGCAGTTGGAATCTATGAGATTGCAGTACCCTGACTAACCACCACAACTAGAGGCAGCCGTGGAGCGTTCCTACGTTGGTCCTAGACGCCTCGTCACAGCCTGAGAAACTAACTACACCTAAAGATAGAAATAGGAAAGCTATCTGCCCCGGAGCAGAACCCCAAAGACAATAGAAAGCCCCCAAACATGTAATGGCGGTTAGACAAGATGAAACACTGACACAGAAAGAAAATAGTATGAGCAAACGCTGGGGCCCAAACTAACTAAATAGAAAAGGATAGGAAGGGTACTTACTGCAATCCCAGAAAACCCTGAAAGGCACCAACTCTACTAATTTCAAAAACACCTGAGATCACACGACCTCTTCCACCTAAATTAGTTCTCTGGTGTAACAAAATCAAAACAGCAGCCACTGAAAAAACTGGAAAAAGCAAAAGTACAAACATCAGTGGCTGAACAAAACTGAGAGGGCAGAAGCCCCCGGAGGGGACCCTGAAGGCCCCCACAGAAGTGCAGGACAAAATGCAAAAATATAGCACAAACACAAAAGAAGAAAATGTCTTATCTGTTAGCAGGAGATGCAGACACGACACAGCAGGCTACAAGGGAAACTGGAATAAAGGATTCAGACCAGAACAATTGATCACCGGCAACCCTGATGGGAAGGTGACTCCCTTATATAAGACCAGTCAGTAACACCTGATTCCCAGTCCTCACAATCTTCACTGGACAGACTAGCACCGCTTGTAACCACCAGAGGGAGCCTCTGCTCAGAACTCATCTCAAACACATTCACAACAGGGTGATGGGACATTAAACTGTGTGAGGGAGAAGACTGTGGAGGCATTATAGGTTGGGGTGGGATCACTGTGGGGCTTCATAATGTGAAGGCACCATGTGTGGGTGTATGATACTGTGTATCAGGGTCACTATGTGGCCATTATACGTTGTATAGGGGAATCTGTGTGTAGAGGGCATAAATATGGCAGGGGACACTGTTGTAATTTGTATGGTGGGCCTCATTGTTTGTGGAGGACATAATTTCAGGAGGCTAGCCACATGGTATTGATCGCAGGATATGCTGTCTATAAAGCCTTTCTATAGGCTTGGTTTAGGATATCCAATGTTCATACTTAGGTCTTATAAAACGTCTCCAGTTCTTATAAATCAATAGAGTCTCTTTTTTTTCCAGGAATGAAAACGCCAGCATTATGTAAAGTCAGACATTCATTTTTAAATGAAGCCGTTGAGCAGCATCACGAGTCTGTTTTATGATTCTGCACAGACGCGAGCTTCGGCTTCATCCCGCATTCATGTCTCTGCCCGCGAGGTGTTATCAGGGAATAGCAAGAATAGAGCAGGTTCGTGGATTGTGATTTAGACACTAAGATTTTATGTTCATTTACCTCTGCAGATAGGAAACAATTAGATGGATTCATATATAAAAAAAATTGTAAAAAAAACGGTGTCTGCGGCTCGCCAGGCTGCCATGCGCAGCGCTTTCAAGAAAGGAGCAAAGAGCCAGGGAATAAAGTCATTGTTTCAGCTCTGTATGGTGGGAAAGAGTCAATTGTTAATGGCAATGGTATTTTAGGTAAAAAAATCCCTGGCACAATTCACAATAATCTGCTTCAAATTCGTGCAAATTCAGATTTTCCGATATTTTGGAGCTATTACTGTAGACCCTTCTTCCACCAAAATACGCAGCACTGACAGATGTAGCATGGTTTATGACAATTTTCATTTCCTTCTGCATTTTTCCAAAATTCTTTTCTACCTGGAAGAGGGGACACGACCCTATAATTTGTCATCCAAAATTCCCAGGTCTTACAGTGAAGACTGACACCTATTCAGTAGGTAAGAGAACACATGTATTGTCAGCTCTCTAGAAAGACCCCTGGGAATGGCTGAAGCTTCATTGGACACCCCATATCCAAAAACGGAAGCACAACAGACATGGTACTAGTATCTCCATCAAGGAAAAAAAGTTGTGGTGGTCTCTTTCCCTGCGATGGTCGGTTGTATAAGCTGAAGTGCCTCACAGAAGTGTTTTCCAAACCAGTCACCTTTCACAGGCCACACCACTCTTTCCTGTCCTGTTTCCCACCCTCTAAGCTTCCAGTTGAGCTCCACGACTCAATAATGGTGAATTCCAATGTCATGCACAAGAAACCACCTTGAAGTGCTGCATTCTGGGAAGTTTTTGCTGTTCTCCAGGAGATTTGGCAACCGTTTTGAGAGTCCGTGATGTCTTCCCATTTCATGGGATCCTACTGAGCCTTGATGAAGAGTTGACAAGTATGACCTATAGGGGAGCTTGAACGGGAACTAGGTGACCAAGGAGTGATAAAGCTTAGGGCACCAAAAAGGTAGACATTGAGTTCTCCTGCCCTGGAATGGTGCGGTGTAACAATGGAGAGTTGGAGAGGCATGTGTCCTGTGTGGTGGGTGAAAAGAAGGCAGCACCATTAAAGGCTAAGGTGGCAAGCTAAATCGTAGGTGACAGAAAGCCTGGAAACTGGTGGACACAGACATAAAAGGGCCCCTGTGCATGAATAATATATTGGCCAATAGCTGATCAGCATGCACAATTCCACCTGTTTTGGAGGTGGAAATGGCTCCCTTATCTCTTGGGCCCCTGTGTGGCTCCACAGGTTGCACCAATGACATGTCCGCCCTTGACCTTAGCTGAATCTAGTGTGGCTTGATGGCAAGAACCAGCTGCAACTTCTTAATGGAAGCCTTTGTTCCAAGTCGTGCCAGAGGTATCTCCATGCAATTTTTTTTTAGCATGGTTGTTTTTTTCTTCTGGGACTAAGATGGGAGCGCGGCCCCTCATGTCTCCTGCGTCCTCCTCTACAATTATTTGGTGAAAACAAATCCTCGACACTGCAAACATGAGAGGGAGAAAGTGACAGATCAAGAGACCGTTCATCCTCACGCTTCTCCAGGAATCTGGCATTCTATTTCCGTTGCCAATGGAGACACAGCGCCCAGATCAATACATGTAAAACATCGGTTCAGAGAAGAGTGGCCGTGTGATGTTACCGCAGATTGACACTGAAGCTCTGGAGGAGATGAAAGACTTCCGAGAAGACGTCAAAGAGAAGTCAATTTAGTAATTGATAGAAGTCCATTCATTGTGAAGCAGCTGAAGAATTAGTCCGGTGATGGCTCCGGTACAAAGGTGTATTTAGGAAAATGGCGAACAATGAGCTTTAAAGGGGCTCCCTGTGATTTTAAAATGTAATCACTGCATAATAATGTAAACTTCAGTAACTTTTTAATATACTTTGTTTCTATTACTCACTTTTTTTCGCTGGTGGTGATTATGGACATCATACTTTACATCCCAGGGCTGACATTAACACATGGATGCCAGAAACAGCGCCACTCTTGTCCATGGGCGATATCTGATATTTTCTTGACTGGCAAGGAGCTGTAATACCACACAAAGCCCATTGGAAGAATGGTGTTTTAGTGTTGGCACACTTTCAGCGACCTAGGGGGATCAGCATTGGTGTGGATGACAACTGACAACTGTTCCTGTCCATGATAGAGAAGGAGCAGCTGTCAGTGACAAGCTGCTTCTTAATGAACAGCTTCATAGCAGTGTACAGTCATGGCCAAAAGTTTTGAGAATGACAAAAACATTATATTTTCATATGATCTGCTGCCCTCTGGTTTTTATGTGTGTTTGACAGATGTTTTTATCACAGACAGAAATATAATAATTGTAAACATATGAGTAATAAAAGCTTATATTGACAGTTAGAATGAGTTAATGCAGCAAGTCAATATTTGCAGTGTTGACCCTTCTTCTTCAGGACCTCTGCAATTCTCCCTGGCATGCTCTCAATCAACTTCTGGACCAAATCCTGACTGATAGCAGTCCATTCTTGCACAATCAATGCTTTCATTTTGTCAGAATTTTTAGGTTTTTGTTTGTCCACCCGTCTCTTGATGATTGACCACAAGTTCTCAATGGGATTAAGATCTGGGGAGTTTCCAGGCCATGGACCCAAAATCTCTATGTTTTGTTCCCTGAGCCATTTAGTTATCACCTTTGCTTTATGGCAAGGTGCTCCATCATGCAGGAAAAGGCATTGTTGATCGCCAAACTGCTCTTGGAGGGTTGGGAGAAGTTGCTCTTGGAGGACATTCTGGTACCATTCTTTATTCATGGCTGTGTTTTTAGGCAAGACTGTAAGAGAGCCGATTCCCTTGGCTGAGAAGCAACCCCACACATGAATGGTTTCAGGATGCTTAACAGTTGGCATGAGACAAGACTGGTGGTAGCGCTCACCTTGTCTTCTCCGAATGAGGCGTTTTCCTGATGTCCCAAACAATCGAAAAGGGGATTCATCAGAGAAAATAACTTTACCCTAGTCCTCAGCAGTCCACTGCCTGTACCTTTTGCAGAATATCAGTCTGTCCATGATGTTTTTTCTGGAGAAAAGTGGCTTCTTTGCTGCCCTCCTTGAGACCAGACCTTGCTCCAAGAGTCTCCGCCTCACAGTGCGTACAGATGCACTCACACCTGCCTGCTGCCATTCCTGAGCAAGCTCTGCACTGCTGGTAGCCCGATCCCGCAGCTGAAACACTTTTAAGAGACAGTCCTGGCGCTTGCTGGTCTTTCTTGGGCGCCCTGGAGCCTTTTTGGCAACAATGGAACCTCTCTCCTTGAAGTTCTTGATGATGCGATAGATTGTTGACTGAGGTGCAATCATTCTAGCTGCGATATTCTTCCCTGTTAGGCCATTTTCGTGCATTGCAATGATGACTGCACGTGTTTCTTTAGAGATAACCATGGTTAACAGAAGAGAAACAATGATGCCAAGCACCAGCCTCCTTTTAAAGTGTCCAGTGGTGTCATTCTTACTTCATCATGACAGACTGATCTCCAGCCATGTCCTCATCAACACCCACACCTGTGTTAATGGAGCAATCACTGAAAAGAGGTTAGCTGGTCCTTTTAAGGCAGGGCTGCAATGATGTTGAAATGTGTTTTGGGGGATAAAGTTCATTTTCTAGCCAAATATTGACTTTGCAAGTAATTGCTGTTAAGCTGATCACTCTTTATAACATTCTGGAGTATATGCAAATTGCCATTAGAAAAAGTGAAGCAGTAGACTTTGTAAAAATTAATATTTGTGTCATTCTCAAAACTTTTGGCCATGACTGTAGGTCATTTTAGCTGGTATCATAAGAGACCAGACCTGAGAGTCCAGACTAGAGTGAAGACCCGAGAGGCCAGACCCGAGAAATCAGACCTAGATGACAACTGACAACTGTTCCAGTCCATGATGGAGAAGACTAGAGAATTATTAACCGCACACTCAGAGTATGAATTTGCAAAAGTGAAATTTTGTATTTATTCTAATGGAAAATCAAAATTGGAGGCAAAACAAGAATAAGGCGACATAAATTACAACGTTTCGGTTCTGCCCGAACCTTATTCATGTAGTCGCTGTGAATTAAAGAGGACAATATAAGTAACAAGAAAATGAATAGTAAAAAACATCAATAATAATGGTACAGAAGAAACCACTCCGGAGAAGCACCAAGACACAACATAAAATCAAACATGACAGAGGGATCAATTATATACATATTTACATTTATACATTTATATGGGGTACATTGGAGCCCAATGAGAAAGCAAAAGAAGAGAGGGAATTTTTTACCTCAGTCCTGGAATATTTTGTGGGTAGACATATAGAGAAAGGTAAATGTCCCAGTATAGAGGAAACTGCAAACAACGGTAACAGTGTTAAATGAATACATACAATTGCTGAAAATCAGTAATAAGGCTGCCTAATACCTGTGTCAAAATCTTTGGGGTAATGAGAAAGGAGTCTCAATGGCAAATATGGCGTTCTGAAAGAAAGGTATATGGGGTGCCTAATAAATTGATTGTATGTGGCGATGTTGTTATAAGGCCCAAATAGAGGGGTTAGAAGTACCTGTTATTGTCGGGGGAAGGGCCCCTTAGGAACGATCTGTAGTCCTAAATGATTAAGAACTGTGATGTAAAGTGATGGCAATGACAGACTTAATGGTGTAGTGGATATAAATGTAAAGATGCATACCTGGCAGTCAATAGTTTCAGGTTAGGTCCCAGAAAGCAGGGTTTGTTATAGACCTGGGGAAGTGGATAATGCGCTGTAGTCAGGACCGCTGAGTATTAGCGGTTATAAGTGCAAATAAAGTACATCCCCAAAATGGCATGGAGCCTACCTGGAAAGCGTTATGGTGTGGGCTAAGCGGCGCTCCCGCGCCTTGCTGTGGCTGGACTGCAGTGTGCATGGGAGAATGGCGCTCGTGTAAAGCGCCGGACCGGAAGTGACGATGTCAAACCGGAAGTGACGTTGCGTCACTGAGAAATGTTGTTAAACGATGTTGGACATGCGCAGTGGCTAGTGGTTGTACTGAGCATGCTCAGAGAAAGGCGAAAATCGTCTGTATAAACTTGCCAAGGGACTGGAGTGGGTGTATAGGTATAATTGGGCACTATGTACAAATTGTACAAATTGTATCATGGAAATGAGCAAATGATGTATGCAATAAGGGGGATTAGAAAATGAAAGAAAAATAATGAAATAAAATGGAATAAAATTAAAATTGACTATAAATAAAAAATTGACTATAAATAAAAATTGAAGGACTATGAGGTCAGAGGGGACAGGGACATGTAGCAGTAGTTTCACATGTGAAACTACTAAAACAAAGGGAAACATACTGGATTCATAAACTTGAAACGTTGGCCCCTAAAGGATTGAATAGAGAAATAGATTGGCTATTATAATATACTCTATATTAATACAATTGTTTTTCTTGCAGACCCGTTAACTTTTCACCTACAGGTGAGTTTACTCCTCAGCCGGGACTCTGCTACATGTCCCTGTCCCCTCTGACCTCATAGTCCTTCAATTTTTATTTATAGTCAATTTTTTATTTATAGTCAATTTTAATTTTATTCCATTTTATTTCATTATTTTTCTTTCATTTTCTAATCCCCCTTATTGCATACATAATTTGCTCATTTCCATGATACAATTTGTACAATTTGTACATAGTGCCCAATTATACCTATACACCCACTCCAGTCCCTTGGCAAGTTTATACAGACGATTTTCGCCTTTCTCTGAGCATGCTCAGTACAACCACTAGCCACTGCGCATGTCCAACATCGTTTAACAACATTTCTCAGTGACGCAACGTCACTTCCGGTTTGACATCGTCACTTCCGGTCCGGCGCTTTACACGAGCGCCATTCTCCCATGCACACTGCAGTCCAGCCACAGCAAGGCGCGGGAGCGCCGCTTAGCCCACACCATAACGCTTTCCAGGTAGGCTCCATGCCATTTTGGGGATGTACTTTATTTGCACTTATAACCGCTAATACTCAGCGGTCCTGACTACAGCGCATTATCCACTTCCCAGGTCTATAACAAACCCTGCTTTCTGGGACCTAACCTGAAACTATTGACTGCCAGGTATGCATCTTTACATTTATATCCACTACACCATTAAGTCTGTCATTGCCATCACTTTACATCACAGTTCTTAATCATTTAGGACTACAGATCGTTCCTAAGGGGCCCTTCCCCGACAATAACAGGTACTTCTAACCCCTCTATTTGGGCCTTATAACAACATCGCCACATACAATCAATTTATTAGGCACCCCATATACCTTTCTTTCAGAACGCCATATTTGCCATTGAGACTCCTTTCTCATTACCCCAAAGATTTTGACACAGGTATTAGGCAGCCTTATTACTGATTTTCAGCAATTGTATGTATTCATTTAACACTGTTACCGTTGTTTGCAGTTTCCTCTATACTGGGACATTTACCTTTCTCTATATGTCTACCCACAAAATATTCCAGGACTGAGGTAAAAAATTCCCTCTCTTCTTTTGCTTTCTCATTGGGCTCCAATGTACCCCATATAAATGTATAAATGTAAATATGTATATAATTGATCCCTCTGTCATGTTTGATTTTATGTTGTGTCTTGGTGCTTCTCCGGAGTGGTTTCTTCTGTACCATTATTATTGATGTTTTTTACTATTCATTTTCTTGTTACTTATATTGTCCTCTTTAATTCACAGCGACTACATGAATAAGGTTCGGGCAGAACCGAAACGTTGTAATTTATGTCGCCTTATTCTTGTTTTGCCTCCAATTTTGATTTTCCATTAGAATAAATACAAAATTTCACTTTTGCAAATTCATACTCTGAATGTGCGGTTAATAATTCTCTAGCCTATGGTTGGACGTATTTGTCCATTATACCAGCACCTCGACCTTATTTAGATCTGAGTGCCCACTAAATTATTCCATGATGGAGAAGAAACTGCTGTCACTGACAAGCTGATTCTTAATGAACAGCTTCATAGCAGTGTAGGTCATACTAGCTGATACCATAATGCCCAACAATTGGAAGGAATTTGAGGCTCTGCAGAGACTTTGAAGGTTTTGTTTTTCAAGATGATAACTTGCCAGTCCCTGGGGCTCTGACTTCTAGGACCCCTAGTATACCCTAGAACATGTACATACCCTAGAACGGTGTACGTGCTCGGACTCTGCTTCATTATTTCTCTCTGGGATTGCTGTATTTGTTTTTCTAAGTCAGTTCCATAGACAATGACTGGAGCGGAGGTCGAGCATGCCCACCTCCATTCAAGATGAGACATTGCAGAGCTCTGTTCTAGCAATTGCAGGGGGTCCTAGTTCTCAAAATCTCCAGTGATCAGTTAGTTATCACATACACCTTACTTATTGGGAGCAGGGCCGTAACTATAATAGGTTGCAGGGGTTGCAATCACACAAGGGCCGTGGACACTAGAGGAACTCCAAAGGTCCCATTGCCTCATACAAAAAGACTATTATTATTAAAGACTTGTGTTAGCTAGGGGCCCCATTTGAGATTTTGCATTAGAGCCCACAAGTTTCACGTTATGTAAGAGGATAAATGAGTGAGGACTGAGGAGACATACACAGTAATGCCTAAACTGAATGTCTGCAAGTGAATATCGGCATCTGCTGACCGAAGATTATGCAAAAATAGAAAGAAGAGAGAATTATACTTGAAAGAACTGAAGAGCGAAGTACACGTCCCCTGAGGGGAAAAAATTACCGGAGACACCAGGTCAGGTGACAGCTGTGGTGCAGTTAATAATTGTAAAAAGCCTGGGAAGGCAAAGAAGGGGAGGAATCATCTTCTGGATCCGTAGCAGGACAAAGGTGTGAGCGGCAGAGTTTCCTTATAGCCGCCATTATGAGACCACACCCGAGTGAAGACCCGAGAGACCAAACCCAAGTGAAGACCCGAGATACCAGACCTGAGTGAAGACCTGAGAGATCAGACCTGAGTGAAGACCAGAGAGACCAGACCTGAGAGACCAGAACTGAGTGAAGACCAGAAAGACCAAACACGAGTGAAGACTCGAGAGACCAGACTTGAGTGAAGACCTGAGAAATCAGACCTGAGTGAAGAGCCAAGAGACCAGACCCGAGTGAAGACCCAAGAGATCAGATCCAAGTGAAGACCTCAGAGACCAGACCCAAGTAAAGACTCGAGAGACCAGACCCAATTGATGACCCGAGAGACCAGACTCGAGTGAAGACCCGAGAAACCAAACCCGAGTGAAGAACCGAGAGACCAGACATAAGTGAAGACGCGATAGATCAGACGTGAGTGAAGACCTGAGATACCAAGAGGCCAAACCCGAGATATGAGACCTGGAAATGAGAGACCCAAGTTGGGAGATCCGAGTCGTGTGAGCAGGGCCAGAATCGGGAGAGGCGACCGGGCTGCAGATTAAGGACATTGATGTGTGCTGCAACCCCTGATGCAAATGTATGGCACAGAGGGGAATTGGAGCCACGGTTCAGGAAACGCAGGCAGCCTGCAGCATGTCAGGTGTGCCAAGTGACTCATCCATACAGGACCTGCCGCCTAACGGGGAGTCATGTAGACTCCTGGTGGGCTTGTACGGCGTTTCATATTGCTTAGGGAGTGATGACAGTGACGGGTCAGTTAGTGACGGTGACGCACTCTAGGTCAAGGTATTAGGACAGAGATGTTGTTGACGACAATAGTTGCTTAATGGTGATTATAGAACCACAGTGTGTAAATAATACCGTGTAAATATCCTGTTTTAGCTGTATTACCGTGTTCTTATTGTGCCATAATTCACTGTTACCTTTGATATTGTGCCCTAGGGACTAAATAAATATTTATTTGTGTTAATCAAATAAAAAGTTGCTGGTTAAGTAACACTGTGTCCTCATTCTCTGCGGTGTTGCATGCCTGTTAATAGTTACGCCACTGATTGGGAGTAACCCTTCAAAGGCGTATTCCCATATAGAATAATGATTTATGATTGGTGGAGTCTCACCGATCCTGCACATGAATTGCTGTGCTCCCATCCACATTTTCCTTGAACAGCGCCACCCCAGCCATGTGGCTGTTAAGGGAACTGAAACTCCTCAACATACACTTAAATGGACTGTGCTGTATTTCTCTATAATGCAGGTGAAAAGGATGCAGAATTAAGCCAGCCCTGTAGCCTGCAAAGTTAAGTGTGTAAAGTCCTATAAAATCTGACTCCCTTGTCGTCGGTTCCCTCGCCTCCACTCATTATAAAGGTTTTTCATCCTCTGTTCATTTCTGAACCAAGGAGCTCAGCGACAAGAATAAGAAACTCAACTTTTTTGTTCCCGATGCGCTTTAGGCGTCAGCATCACCCGTTTATGGAGCCGACGGTAACATAATACCCGGCCTGAAAGGAGCGATAAGTGAGAATTCCTCCATGATTACATGCACTAATCACTTCCCTGCTGAGCTGGCCCTCTCTGCATGAAAGATTTATAGCCACAAGACGTTACAAAGGCGCTAAACCCGAAATACGGTGCACATTATATAACCGCGATCCTGATAATCCATTATTTATTTTAAAGCCTCAAATTTATAGGATGGGATTGAATTTGGGATTAAATTGGGAATACAACTTTTAACCTAAATGTGTCCCCTTTAATTATGTATAGACCTGCTGGATCTAATGGACCCTCTGATATATGGGGCCCTTATCGTATTCATCCCTGTCCATAGGTAATGTTGGAGCTGGAGCAATACATAATCATTGATAAATATGCACTGTTCCTTTAAAAAGAAGCTGTGGTCTTAACATTTATGCCTTAGGTTGGGAGTAGTTTTGCAGTTCACTTGCATTCACTTCAACGTGACTGAGCTGCAGCACCCAAGGATGGCCACTATGCTGTGTATTGAGATGTGTATTTTAGCTCTGTACACTGGTAAAATCTCATCAGTGAGTGATGCAGGGTATCAGATCCCCACTAATTTAATATTAATAACCTATCCTATAGATAAGTTGCCAGTATCTTAGTCTTGGACAGCCCCTTTAGGACTATAGACAGATGAGCTTTATGGACATTTTTAATTTTTAACATTTTTCGTCAAAAATTTGTGCTTTGAACAGAACAGACGTCATTTAATGGCTGAACTGATCTTCAAAAGAATATCCAAATGCACATGGGTTATTCTCCAGATTAAAAAGCCTTTACCCTATCCATGTTCCCAGGTGTCAGGCGATGGAGCTCAGCTGTTCTTCCCTTCACATCTCCAATGCTTAACCAGCCATATACAAATACACTAACTATAAGAACACCTGAGAAGGTCCCTAAGGCCCGGCAGTGTCTGGGGGAGTCCAAAACCAATGCTGAGATTTCCCGATGACCATTGAAACAAATGTATCTGCCGTGATGATATCTTCATCTTTGAAATTAATTTCTTGAAAAAACATTTTTATGAACGTGTCTTCTGTCTTCTCAGCTGTCCCTAGAATCTTTGCCATATTTATCCTGTAAGGTGTCATAGATAGAAATTAAAGAATTTTGGAAAGAAAAAAAATTTCCTCTCTTGACAAATTATGGATTTGTGTTCCTCCTTTAAAAATTATGCAAACTCTGTTGACTTGAATGAATGCAGTTTAGAGCTACAATGTTTCTTCTCCAAAAAAGTAAGCAAAAAAGAAGATAATTCCTAGACACCCAGCTTCAGTTCTGGACATCCTAGACACTCAGCTTCGCACAGGACATCCTGGACACCTAGCTTCAGCTCAGGACATCCTAAACACCCAGCTTCAGCTCAGGACATCATAGACACCCAGCTTCAGCTCAGGACATCATAGACACCCAGCTTCAGCTCAGGACATCCTAGACACCTAGCTTCAGCTCAGGACATCCTAGACACCTAGCTTCAGCTCAGGACATCCTAGACACCTAGCTTCAGCTCAGGACATCCTAGACACCCAGCTTCAGCTCAGGACATCCTAGACACCCAGCTTCAGCTCAGGACATCCTAGACACCCAGCTTCAGCTCAGGACATCCTAGACACCTAACTTCAGCTCAGGACACTCTAGACACCTAGCTTCAGCTCAGGACATCCTAGTCACCCAGCTTCAGCTCAGGACATTCTAGACAATCTACAAGGAACCTCACCTTTGAGGTCCTGCAGGTGAACTTTTTGCAATCATGCTACCAATAAAGTATTTTTATGGTGGCTTACATAGGATCTGAGCTATGGGTAGGTATTAGGTATTCCTCCACCTCTATCAGACTGGCCTAGTGTAGAACTATCAAAGTTGACATCAGAAAGGAGCAACTCTGACTCATAAACCTCAGGAATAAACGGGAGATGTTGAGTACAGCAAAAGGGCACCAACCTATTGAACTTTTCTCCTGAGATATTTAAGACCTAAAGATAACCCCTTAGGCTATGGTCACAGTTTTTTTTGTGCAGATCTGTTCTAAAATCCTCCTCAAAAACTTCTTCAAAACACTTGTAAAATTTCCTACCTTTTTTAGAGGAATATACCACAAAAGAACAAATCAGTATACAGTGCCAATCAAAAACAACTTTATTAGAACATCTAAAATGTATTCAATATTTAACACAATAATAATATCACATTAGCATTTATAGGCGACTGCCATCCAGAAAAAAGGGACTTACAAAGCCCACACTACCATCAATGCAGCTCATGAAAAGAAGTGCTAACTTGACACCTAATACTACAGCCCATAGAATATCCTAGTTACTCCTGCTGAGTGTACCTATAGCCATGGGCTAATAAAAAGTATAATATGCAAAAACACTTACATGAGTATTCTGATAAGAGTGTGGCGTCCCCCAAAGCGCCCCAATGTGCGTTTCGTCCCTTCGTCCTTTTTTAGAGGAAGTCCACTTAGCTGTTGTCCAAAAAAAGGAGTGTTTTCTGGAGAGGTATCTTATAGAAAATAAATTGTTGTGGACATAGCCTTGTAGTGACCCCACCAGCTCCACTCAGGTTTCAATTGGATTTTTCAGTGCTTGTAGTGAGGCTGTGGGGAACTCAGATTTTTAGTAGATCCAAGAAGCCAAAGTGGTGGCATAAAGCATGCCTCTGAGGGCTCATTGAGACTACTGAAATTTCTGGTCCATTTCTATTCATTTGTGTTGAGTATCCCGTCATCGATGGTCTTCTCAGCTCATACACTCAGTAGAGTATCTGGAGAACCTGGAAAGATCACAAACAGGACCTCCATTTTTGGGAAGCCCTCTTCCTCCTGAACCCCATTTTTTAATTTTTGGGAATATTTTTCAATTAGTCATTGCCCACCATCATGTGTCCCCTTTAATGATCAACGGGGCTTCAAAAGAACGTTTACAATGCTTTCGAGGAAGACCTCATTATCTGGAGGAACATCTTCCCTGTCTCCTTTTTCTTAGTCGTTGTCAGTTTCCACCTACGGAGTTGAAGCCTTGTTCCTGGAAACTGCGTTTCGCTCATTAACTATTCATTAATTTAACCTGTTCAATGAAAACAAGTTGTTCCCCGAAGGACTAATGAAGCTGCTGCTTCCTATGGGTTTTTTATCTTCTCCTTGACTCGGCTCGCGGTGTGTGATTTGCTGGATTGAACTGTATTTGAGGGATGGTTTACAAGGCACGGATGAAGGAGAAAGATCAGAGAGAGGCCGATCATTTCCTAAGAAGTAGATGAAAAAAAATCAAAAAGATTAAAAAACATAAAACATATAAGCAGTAGTTAGTTCTGCTTCTTATGGGAATAATCTGGACGAATCTTAGCTAAAATATTCAGTTCACCAACAGTGAACAGCAGATTTACTTCTCACAGTAAATTTGCAGAAGGTAAAATCGGGGTTGTATCTCTTTAAAATGGCAGCTGGTGTATAGTGGCAGAAATAGTATAAAAGAATAATAATATACAGCTCTGGCAAAAATTAATAGATCACTTTCAGATGTTCAGTATGTCTGATTTTTCTCTTTATAGGTATATTTTTGAGTATAATGTAAATTGTCCTTTTAGTCTATAAACATCTGACAACATGTCTCCGAATTTCCAAGCAATAAATTTTGTATTTTTTTTTCTTACAAAGAAAAATGGTCAAATTAAAAAAAAAAACAGTGCTTTCAAATCTCAAATAATGCAAAGAAAACAAGTTCTTAATCATTTAGAAACAACAATACTAATGTTTTAACTCAGGAAGAGTTCAGAAATCAATGTTTTGTGGAATAACCATGATTTTTAATCACAGCTTTCATGCATCTTGGCATGCTTTCCAAACAGTCTTTCACACTGCTTCTGACACAAAGATTTAAGCAGTTCTTCTTTGATGGCTTGTGACTATCCATCATCCTTTGATTACATTCCAGAGGTTTTCAATGGGGTTCAGGTCTGGAGAATGGGCTGCCCATGACAGGGATTTGATGTGGTGGTCTCTTTATTTTTGCCAGACCTGTACTGGTTTTTCGAATTTTACTTGACATGATTTTATATGGTTTCTTAATCAAAGAAATAAGCGTGGTGTCACATGGCGATCTCTGCTCTCTGCCGCAGGGAGTTATGGAAATACATTATTTAGTACACTCTATGGACATTAGAAAGGTGAAAAGGTCATTGGGTCCATTTAATGATTGTCCTTTAATGACTGTCAATCAATGTACATATTACTATAATCCATCAAATAGTACAAAGAGTCGATACCATGAAATGGAAAATATATTATACTTGTCTATACAAGTAATTATACTCTTGGGAGAAGTATTATAGTAGTTATATTCTTGTACATAGGAGCAGTATTATAGTAGTTATATCCTTGTACATAGGAGGTATTATAGCAGTTTATTCTTGTACATAGGGCAGTATTATATAGTATATCTTGTAAAATAGAGCAGTATAGTAGTTATATTCTAGGCACATAGGAGCAGTATTATAGTAGTTATATTCTGTACATAGGAGCAGTATTATAGTAGTTATATTCTTGTACATAGGAGCAGTATTATAGTAGTTATATTCTTGTACATAGGGCAGTATTATAGTAGTTATATTCTTGTACATAGGGCAGTATTAGTAGTTATATTCTTGCACATAGGGCAGTATTATAGTAGTTATATTCTGTACATAGGAGCAGTATTATAGTGTTATATTCTTGTACATAGGGGCAGTATTATAGTAGTTATATTCTTGTACATAGGAGGCAGTATTATAGTTGTTATATTCTTGTACATGGAGCAGTATTATAGTAGTATATTCTTGTACATAGGGGGCAGTATTATAGTAGTTATATTCTTGTACATTAGGGCAGTATTATAGTGTTATATTCTTGTACATAGGAGCAGTATTATAGTAGTTATATTGTACATAGGAGCAGTATTATAGTAGTTATATTCTTGTACATAGGAGCAGTTTATAGTAGTTATATTCTTGTACATAGGGGCAGTATTATAGTAGCTATATTCTTGACATAGGGGCAGTATTATAGTAGTTATATTCTTGTACTAGGGGCAGTATTATAGTAGTTATATTCTTGTACATAGGGCAGTATTATAGTTGTTATATTCTTGTACATAGGAGCAGTATTATAGTAGTTATATTGTACATAGGAGCAGTATTATAGTAGTTATATTCTTGTACATAGGAGCAGTGTTATAGTAGTTATATTCTTGTACAGAGGAGCAGTATTATAGTAGTTATATTGTACATAGGTGCAGTATTATAGTAGTTATATTCTTATACATATGAGCAGTATTCTAGCAGTTATATTCTTGTACATAGGGGCAGTTATTATATTATATATAAGGGGCAGAATTATAGTCGTTATATTCTTATATATAAGGGGCAGTAATTACCGTTGTAATTTTTCTCTATATGGATGCAGAATTATAACAGTCATTATTGTACTCAGCAGCGGTATTATTTAGTGATATAGTTGTGTTGATTGCTCATCCTGTGTAAATATATAAACATTTTAATGCAAATATTACAATAAAAAAGAAAAGAAATGATTATTTGAATTTCTGTATTTTTTGAGATATAAGGGACAAGGTAATGCAGAGCTTAGATTCCACCCAGGAAAGTGCTATAGACCTCAAACAGGCCGGCAGCGTTCTGCAGCGAGGGGGAACAGCTTGTATATTCCATGCGGAGGTTCCCTGCAGTGTAAGCAGAAGGAAAAATAACTTAAAAGCTTTTTTTTTTTTTTTTGCTTTGAATATTCATTTACTTTTTTGGCCAGAAAAGTTGCGTTTCAGAATAAGATCTTACTTTGCATGTGTTGTAATGGGAACATGACGCTTTGGGCTTCAATTAGTGGTGCGCATCCTTCCCCCGTCCGCTCCGGTTCTGCATTTTTCTGCATTGTGGAGCTGCAGCTATTACATGGGTATACGAGCACAGTGTTAAGTCGTTGCTGCAGATGACGCTGGGATAATCACAGTATCAGCAGTACAGAGAGCCGTCAGTGTCAGCAGCAGAGATTTCAAAAGATGGATCATCCCTTGGGAAATCTGCGCAGTCAAAGAGGGTTTTCCAGTGTGACAGAGAAATCTAATCAAGTCGGGGAAAGGAGAGCGATCAGATCCCAAACAGCATAAAAAAACCTCACAGCTTGATCGAGGTGCATAATCCTTTAGGGAGGTAGTGAGCCGATCAATTATCCAATTTCACATCCTCTAGAAACATTTAGTGGCCCTAACGCTTTAATCGTTTAGTGCCTATTGTAGGATACGACTTTTCTTATGTCACACTAAGCGTTGTTACCCAGTTGTTTTTCATCCTACATCGTTTTTCTGAGTAATAAGTAACATCTTGATCAAAGAAATAACTATGAAAATGATGTTCTTCGTGACCTGTTACAGGCAGGCCACTCTCTAAACAGTCTTTGGTCGCGGGACTTTTTATTAGGGTTGCCTCTATTGACTTTTTCTAGGTCAACTCGCGGCAAAGTTCTTTGTTACAATCCAAATACACGGCCTGTCATTTCTGTGTTTTGTAACTCTCTCATGCCCAGGCACTCTGAAAGTCATTCATCGTGCTTCCAGGCAGTGCTGCAAGTCTCTCTTCAGGTCAGCTGCGTGCAATGTCCTCTCAATGCAGACTGCCTAATAATCCTCCTTACAATGCCACACTCGGGCAAAATCTTTTGTCTAAAGTGCAACGAAAATCCCCGGTCTGCAGTGTATCTGTGCAGTCTCTCAATGCCAGGCAGCTGCTGCAAAGTCCCTCTCAGTGCCAGGCAGCTGCTGCAAAGTCCCTCCTCAATGCCAGCAGCTGCTGAAATCCCTCTCAATGCCAGCAGCTGCTGCAAAAATCCCTCCTCAATGTCAGGCAGCTGCACAAAATCCCTCCTCAATGCCAGGCAGCTGCTGCAAAGTCCCTCATCAGTGCTATAAATATGTGATTCTTCAGATTTTGTATTAGTTCAGCCTGATGAAGAGACCTGAGTAGTCTCGAAAGCTTGCAATTTGTTACCATCTTTTCAGTTAGCCATTAAAAGGTATCAACCACTGAGGACTCTCAACTCTAAATATTTTTCTATCTACTGGCTAACACGGTACAAAGATATACATCTTTACTGTATCATCAGTGCCAGGCAGCTGCTGCAAAGTCCCTCCTCAATGCCAGGCAGCTGCTGCAAAATCCCTCCTCAATGCCAGGCAGCTGCTGCAAAATCCCTCCTCAATGCCAGGCAGCTGCTGCAAAGTCCCTCATCAATTCCAGGCAGCTGCTGCAAAGTCTCTCATCATTGCCAGACAGCTGCTGCAAAGTCCCTCCTCAATGCCAGGCAGCTGCTGCAAAGTCCCTTCTAAATGACAGGCAGCTGCTGCAAAATCCCTCCTCAATGTCAGGCAGCTGCTAAAAAGTCCCTCCTCAATGCCAGGCAGCTGCTGCAAAGTCCCTCCTCAATGAAAGCTGCAAAGTCCTTCCTCAGTGCCAGGCAGCTGCTACCAAATCAATTAATAATATGAGGATTCTTATACACACAAATTGAACATCCAGGACTGGTTGGATAATCATTGGATCTGTGAAGCAGTCCCTGCAGAGCAGCGCTCCCCATCGCCATGCAAACATCTCAGCTTTATTCTCCAGCATCTCATATATAAGCCGGTATTATGGCGGCTGTCCGCACACGTCTAACTCAATGGGGGGAACAGGAAGGGTTCTTGGTTGACCTCAATA
Organism: Oophaga sylvatica; assembly: GCA_033576555.1. NCBI lineage: Eukaryota > Metazoa > Chordata > Amphibia > Anura > Dendrobatidae > Oophaga > Oophaga sylvatica. The sequence goes on along the minus strand of JARQOD010000003.1, from coordinate 420,832,351 downwards.
TGTAGACAGAAAGGTGCAATTGCCAGACTACTCTGCAAGACTGACGCTTCTGACATGGCCCGGCGAATTTGAAATAATCTCTTGTATGATTGTCCTAATTGATTTGTCACCATTAAGGCCGGCGTCAGACACAACTACAAAAAATCGGACCGTTTTAGTCGGTCGATTATCGGAACAAAAAGCAAACATCACACATCCGCCTGGCATCCGATTTTCCTTCAAAGATGCGATTTAGTCGCATGTGTGTGTACCTTGTAACATCCGATTTTCATCCGACTTGCGAGAATTTCTCGCAGGCTTGCAAAACTGACATATAATGGATCCAAAAGATAGTATTTAAATCACAAAAGAAAGAATAGATATATACACATAGAACACATATATATATATATATATATATATATATACATGTCATTGTGACATATATATATATACACATATATTTATAGTTCTTACACTTCTACATACTGTAATAGCCGCTAATTCAATTGCCGGCTTTTGTGAAATCAAGAAGCCGACATGAAATGATACATTGTTTAGACACAGTTAACCATGTCATTTCCTGTATTTTGATATATGGTTTGAACTTACAATTACATAAGTATATGTGTGCAAAATTTCAGACATGTAGGGGTTAATTAAAGGTGTAAATTCGTTGAAAAAAAATGCGTGGGCTCACGCTGTATTTTCTCCACCAGACAGACAAAGCAAGCGAGTGGGGGCAGATAATAATAGCCTAGGGAGGGTACATTTTTTTGTGCCCCCCTGGCTACTAACATCTGCCCCCAGACACCCCAGAAAGGGCAAATCTCTAATTAGATTTGCCCTTTCTGGCACTTTGCCATTGCCCTGTAGCGGTGGCGAATGGGTTAATAAGGGGTTAAAATGACCTTGCAATTGAAAGGTCACTTTAAGCCAGGTTAATAATTGAGAGCTGTCAATTAGACAACTATCAATTATTAATCCTATTGTATGAAAGAAAAATCAAACACAGTTTAATAAAAAAGAAGTTTAATGAAATAATCACACAGTTTTTGACCATATTTTATTTTCCTGCTAAAACCATTTCCTGTAATAAAAAGAAAATAAAAAAGCAAAATTATTCTTACCAATCCGATGTACAGTCAGGTCCCACGGTGTAATCCATCAGACAGGGTTAACAGGTTAGAGCTCCAGAGAGCTAATGCTGTCTTCTGAGCTCTTACCCCCCGAATGAATAACTTACTCTCCCAGCGAAAGGAGAGGAAGAGATGAATGAATGAAGCTTAATTGATTTATTGCACTTTCACTTCAGTGACCTGACCTAACGTGAAAGTGGATACAATCAATTAAGCTTCATTCATTAATCACATCCTCTCCTGTCGGCAGGAGATAAGCTCATTCATTCAGGAGCTATCAGCTGAGCACGCAGCATTAGTTGCGCTGCCTAGCTGATTGCTAGTTAACCCTTTGTGAAGGATTACATCATGGGACGTGACAGATCGCCAGATAGGTAAGAATAATGTTGTTTTATTATTTTATATTTATTTTAGGAGATCAAGGGCGTCGCATGGATTAAGAGTAAAATAAAAGATGGTCAAAAAAATGTGTTTTTATTTCATTAAAATTATTTATTCTTAAAGTGTGTGTGCTTTTTTATTTACTTCAATAGGATTAATAATTGATAGTTGTCTAATTGACAGCTCTCAATTATTAACCTGGCTTAAAGTGACCTTTCAATTGCAAGGTCATTTTAACCCCTTATTAACCCATTCGCCACCGCTACAGGGCAATGGGAATAGACGGGCAAAGTGCCAGAAAGGGCAAATCTAATTAGAGATTTGCCCTTTCTGGGGTGTCTGGGGGCAGATGTTAGTAGCCAGGGGGGCACAAAAAAATGTACCCTCCCTAGGCTATTATTATCTGCCCCCACTCGCTTGCTTTGTCTGTCTGGTGGAGAAAATACAGCGTGAGCCCACGCATTTTTTTTCAACGAATTTACACCTTTAAATAACCCCTACATGTCTGAAATTTTGCACACATATACTTATGTAATTGTAAGTTCAAACCATATATCAAAATACAGGAAATGACATGGTTAACTGTGTCTAAACAATGTATCATTTCATGTCGGCTTCTGTGATTTCACAAAAGCCGGCAATTGAATTAGCGCCTATTACAGTATGTTGAAGTCTAGGAACTATAAATATATATATATATATATATATATACACATGTCACAATTACATGTATATATATATGTGTTCTATGTGTATATATCTATTCTTTCTATTCTTTATTAAAGCTGTCAGTGTGATTTTACAGTATAGCCGGGGATGAATTGCCGGCTTTTCTAAAGGACACCGATGCGATTTCATCGCAAGTCACATGTGCGGTCCGTTTGTAATCCGATTTTTCATCGCTCCCATAGACTTGCATTGGCGATAGTCGACCCACAATCGGTGACAATCGCAGCATGCTGCGATTGCACACGGACGTTTAAAACGGACCACAAAAAATCTGATACTGGGAGCTGCTCCATAGATTAACATACGGCAGACTGCAATACGATATTTCATCGTATTGCAGTCGTCCGATTCTGTCGCCAGTGTGACGCCGGCTTAATACGTCATGGAAATTTATTAAAGGAGCATTAGTCTACCAAAAATTAAAAAAAAACAGACAGTTTACGATTGAAGTTTTCACCACCTGTCAAACAAATCCACGAATTCCAGTTCCTGCTGTGACTTGCTGCTGGGAGAGAGGCAGAGAGAGCTGCTTCAGCCATACTTTGGATACAAGGTTATTATAAGGAAAGAACGGATGCGCTGATAAGATAGAGATCTTACCTGGATAGCAGCCAACACCAGAATTTGGATCAGGGATTATATGCCAGTCTCTCGGGAAGGGTAAAGGTACTGTCACACTAAGCGAGATCGCTAACGAGATCGCTACTGCATCACCGATTTTATGACGCAGTAGCGATCTCGTTAGCGACTTAGCTGTGCGTGACATGTGGCAGCGATGTGGCCCCTGCTGAGATGTCGCTGATCACTTATGAACGTTCTGAGCCGTTTTTTGGTCGTTGGATGTCCCGCTGGTGAGCCTGAATCGCTGAGTGTGACACCCTTTATGAACGACTTTACCAGCGTCGCAGGCAGGACTAAAAGAGTTCCAAGGAGCCACTTTATTTTTCAATTTTTCTTCTCGCCTTCATAGGCCTATAACTTTTTCATTTTTTGGTCTTTGAGTTGTATCGAGGCTTGTATTTTCGCAGCATGAGCTGTAGATTTTACCATCAGCATTTTAGGGTCAACACGACTTTTTGATATCTTTTTATACAACTTTTTTGGCAAAGGGAAGTGAACATAAAACACCAATTCTGCCATTTTTTTTTTTTTTCTGTACGGGATGAATATTCTAACATTTTGTTAGATGGGATCCGAAACCAAATATATTTTTTATTTTTATAATTTTAGCTACATTTTGGGAAAAAAGAAGAAGGGGGAGGAGGGGATGGCCTTCATTTAATTAGTGTTATTTTTTATTTTTTTTTACATTTTTATGGTGGTGGTGTGGGACATTCAGTCATTCACTTAATTAAAATTATTTTTACTTTATTTTCTATCATTTTTAATGGTAGTGGGGTGGGGCATTCACTTAATTACAATTATTTCTCTATTTTTTATGGTGGTGGGGGGAATTTACTTAATTATTTTTACTTTATTTCTTTATATTTTTTATGGTGGTGGTGAGGGGGGGCATTTACTTACTTACTATTTTGTTTTCTTTATTTTTTTACTGTTCACTTTTCTCTTAGTCCCCTTAGGGGGACTTGAACCTGTGATCATTTGATCGCCCGTACAATATGCTTTAATATCGCAATATTGTAAAATTACTGCTCTCCTATGAAGCCGTGCCACTGTACAATCATGGAAAACAAGACACGGCGACTATCAATATTCTCCAATGGTGCCTTGACAATGTCATCCTGCACCCTGAAATCATGTTGCAAGAGCGCCAGTAGGCATCGGAAGAGAGGGGAGACCACCCCCATTTCCAACCTCTATGCCACTGTCAGCTAAGAAGTTAAACTGCTACGATCGGAGGCATCTTATGTGTATGGGGTCTTCTATTGACATTCCCCAAAAGATGTTGGGAGGGTAGAAGGATCGTAATTGCCAATTAAAATCTGGGCGTGGTATTCCCGGAACTTGCCTGGGTATGCTGGGTATTGACGCCAGCCATGGTTTTACTCATCCAAGACCTTCTGATAATAAATTATCAGTTTTACACTTTCCAGATAGAAAGTTGCCGTTAGCTAAAAGTTTTATCCCACCCAGTGTCTCGGGCATATTAAATATAGAGCGATAGGAGGAAGAGAGACAGTCATTTCCACCCATACAACTAACAAGCCATTATGTATCCTGAACATTCTCTTATGTTTTTACAGGTAAACACAACTTTAGCAATCAATGCCAGGTAGCTGCCGACAAAGCAAATATAAATATGTAGTGTACATGGACTTTTTTTTCCCTTTACTTTTCTATGCAACTATTCCATGAAATCACAAGTCTATTCCACTTCTCGTAAAGTCATTTAAGGCAATATAATATGCTAATAACCCACTTGTTTTCTAAATCCTCGTACTGTAATAGGCTTATAATGATCAGAAGCAGACTTCACTGTAATAAGCGGCGCAGATTATTTGCTTTCTTATCTCCGTTTTATTGTGCCGCAGACAGATGGTTCCCTGTGTATTCTACTCCAATCCCTCATAATCAAGTAAACAATGTAAATCTCCGGCAAACAGACATCTGGGAAAAACACGATCTCAGGAAAATCTATATTAATTAAAGGAAACAACAAGGATCCGATACATACAACCCATATCTGGAGTCAGATTAGACTCATATATAGCACTGCCCGCTAGAATAAGAAATACCCCAGAAAATGTGCAAGTTGTCACTCAGTAACCGACACATGTGATTAGAGGGATCTATCCTCTGGGATTCCCCAATCCAAAAAAGGTGACCAATGCTTTATTCCTGGCTGCAGAGAAGCAGTCACTTCACATTAGAGTCAATGGAAGATACAGGAGAAGCTGAGTGTATCTGATATCAGGATTGTGAGGGGTCTCAGAGATTGGACCCTCATAGACCATACATATATGTGAGCAATGGGGGTCCCCTTTACAAATATTGTGTGCAACTGTGTAATCAATGGCTTTTGAGGACGATGATGAGGAACAAATGGTCAGATCTGCTAAATTTTATCTGGGATCCATCACTTCTGCCTTGTCTCATCTTATTACAAATGGCTGAATAATAAACCTAAAATATTCATGGGGGACGATAAATTATTGACTACGAGGAAGTGAAATGTTCTGTTCTTTCGTCCAGTCTGTGCTTTATAACTTCCACAATACCCAGGTATATAGGGATGGTTGAATAGATAGACAGATAGATAGTAGATAGATAATAGATAGATAGTAGATAGATAAAAGATAGTAGTTAGATAGTAGATAGATCATAGATAATAGATATATAGCTAATAGTTAGATAATAGATAAATAATACATAGATAGATAGATAGATAGATATAGATAGAGATAGATAGATAGATAGGAGTGTTTGATTAGAAGCCCTGCATGGTTTCTTTCAGAAGCAGGAAGTAGTGGAAAGTGTGAAGGCTTGTGGTGAGTGTCCAGCCAAGATGTGAGCTGTGTGGAGAGAGACTTGCCAAGGACTCTCTTTGAATGGAGTGACTGGGGGAGCGTCCATCTGGTGAATGTAGCAGAGGCAAGTATCAGTGGTTGCTATAGATATATTTTTTTTTTAACTCTCATAGATTGTAAGCTTGCAAGCAGGGCCCTCATTCCTCTTGGTATCTGTTTTGATTTATGTGTTTATTGTTATCCAGTAATGTCTATTGTCTGTACAAGTCCCCTCTAAAATGTAAAGTGCTGCGGAATATGTTGGCGCTATAGAAATAAAATTATTATTATTATTAACGCACTGGGACTAGCTCAGCCATGTATGAGTAGCTAGGGTCTGTTCTGTGTAGTTAGCTTCTGGACAAGGCCCGGATTTATGTTTATGAGTTTGTTTTTGGTGCTGTGCAACATGTGGAAAGCAATAAAAACTTCACGTGTTTGGACCAAAACTGCATTGCCTGTGTGAACGCTGTCTAAGGTCAGAATGAATCCCTACAATCGATAGAAGATGGATAAGATAGATAGAACATGGAAACAAATTAGATCAGGTTTTTACATTTGACGCTTCCCTTTACACCCTGAATCATGTATTCGTTGTGACTCCAGATGCTCATTTTCTGTTCCTCTCGATATATTTTAATAACTTGCAGGATTATTTCTCCGCCATTCGCTTCCCAGTAGGTCTTAAAGACTAAGACTAATAAGACTAATGTCCTGTCCTCCGGGTGTAATGAGGCCAGGCTGGAACTAACATCTGAGTCGCTTACCTTCTACATTGCTATAAACAGGAGGAATAAAGCAGAAACACTAGATACATATCTGATAGAATTCAGCGCATTGCAGTGGGCAGTGTGAACCTGGTGCAGTCCAATTACTGCTGCCTCTCATCTCTGACAATGACTCCTACAGGGGGGTGGACAAACCAATGGTGCAACGAGTGCAGCCTTAGAATCATGCTTGGACTGGCCCTTTGGAGAACAGGTGAATCCCCCGGTGGGCCCCTCACATGAGCAGCAGATTGAGCAATACACTTATTGCACTAGGTACAAACAAAGGCAGCATCTCTTCATTTAGGTAACAGCACAATGTATTATTACATAGAGGCATAGGTAAATTTGTGAATGAGGGTAATATAAAATTTGCATGTAACCGAACAGTGAGCCCAGAGACATTTTTACTGGTGGGCTTTTGGCTGCCCAGAACAAAACTGAGTACAAGCAGGGCTGCCACTAGGAATTTCGGGGCCCCATACTTGCAAAATTTTCGGGGCCCCCTTGAGACTCCGCCCAGGATCCTCCAGTGACCTATAATACCACATACAAGGAACAAATACCACCACACCATGACCAGACCACATATTACCACCACAGTGACCGAATAATATCACATACAAGGACAAAATACCACCGCACCATGACCAGAGCACATATTACCACCACAGTGACTGACTAATATCACATACAAGGAACAAATACCGCAACACCATGTCCAGACCACATATTACCACCACATAGTGACTGAATACTACAATACTGATCAGTAACAAAAAAAAACAATACTATCACCACAAGTGCCATTATACACAGGAGATCTGTACTTAGTATGCAGTGTCTGTACACAGGTAATACAGTGATCACCAGTGACATTATAACAGGAGCTCTGTGTATAGTATACAGTGTCAGTGTATAGGTAACACACTGACTCACCAGGGACGTCTCTAGGTGAAGTTCTTCATCTTTGCCTTTCATCTTTCATCCAGCACAGACCGCAGTCACTTCTTCCAGCTAGGGCTTGTCTCTGCAGGAAATAACAGTTATCTAGAGCACGGCTTGCAGAACACATTACTTATTTTTTTCCCAACTTCTACATTACACCACATGAAGAAAAAAAGGCGACATAGTGCTCTGTACAGTAACAGGACCACCCCCCATTTAAAACAGTATACTCAAAAAATAAAATAAATACATCACTGCAGTAATAATATCCTTTAATTAGCCCCTATGGTAATAACATCCCCCATCCTGGCCCCCGTGAGTCTCATTCCTGGCTCCAGCCATATGTTCTCCATCCTGCCCTCATTAGTATACATTCTGCCCCATATGATTTCCCCATCTGTCTCCATCATATCCATCTTGCCCCATGATCCTGCACAATCTGTCTCCAATCCTGCCCCCTCTGTCTGCAATCATGCCCCGTGTCTGCAATCATGCCCGTGTCTGCAATCCTGCCCGCCACGGCAAATTTTAGGCCACGCCCCGACCAAACCCATTTTACAACTAGTCCACCCATGTCCATGCCCCGACCACACCCATTTAGCACTGGTGATCACACTGACTGGTACTGAGGGCACACTGGTACTGAGTGAAAGAAAGAACATAGAGAGAAAAAAAAACAGAGAGAAAGGAGATAGAGAAAGAAAGAGGGGAAAGCAACAAAGAACAGAGAGAAAGTAGAGCGAGAAAGAAATAAACAAAGAAAGGGGAAAGAAAGAACAGAGAGAAAAAAAACAAAGAGGGGAAAGAAAGAACAGAGACGGAGAAAGAAAGAAAGAGAAAGAAAGAAAAGAAGAAAGAAAGAAAGAAAGAAAGAGAGGGCAAAGAAAGAACAGAGAGGGAGGGAGAAAGAAAGAGGGGAAAGAAAGAACAGAGAGAAAGAAAGACGGGAAAGAAAGAACAGAGAGAGAAAGAAAGAAAGATGGGAAAGAAAGAAATAACAGAGAGAAAGAAAGAACAGAGAAAGAAAGAGGGGACAGAAAAAAAGAACAGAGAGAAAAAAAGAAAGAGGGGAAAGAAAGAACAGAGGGAGAGAGAAAGAAAGAGGGGAAAGAAAGAACAGAGAAAGAAAGGAGGAAAGAAAGAACAGAGAAAGAAAGAGAGGAAAGAAAGGAGGGAGAGAAAGAAAGAACAGAGAGGGAGAGAGAAAGAGGGGAAAGAAAGAACAAAGAAAGAAAGAGGGGGAAAGAGAGAACAGAGGAGAGAGAAAGAAAGAGGGGAAATAAAGAACAGAGAAAGAAAGAAAGACAGAGGGGGAAAGAAAGAACAGCGAGAGAAAGAAAGACAGAGGGGGAAAGAAAGAACAGAGAGAAAGAAAGAAAATAGAGAAAAAGAAAGAGGGGAAAGAAAGAACAGAGAGAAAGAAAGAAAGAGGGAAAGAAAGAACAGAGAGAGAGAAAGAAAAAAAGAACAGAGAGAAAGAAGAGGGGAAAGAACAGAGAGAGAGAAAGAAAGAAAGAGGGGAATGTAAGAACAGAGAGATAGAGAAAAAGAAAGAAACAGAGAGAGAGAAAGAAAGAGGGGACAGAAAAAACGAAAGAGGATAAAGAAAGAAACAACAGAGGGAGAGAGAGAAAGAAGGGAAAGAAAGAACAAAGAGAGAAAGAAAGAACCGAGAGATAGAGAGAAAGAAAGATGGGAAAGAAAGAACAGAGAGAGAGAAAGAAAGAACAGAGAGAGAAAAAAACAGAAAGGGGAAAGAAAGAAAGAAAGAAAGAACAGAAAGAAAGAACAGAGAAAGAAAGAACAGAGAGATAGAAAGAAAGAGGGAAAGAAAGAACAGAGAGAAAGAAAGAAAAAGAACAGAGAGAGAAAGAAAGATGGGAAAGAGAAAGAAAGAACAGAGAGAAAGAACAGAAAGAGAGAGAAAGAAGAAAGAAAGAAGAAAGGAAAGAAAGACGAGAAAAAGAAAGGGGAAAGAAAGAACAGAGATAGAAAGAAAGAGAAAAAGAACAGAGAGAAAGAAAGGAAAAAGAACAGAGAGAAGAAGATGGGAAAGAAAGAAAAGAGAAGAGAGGAAAGAGGGGAAAGAAAGAAAGAAGAGAAAGAAAGAAAGAAAAGAAAAAGAGGAAAGAAAAGAGAAAGAGAGAGAGAAAAAGAGGGGAAAGAAAGAACAGAGATAGAGAAAAAGAAACAGAGAGAGAAAGAAAGAGAAAGGAAAGAAAGAACAGAGATAGAAAGAGGGAAAGAAAGAACAGAGAGAACGAAAGATGGGAAAGAAAGAAAGATGGGAAAGAAAGAACAGAGAAAGAAAGAAAGAAAGAAAGAACAGAGAGAGAGAAAGAAATAGAGAGAGGAAGAAATAAAGATTCTATAAAGATACTATAGCAGCCCACCTGAGCCTCCCGATGCAGGAGATATCATGATCCGCTCACATGGCCGACATCCCCGATTCCAAGGCGAGGACACGGTGATGGATCTGAAGCATTACCTGAAGTGCCTCCATGGTTCCGTCACAATCTCCTCCCGAAATTACCTCATTTCCGGTCATCATCCAGCACGTCACTTCTGGTGGAACATCACGTGCGAGTTTTAAAATGCTCTTCGGGTTCCGGCATGTACTCCTGTGTCCACGGGAAAAGCTCCCGGCCGGGACAGCGGGCAGACTCTCAAAATCGGGAGTGTCCCGCTGAATTCAGGACGGTTGGGAGGTATGAATGCTCCCCACCATACACCTTGTACACGCACGGCTCTGCACACCTCATACACACACGGTTCCGCTTTGTATGCATCGTACACACGGCTCCGCTCCGTCCACCTCGCACACACAAGGCTCCACTCAGTACACAGAAGGCTCCACTACGTACACCTTGTACACACGCAGCCACACTTTGTACACCTTGTACACACACGACTCCACTCCGTAAACCTTGTACGCATGCGGCTTTGTAGCATACACCTCGTACACACGCGGTTCTGCTCCGTACACCTCTTACACACGCGGCTCCGCTACATACACACAAGGCTCCACTCCATACACACACGGCTCTGCTCCATTCTGTACACTCACGGCTCAAGCACGGAGCCCTGTGTGTACGTAGCTGAGCGGCTCAGCTCCGTACACTTCACACACAGGGCTCCGTTTCATACACACACAGCACTGCTACATCCACCTCGTACACGCTCAGCTCAGCTCCATAAACATCGTACATGTGCGGCTCAGCTCCGTAAACCTTGTACACGCGCGGCTTGGCTCCGTGCACCTCGTACAGACACACGGCTCCGCTCCATCCAACTCGTACAGACAAGGCTCCGCTCCGTACACCTCGTACACACTACAGCACTGCTACATCCACCTCGTACACGGGCGGCTCCGCTCCGTGCACCTCGTACACATACGGCTCTGCTCCCTGCACCTCGTACACGTGCGGCTTAGCTCCGTGCACCTCGTACACGCGCGGCTCCGCTCCATCCAACTTGTACACACACGGCTTTGCTACATCCACCTCGTACACACACAGCTCCGCTCCGTACACCTCGTACACACACGGCTCCGCTCCGTACACCTCGTACACACACGGCTCCGCTCTGTACAACTCGTACACACACGGCTCCGCTCCGTACACCTCGTACACACGGACTCCGTTCCGTACACCTCGTACACCCACGGCTCCGCTCCATACACTTCGTACACACACGGCTCCGCTCCGTACACCTCGTACACATGCCACTCCGTCACTCTACAACATGGCTCCACTCCGTACACCTCGTACACACACGGCTCCGCTCCGTACACCTCGTACACACACGACTCTGCTACATCCAACTTGTACACACTACAGCACTGCTACATCCACACTGTAAACCTGAGTCCCGACCCCCACACACAAAGTTACCCTCATCCAGCACCATGACAACCATCACAGTGCAGAGTCCTGCACACAAGGAGGACACTGAGCATGTGACCCCTGATTCCTCCCCTCCTGTGACCTCATCACAGGTCCTGTGGGCACAGAAGAGAACAGCATAGCAGCGTTATTGCTCTGCTGTGAGAGGCTAAGGTGTAGAGACAGGGAGGGCAGGAAGGGGTGCATGGGGGCATGGCGGCTTATCTCACTGCGGGACACATAGTGTCCTCAGCGGGTCGGGCGGGTCAGAATTGGGACTGTCCCGCTCAATCCGAGACGGTTGGGAGGTATGGTTCAGCTATGTCTTTCTTATACACCGGAGACCAGAACTGCACACAGTATTCTAAGTGTGATCGAACCAGTGACTTGTATAGAGGTAAAATTATGTTCTCCTCATGAGCATCTATGCCTCTTTTAATGCATCCAATTATTTTATTTGCCTTGGCAGCAGCTGCCTGACATTGGCCACTAAATGTGAGTTTGTCATCCACTCATACACCCAGGTCTTTTTCAGTGACAGTTTTGCCCAGTGTTTTACAATTAAGCACATAATTATACATCTTGTTTGTTCTACCCTAGTATACAGCAGGGGCCACATAGTATATAGCAGGGCCCACATAATATATAGCTGGGCCCACATAGCATATAGCTTGGCCCACATAGTATATAGCGTGGCCCACATAGTATATAGCTGGGCCCACATAGTATACAGCAGGGCCCACATAGTATACAGCAAGGCCCACATAGTATACTGCAGGGCCCACATAGTATACAGCAGGGCCCAATAGTATATGCTAGGCCCACATATATATAGCGCCCAATAGATACTGGGCCCATAATAGCTGCCCACAGTATCAGCAGGCCCACATAGTATACAACAGGGCCCACATAGTATATAGCTGGGCCCACATAGTATATAGCTGGGCCCACATAGTATAGCTGGGCCCACTAGTATACAGCAGCCTAGAACTGCAGGCCCACATAGTATACAGCAGGGCCCCATATAACACAGGCCCAATATATACAGCTGGCCCACATAGTAATACGGCCCAAATATATAGCTGGGCCCACAAGAATAGCGCCATATATATAGCTGGGCCCACAATATACGCAGCCAATAGTATATAGCAGGCCAATGTATATCTGGCCCACATAGTATATAGCTGGGCCCACATAGTATACAGCAGGGCCCACATAGTATAAGAGGGCCCACATAGTATACAGCCCTGTAACACAGGGCCCACATAGTATATGCAGCCACATGTACAGCAGGGCCCAAATAGTATATAGCTGGGCCCACATAGTATATAGCTGGGCCCACATAGTATATAGCTGGGCCCACATAGTATATAGCTGGGCCCATAGTATATTGCTGGGCCCACATAGTATACAGCAGGGCTCATATAGCATCTATGCCTCTTTTAATGCTTCCAATTATTTTATTTGCCTTGGCAGCAGCTGCCAGACATTGGCCACTAAATGGGAGTTTGTCATCCACTCATACACCCAGGTCTTTTTCAGTGACAGTTTTGCCCAGTGTTTTACAATTAAGCACATAATTATACATCTTGTTTGTTCTACCCTAGTATACAGCAGGGCCACATAGTATATAGCAGGGCCCACATAATATATAGCTGGGCCCACATAGTATATAGCTTGGCCCACATAGTATATAGCGTGGCCCACATAGTATATAGCTGGGCCCACATAGTATACAGCAGGGCCCACATAGTATACAGCAAGGCCCACATAGTATACTGCAGGGCCCACATAGTATACAGCAGGCCCAAATAGTATATAGCTAGGCCCACATAGTATATAGCTGGGCCCACATAGTATATATCTTGGCCCATAGTATATAGTTGGGCCCACATAGTATACAGCAGGGCCCACATAGTATACAACAGGGCCCACATAGTATATAGCTGGGCCCACATAGTATATAGCTGGGCCCACATAGTGTATAGCAGGGCCCACATAGTATACAGCAGGGCCCACATAGTATACTGCAGGGCTCACATAGTATACAGCAGGGCCCACATAGTATACAGCAGGGCCCAAATAGTATACAGCTGAGCCCACATAGTATATAGCTGGGCCCACATAGTATATAGCTGGGCCCACATAGTATATAGCTGGGCCCATAGTATATTATTTATTATCTGTCTATTATCTATCTGTTATATATATCTATCTATCATCTATCTATTATCTATCTATTAAGATTGGTGGAACAGCACAAGTATATACAGTGGATTCGGAAAGTATTTCAGTTTTTCTTTTTTAATAAATTTGCAAAAATTTCTACATTTCTGTTTTTTTTCAGTCAAGATGTGGTGCAGAGTGTACATTTATGAGAAAAAAATGAACTTTTTTGAATTTGCCAAATGGCTGCAATGAAACAAAGAGTAAAAAATTTAGAGGGGTCTGAATACTTTCCGTATCCACTGTAAGCACTTTATGCTTTGAATCCCTTCCTTGCAAAGCAGTATATAAAATAGAAAAATGAGGCGGCACTCTAAGGCCTCTTTCACACATCCGGCGGGCGCCTGGCGGCGCCCCCGGCATTTTGCCGCAGCGCCGCATGTGAAAAGCTTTCACACTTCCGGCGCCCAAAATGCGGTTTTTTGCCGGATGGTTTCTGATGCTTGGAGAGATAAGAGACCATCCGGCAAAAAAAAAAATACGTTACATGCAGCGTTTTGTCCGGCCGCCGCAATGTACATTTGCGCCGCATCCGGACAAAACCGCATGCAACGCATTGACATGCGGCGCCATCCGGCGCTAATGCATGTCAATGCGAAAAAAGCCTCATGCGGCGCATCAGATTTTCAGATGCGGCGCTGCGGCAAAATGCCGGGGGCGCCGCAAGGCGCCCGCCGGATGTGTGAAAGAGGCCTAATACTTATCCAAATGCAAAAAGGACTTTAATAGCCCTGGTGGCGTGGCAAAGTTTTGGCTACAATTAGCCTTTCTCAAGCAGTGTTTAGGGCACACACACAAGTATATAAAGGTGTGTTACAATAAAACATTAACAAATTAAGTGCAAAATATCATATTAATTCATTATACAAATCATTCATGTAGGTTCCTGTGACTCAAAGGGAAACCAGAGAAAAACAAATCCCTATCTCAGAGACAAGTGACGACAAGGAGGAGGGAAGAGTGACTCACAGAAGATAAATTCTGACACACATATAAAAGTACTCAGTAAAGGTTTAAAATTCAGTCCATGCAGTCATACTGACTGGTTCCAATTGCAGACAGATCTACAAAAAATCTTTAGAACAATAAAATTGAAGGAGTGGTTTAATAATAGAGTTCCATCATGATTAAACCCACTGACAAGGGTGGGGCTGTCGTCATCATGGACAAGGAAATGTACCTAACAGAAATCAGGAAACAATTGAATGACACTCAGGTGTACATGAAGCTAGATAGTGATCCTAAATTTAGTGTTATGCAAAAAAAAATCAAAACCCATCTGCAAAATGCCCTTAAAGGAGGTATTATAGATCAGAATCTGCATGATTATCTTTTAGTAGAAAATCCAAGAACTTCAGTTCTATATACCATACCAAAAATACATAAATCCTTAAAAATTCACCAGAGAGACCCATAGTATCAGGGGTAGATTCGGTTTTCAGTAAAATTTCTAGATACAATTTTAAATCCAACAGAAAAATAAGCAGTTTCTTATGTGCTGGACACTACAGACTTTTTAAATAAGTTACAGGATGTACAATTGAAGGAGGAAGTTATACTGGCCTCCTTTGATGTGACCTTACTTTACACTTCAATTGACCACAATAGAGGGATAGAAGCAGTGGAAAAAAAAACTGTCAACACAAGATATATCTAGGGAAGGCAAAAAGTTTATTATTGACCTTTTATAATTTATCCTGACATTGAATTATTTTTTATTTGGGGATGACTTTTATTTGCAATCGCGTGGGACCGCTATGGGGTGAACATTGTGCCTGCATATGTGAATATTGTCATGAGCACCCTGGAGGAGGACTTTTTCTATGTGTCCCACCTAGTGTTGAGCGATACGATACTGCAAATATCGGGTATCGGCCGATATTAGCTGTATCGGGCTTTCGATTCCGAATACCGATATTTTTTCATATCGGATACCGGAATCGGGATTGTCACTGTCACTGTCTGTGTCCGTCGGTCGGGTCTGTCACTGTCAGTGTCCGTCGGTCGGGTCTGTCAGGAGTCAGCGGCACTTACCTGGCAGAAGATCTCCGGCGGTCACGGCCTGGACTGCTTCATGGCCGCCATCATCTTTCCCCGGCGGTCACATGCAGTTTCTCGCGATAACTGCAGTGACTGCTGGGTAATCCCGGCCGTAAAGCAGTCAGTCCG
This sequence comes from Oophaga sylvatica, assembly GCA_033576555.1. NCBI lineage: Eukaryota > Metazoa > Chordata > Amphibia > Anura > Dendrobatidae > Oophaga > Oophaga sylvatica. The sequence continues at coordinate 420,816,662 of JARQOD010000003.1, read as the reverse complement.
ATGACGTCACCGCCGGGGAAGCAGGTAATCAGCTGTGCTGCGTTGCGATGACAGGCTCTGCCTGTCATTGCGATGTAGCAGAGCTGGATCGTCGTGGGACTGTCGTTACTATGGACTGCGTCGGACAGGTGGTATACTGTTGGTTTGTTTTTTTTCTTTTTTTACAGGAGATCGATGGCGTCGCAGGAATGAGAGTACAATAAAAGAAATGAAAACTGTGTTGTCTCTTTTATTTCATTAAAATACTTTTTTCTTGCTTTGTCTTTTTTTTATGCATTTAATAACTTTGGGATTAATAATGGATCGGTGTCTTATTGACACCTCTCCATTATTAACCGGGCTTATTGTCACCGTGCAATCAACGGTGACATTAACCCCTTATTACCCCGCTTGCCACCGCTACAGGGTAAGTGGGAAGAGCCGGGTAAAGTGCCACAATTGGCACATCTTTTGATGCGCCAAATGTGGGGCTGCTGTAGCCTGGTATTATCAGGCTGTTGAGGGCCAAAATCCATGGGCCTTGACAGTCTTTTAATACCAGGCCGCAGCAGTCTGCATTTTACTTGGCTGGTTAACAAAAATAGGGGGACCCCTACGCCGTTTTTTTTTCGAGGGGATCCCCTATTTTTGTTAACCAGCCAAGCTAAGCAGACTGCTGTGGCCTGGTATTATCAGGCTTGCAAGGTCCATGGATATTGGATCCTTACCAGCCTGAAAAACCAGGCCTCAGCGGTCTGCTTCATCTGGCTGGTTAACAAAAATAGGGGGGACCCCACGCCAATTTTTTTCGAGGGGATCCCCTATTTTTGTTAATCAGCCAAGATATGCAGACTGCTGTGGCCTGGTATTATCAGGCTGGCAAGGTCCATGGATCTTGGCTCCTTAACAGCCTGAAAATCCAGGCCTCAGCGGTCTGCTTCATCTGGCTGGTTAACAAAAATAGGGGGGACCCCACGCCTATTTTTGTTAACCAGTTCCCTCTGACGTCACTGATTGTGTCCCTGGCTGACCTGAAGTAAAAGTGGAAAGCAATCAATTAAGCTTTCCACTTCCTCTCCTGTCAGCCAGGAGAGGAACTCATTCATTTGGGGGTTTACTGTGAGGCTGCAGCATTAGCTGCGGTCCCTGCAGTAAACATTAACCCTTTCTGAAGGATTACACCGTGGGACCTGACTGTACATCGGATTGGTAAGAATAATTTTGCTTTATTATTTTATTTTTATTACAGGAAATGGTTTTAGCAGGAAAATAAAATATGGTCAAAAACTGTGTGATTATTTCATTAAACTTCTTTTTTATTAAAGTGTGTGTGTTTGATTTTTCTTTCATACAATAGGATTAATAATTGATAGTTGTTTAATTGACAGCTCTCAATTATTAACCTGGCTTAAAGTGACCTTTCAATTGCAAGGTCATTTTAACCCCTTATTAACCCATTCGCCACCGCTACAGGGCAATGGGAATAGACGGGCAAAGTGCCAGAAAGGGCAAATCTAATTAGAGATTTGCCCTTTCTGGGGTGTCTGGGGGCAGATGTTAGTAGCCGGGGGGGGCCAAAAATAATGGTCCCTCTCTGGGCTATTATTATCTGCCCCCACTCACTGGCTTTGTCTGTCTGGTTGCGAAAATAGGGCGGGAGCCCACGCATTTTTTTTCAGCAATTTTACACCTCATATATATATATATACATGTCATTAAATTTGTGACACATATATATATATATTTATATTTATAGTTCATACACTTCTACATAGTATAATAGCCGCTAATTCAATTGCCGGCTTTTGTGAAAATGCAGAACCCGACATGAAATGACACTTGGTTTACATAGAGTTAACCATGTCTTTTCATGTAGTTTGATATCTGATTTGCACAAACAATTACATGAGTGTAAGTGTGCAAAATTTCACACCTGTAGGGGTTAATTAAAGGTGTAAATTCGTAGCAAAAAAGTCAGTTTTTTTTACAACGAATTTACACCTTTAATTAACCCCTACAGGTGTGAAATTTTGCACACATAGACTGATGTAAATGTAAGGTTCTTTGTACATGTTCTTGAAACTCAGTTTTCCGTCAGCCATTTTGCTTTCTGTCTTGCTGCAGCTATCTTGCCCTCAGTCAATATGGAGTTTTCAGCTTTCATGTTCCCGCCCTGATTCTCTCCCTCTTGCTTCTTAAGCAGCCACAGCTGAGCAATCAGTGCTTCAGAATCTAGCCTGCAGTGAACCTGTGACCTGACTCCTGGAAGCCTTGGACTATGTACTCCAGCTATTCCTACTGAGGAACTCTGAACACTTGTGGACTCTGGAACCCTGCTCTCTGAAAGATCCACGTTTGCATGGACTTACGGTAACAGAGAAGAAGATCCTGAACCTGTTGTGGAGAGTGATTGCTGAGCTTAAGTTACTCTGGCCTGCTGTGTCTCCTGCTTCTGTATCTGCAAACTGTGTGACTATTTTTGCCACTTGTATGAAGTAATACAAGACCTTCTATATCAAACCTGTGTCTCATGTATTTTCATCGCACCCAAGCACAAGACGCTATATGAACTGTACTACATACATTACAAGATTCTGAAGCCAAAACGTTAGTGTCTGCTGGGTCTGGGAAGGCTGTGTCTGCTGTAACTGTGGATATCAGACGTCCAGTTGTACTTTCTGTGATGACAGTGGTTGTGACTTCTCACAACCATTCCAGGTGAGCAATTCCCTTAAGTTTTTTTTTCTGCAGTGTTACCACAGGTAAACACTATTGTTTTTTTTTTCTCTTCCCTCTTTTGTGTCTGCTGTAACTGTGGATATCAGATGTCCGGTTGATCTTTCTGTGATGATAGTGGTTGTGACTTCTCACAACCATTCCAGGTGAGCAGTTCCCTTAATTTTTTTTCTCTCTGCAGTGTTACCACAGGTAAACACTATTGTTTTTTTTTTTTTTTCCTTTTCTCCTCTCCTTCCAGTACTCCTGTCTTAAAAGATCTGGAAAATGGAGGCCCGCATAAAAGAACTTTGCGGAGTGACTGATAATATCCTTGCAGATTTACAGACTATAAAAACCCGTTTTACAAACCTACAGGACCTCACTAATCACAATTTGCAAGTGTTTGGACAGACTGCCCAGGATTTGCGAGCCAGGATTGAGGTTCTAGAGGAGCGAGTCCAGGCTCCTGCCGTAGCCCCAAGTTCTGGGATTCCCAAGTTGCCCCCTTTTCGTTTTGGCGTGAACGTGAAAAATTCAGGGGGTTTATTAACCAATGCAATCTGTTTTTTTCTGCACATGCTTCACAATTTCCCACTGAACGATCTAAAGTGCTTACTATAATTATGTTACTTACCAACAAGGCTTTGATGTGGGCAAACCCTCTGATTGAGACTGAGGATGAATGTTTGGATCATCTTGATGCTTTCATTTCAGCCATGGGGCAGGTGTTTGATGACCCCAATCGAGGTGCAACAGCTGAAGCAGCCATGTTAACTTTGCGCCAAGGTAAGCACTCGGTAGCCGAATATGCCTTGGATTTCAGGAGATGGGCCCTTGATACCACCTGGGACAGTTCCGCCAAAAAATCTATTTTTCGAAAGGGGTTGTCTCCACTAATTAAGGATGAACTCGCTCGTGCCGACCCTCCCACTGCGTTAGGTGACTTTATTAACTACTGCATCCGTATTGATGCTCGCCTGACTGAACGCAGGCAAGAGAGATGGTTCGAAAGCAATCGCACTAACCTTTTCCTACCTTCCTCTCCAGCTAAGGAACCTTTGAGTAGGATCACACGGGAACCTGAACCTGAACCCATGCAGGTAGACTCTTTACAAAGACGGGTTAGTGATGCACGCAAGGAACATCGTTTTAAGGAAAAGCTATGTTTCTATTGTGGTAAGTCAGGGCACTTCATTATAAACTGCCCCAGCCGTTCTCGTAAGACTACTGCAGCACTCATTCACTGTGCGTGTTGCGAGAAGGGATCTGTCAGGTCCGAGCCTCAGGCTCCAGAGAGATCTGCAGCAATAGATCTTGATTTCTCGGACTTAAACTCCGTTACTTCTGAGGACGATGACTGTGTAAACGCTGCAATTTTTCAAGTTTCCTCAGCGGTGTCCCAGCTGAGTTGTAGGAAAAACAATTCTCATTGCTTCCTTTCCATCAAACTCTGGGTTAACTCAGTCTGGGTGTCTAGCTCTGCTATGATCTACTCAGGGGCAAGTGGGAATTTTATGGATGTCTCCTTTGCTCTGAAACAGGGGATACGTTCAGTGAAGAAGGCTACTCCAGTACAGATGGAAACTGTGGATGGCTCCCTGCTGACCTCTGGACCAGTGGATCAGGAAACGAGCCTTTGAGGGTCCTTATGGGTAAAGATCATCAAGAGAAACTGTCCTTTATGCTTATCTCTTCTCCCCACTTTCCCATTATTCTAGGGCTACCATGGCTGCAGGCTCAGAACCCTACCATTAACTGGGAGACCAAGGAATTACACTTTCCAGAGAAACAGATGAGTCCAGAAGTTTCAGCTTGCTCTGTTCCTAAAGGAACCATGTCAGTCCCTGATCTACCAGCTGTATACCAGGACTATGTGGATTTATGTGACAAGAAGAACGCTGACCAGCTTCCCCCTCACCGTCCATATGATTGTCCAATTGAATTATTGCCTGGAGCAGAGATACCTTTTGGTAAGATCTACCCCTGGCGGGGCCTGAGCTAAAGGCTTTAAAGGATTACATAGACGAAAATCTAGCCAAGGGCTTCATACGCCCCTCTTCATCTCCTGCAGGTGCACCCATCTTCTTTGTGAAGAAGAAAGATGGATCTCTGAGACCCTGCGTAGACTATAGGGAACTCAATAAGGTTACTATTAGAAACCGTTATCCATTGCCTTTAATCCCTGAGTTATTGGAGAGAGTGCGGCATGCCAAAATTTTCTCTAAATTGGATCTCCGTGGGGCCTATAACTTGGTCCGTATTAGACCTGGGGATGAATGGAAGACTGCATTCAGGTCACGCTATGGACATTTTGAATATCTAGTTATGCCTTTTGGTCTGAGTACCGCCCCAGCCACTTTCCAACACTTGGTGAATGACATCTTCAGGGATCTCCTAGATACATTCGTGGTGATTTATTTGGATGATATTCTAATTTTTTCTAACTCCACAGAGGAACATCATGGACATGTGAGAATGGTCTTGGAACGTCTAAGACAAAACCATCTTTACATCAAACTTGAAAAGTGTGAATTCCATAGGACCGAAATTCAATTTCTGGGGTATGTACTGTCTACACAAGGAATTAGTATGGATGGAAGTAAGACCCAAGCCATCAAGGATTGGCCAAGTCCTAGAAATGTGAAGGAGGTGCAGCGCTTCATCGGGTTTGCCAATTTCTATAGACGTTTCATTAGGAATTTCTCTGAGGTAGTGTCACCTATCACCCAACTTACCCGGAAAGAGTCTAGGTTCTCCTGGACTCCCCAAGCCCAGGAAGCATTTTCTCATCTAAAAGATAAATTTACCACCGCACCTATCTTGGTACATCCCAACCCCGAACTTGCCTTCATAATAGAGGTGGATGCTTCAGATTGTGCCGTTGGAGCTATACTCTCTCAGAGAACAGGTGAGAAGAATGTCTTGCATCCCTGTGCCTTCTTTTCCCAGCAGTTGTCTTCGGCTGAGAGGAACTACGATGTGGGCAATAGAGAGTTGTTGGCCATTATTGCCGCCTTCAAGGAATGGAGACACCTTCTTCAGGGAGCTGCACAGCAAATAGTCGTCCTGACAGACCATCGTAACCTTGAATTTATCAGGTCGGCTAAGTGCCTGACTCCTCGCCAGGCTCGCTGGAATCTTTTCTTAAACCAATTTAATTTTGTCATTTCTTATAGACCAGGATCGCGCAATGGAAAGGCTGATGCACTCTCTAGGATTCATTCAGCAGAGACCCGTCCACTTGCTCCTCCTAAGACTATTCTTCCTGACTCTAGATTCCTGGAGTGATTCATAATCAAGACCTACTTAAGGACATCAAGGAAGCATACCATGCGGATTCCTTGTTGGCACAACCCCCAAGGGACGTAAGTCTTGTCTTTAAGAATGGTGTGTGGATTCTGGGACAACGTCTGTATATTCCTGAAACAGTCAGATTGAGAGTATTGCAACTCATTCACGATTCCAAGATAGCTGGGCATAGAGGAATTCTAAAGACACAGGAATTTCTTTCTCGTTTCTTTTGGTGGCCCACTTGCAGGAAGGATGTTTTAAACTATGTCACTTCATGTGAAGTCTGTGCAAGATGCAAAACACCTCGCTCCTCACCAACTGGTCTGTTACAACCTCTTCCCACCCCGTCCCGCCCGTGGGGATCCATTTCTATGGACTTCATTGTGGAGTTACCAACCTCTCAAGGGAAAAACACCATTCTAGTGGTGGTTGATCGTTTAACAAAGGCAGCTCATTTTATTCCTTGTGTCGGCTTACCCACTGCAAAACAGACATCAGATTTGATGATTAAAGATGTGTTTCGCTTACATGGAGTACCGGATGAGGTTATTTCGGATCGAGGGGTGCAATTCACTTCAAGGTTTTGGCAAAATTTCTGTGCAGCATTGGACATTAAAGTAAACCTTTCTTCTGCTTTTCATCCCCAGACTAATGGACAGACCGAACAACCAATCAAACTCTGGAGCAGTATCTCCGCTGCTTTATCTGCCACCTACAGGATGATTGGGTGGATCTACTTCCATTGGCTGAGTTCTCTTATAACAACTCTCAGAGCGCCTCCACTAAGCAGTCTCCTTTTTACTCCAATCTAGGTTATCATCCTAACATTCTTCCACGATTTCCCATAGAAACGCCTTTACCAGCAGTGGCCGAAAGAATCACGTCTTTACAGAAGAATATGGATCTTCTAAAGGAGAATCTGGAATTGGCTCAGGAAAGGTACAAGAAAGCAGCAGATAAATTTCGTAAACCTGCACCAGCTTTCAAGGTAGGAGACCTGGTCTGGCTGTCAACCAGAAATCTTAAGTTAAGGATTCCATCGTCTAAGTTGGGACATAAGTACATTGGACCCTATAAAATCAGTAAAATTATAAGTGCCGTTGCTTGTCGTCTTCAACTGCCTAGAACTATGAGAATCCACCCTGTCTTTCATGTATCCCTACTAAAGGCTGCAACACCCAATACGTTTCCTGGACGTTCTTCTCCTTGCCCTGACCCAGTGCTAGTCGATGGTCAGGAAGAATTTGTGGTGGAAAGAATTCTAGATTCCAGGTTATACAGAAATCAGTTACAATATTTGATTAAATGGCAGGGCTACCCAGTGGAGGACAACTCATGGGAACCAGTCAATAACGTTAATGCTCCTCGTTTGCTCCGCCAGTTTCATCAGAGGTACCCAGACAAGCCTGGTCTGAGGCTATCCGGAGGTTGTCCCTAAGGGGGGAGTAATGTAAGGTTCTTTGTACATGTTCTTGAAACTCAGTTTTCCGTCAGCCATTTTGCTTTCTGTCTTGCTGCAGCTATCTTGCCCTCAGTCAATATGGAGTTTTCAGCTTTCATGTTCCCGCCCTGATTCTCTCCCTCTTGCTTCTTAAGCAGCCACAGCTGAGCAATCAGTGCTTCAGAATCTAGCTGCAGTGAACCTGTGACCTGACTCCTGGAAGCCTTGGACTATGTACTCCAGCTATTCCTACTGAGGAACTCTGAACACTTGTGGACTCTGGAACCCTGCTCTCTGAAAGATCCACGTTTGCATGGACTTACGGTAACAGAGAAGAAGATCCTGAACCTGTTGTGGAGAGTGATTGCTGAGCTTGTTACTCTGGCCTGCTGTGTTTCCTGCTTCTGTATCTGCAAACTGTGTGACTATTTTTGCCACTTGTATGAAGTAATACAAGACCTTCTATATCAAACCTGTGTCTCATGTATTTTCATCGCACCCAAGCACAAGACGCTATATGAACTGTACTACATACATTACAGTAATTGTTTGTGCAAATCAGATTGCAAACGACATGAAAAGACATGGTTAACCCTATGTACACCAAGTGTCATTTCATGTCGGGTGCTTCTGTCTTTTCACAGAAGCCGGCTTTACCCGGCAATTGAATCAGAGGATATTTTACTATGTAGAAGTGTATAAACTATACATATATGTATATATATATATGTCACAATGACATGTATATATATATATATGTATTCTATTGTGTATATTTAGTGTTTACAAGGAAATAAAGGTTTTTTTTAGTTGCGATATTTTGTTCCCATAGACTTACATGGGACTTCCGGTATCGGAATCGGATATCGGCGATATTTAGTGATATCGGCGATACCATTCCGATCCGATATTTTTAGATATCGAGCAGTATCGCTCAACACTAGTCCCACCACTTTCAGTATGTACTAAGGTGGTGGCGATACATAGATGACATCTTCCTCCTGTGGACTGGAATACAAGAAGAGTTGGACAATTTCCATACATTTTTAAATGAGGTGGATTCAGTTATCTATTGTCTCTAGATCTGGAGTTAGTTTATCTTCCAGGAGTTCCGGTCACAAGCTGATTCCTGTACCTTGGTGAAGGCAAATGGCTTTTTTGCACTCCCTATTGGCAACCTGCACGCACCTCCCACTCCTTCTACATTTCTCTGCGTTTTTCTATTTAACATACCTATTAATCTTCATTTAGTCGCACCAAAATACTTCCACTATTAATTACGCACACCTCGCTGTGACACATGTAGCCGACACAGTATCTCGTGATGCACTGAGGAGGGAAAGGCGCCCATGCTAAGAAGCTACCGAAATGGATGGTTACCTGCCTTCCTTACTTGTGCAAACATGACAAAAACAAACTCACTTGAGCCCCATGTGATTAAGGGTTAAAAGAGCAAGAAAACTGGTCAGCACTGAATAGCAAATTCTATGCAAAAAATGGATGTGTTTATTGGCCCATGTGAACAAATAGCTAGGCTTTTTCTTTGTTTTCTATCATATCTATTGTCTTTGATACATTGTAACAAGCTGTTAGGATGGGGGATTGTGCTGCAGGAGTGCAAGCGCACTGGATACATTGTAACAAGCTGTCAGGACGGGAATTGGGCTGCAGAAGTGCACAGGATACATCTATTATCTATCTTTCTATTATCTATATATTATCTATTATCTTTCTATTTATTATCTATTACCTATTCATCAATCTATTATCTATTACCGTGAAGGAAATAAGTATTTGATCCCTTGATGATTTTGTAAGTTTGCCCACTGACAAAGTCATGAACAGTCTATAATTTTAAAGGTAGGTTAATTTTAACATTGAGAGATAGAATATCAAAAATACCCAACACCCCCAAACATAATGTTTCCACCTCCATGCTTGACAGTGGTGACGGTGTTTTTTGGGTCATAGCATGAGCATTTCTCTTCCTCCAAACACGGTAAGTTGAGTTAATGCCAAAGAGCTCAATTTTTGTCTCATCTGACCACAGCACCCTTCTCCCAATCACTCACAGAATCATCCAGGTGTTCACTGGCAAACTTTAGACGGGCCTGTACATGTGCCTTCTTGAGCAAGGGGACCTTGCCGGCACTGCGGGATTTTAAACTTTTACGGCGTAATGTGTTGCCAATGGTTTTCTTGGTGACTGTGGTCCCAGCTGCCTTGAGATCTATTAGCAAGTTCCCCCGTGTAGTTTTAGGCTGATCTCTCACCTTCCTCCGGATCAAGGATACCCCACGAGGTGAGATTTTGCATGGTGCCCCACATTGTTTTATTTATTATATTTTCTTACTATTGCACCAACAGTTGTCTCCTTCTCACCCAGCGCCTTTCTTATGGTTTTGTAGCCCATTCCAGCTTTGTGCAGGTCTATGATCTTATCCCTGACATCCTTATAAAGCTCTTTGGTCTTGCCCATGTTGTAGAGGTTAGAGTCTGACTGATTAATTGAGTCTGTGGACAGGAGTCTTTTATAAAGGTGACTATGTAAGACAGCTGTCTTTAATGTTGCTTAGGAGCGTCTAACTGGTCTGTAGGAGCCAGAACTCTTAATGGTTGGTTGGGATTCAAATACGTATATACTCGTGTATAAGCCGAGATTTTCAGCACCTTTTTTCGTGCTGAAAATGCCCCCTCGGCTTATACACGAGTCATAGGGCAGAAACCAGCGGGGGAGGGGATGCTGCGGCAGGAGCCGGTGGCTGGGACATCATACTTACCCCTCCCCGTGCCATCGCTGAACGTCCCTGCAATCCTGCGTTCTCCCTGACTTCCTGCAGCTCTCCAGCGCTGAGCGGTGACGTAATACCCGCTCATTAAGGTCATGCAATATGGACGCGACGCCCCATAGGCGTGGCGTCCATATTCATGGCCTTAATGAGCGGCATTACGTCACCGCTCAGCGCTGGAGAGCTGCAGGAAGCTGGGGAGAAACGCAGGATTGCAGGGACGTTCAGCGATGGCACAGGGAGGGGTGAGTATGATGGAGGAGAGGACAAGGAGCACGGAGCAGGACGGGGGGGGAGAACGGTGGACGGGGGAAGCATGGAGGACGGGGAAGCATGGAGCAGGACGGGGGGAGAACGGTGGACGAGGGAAGCATGGAGGACGGGGGAGAACGGTGGACGGGGAAGCATGGAGGATGGGGGAAGCATGGAGCAGGACGGGGGGAAACGGTGGACGGGGGAAGCATGGAGGAGGACGGGGAGGACGGGGGAAGCATGGAGGAGGACGGGGGGAAAACGGAGGACGGGGGAAGCATGGAACAGGACGGGGGGAGAACGGTGGACGGGGGAAGCATGGAGGAGGGCGGGGGGAGAACGGAGGACGGGGAAGCATGGAGGAGGACAATGAGCACGGAGCAGGACGGGGGGAGGATGGAGGGCACAGAGGAGCACGGAGCAGGATGGAGGGAGAGGATGGAGGGCACAGAGGAGCACGGAGCAGGACGGGGGGGCACAGGAGGACGGAGAAGGAATGGGGGAGCACAGCGGAGGAGGAGCAGGAGGGGGGGAGTACAGAGGAGAATGGGGGAGCACAGAGCTGGATGGGGGAGCAAGGAGCAGGACGGGGGCAGCACAGAGCAGGAGGGCAGTTTATACACCCGGCTTATACATGAGTCAATAAGTTTTCCCAGTTTTTTGTGGCAAAATTAGGGGGGTCGGCTTATACACTGGTCGGCTTATACACGAGTATATACGGTACTTATTTCTCACTGCAAAAGGAAAATAAATTTATATAATTTATACAATGTGATTTTCTGGATTTTATTTTTGATATTTTATCTCTCAATGTTAAAATTAATCTACCCTTACAATTATAGACTCTTCATGTCAGTCGCAAACTTACACAAAATCAGCAAGGGATGAAATCTATCTATCTATCTAAAATATGCCAAAAACAAACTCACTTGAGCCCTATGTGACTAAAGGTTAAAAGAGCACGAAAACTGGGCAGCACTGAATAGCAAATTCCATTAAAAAAAATGCATGTATGTATTGTCCCATGTGCACAGATGTCAAGGCTTTTTTTCTATCATATTTATTGTCTATGATTTATCAGTATTTCATATCTGTCATCTATCTCACATCCTCAGACAGTTCTCTTCTTTCTTTTCTCCATGCTTAGTGTGGCACACACAGTCTCACAATGCTAAGATTGAGCCAACTTCTCCCTTTTTTATCTGGTTTCAGGTGTGATTTTCATATTGCCCACACCTGTCACTTGCCACAGGTGAGTGTGAACGAGCATCACATGCTTGAAACAAAGTCATTTACCCACAATTTTGGAAAGGTGCCAACAATTTTCTCCAGCCCATTTTGGGGGTGAAATTATGTCCAATTTGCCTTTTTTTTTCTCTGCTGTTCCAATAACCTCAAAGGAAATAAACACGTGTATAACAAAACATGTGTAACTGTAATAATTTTCTGGGAGAAAAAATTCATTTTCTGGAAAAATGTCAACACTTTCGGCCATGACTGTATCTCGATATGATGTATCTACTACATATTTAATATCAAATCTGCCATCTCTATCTAATGCATCTATTATCGATAATGTGTCTATCAATATCTATCGCTATGTAGCTGACACAGTGCCTTGCGAAAGTATTCGGCTCCCCAGAACTTTTCAACCTTTTCCCACATATCATGCTTCAAACATAAAGATACCAAATGTAAATTTTTGGTGAAGAATCAACAACAAGTGGGACACAATTGTGAAGTTGAAGGAAATTTATTGATTATTTTACATTTTTGTGGAAATACAAAAACTGAAAAGTGGGTCGTGCAATATTATTCGGCCCCTTTAACTTAATACTTTGTTGCACCACCTTTTGCTGCGATTACAGCTGCAAGTCGCTTGGGGTATGTCTCTATCAGTTTTGTACATCAAGAGACTGAAATTCTTGCCCATTCTTCCTTGCACCACCGCTCAGTGAGGTTGGATGGAGATCGTTTGTGAACAGCAGTTTTCAGCTCTTTCCACAGATTCTCGATTGGATTCAGGTCTGGACTTTGACTTGGCCATTCTAACACCTGGATACGTTTATTTGTGAACCATTCCATTGTAGATTTTGCTTTATGTTTGGGATCATTGTCTTGTTGGAAGACAAATCTTCGTCCCAGTCTCAGGTCTTTTGCAGACTCCAACAGGTTTTTTCAAGAATGATCCTGTATTTTGCTCCATCCATCTTCCCATCAATTTTAACCAGCTTCCCTGTCCCTGCTGAAGAAAAGCAGGCCCAAAACCATGATGCTGCCACTATCATGTTTGACAGTGGGGATGGTGTGTTCAGGGTGATGAGCTGTGTTGCCTTTATGCCAAACATATCGTTTGGCATTGTTGCCAAAAAGTTTCATTTTGGTTTCATCTGACCAGAGCACCTTCTTCCACGTTTGGTGTGTCTCCCAGGTGGCTTGTTGCAAACTTTAAACAACACTTTTTTATGGATCTCTTTGAGAAATGGTTTCTTGCCACTCTTCCATAAAGGCCAGATTTGTGCAGTTTACGACTGATTGTTGTCCTATGGACAGACTGTCCCACCTCAGCTGTAGATCTCTGCAGTTCATCCAGAGTGATCATTGGCCTCTTGGCTGAATCTCTGATCAGTCTTCTCCTTGTTTGAGATGAAAGTTTAGAGGGACGGCCGTGTCTTGGTAGATTTGCAGTGGTATGATACTCCTTCCATTTCAATATGACCACTTGCACAGTGCTCCTTGGGATGTTTAAAGTTTTGGAAATCATTTTGTATCCAAATCCAGCTTTAAACTTCTCCACAGCAGTATCACGGACCTGCCTGTTGTGTTCCTTGGTCTTCATGATGCTCTCTGTGCTTCAAACAGAACCCTGAGAATATCACAGAGCAGGTGCATTTATACGGAGACTTGATTACACACAGGTGGATTATATTTATCATCATTAGTCATTTAGGACAACATTGGATCATTCAGATATCTACAATGAACTTCTGGAGTGAGTTTGCTGCACTGAAAGCAAAGGGGCCAAATAATATTGAACGCCCCACTTTTCAGTTTTTGTATTTCCACAAAAATTTAAAATAACCAATAAATTTCATTCAACTTCACAATTGTGTCCCACTTGTTGATTCTTCACCAAAAATTTACATTTGGTATCGTTATGTTTGAAGCATGATATGTGGGAAAAGGTTGAAAAGTTCCAGGGAGCCAAATACTTTCGCAAGGCACTGTATCAATGAATTTCTCATATTTATTTACCAATAAATGTATCTATCTTATTGTATCTAATCTCCACCTATGAATGTATATAGTATTTATTGATCTCACATCTCTTTGTCTTCTCCGTAGATGCAGTTGTACATTGAAGTATATGGTGATGATGAGGAGACCAAATCTTGTGGTCTCATTTGGCAGAAGTCTGTGCTGCGGACCTGAATCCTCCTCCCATCTCAGAGATTTCTCTAATCATTGCGGAATAAAGTGTGAATTCGGTATTTTCACGTTCTCTGTCAGAAATCCCTGGAGTGTTAATTGCTAATGATTGATAGGCCTTTTGTGATGGGCGCGCAGTGTCTGGAGGATGAGGACAGTAAGTGCCGTGATTGATGCTGATTGTTTGCTTCTCTAGGGGAAGCGGGAAGTTTTGTGTTAAGCGAAAGAATGGAGGATAAAGAAATGGGGAGAGAAGGAAGATGGAGGTGCAAGCGGGCTGCCCCCCTAATATGATGCACCCTATGAGGTGCACGCAGCATCGAGACCCTCCCTGTAGCTGCTCCTGGGTCCGACATAGATTGTCAGAACACTGTGCCTGATTTTGGAGAACCATATCAGATCACATTGTATTGCGAATGGGGCCGACCGTATCAGATCACATTGTATTGTGTATGGGGGCCTCCTGATCCATCCTTTATATCAGTGGAGAAAAGGATTGTACTGCAGGAGCCTACAGTGCACAGGATACATTGTATCAAGCTGTCAGGATGGGGGATTGTGGTGCAGGAGTGCACAGCACACAGGATACACTATAACAAGCTATCAGGACTGGGGATTGTGCTGCAGGAGTGCACAGCACACAGGATACACTATAACAAGCTATCAGGACGGGGGATTGTGCTGCAGGAGTGCACAGCGCACACAATTCATTTAACAAGCTGTCAGGACAGGGGATTGTGGTGCAGGAGTGCACAGCACACAGGATACACTATAACAAGCTATCAGGACGGGGGATTGTGCTGCAGGAGTGCACAGCACACACGATTCATTGTAACAAGCTGTCAGGACAGGGGATTGTGGTGCAGGAGTGCACAGCACACAGGATACACTATAACAAGCTATCAGGACGGGGGATTGTGCTGCAGGAGTGCACAGCGCACACGATTCATTGTAACAAGCTGTCAGGACAGGGGATTGTGGTGCAGGAGTGCACAGCACACAGGATACACTATAACAAGCTATCAGGACGGGGGATTGTGCTGCAGGAGTGCACAGCGCACACAATTCATTGTAACAAGCTGTCAGGACAGGGGATTGTGGTGCAGGAGTGCACAGCACACAGGATACACTATAACAAGCTATCAGGACGGGGGATTGTGCTGCAGGAGTGCACAGCGCACACGATTCATTGTAACAAGCTGTCAGGACAGGGGATTGTGGTGCAGGAGTGCACAGCACACAGGATACACTATAACAAGCTATCAGGACGGGGGATTGTGCTGCAGGAGTGCACAGCGCACACGATTCATTGTAACAAGCTGTCAGGACAGGGGATTGTGGTGCAGGAGTGCACAGCACACAGGATACACTATAACAAGCTATCAGGACTGGGGATTGTGCTGCAGGAGTGCACAGCACACAGGATACACTATAACAAGCTATCAGGACGGGGGATTGTGCTGCAGGAGTGCACAGCGCACACAATTCATTGTAACAAGCTGTCAGGACGGGATTGTGGTGCAGGAGTGCACAGCACACAGGATACACTATTACAAGCTATCAGGACGGGGGATTGTGCTGCAGGAGTGCAAAGCGCACACGATTCATTGTAACAAGCTGTCAGGACGGGATTGTGGTGCAGGAGTGCACAGGATACACTGTAACAAGCTGTCAGGATGGGATTGTGGTGCAGGAGTGCACAGCGCACAGGATACATTGTAAACAAGCTGTCAGGACGGGATTGTGGTGCATGAGTGCACAGCACACAGGATACACTGTAACAAGCTGTCAGGATGGGGATTGTGGTGCAGGAGTGCAGAGTGCACAGGATACATTGTAACAAGCTGTCAGGACGGGATTGTGGTGCAGGAGTGCACAGTGCACAGGATACATTGTAACAAGCTGTCAGGATGGGGATTGTGGTGCAGGAGTGCAGAGTGCACAGGATACATTGTAACAAGCTGTCAGGACGGGATTGTGGTGCAGGAGTGCACAGTGCACAGGATACACCGTAACAAGCTGTCAGGATGGGGATTGTGGTGCAGGAGTGCAGAGTGCACAGGATACATTGTAACAAGCTGTCAGGACGGGATTGTGGTGCAGGAGTGCACAGTGCACAGGATACATTGTAACAAGCTGTCAGGACGGGGGATTGTGGTGCAGGAGTGCACAGTGCACATGATACACTGTAACAAGCTGTCAGGACGGGATTGTGCTGCAGGAGTGCACAGTGCACATGATACACTGTAACAAGCTGTCAGGACGGGGATTGTGCTGCAGGAGTGCACAGTAACATGATACACTGTAACAAGCTGTCAGGATAGGATTGTGCTGCAGGAGTGCACAGTGCACATGATACACTGTAACAAGCTGTCAGGATGGGGGATTGTGGTGCAGGAGTGCACAGTGCACATGATACACTGTAACAAGCTGTCAGGATGGGATTGTGGTGCAGGAGTGCACAGTATACATGATACACTGTAACAAGCTGTCAGGACGGGATTGTGCTGCAGGAGTGCACAGTGCACATGATACACTGTAACAAGCTGTCAGGATGGGGGATTGTGCTGCAGGAGTGCACAGTATACATGATACACTGTAACAAGCTGTCAGGATGGGATTGTGGTGCAGGAGTGCACAGTGCACAGGATACACTGTAACAAGCTGTCAGGATGGGGATTGTGCTGCAGGAGTGCACAGTGCACATGATACACTGTAACAAGCTGTCAGGATGGGATTGTGCTGCAGGAGTGCACAGTGCACATGATACACTGTAACAAGCTGTCAGGATGGGGGATTGTGCTGCAGGAGTGCACAGCACACAGGATACACTATAACAAGCTATCTGGACGGGGGATTGTGCTGCAGGAGTGCACAGCGCACACGATTCATTGTAACAAGCTGTCAGGACAGGGGATTGTGGTGCAGGAGTGCACAGCACACAGGATACACTATAACAAGCTATCAGGACTGGGGATTGTGCTGCAGGAGTGCACAGCACACAGGATACACTATAACAAGCTATCAGGACGGGGGATTGTGCTGCAGGAGTGCACAGCGCACACATTCATTGTAACAAGCTGTCAGGACGGGATTGTGGTGCAGGAGTGCACAGCACACAGGATACACTATAACAAGCTATCAGGATGGGGATTGTGCTGCAGGAGTGCACAGCGCACACGATTCATTGTAACAAGCTGTCAGGACGGGATTGTGGTGCAGGAGTGCACAGGATACACTATAACAAGCTGTCAGGACGGGATTGTGGTGCAGGAGTGCACAGCGCACAGGATACATTGTAAACAAGCTGTCAGGACGGGATTGTGGTGCACGAGTGCACAGCGCACAGGATACACTGTAACAAGCTGTCAGGATGGGGATTGTGGTGCAGGAGTGCAGAGTGCACAGGATACATTGTAACAAGCTGTCAGGACGGGATTGTGGTGCAGGAGTGCACAGTGCACAGGATACATTGTAACAAGCTGTCAGGATGGGGATTGTGGTGCAGGAGTGCACAGTGCACAGGATACACTGTAACAAGCTGTCAGGATGGGGATTGTGGTGCAGGAGTGCAGAGTGCACAGGATACATTGTAACAAGCTGTCAGGATGGGATTGTGGTGCAGGAGTGCACAGTGCACAGGATACATTGTAACAAGCTGTCAGGACGGGGGATTGTGGTGCAGGAGTGCACAGTGCACATGATACACTGTAACAAGCTGTCAGGACGGGATTGTGCTGCAGGAGTGCACAGTGCACATGATACACTGTAACAAGCTGTCAGGACGGGGGATTGTGCTGCAGGAGTGCACAATATACATGATACACTGTAACAAGCTGTCAGGATGGGATTGTGCTGCAGGAGTGCACAGTGCACATGATACACTGTAACAAGCTGTCAGGATGGGATTGTGGTGCAGGAGTGCACAGTGCACATGATACACTGTAACAAGCTGTCAGGATGGGGGATTGTGCTGCAGGAGTGCACAGTATACATGATACACTGTAACAAGCTGTCAGGATGGGATTGTGGTGCAGGAGTGCACAGTATACATGATACACTGTAACAAGCTGTCAGGATGGGATTGTGCTGCGGGAGTGCACAGTGCACATGATACACTGTAACAAGCTGTCAGGATGGGGGATTGTGCTGCAGGAGTGCACAGTATACATGATACACTGTAACAAGCTGTCAGGATGGGATTCTGGTGCAGGAGTGCACAGTGCACAGGATACACTGTAACAAGCTGTCAGGATGGGGATTGTGCTGCAGGAGTGCACAGTGCACATGATACACTGTAACAAGCTGTCAGGATGGGATTGTGCTGCAGGAGTGCACAGTGCACATGATACACTGTAACAAGCTGTCAGGATGGGGGAATGTGGTGCAGGAGTGCACAGTATACATGATACACTGTAACAAGCTGTCAGGACGGGATTGTGCTGCAGTAGTGCACAGTGCACATGATACACTGTAACAAGCTGTCAGGACGGGATTGTGCTGCAGGAGTGCACAGTGCACATGATACACTGTAACAAGCTGTCAGGATGGGATTGTGCTGCAGGAGTGCACAGTGCACATGATACACTGTAACAAGCTGTCAGGATGGGGGATTGTGGTGCAGGAGTGCACAGTATACATGATACACTGTAACAAGCTGTCAGGATGGGATTGTGCTGCAGGAGTGCACAGTGCACATGATATGTGTAGCCCTGGTACACAATACCAGGAGGATGAGTGGAGAGGTAACGGTTAAGGGCTCTCCATGATATCACGTACACTTCGGACACACCCAGCAGGGGTGTGGAGGGGGTGCTGAGTAGTCTGAGAAGAGTTCAGTCAGTGACTCGAAAGAGTTAGGAAGTGCAGTCTTTGTGCAGTTCAGAAAGTGGAGTCCAGTAAAGGTGAGCCAGTTCACCTCAGCCTGGTCAGAGCTGTGCCCCACTAGAGGACGGACTGAGACATCTGTTGAGAGTCTGAGCAAATCGAAGGGCATAGTGGAAGAGAACAGAAAAGTGCCATAGGTATAGAATACCTGCACATTGTTACCGGTCACTGGAGACCGAAGCATCACCATAGCTTCATGCATGGTGGTAGGAAACCCAGAGGCTTACCGGACCTTAGGTAACGGAAAGCAGCCCCTGAAGAGTCAGTACGTAACTGGGGTCAGGGAGAGTGAGAACCTTGAGTCAGTGCACGACAGGAATTGGAACTCAGCTCTCTCAGAAGAAGGCTCCAACCACAAAACTGACCGGGCAGCACAGCTTTGGAAAAGCTGGAGTTATAGAGGGAACTACGCTTTACGCTGGTTGGACTCTTCATCATTGGAAAGTAAAGGAGGCCCCTAACTTGCTTAGCCGTTGCCTCAAAGCTCATCCTCCATCAACCCCATCAGCCTCCCTGGGACCTGCCTGAACAACTTGAAGTAAAGGTATGGAAAGACGCTGATGTGTGAGACTGTGTTATTTGATTGCATTCCTGCACTACCCCATCATAACCATCGACCTGAGGGAAGAGTCCCACCTGTAGGGGACCCGACATCTAGCTGCCTCACCATCCCCTCAGAGACCTACAGCAGCGCTGGTACAAATTACCAGAGACTACAGGTGGCGTCACGAACTGTATATATATATCCCCTGTAAATATACCCCCCAACATACGCCTGACCGCCAGGGCCACAGACCGAGCCACCGCTACCTGTGACAATCCCATAGACTTCTACGGGCTCGGCTCTGAGTACCCCATTGCCCTGGAAACCCACAATTGTGGTGCGTGGTCGAGACATTTTGGCGTCACGAACAGGATACGAAACTTGCAGCATTGCGAGCCCTGTGTGCCTGTGGAGTGTTTTGGCGAAAAAGACTGTTGCTGTTGTTTGGCACCAAATACCGCCATATTTGCCGCCAGATTCGCGCCCTAAGGCGCTGGAGAAGAAGGTGGGCGTACCTGAAAGAGCGCGCAGAGTCTTGGACACGCCCCTGGCTCTGACTCATCGGCAGGTCCTGCAACAGGAAGTGAACGCTCTGACATCAGAGCGCCTGCGACGAAGGTCCTGTTCCCACTGCGGTGCCTGTGAAGTAGCAGCATCTGAAACCGGTAGGCTCCGTTTAACCGAGGGGGCGCTAAGATGTCACAACAACCGGCTGACAGTGCGGCCCCAGCCGGAGTCCCCAATCCCGCACCGCCTGGTATTGTAGCGCCAGATGGGGGTGCAGGTCCAGCACCCAGTCCGGTAGTCCCGATCATGCCACTAACGCTCCCATATATGCCTGGGGCGAAATGGCTTCCCCAGTACAGCGGTGAGCCAGGCACATTAGCAGGCTTCAAGCGGAAGTTATGCAGCATCCTAGAAATGTACTCCATGCCTGAGAGACAAAAGCTGCTGTGCTGATAGGGCAGCTAACTGGCGCTGCTGAGAGGGAAGTGGAGACTTGGGATACCGTTGATCAGGAGTCGGTACCTGCGATCTTCCTGAAGCTGCATGCCATATTTGAAGACCGCACAGAAACGGATCTCCGGATGGCCTTCTATCACTGTTCACAACAGCCAGGTGACAGCATCCGGGACTACGCTTGCCGACTACAAGGAGCCTGAGAGCTCTTAAGCAGGTTAATAATTTAAATGCTATTGATGAGAATAAAATGCTGAAAGAACAATTTATACAGGGATTGAGATCCCAAGAGGAACGCAGAACTGTAAACTGGTGGTCCTTAGATCATCCGGATGCTACCTTTGATGCCCTAAAAGACATGGCAATAAAAGGGCTGCGGCCCTGGGCAAACTTGAGGTGGCAACCCAACATCATCGGGCTGAAGTCACTCTGGAACCGGCAGTAAACCCCTTTTCCCCGTTAGTGGCCGAAGCCAAAGCGCAGGTGACCCCTCCTAGTGAATTGGATTGTCTGCGCTCAGAGGTGCGCCAGCTGACTAAAATCTGGCTGCTGTAATGAGTGCCCTGCAACTGCGGAAAGAGGAAGAAGGGAAGATCTTGTTAGCAGACTGCCCAGAAGACGTCCCGTGGATGCACCGGAGAAGAAAGAAGACGTCGCCCCCCCGGAGGAGGACAACGCCACCCCCAGGAGCGACCTCTGATCAACACCCTCCTCGTCGAGAGATCATCTGTTACCGATGCAACCGGAAAGGTCATCTGTCTCCACAGTGTCCTTTAAACGGGCAGAACCTGGGTCCGAGGGCCAACACCCAGGAGAATACCCGTCAGGCCCCCTAGACTGGAACCGCAGGTATGTGGGTGGGCGACCCTACCTGTCTATCATCTTAGATGGTATTGCAGTTCCGGCATTGTTAGACACTGGGTCCCAGGTGACCCTAATTCCTGATGCCCTCTATACTAAGTACTGGTCAATGGACAGTCTTAAACCCCCGAGCTCTGACTTTACCGTGTATGCTTCTAATGGTCTTCCTGTAGAAGTACTTGGGACAAAATGTGTAGATGTAAAGGTGGGCAGAGAGGAGTTGAAAGACCAGGGGCTTCTGGTAGTAAAGACTGTAAATGAGGAGAACGGTTTAAATATAATTTTGGGTACTAACATTATCGGTAATTGTTTGGGAGAAGTTGTGTTCTTGCTCCAACAGCTCGCTGAGATTGCCCGACCAAGGCAGAGAGGAGTAATCCAAAGAGAGATCCGGGCCCTGGTGTGTCAGCAGCAAGCGAAGCTTACAGACGGCGAAATTGGTAATGTACGGGTCACTGACTCGGATCCTATTGTGATACCCCAATGAGTGAAATGATCATTTGGTGCAGGGCAGCCATAGGTCTGAGAGGACAGAATTACCAAGCTGTAGTAGAACCCCACCATTCAGAACATAGACCTACACTTATGACTGCTAGAGGAGTAGTAGAAGTGGTGAATGGAAGAGTACCGGTACGGCTTCTCAATTGGGGAGATGATGAGGTAAACTTACCCCGTTATGCAACCATTGCTAAACTACATGCTGTTGACAATAATTCTATTCTCCCGGCTGAGTCCTTAGACTCCTGTCAAATAGCGGAGGACAATGACCCAGCAACTCAGGTGGCGGAATGGTGTCAGCAACTCCATGTTGGGACGGACACCACTCCCGCTCACCAGAAGCAAGGGGTATTACGGGTGGTGCAAGAGTACGCCCAAGTGTTTAGCAAGAATCCACTTGATTTTGGGATAATTAAGGGAGTACAACATCATATCCCTACAGGCAGTCATCCTCCCATCAAAGAGCGGTATAGGCCCATACCTCCAGCTCATTATCAGAAGGCTAAAGAAATGTTGCATGATATGAAGAAAGCTGGGGTGATAAGGGATAGTTGTAGCCCCTGGGCAGCCCCTCTAGTTCTGGTTAAAAAGAAAGATGGTAGTATGAGAATGTGTGTGGATTACAGGCAGGTGAACCGCATAACACACAAGGATGCATACCCGTTACCACGCATAGAGGAATCATTAGCTGCTCTGAAAACGGCTAACTACTTTTCTACCCTTGATCTGACTAGTGGTTACTGGCAAGTGGCTGTGGCTGAGGAGGATCGTGAGAAAACGGCTTTCACCACCCCAATGGGGCTCTGTGAGTTCGACAGAATGCCGTTTGGGCTCAGCAGTGCCCCAGGAACATTTCAGAGAGTGATGGAAAATTGTCTGGGACATCTCAATTTTGAAACCGTGCTGCTATACCTAGACGACGTCATCGTGTATTCCAAGACATATGAGGACCATCTGAAGCACCTGGCAGAAGTATTCGAGTCCCTGTCCAGGTACGGGATGAAATTAAAACCCTCAAAATGCCATCTACTCAAGCAGAAGGTACAATACTTGGGGCACATCGTCAGTTCGGAAGGAGTAGCGCCGGACCCAGAGAAAGTCACTGCCATCCAGAAGTGGCCGGAGCCGAAGAACCTTAAGGAAGTGCGACAGTTCCTGGGATTAACGGGTTACTACAGAAGGTTCGTGAAAGATTACACGAAGAAGGCAGCTCCTTTACAGGACCTCCTGGTAGGACAATCCTTAAAGAGCAGAAACCCTCCCTTTAATTGGGGTAAAGAACAGGCTGAAGCATTCCAAAAGATGAAAGAGATCCTTACAGGTGATGAGATCTTAACCTATCCTGATTACAGCCAACCGTTCCTGTTGTACACCGACGCCAGTAATGAAGGGTTGGGAGCAGTTCTCAGTCAGAAGCAGAATGGCCAAGAAAAAGTCATCGCATATGCCAGCAGAAAACTCAGGCCAACTGAAAGGAATCCGGAAAATTATAGCAGCTTCAAGCTGGAGTTTCTGGCGCTGGTCTGGGCCATTACTGAAAGATTTAAGCACTATCTGGCCTCCAATAAGTTCACGGCGTACACAGACAACAACCCTTTAACGCACCTGGAAACCGCCAAGCTGGGTGCCATGGAGCAGCGATGGATGGCTCGGTTGTCCAATTACCAGTTTACTATCAAGTACCGTGCAGGTCGAAAGAATGCTAATGCTGACGCATTGTCCCGAATGCCGCATGACTCTGATACGGAAGAAGAATCGGACGACCTGGAAGAAATTGAGCTACCTGCGTTCCATCGAAATGGGGTAGTCCACGAGCATCGAGTCAACAGAAAGCAGTATGGTGCAACATTAAATCCTTTACCCATCACAGCTGGAAAGAGACTCAGGACAGTGATCCAGTGGTCAGCCGCATCAAGGAGTTGTTAAGACAGGAAGGCTCCTCTTTGGAAAAGGATGCACCTATGTCAGCCAAGCTCCTGTGGAACGAGAAAAGCAGGTTGTTCCTATACCGTGAGAAGTTGTGCAGGAGATACGTCAACCCCAGAACCCATGAGATGGTCTGGCAAATCGTGGTCCCCAAGGCAGACGTCCCAATGGTGTTGGAAGCATACCACGATCAAGCAGGACACTTTGGCTGGAGAAAGCTGGAGACCCTGTTGAGATGCCGGTTCTACTGGGTAGGGATGCGCAGCTCCATCGAGAGGTGGTGTCGGAACTGTGGACCCTGTGGTCTCAGAAGAAAGGACTACGGTAGTCAGAAGGCACCCCTGCAACCTATCCGGACGACTCGTCCCTTGGAGATTGTGGCCCTGGACCATGTCAAATTGTCGCCAAGTAGATCTGGATACTCATACGCCTTGACCATGGTGGACCATTACTCCAGATTTCTGGTGGTTGTTCCAGTTAAGGATCAGACCGCAGTGACGGCCGCGAAAACCTTTCAAGCAAGTTTCTGCAGACCGCATGGGTATCCGGAGCAAGTATTAACCGATCAAGGACCTGCTTTCGAAGCTGATTTATTCAAGGAATTCTGTCACATGTACGGGTGCAAGAAAATTAGAACAACGCCATACCACCCTCAAACCAACGGTCTTTGCGAGAAAATGAACCATATTGTCCTTGATTTGTTGAGATCCATACCGTTGGAAGACAGGAATCGATGGCCGGACTTACTACCTGATTTGGTTGATTTGTATAACCATATACCTGTAAGTTCTACTAACTGCACTCCAGCCTATCTTATGAGAGCAAGGCCCGGAAGACTACCAATGGATTTAGAACTTGGAGTAGTAGAACCGGAGGCAGACGACGCCGTTGAAAATTGGGACACAAATCGGCAAGAGCAGTACAGAAGAGTGCAAATCTGTGTGGAGGAAAGTCTCAACAAGGCACGGGAGAAACAGGAAGATATTTACAACAGAAATGCTCCTGCCAAGCCTTTGATGCCTGGAGAAGTGGTATTAAAAAGAAAAAGGAAAATGCACAAATTGGATAACCAGTGGGAGCAAGAACCCTACGTCGTACAAGATTCTAAATATGACAACAGAAAAGTTTGTATCATCAGTAAGGACGGAGGAAGAACAATAACCACTGTGTCCAGAGACCATTTGAAATTGTGTACAGAACCCTTAAAGCGTTGTGAAAAGAACCCTGTCATCAATCAAGAAGAAAGGAAGGAAGAGGTCATACACACGGATCTGGGAGATTTTCCTGCGGATTGGCCCAGACTGGGAGATGCTGTAATAATTCCAGTATTGCAGTTTTATCAGCCACCAGAGGAAGTTCTACCTCCAGTTATGCCCGTGGTACCAGTTGAGCCAGTTCAGGAGTTACCCATTCCAGCAACACCTCAACCTATGGAATCTCAAGAAGGATCATCTGAAGCAGCGCCCCATACTATGGGATCCCCTGGTGAAGCTGACTCACACCGCCCAGCCATCAGTACGCTTGCCAGATCCATAGAAAGATTGAGGCAGTTCTATAGTTTGCCGTTACGTAGTGCAGACAGATCGCAACTTAATATACCTGAAGCTACTCCACGTAGATCAGAGCGAATCACAAAAGGGAAGATACCCATTCGATACCAGCAGTAATTATAACAAATTAATGTGAATATTGTAAAAAGTATATATATAAATGTGTCTTTTCCTTATGGTGTTTTACAATGGACTTCGAGGCTGAGGACTGAGCCAGCCCAAAAACTGTATCTTGTAAATAGTTGCACTAAGGTGCCTTTTAATGGTTTCACACGAAGCCTTGACTTACCTCTGAACATAAAACCCGTGTGGTGAGGCACTGAGTGAGGTCTGCATTCGGATGTCCTGCAGCCCACCCAGGACCCACGTTGAAGGTTTGGTGCGGGTCCTTCACAAGAATCTTGCCGTTTATTTATGAACATGTTTATTTAATATTTCGTATTTTTTTCTATATTCAATGTGTTGTTAGCAACGTTCAAGACATCCTTACCTCCCGGATGGGACGAATTAATGTTTAATGTTGATGTTTAATGCATAAACAAAAATGTCTCTTGTATTTCACAGCCCGGGAGTGCTGTCGTTTACCATGGGGGAATGTGTAGCCCTGGTACACAATACCAGGAGGATGAGTGGAGAGGTAACGGTTAAGGGCTCTCCATGATATCACGTACACTTCGGACACACCCAGCAGGGGTGTGGAGGGGAGTGCTGAGTAGTCTGAGAAGAGTTCAGTCAGTGACTCGAAAGAGTTAGGAAGTGCAGTCTTTGTGCAGTTCAGAAAGTGGAGTCCAGTAAAGGTGAGCCAGTTCACCTCAGCCTGGTCAGAGCTGTGCCCCACTAGAGGACGGACTGAGACATCTGTTGAGAGTCTGAGCAAATCGAAGGGCATAGTGGAAGAGAACAGAAAAGTGCCATAGGTATAGAATACCTGCACATTGTTACCGGTCACTGGAGACCGAAGCATCACCATAGCTTCATGCATGGTGGTAGGAAACCCAGAGGCTTACCGGACCTTAGGTAACGGAAAGCAGCCCCTGAAGAGTCAGTACGTAACTGGGGTCAGGGAGAGTGAGAACCTTGAGTCAGTGCACGACAGGAATTGGAACTCAGCTCTCTCAGAAGAAGGCTCCAACCACAAAACTGACCGGGCAGCACAGCTTTGGAAAAGCTGGAGTTATAGAGGGAACTACGCTTTACGCTGGTTGGACTCTTCATCATTGGAAAGTAAAGGAGGCCCCTAACTTGCTTAGCCGTTGCCTCAAAGCTCATCCTCCATCAACCCCATCAGCCTCCCTGGGACCTGCCTGAACAACTTGAAGTAAAGGTATGGAAAGACGCTGATGTGTGAGACTGTGTTATTTGATTGCATTCCTGCACTACCCCATCATAACCATCGACCTGAGGGAAGAGTCCCACCTGTAGGGGACCCGACATCTAGCTGCCTCACCATCCCCTCAGAGACCTACAGCAGCGCTGGTACAAATTACCAGAGACTACAGGTGGCGTCACGAACTGTATATATATATCCCCTGTAAATATACCCCCCAACATACGCCTGACCGCCAGGGCCACAGACCGAGCCACCGCTACCTGTGACAATCCCATAGACTTCTACGGGCTCGGCTCTGAGTACCCCATTGCCCTGGAAACCCACAATTGTGGTGCGTGGTCGAGACAGATACACTGTAACAAGCTGTCAGGATGGGGGATTGTGGTGCAGGAGTGCACAGTATACATGATACACTGTAACAAGCTGTCAGGATGGGATTGTGGTGCAGGAGTGCACAGTGCACATGATACACTGTAACAAGCTGTCAGGATGGGGAATTGTGGTGCAGGAGTGCACAGTATACATGATACACTGTAACAAGCTGTCAGGATGGGATTGTGCTGCAGGAGTGCACAGTGCACATGATACACTGTAACAAGCTGTCAGGATGGGGGATTGTGGTGCAGGAGTGCACAGTATACATGATACACTGTAACAAGCTGTCAGGACGGGATTGTGCTGCAGGAGTGCACAGTATACATGATACACTGTAACAAGCTGTCAGGATGGGGGATTGTGCTGCAGGAGTGCACATGATACACTGTAACAAGCTATCAGGATGGGGGATTGTGCTGCAGGAGTGCACAGTGCACATGATACACTGTAACAAGCTGTCAGGATGGGGGATTGTGGTGCAGGAGTGCACAGGATACATTGTAACAAGCTGTCAGGATGGGGGATTGTGGTGCAGGAGTGCACAGTGCACATGATACACTGTAACAAGCTGTCAGGATGGGGGATTGTGGTGCAGGAGTGCACAGTATACATGATACACTGTAACAAGCTGTCAGGATGGGATTGTGCTGCAGGAGTGCACAGTATACATGATACACTGTAACAAGCTGTCAGGATGGGATTGTGGTGCAGGAGTGCACAGTACATGATACACTGTAACAAGCTGTCAGGATGGGATTGTGGTGCAGGAGTGCACAGATACACTGTAACAAGCTGTCAGGATGGGGATTGTGCTGCAGGAGTGCACAGTATACATGATACACTGTAACAAGCTGTCAGGATGGGATTGTGCTGCAGGAGTGCACAGTGCACATGATACACTGTAACAAGCTGTAAGGATGGGGATTGTGGTGCAGGAGTGCAATACATGATACACTGTAACAAGCTGTCAGGATGGGATTGTGCTGCAGGAGTGCACAGTCACATGATACACTGTAACAAGCTGTAAGGATGGGGATTGTGGTGCAGGAGTGCGCAGTAACATGATACACTGTAACAAGCTGTCAGGATGGGATTGTGCTGCAGGAGTGCACAGTCACATGATACACTGTAACAAGCTGTCAGGACAGGGATTGTGCTGCAGGAGTGCACAGTGCACATGATACACTGTAACAAGCTGTCAGGACAGGGATTGGTGCAGGAGTGCACAGTACTGATACACTGTAACAAGCTGTCAGGATGGGATTGTGTGCAGGAGTGCACAGTATACATGATACACTGTAACAAGCTGTCAGGATGGGATTGTGGCAGGAGTGCACAGTGCACATGATACACTGTAACAAGCTGTCAGGATGGGATTGTGGGCAGGAGTGCACAGATACACTGTAACAAGCTGTCAGGAAGGGATTGTGCTGCAGGAGTGCACAGTATACATGATACACTGTAACAAGCTGTCAGGATGGGATTGTGCTGCAGGAGTGCACAGTGCACATGATACACTGTAACAAGCTGTCAGGATGGATTGTGTGCAGGAGTGCACAGTTACATGATACACTGTAACAAGCTGTCAGGATGGATTGTGCTGCAGGAGTGCACAGTGCACATGATACACTGTAACAAGCTGTCAGGATGGGATTGTGGTGCAGGAGTGCACAGTTACATGATACACTGTAACAAGCTGTCAGGATGGGATTGTGGTGCAGGAGTGCACAGTATACACTGTAACAAGCTGTCAGGATGGGATTGTGGTGCAGGAAGTGCACAGATACATGTAACAAGCTGTCAGGATGGGATTGTGCTGCAGGAGTGCACAGTGCACATGATACACTGTAACAAGCTGTCAGGAGGGATTGTGTGCAGGAGTGCACAGTGATACACTGTAACAAGCTGTCAGGAGGGGGATTGTGTGCAGGAGTGCACAGTGCACATGATACACTGTAACAAGCTGTCAGGATGGGATTGTGGTGCAGAGTGCACAGTATACATGATACACTGTAACAAGCTGTCAGGATGGGATTGTGGTGCAGGAGTGCACAGCACAGTACACTGTAACAAGCTGTCAGGATGGGATTTGTGCAGGAGTGCACATGATACACTGTAACAAGCTGTCAGGACGGATTGTGGTGCAGGAGTGCACAGTTACAATACACTGTAACAAGCTGTCAGGATGGGATTGTGCTGCAGAGTGCACAGTGCACATGATACACTGTAACAAGCTGTCAGGATGGGATTGTGGTGCAGGAGTGCACAGTAACATGATACACTGTAACAAGCTGTCAGGATGGGATTGTGGTGCAGGAGTGCACAGGACATGATACACTGTAACAAGCTGTCAGGATGGGATTGTGGTGCAGGAGTGCACAGGCACATGATACACTGTAACAAGCTGTCAGGATGGGATTGTGGTGCAGGAGTGCAATACATGATACACTGTAACAAGCTGTCAGGATGGGATTGTGGTGCAGGAGTGCACAGTGCACATGATACACTGTAACAAGCTGTCAGGATGGGGATTGTGGTGCAGGAGTGCACAGTGCACAGGATACACTGTAACAAGCTGTCAGGATGGGGATTGTGGTGCAGGAGTGCAGATGCACAGATACATGTAACAAGCTGTCAGGATGGGATTGTGGTGCAGGAGTGCACAGTGAAGATACACTGTAACAAGCTGTCAGGATGGGATTGTGGTGCAGGAGTGCACAGTGCACATGATACACTGTAACAAGCTGTCAGGATGGGATTGTGTGCAGGAGTGCACAGTGCACATGATACACTGTAACAAGCTGTCAGGATGGGGGATTGTGCTGCAGGAGTGCACATATACATGATACACTGTAACAAGCTGTCAGGATGGGATTGTGTGCGAGTGCACAGTGCACATGATACCTGTACAAGCCGGGGGGTTGTGTCAGAGCACAGTGCACATGATACACTGTAACAAGCTGTCAGGATGGGATTGTGCTGCAGGAGTGCACAGTGACATGATACACTGTAACAAGCTGTCAGGATGGGATTGTGTGCAGGAGTGCACAGTAACATGATACACTGTAACAAGCTGTCAGGATGGGATTGTGGTGCAGGAGTGCACAGTAACATGATACACTGTAACAGCTGTCAGGATGGGATTGTGGTGCAGAGTGCACAGATCAATGATACACTGTAACAAGCTGTCAGGATGGGGATTGTGTGCAGAGTGCACAGTACATGATACACTGTAACAAGCTGTCAGGATGGGATTGTGGTGCAGGATGCACAGTAATACACTGTAACAAGCTGTCAGGATGGGATTGTGGTGCAGGAGTGCACAGTAATGATACACTGTAACAAGCTGTCAGGATGGGATTGTGGTGCAGGAGTGCACAGTGCACATGATACACTGTAACAAGCTGTCAGGATGGGGGATTGTGGTGCAGGAGTGCACAGTTAATACACTGTAACAAGCTGTCAGGATGGGGATTGTGTGCAGGAGTGCACAGTGCACATGATACACTGTAACAAGCTGTCAGGATGGGATTGTGGTGCAGGAGTGCACAGTACATGATACACTGTAACAAGCTGTCAGGATGGGGATTGTGTGCAGGATGCACAGTGCACATGATACACTGTAACAAGCTGTCAGGATGGGATTGTGGTGCAGGAGTGCACAGTGCACATGATACACTGTAACAAGCTGTCAGGATGGGGATTGTGTGCAGGGTGCAAAAAAAAAAAAAAAAAAAAAAAAAAAAAAAAAAAAAAAAAAAAAAAAAAAAAAAAAAAAAAAAAAAAAAAAAAAAAAAAAAAAAAAAAAAAAAAAAAAAAAAAAAAAAAAAAAAAAAAAAAAAAAAAAAAAAAAAAAAAAAAAAAAAAAAAAAAAAAAAAAAAAAAAAAAAAAAAAAAAAAAAAAAAAGGGGGGGGGGGGGGGGGGGGGGGGGGGGGGGGGGGGGGGGGGGGGGGGGGGGGGGGGGGGGGGGGGGGGGGGGGGGGGGGGGGGGGGGGGGGGGGGGGGGGGGGGGGGGGGGGGGGGGGGGGGGGGGGGGGGGGGGGGGGGGGGGGGGGGGGGGGGGGGGGGGGGGGGGGGGGGGGGGGGGGGGGGGGGGGGGGGGGGGGGGGGGGGGGGGGGGGGGGGGGGGGGGGGGGGGGGGGGGAGGAGTGCACAGTAACATGATTACACTGTAACAAGCTGTCAGGATGGGATTGTGTGCAGGAGTGCACAGTGCACATGATACACTGTAACAAGCTGTCAGGACTGGGGATTGTGCTGCAGGAGTGCACAGTCACATGATACACTTAACAAGCTGTCAGGATGGGATTGTGTGCAGGAGTGCACAGTGCACATGATACACTGTAACAAGCTGTCAGGATGGGATTGTGCTGCAGGAGTGCACAGTGCACATGATACACTGTAACAAGCTGTCAGTGAGGGGATTGTGCTGCAGGAGTGCACAGTTACATGATACACTGTAACAAGCTGTCAGGATGGGATTGTGGTGCAGGAGTGCACAGTGCACATGATACACTGTAACAAGCTGTCAGGATGGGGATTGTGGTGCAGGAGTGCACAGTAACATGATACACTGTAACAAGCTGTCAGGATGGGATTGTGTGCAGGAGTGCACAGTGCACATGATACACTGTAACAAGCTGTCAGGATGGGGATTGTGGTGCAGGAGTGCCAGTGCACATGATACACTGTAACAAGCTGTCAGGATGGGATTGTGCTGCAGGAGTGCACAGTGCACATGATACACTGTAACAAGCTGTCAGGATGGGGATTGTGGTGCAGGAGTGCACAGTGCACATGATACACTGTAACAAGCTGTCAGGATGGGGATTGTGGTGCAGGAGTGCACAGTGACATGATACACTGTAACAAGCTGTCAGGATGGGATTGTGGTGCAGGAGTGCACAGTACATGATACACTGTAACAAGCTGTCAGGTGGGATTGTGGTGCAGGAGTGCACAGTGCACATGATACACTGTAACAAGCTGTCAGGATGGGATTGTGGTGCAGGAGTGCACAGTGCAATGATACACTGTAACAAGCTGTCAGGATGGGGGATTGTGTGCAGGAGTGCACAGTATACATGATACACTGTAACAAGCTGTCAGGATGGGATTGTGGCTGCAGGAGTGCACAGTGCACATGATACACTGTAACAAGCTGTCAGGATGGGATTGTGGTGCAGGAGTGCACAGTATACATGATACACTGTAACAAGCTGTCAGGATGGGATTGTGCTGCAGGAGTGCACAGTGCACATGATACTCTGTAACAAGCTGTCAGGATGGGGGATTGTGCTGCAGGAGTGCACAGTATACATGATACACTGTAACAAGCTGTCAGGATGGGATTGTGCTGCAGGAGTGCACAGTGACATGATACACTGTAACAAGCTGTCAGGATGGGATTGTGCTGCAGGAGTGCACAGTGCACATGATACACTGTAACAAGCTGTCAGGATGGGATTGTGGTGCAGGAGTGCACAGTATACATGGTACACTGTAACAAGCTGTCAGGATGGGATTGTGGTGCAGGAGTGCACAGTATACACTGTAACAAGCTGTCAGGATGGGGGATTGTGGTGCAGGAGTGCACAGTATACATTGTAACAAACAATATATACTTAGTGTTTAGTTCTTGAGAATGGTAAAAAACAAAACTCAAAGTTAAATTAAGTGCTGGTGATGCTTTTATTATTTGTGTCACCCTTATTTTTCCATAGAGTGCAAGCTCTTAGGAGCAGGGCTCCCTGTAATGTCTGATTTCCTATCTAGGGGTACTTGATTTCCTTGTATTGCTAATAAGACCCCGGTAGCATTGCTGACATTACACATGAAGGTGCCCGCTCTGATGACGTCTCCTCCAGAGACCGCTGGCATCAGGAGCAGATAGCTGAATTAATTAACAATTACTGGCATCTGTGCACAGAGAAACACCAGGGAAATGGATCAAATCAGCGAGCGGAACTACAGCAATCAGTAACGTGATGCCTTGCCGAGGCTCAGACGGGCCGCGCCGCCATCTACAGATTCTGTATCTGTGCACAAGTGATGCTATGCAGTCTCTATAAGGCACCATAAGTGAATTCTATAGGAAAGGAGGTGGAAGGTGCCGAGGAGCCCACACAACGTTACACCACCGTCAGCCATCTGTGGTGTCCACGAGCCCTCAAACTCTGCCTCCACAGAAGATGGCAGTGCCTTTACGATAGACGTCATGTGTATGGATGGAGAGATAAACCATGTTCCCACTTGCAAAAATTCAGCTTTTTTTCCACGCTGATTTTTTTTTTCTGCAGGTGTCCGTCCAAAGGAATCAATAGCATTCTGCGGATTATTGCAGTTTATTTTATTGCATCTTCCCCATTTTTTATGAGTTTTTGGTCAATTTTATGTGCAATTTTTATGTGTTTTTCAATGCAGAAATGCTTGGATTTTGGGCAGATTTGATGCTTTATGCGATTTAATGCAGAATGTTGATATGGGCAATTGATGCATTTATGCATTTTAATGCAGAAATACTTGGATTTTGGGGCAGATTTAATACAATTTTTATGCATTTTTCAGTGCAGAAATGCTTGGATTTTGGTGCATATTTGATGCATTTCTTAGTGCAGAAATACTTGGATTTTGGTGTATATTTGATGCTTTTTTATGCGGTTTTTAGTGCAGAAATACTTGGATTTTGGTGCAGACTTGATACAATTTTTATCTGTTTTTCAGTGCAGAAATGCTTGGATTTTGGTGCAGATTTGATGCATTTTTTATGCGTTTTTTAGTGCAGAAATACTTGGATTTTGGTGCAGACTGAATACAATTTTTATGCGTTTTTCAGTGCAGAAATGCTTGGATTTTGGTGCAGATTTGATGCATTTTCTATGCGGTTTGGATTTTTCACTTAGATTTTAAAAAAGTGCAGTTATGTTTGTATTTTTTCTGGATCTCTTTAAAAAAAAAGTGGGAAAATTCCTAAAACCGCACATTTCAACAGACACAAAGAAATGGGAATAATGTAGCATTTACTCCAAGTGCGAACATGGCCTTATTGTAACAGATCTGACTCCAATATCCCCTAAGAAATGCTTCACATACTCCCTAAACAGTCTTTGATGCAGATTTTGTAGCCTTTGAATCCTTGTCTATAACCTCTGTGTGATCTTGACGGTTTGTGATGAGTCTTTGCTCACACGATGCATTTTTGTTTGTTTTTAGCTGCGATTTTCTGACATCGGTACATACGCATTGTATGAACATGGCTCACTACCCTCTCCCTATCTAAAAGTCCTTTATAAATGCGCCACAAAGTGTTGAGATTACTAGAATGAGCGGAGTTTTCCTTTAAGTACCATGTTACTATGTATCACATAATGGTTTTTAGATACTTGAGACGGAATCGCTCCAGATCCTTCACAATATTTTAATTCCTCGTCTATTAGAAGCAACTGAGTGCAACCTGGACTGTAATTACCCCCTTGGAATAATCCGCCCTCCCCCGCTTCTTGGATGTATGATGAATGGCGCCTCCATTATAAGTCCGGATGTCGGAGTTCGATGAGATGGATAGGTCGCAGATCTGAGCTATTGCTTAATTAAATAGAAAAATTACATTTTGCAGATGATTTACTCCACATTAACCTGGTGATGACCCCTGACTATTTATAGGGAGGATCCATTCTATCAGCGCGCTGAAACTTGTGCAACTTGTCTTCTGCATGTCCTGGATACACAGGTTGTAGAACACACGGATTTCAGAAGACATTGATACTTTGAAAAGGGATCAAAGGTGCACGGCAACAGTCCACATTATAACCGGCACTCACATCTTCTTAAAATAATTGCTTTATTGATCCAGTGGTATAAAAGGGTCAAAAAATGGTTGAAAGTTAAAAAGGCAGAAAAGAAATATAAAAAGAACATGTTTCAGACCTGCACGGTCCTTTGTCAAGCCTCAAGGTCTGAGACATGTTGCCTGGGAGCGCAGCGGATATTTCTTTTCTGACTTTTTAATTTTTGTGCTGTTGTGTTTGTCCATTTTTTGCGCCTTTTATACCACTGGATCAATAAAGCAATTCTTTTAAGAAGATGTGAGTGCCGGCTCCTGTTTGGACTTTTGCTACTGTTGAAAATCGTGCCAAAATTTCTCAACTTTGGACGCGTAAACCCTGATTTATCAAGATTTGGCATTTCGCCTGGTGTAAGATGTGTGCGCCTCTTTGATGAATTTGGCTGCTCGTCTTTCAGCTGCCGTGTACCATAAAAATATTACTCCAACTAAAGAACGGAGGGTTTATGCCGTCATTTACGCCACTTTTATCGTGCAACTTTTGATAAAATTGTCGGGTGTGATTGGCCATGCTCCGGACACTTTTCAAAACATTGGACTGCCGTAAAGATGGAAATACTGGTCCAACTTCAAGCCCTTTGCGGACAGAATTGTGGCCAGAACTTCTTGATGGATCGCGGTGTAAGACTATTGGGGATTTTGCAGCTCATTCAAAAAAGGGTATCAGGATGGGTGTAAATTCAATGAAACGGGTGTTGCTTAAAATGTGCAACAAATTGTGCCAAAGTTCAGACAAGTTGCAAAAGTTAGATAAAAGTGTCTAAAGTTGTGCTAAAGTTCATCATCCGGGGCAGGAGCCAATGTGAAAAATCTGGACCATTTTTGGACTGTATAAGTTTTCTCTAGACTGGATTCGTAAGGGCTTTGTGCACACAGAGAGGAAGGTGACCCTCCTTCTTTTTGGAGAGTTTATGGAACAGATTTTTTGTTTACTGAAGCAATTTTGAAGATTATTTCAAGAGTTTTGGAAAAGTTTTTTTTTCTTTTTTTTTCAGCCTTTTCATTAGACAATGCTTACCTTGGAGTGTTTTCCATTAGGAGCCGACATGCACTTTTTTTTTCCTCCACCAAAACCTCAAATCAAAAGATTGAACACATGAACAGTAAAGTGGTTTTACAATAAAAAATGAATGCAAAGAATCTTTTAAGTGTATTTTTAGTGCTTTTTCAGGCATAAATCCCCTCTGTGTGTACAAAGCCTAAGTTTGTTCTGTATATTGGCGGTACTACTATTAGTACATCTCTAACATTGTGCTAAGGGTTTGTGCACAGTCTTTTTGCAGAGTTTTTGGAGCAGAAACTCCAACTTTTTGAGATTTTCTGCTGCTAAAAGCTTCAGTGTGCACAAACCCTAATACCGTCACCCCATTATCCCCCCAATTATTATTTAACTTTAGGCTAGTTTTTCACCTTTTCTTTACTATCTTGGCTTATGTCTCCAAGTCAAAAAAAAGTCCCCCAATCTGAGTAGGAGATGTAGGTAAGAATCATCCACTACACTGCTCAAAAACAATAAAGGGAACACTCAAATAACACATCCTAGATCTAAATGAATGAAATATTCTCATTGAATACTTTGTTCTGTATAAAGTTGAATGTGCTGACAACAAAATCACACAAAAATCATCAATTATGTCCTTAAAACAAGTCAAAATGATGCTCAGTATTGTGTGTGGCCTCCACGTGCCTGTATGACCTCCCTGCAACACCTGGGCATGCTCCTGATGAGGTTGCAGATGTTTTCCTGAGGGATCTCCTCCCAGACCTGGACTAAAGCATTCGTCAACTCCTGGACAGTCTGTGGTGCAACTTGATGTTGGTGGATGGAGCGAGACATGATGTCCCAGATGTGCTCAATCGGATTCAGGTCTGGGAACGGGCGGGCCAGTTCATAGCTTCAATGCCTTCATCTCGCAGGAACTGCTGACACATTCCAGCCATGAGGTCTGGCATTGTCCTGCATTAGGAGGAACCCAGGGCCAACCGCACCAGCATATGGTCTCACAAGGGGTCTGAGGATCTCATCTCGATACCTAATGGCAGTCAGGCTACCTCTGGCGAGCACATAGAGGGCTGTACGGCCCTCCGAAGAAATGCCACCCCACACCATTACTGACCCACTGCCAAACCGGTCATGCTGAAGGATATGCAGGCAGATCGCTCTCCACGGCGTCTCCAGACTCTCTCACGTCTGTCACATGCTCAGTGTGAACTTGCTTTCATCTGTGAAGAGCACAGGGCGCCAGTAGCGAATTTGCCAATCCTGGTGTTCTGTGACAAATGCCAAGCGCCCTGCACGGTGTTGGGCTGTGAGCACACCCCCCATCTGTGGACGTCGGGCACTCAGACCATCCTAATGGAGTCAGTTTCTAACCATTTGTGCAGACACATGTGTTATGATATGGTAGCCGAGGAGGACAGTAACAAAAATAGCCAAGGCAGCCAGTCACCCAGAGAGGTTGGTAACTGCCCGGAGTAGCGCCCCAAGGAATAGGTAGCCCCCACACATATATTGGTGGTGAGACAAGATGAAATACAAATGCAGGCAGAAAATAGAGTAAGCAAACACTGGGGCCCAAAATAGTCTAGATAGGACAGGACAGAAAAGAATACTTTCTGCAATTCAGCAAAACTCTAGGAAAAATTCCAACACTTCTGATTCCAAAAAATACTGAGACCACACGAACTCTCCCCACTATATCAGAACTCTGGTGTGAACAGGTAGCTACCCAGCAGCCACTGAAATAACAGGGACTGAACAAATGCCCCGAGATAACTGAGAAACAGAGACCAGCACAGGCCCCAGCAGGGTGACCCAGCTGACCTCACTCAGAAGGCAGAAAAACAAAAGAAAACAAAACCACAGAAACAAGCAAAAAATAGCTTATCTGAAAGTTGCAGGAGACCGCAGCAAGCTGACTTCCAAACTGGACCAGGAAGAGACAACTAATCACCGGCGAGGATCATGGGAAAGTTACTCCCTTAAATCTCAACAGTTATCACTCCCAGGTTGCCAATCATCCACAGCTGAAGGGCCTCTGTCCGTCAAGGCAGCTTCATTAATATCAACAGCCACCAGAGGGAGCCCCAACTCAGAATCCAGAACATTCACAACACACATGCACATTTGTTGTCTGCTGGAGGTCATTTTGCAGGGCTCTGGCAGTGCTCCTCCTGTTCCTCCTTGCACAAAGGCGGAGGTAGCGGTCCTGCTGCTGGGTTGTTGCCCTCCTACGGCCCCCTCCACGTCTCCTGGTGTACTGGCCTGTCTCCTGGTAGCGCCTCCAGCCTCTGGACACTATGCTGACAGACACAACAAACCTTCTTGCCACAGCTCACATTGATGTGCCATCCTGGATGAGCTGCACTACCTGAGCCACTTGTGTGGGTTGTAGAGTCCGTCTCATGCTACCACGAGTGTGAAAGCACAACCAACATTCAAAAGTGACCAAAACATCAGCCAGAAAGCATTGGTACTGAGATGAGGTCTGTGGTCCCCACCTGCAGAACCACTCCTTTATTGAGCGTGTCTTGATAATTTCCAATAATTTCCATCTGTTGTCTATTCCATTTGCACAACAGCATGTGAAATTGATTGTCAATCAGTGTTGCTTCCTAAGTGGACAGTTTAATTTCACAGAAGTTTGATTTACTTGGAGTTATATTCTGTTGTTTAAGTGTTCCCTTTATTTTTTTAAGCAGTGTAAATTTATCTCACAAGGTATTTCCTTCACTGATACATTGGAACAACACGTGTAGGACTAATATGGATTTACGACTCGTGCAGACACACAATTGTGACAGCAAGAAGAGGTTTTTAAAAGTGCGGAAAAATTGAAAAACAAAAGTGGCTGCACTTGGAGGTCCTATAGACAAGAAATGGAGGCAAACCTCGACCTCTCTCCGCTCCACGCCGCTGTGGATTTACAGAGTCTCAGTCCCGGATTCAAATCTGGACTTTTGCTACAATTTGCGCTAATTTGCCTCATTGATAATAAATTTATTGCCCTGATGATTAGTTCAAGCCTCTTTACTTGTGACCTTTCCAAAAGTGAAAAATTGCCAATTTTAAAAAGTTTTAAAATAGTTTCCAAAAGGGCACAAAAGTTTTACAAAAGTTGGCGTTACTGAGCCTCTTTTTTTCCCGCAGGAGAGAACCTGATCGGCCTGAAATGAGGTTATAGTCTAGGACGTTGGCGCAGAGCGGCGTGACCTTCTCCTGGGACTCTGCCAACTCTTTGCCGACCTTGGGAGCCCTGCCAGTCATGGCGTCCGCCGCTCTCTACCGACCGAGCGAGTCTCATACCGCACAACATTCTGTCAGTGATTCTAATTAACCTCAAGGTGAAGTTCGATCGCTCCGGAGAGAAGTCTTGTGTCTGACAAGTGTAAATATCACTTTCATGTCAGTAACAAATGGCGCGCAGGATTGTGCCAGCGCAGCAATGACGGCCGGCCTCCGCAAGGACCGCTGCGTGGGACAATCGCTGCTTTATTATATGAGCAGAAAGTTGGGATCCTTGTAAGATAAATGAGAATTACCTGGAGGTTAATTTGGAGAATGACCTGAGACCGCGCAATATACGGGATTCCTATACTACGGCTTATTTCTTCCTTCAGTTGCAACTCTAAGGCCGGCGTCACACACAACGACAAAAAATCGGTCCGTTTTAGACGGTCGATTGTCGGATCAAAATGCAAACATCACACATCCGCCTGGCATCCGATTTTCCTTCAAAGATGCGATTTAGTCGCATGTGTGTGTACCTTGTAACATCCGATTTTCATCCGACTTGCGAGAATTTCTCGCAGGCTTGCAAAACTGACATATAATGGATCCAAAAGAATAGTATTTCAATCACAAAAAAAAGAATAGATATATACACATAGAACACATATATATATATATAATATCATGTCATTGTGACATGTATATATACATATATTTATAGTTCCTAGACTTCTACATACTGTTATAGCCGCTAATTCAAGGTGTAAATTCGTTGAAAAAAAATGCGTGGGCTCCCGCTGTATTTTCTCCACCAGACAGACAAAGCAAGTGAGTGGGGGCAGATAATAACAGCCTAGGGAGGGTACATTTTTTTGGTGCCCCCCCTGGCTACTAACATCTGCCCCCAGACACCCCAGAAAGGGCAAATCTATAATTAGATTCGCCCTTTCTGGCACTTTGCCCGTCTATTCCCATTGCCCTGTAGCGGTGGCGAATGGGTTAATAATCTCACCTTAATGTCACCTTAGTATTGAAAGGTGACCTTAAGGCAGGTTAATAATTGAGAGCTGTCAATTAGACAACTATCAATTATTAATCCTATTGTATGATAGAAAAATCAAACACACACAGTTTAATAAAAAAGAAATTTAATGAAATAATCACACAGTTTTTGACAATATTTTATTTTCCTGCTAAAACCATTTCCTGTAATAAAAATAAATAAAAAAGCAAAATGATTCTTACCAATCCGATGTACAGTCAGGTCCCACGGTGTAATCCATCAGAAAGGGTTAACAGGTTACAGGTCGCAGAGAGCTAATAATGCTGTCTCAGACCTGTATTCCCCTGAATGAATAAGTTACTCTCCCAGCGAAAGGAGAGGAATAGATTCATGAATGGAGCTTAATTGATTTATTACAACTTTCACTTGAGTGACCTGACCTAAGGTGAAAGTGGACACAATCAATTAAGCTTCATTCATGAATCACATCCTCTCCTGTCGGCAGGAGATAAGCTCATTCATTCAGGAGCTATCAGATGAGCACGCAGGATTACTTGCGCTGCTTATCTGATTGCTAGTAGTTAACCCTTTGTGAAGGATTACATCGTGGGACGTGATAGATTGCCAGATAGGTAAGAATAATGTTGTTTTATTATTTTATATTTATTTTAGAAGAACAAGGGCTTCGAACGGATTAAGACTTAAATAAAAGATGGTCAAAAATATGTGTTTTTGTTTCATTAAAATTATTTATTCTTAAAGTGTGTGTGTGTTTTTTTATTTACTTCAATAGGATTAATAATTGATAGTTGTCTAATTGACAGCTCTCAATTATTAACCTGCCTTAAGGTCACCTTTCAATACTAAGGTGACATTAAGGTGAGATTATTAACCCATTCGCCTCCGCTACAGGGCAATGGGAATAGACGGGCAAAGTGCCAGAAAGGGCGAATCTAATTATAGATTTGCCCTTTCTGGGGTGTCTGGGGGCAGATGTTAGTAGCCAGGGGGGGCACCAAAAAAATGTACCCTCCCTAGGCTGTTATTATCTGCCCCCACTCGCTTGCTTTGTCTGTCTGGTGGAGAAAATACAGCGGGAGCCCACGCATTTTTTTTCAACGAATTTACACCTTTAATTAACCCCTACATGTCTGAAATTTTGTACAAATACAATCATGTAATTGTAAGTTCAAACCATATATCAAAATACAGGAAATGACATGGTTAACTGTGTGGAAACAATGTATCATTTCGTGTCGGCTTCTGTGATTTCACAAAAGCCAGCAATTGAATTTGCGGCTATTACAGTATGTAGAAGTCTAGGAACTATAAATATATATATATATATATATATATATATATATACATGTCACAATTACATGTATATATATATATATATATATATATGTATTCTATGTGTGTATATCTATTCTTTCTATTCTTTATTAAAGCTGTCAGTGTGATTGTACAGTATAGCCGGGGATGAATTGCAGGCTTTTCTAAAGGACACCGATGCAATTTCATCGCAAGTCACACGTGCGGTCCGTTTGTAATCCGATTTTTCATCGCTCCCATAGACTTGCATTGGCGATAGTCGACCCACAATCGGTGACAATCGCAGCATGCTGCGATTGCACACGGACGTTTAAAACGGACCACAAAAAATCTGATACTGGGAGCTGCTCCATAGATTAACATAGGGCAGACTGCAATACGATATTTCATCGCATTGCAGTCGTCCGATTCTGTCGCCAGTGTGACGCCGGCCTAAGCCTCTAGGTGGTGCTGTGATACTTTCTGCAAACCATGTTTTTCTGGAAGTGTAACCAATAGGTGGCGCTATGGAAAACTGATCCTGACAATCTAAACATAAGGAATGTGATATTATGTAAATATTTTCTAGTCACATCCAAAGCTGCATTCAGAATTTAGACACAACCCAAGTTGCTCATCCAAGCTTCTACAGTCCTGTAGATGAGGACATTTTTCAATAACGATGCAGAACTTCTCATGGATGTTTGCTATCAATTGATATCTCATTGTTTAAGTGTAAGTTATAGGAAACTAAAAAAAAACAGAATTGTCATAGGGCCAGATAACAGTCAGCATGGGTTAAATCATATCAGAATCCATTGACCGATTTACCAACGAATCATATTAAATGTTATCTCTTTCATGCATTCCATCTCTACAATGGTGGCGTCCCTATGACAACACTTCCTGTTCAGTCTTTTAGGAAACTTATTACAGTGTATCTGTGCGTTAACCTGTTCACATCTGCCAAGAAAATAATCTGACAATGACATCATATGTCTCATATTTTTAATTTAACAAAAATAGTGTCTGATATATGGACAGATTTACCCCTCCTTTAAAGGGGTATTCCTCCCTCAAAAAAAATTAAAGTATCCCTGCAACTTGCTGATCACTGGGGGCACATGCTGAGCTGTTTCCAGAGGCCGAGCATGAGCACATACGCTCCATTCAGGATGAGGCCCCTTTCCCAGGGTTACAAAGCCCTAATCTTGGCATTTCTGTGTGGTTTCCAATGGTAAGACCCCCAGCAATCAGCACGTTAACCTCTACCCACAAGATAGGGGATAACTTGATTCTTTGGGGGAACGCCCTTTTAAGTGGGTGTTTGATTTGGAAAACCAATTTTCTATCATGGAAAGTGAATGAATAATTCACTGTGAAATACCTAGAGAGGAGAGTGGACACAACCCCTCCATATATTATTTTTTTATTTCAATGAACACCATGCAACTCTTCATTTCCCCTGTGGCGGCGCTATAGAACAAAAATTAACACTTTCTGCCCGGTTTGTTGGCTGACCGCTGGGATCTCAGCGGCTGGTTTTGAGGAGGTGGGAGCCCTATAAGCCTCCTGGGGGAGGGGTAATATTGCACTTAAAGCAGAAGTTTAATTGTTATATATATCTCTGCTTTCAAGCCGTAAAGATGACATAACGCGGCTCGGACCACGCTTCCATCGGAGGCTTAACGGTAATGGTTCACACTCCACGAACGAGGAACTAAACTATGATGTCTTAATAATAATATATTGTTACCTCCGGAGCCGCCACGCTGCAGCCATTGGCCGGTTCTCACCGCCGGGCATACTCCTCGTCTTCCTCTGCCCAGGCTTGATGAGATGAATAGCTATTATTAAAGTCGGCCCCGGCCCCCCGTTAAGATAAGACCCTGACAGAACGCGGCTTTTCACCGCCGAGCCTCCCGTGGAGTGTCATTAAACTGAATCAATCGAGGCGATTAAGTTACTGTTCGGAAACGACTTGCGTGGAACGCGCCGGCACGGAAAGAGAAATCCAATTTCTAAATTCTGACATCTGATTGATGGGCGATGCCTCGTTCCCAGTGGCGGAGGACGCGTGGAGTCGAGCGCTCAAACCAGACTTTTTTTTTTTTTTATTCTTGGTGGTAATGTTGAAAGATCCCGAGCTGAGATGAAATGTGAAAATTGGAAACTGACAACCAGGAACAGAAACAAAGAAGAGAATGAATTGTAGAAGCCGACAGATGAGGAGGCCGGGAGAAAAAAGAAAGGATCTAAAACGATATTATCATATTAAATCTTATCTCTTTCATGCATTCCATCTCTCCAATGGTGGCGTCCCTATGACAACACTTCCTGTTCAGTCTTTTAGGAAACTTATTACAGTGTATCTGTGCGTTAACGACCGCGGACTCTGGAAAACGCAGAAAATAAACTGCAAGAACAAAAGACCGAAGTGACGGAACTCCAGTGATACAATGTTGCAATTCAAAAAGGAATTGTCAATATTTACTATATAAAGCGCAATCGGCAAACAATGAAAACTTCTGCAACGTTCCAGTGTACTTTTGTGTTTCAATTTCTCATTATTTCAAGATCTCTGCTTGCTGTCAGCCAAAAGAAAATAAATTATTGTTCAAGGGACAACTGAAGGTTGATGAAGATCGAAGCGAGTTTGATCTGCTGTTGCATTTAGATCTGCGCTGATATCTAATATTTCCGTCCACTGACGGCAAGCAGAGATCTTGGAAAATCTTGGTTTAAATCTGTACTGATGAAACGCTGAGGGTTTGTTTGCAATGTATCATTGTAGGGAAGGATGAAGAATCAAGATCAGCCCTGGAGACACACGTGGACTTATTGCTAAGAGGAATGATTACATGCAGTGACAGGAAGCAGAGATCTTGAAAAAAAAAAAGGAAAGTTGTATGATTTTATTGCTTTCTATGCTGAGAGTTTGTTACTATGTATCTGTGTAGGGAAAGATGAGAAATGAAAGCAGGGCAGGAGGCAAACATTTATTGCTTTGAAGGAGGATACTTACATTCTCTGACAGCAAGCGCCGATATTGAAAATGGCGACAAGTCTGTTATAATTTGATATATATATTTTTTTAATGGAAGTTTAATCTGTGCATAACGAGACGACGCTCACGTCTCCAACAAACTGTGCAGTTTCAGTTCTTCACTGTTTTCAAGATTTCTGCATCCTGTCACTGAATGGAGATCGTCATTGATTAGTCTATTCTGGCTTAATCCTGCCACAGCTGAGGGTTTGTTACAAGGTATGTAGGAAAGGAGTGACGTGTTCCGCTGTTGTATTCAGACCTGCAGGAAAAGGGGAAATGTTTTGGAGAACTTGTCACAATGTAGATAGAAATGATGAATGGAAACAAGTTTGTTCTGCTTGTTTTTAAAACCCCCATTTCTAGGATCCCTGTTTTCTGTCAGTGAAAGTGACTGAGGCATAAGGAAAGTGACAAGAGAGGGTTGAAGGGTGGAGAAATTCGCTGTAA
Organism: Oophaga sylvatica; assembly: GCA_033576555.1. NCBI lineage: Eukaryota > Metazoa > Chordata > Amphibia > Anura > Dendrobatidae > Oophaga > Oophaga sylvatica. Next base: position 420,771,944 of record JARQOD010000003.1, on the reverse strand, counting down.
AATAGAGATTTATCTGCCAGTCAGTGGATGAGAAAAGTTGGGGGAAATTCATAGATTTGTGTCTAATGGGAATGTAAGTATAGTCGGTGCAGGGTTTGTAATCATACCGGGCCCTGGAGCCTAGGGATGGGGCCCAAAAAGTCCCTTTGGCCCACGCCAGATAGCCAATACTCTTAAAGACCAGTGATTGTTGGATATTTTGCATTCGCTCCAATGAGTTACGTCAGTGATATGAAGTGACGCTTCAGAATGGAATCCAACCCCAGGGTCAGTTTTAGGGGTGAAGAACCAGACAACAGTCCAAAAACAAGACCCCTCCAATGCATGGTCTATCAAGATTTATGCCATATAGCATTTCACCACTAGGGGAGCAGTGACATTGCAACATTGTAATCTTTTATCATCTATATTCTATAGGGATGAATGGACCTGTGGAAGTTCGGGTTTTGGTACCAGACCCGTATTTTAATCAAAAGTCCGATTCGGGTACCTGAACTGTAGCCGAACTTGAACTAGAACCCGATTGAAGAGAATGGGGACCCAGACTTTTGAACAGAAAAATCTGTTTTTGTCCGTTCTCCGGACTTCCCCCAGAACTCGGAACATTGCACCGGACCTCCCCCCAACTCCGAACATTTTGCACCAGACCCTGCTGGAACTCAGGACATCGCAACAGACTTCCTCCGAAACTCAGAACATCACCGCGGACATCCCCGAAACTCAAAACATCACCGCGGACTTCCCCCGAAACTCAGAACATCACTGCAGACTTCCCCCGAAACTCAGAACATCCCAGCGGACTTCCCCGAAACTCAGAACATCACAGCGGACTTCCCCGAAACTCAGAACATCACAGCGGACTTTCCCCGAAACTCAGAACATCACAGCAGACTTCCCCGAGCTCAGAACATCACAGCGGACTTCCCCCAGAACTCCGAACATCACAGCGGACTTCCCCCGAAACTCAGAACATCACAGCGGACTTCCCCGAAACTCAGAACATCACAGTGGACTTTCCCCGGAGCTCAGAACATCACAGCAGACTTCCCCAGGAGCTCAGAACATCACAGCGGACTTCCCCCAGAACATCACAGCGGACTTTCCCGAAACCAGAACATCACAGCGGACTTCCCCGAAACTCAGAACATCACAGCGGACTTTCCCCGAGCTCAGAACATCACAGCAGACTTCCCCGAAACTCAGAACATCACAGTGGACTTCCCCCGAAACTCAGAACATCACAGCGGACTTTCCCCGGAGCTCAGAACATCACAGCGGACTTCCCCGGAGCTCAGAACATCACAGCGGACTTCCCCAGAACTCGAACATCACAGCGGACTTCCCCAGAACATCACAGCAGACTTCCCCTGAAACTCAGAACATCACCGCGGACATCCCCGAAACTCAAAACATCACCGCGGACTTCCCCCGAAACTCAGAACATCACGCAGACTTCCCCCGAAACTCAGAACATCCCAGCGGTAGAGTTGAGCGATACTTTCCGATATCCTAAAGTATCGGAATCGGAATGGTATCGCCGATATCACTAAAATATCGGCGATACCCGATACCGATACCGGAAGTCCCATGTAAGTCTATGGGAACAAAATATCGCAACTAAAAAAAACCCCATTCTTTCCTTGTAAACACTAAATATACACACATAGAATACATATATATATATACATGTCATTGTGACATATATATATATACATATATGTATAGTTTATACACTTCTACATAGTAAAATATCCTCTCTGATTCAATTGCCGGGTAAAGCCGGCTTCAGTGAAAAGACAGAAGCACCCGACATGAAATGACACTTGGTGTACATAGGGTTAACCATGTCTTTTCATGTCGTTTGCTATCTGATTTGCACAAACAATTAAATCAGTCTATGTGTGCAAAATTTCACACCTGTAGGGGTTAATTAAAGGTGTAAATTCGTTGTAAAAAAAACGGACTTTTTTGCTACGAATTTACACCTTTAATTAACCCCTACAGGTGTGAAATTTTGCACACATAGACTGATTTAATTGTTTGTGCAAATTAGATAGCAAAGGACATGAAAAGACATGGTTAACCCTATGTACACCAAGTGTCATTTCATGTCGGGTTCTGCATTTTCACAAAAGCCGGCAATTGAATTAGCGGCTATTATACTATGTAGAAGTGTATGAACTACAAATATAAATATATATATATATGTGTCACAAATTCAATGACATGTATATATATATATGAGGTATAAAATTGCTGAAAAAAAATGCGTGGGCTCCCGCCCTATTTTCGCAACCAGACAGACAAAGCCAGTGAGTGGGGGCAGATAATAATAGCCCAGAGAGGGACCATTATTTTTGCCCCCCCCCGGCTACTAACATCTGCCCCCAGACACCCCAGGAAAGACAAATCTATAATTAGATTCGCCCTTTCTGGCACTTTGCCCGTCTATTCCCATTGCCCTGTAGCGGTGGCGAATGGGTTAATATGGGGTTAAAGCCACCTTGCTATTGAAAGGTGACCTTAAGCCAGGTTAATAATTGAGAGCTGTCAATTAGACAACTATCAATTATTAATCCTATTGCATGAAATAAAAATAAAACACACACACTTTAATTAAAAATCATTTTAATGAAATAAAGACACATGTTTTTGACCATATTTTATTTTACTGCAAAAACCATTTCCTGTAATAAAAATAAAATAAAAAAGCAAAATTATTCTTACCTATCCCATGCACAGTCAGGTCCCACGGTGTAATCCTTCAGAAAGGGTTAATGTTTACTGCAGGGACCGCAGCTAATGCTGCAGCCTCACAGTAAACCCCAAATGAATGAGTTCCTCTCCTGCCTGACAGGAGAGTAAAGGCTGGGTGTCACATAACGATACACCAGCGATCCCGACAACGATATGCACTTGTCAGGATCGCTGGTGTATCGCTACATGATCGCTGCTGAGCTGCCAAACAGGCAGCTTAGGCAGCGATCTGGGACAGCGACACTGCGGGTAACATCGCTTAAGGGCCCGTCTCACATAGCGATATCGCTACCGAGATCGCTGCTGAGTCACAAGTTTTGTGACGCAGCAGCGAGCTCACCAGCGATATCGCTGTGTGTGACATTCAGCGACGATCAGCCCCCCTGCCGGGTATCGCTGATCGTCGCAGAAATGTCAGGACCTTTTTTTGATCGCTGGTTTCCCTCTGACAGGCACGCATCGCTGCGTGTGACAGGCGGGAGACCAGCGATCCGCTGGTAACCAAGGTACACAGCGGGTTTCCAGGCACCGCGCAGCGCTTGGAAACCCGCTGTGTACCTTGGATACCAGCTCCCTGCATCAGGGCGCTGGTATCCAAGGTACACAGCGGGTTTCTAGGCACAGCCCCGCGCCTGGAAACCCGCTGTGTACCTTGGTTACCAGCGGATCGCTGATCTCCCGCCTGTCACACGCAGCGATGCGTGCCTGTCAGCGGGAAACCAGCGATCAAAAAAAGGTCCTGACATTTCAGCGACGATCAGCGATACCCGGCAGGGGGGCTGATCGTCGCTGAATGTCACACACAGCGATATCGCTGGTGAGCTCGCTGCTGCGTCACAAAACTAGTGACTCAGCAGCGATCTCGGTAGCGATATCGCTATGTGAGAGGGGCCCTTGAGTGGAAAGCTTAATTGATTGCTTTCCACTTTCACTTCAGGTCAGCCAGGGACACAATCAGTGACGTCAGAGGGAACTGATTAACAAAAATAGGGGTTCCCTTCGAAAAAAAAATGGCGTGGGGTCCCCCCTGTTTTTGTTAACCAGCCAGATGAAGCAGACCGCTGAGGCCTGGATTTTCAGGCTGTTAAGGAGCCAAGATCCATGGACCTTGCCAGCCTGATAATACTAGGCCACAGCAGTCTGCATATCTTGGCTGATTAACAAAAATAGGGGATCCCCTCGAAAAAAATTGGCGTGGGGTCCCCCCTATTTTTGTTAACCAGCCAGATGAAGCAGACCGCTGAGGCCTGGATTTTCAGGCTGTTAAGGAGCCAAGATCCATGGACCTTGCCAGCCTGATAATACCAGGCCACAGCAGTCTGCATATCTTGGCTGATTAACAAAAATAGGGGATCCCCTCGAAAAAAATTGGCGTGGGGTCCCCCCTATTTTTGTTAACCAGCCAGATGAAGCAGACCGCTGAGGCCTGGATTTTCAGGCTGTTAAGGAGCCAAGATCCATGGACCTTGCCAGCCTGATAATACCAGGCCACAGCAGTCTGCATATCTTGGCTGATTAACAAAAATAGGGGATCCCCTCGAAAAAAATTGGCATGGGGTCCCCCCTATTTTTGTTAACCAGCCAGATGAAGCAGACCGCTGAGGCCTGGTTTTTCAGGCTGGTAAGGATCCAATATCCATGGACCTTGCAAGCCTGATAATACCAGGCCACAGCAGTCTGCTTAGCTTGGCTGGTTAACAAAAATAGGGAATCCCCTCGAAAAAAAAACGGCGTGGGGATCCCCCCTATTTTTGTTAACCAGCCAAGTAAAATGCAGACTGCTGCGGCCTGGTATTAAAAGACTGTCAAGGCCCATGGATTTTGGCCCTCAACAGCCTGATAATACCAGGCTACAGCAGCCCCACATTTGGCGCATCAAAAGATGTGCCAATTGTGGCACTTTACCCGGCTCTTCCCACTTGCCCTGTAGCGGTGGCAAGCGGGGTAATAAGGGGTTAATGTCACCGTTGATTGCACGGTGACAATAAGCCCGGTTAATAATGGAGAGGTGTCAATAAGACACCGATCCATTATTAATCCCATAGTTATTAAATGCATAAAAAAAAGACAAAGCAAGAAAAAAGTATTTTAATGAAATAAAAGAGACAACACAGTTTTCATTAATTTTATTGTACTCTCATTCCTGCGAGGCCATCGATCTCCTGTAAAAAAAGAAAAAAACAAACCAACAGTATACCACCTGTCCGACGCAGTCCATAACGACAGTCCCACGACGATCCAACTCTGCTACATCGCAATGACAGGCAGAGCCTGTCATCGCGACGCAGCACAGCTGATTACCTGCTTCCCCGGCGGTGACGTCATCGGACTGACTGCTTTACGGCCGGGATTACCCAGCAGTCACTGCAGTTATCGCGAGAAACTGCATGTGACCGCTGGGGAAAGAAGATTGCGGCCATCAAGCAGTCCAGGATGTGACCGCCGGAGATCTTCTGACAGGTAAGTGCCGCTGACTCCTGACAGACCCGACCGACGGACACTGACAGTGACAGTGACAATCCCGATTCCGGTATCCGATAAGACGAAAATATCGGAACTCGGAATCGGAATTCCGATACAGCCAATATCGGCCGATACCCGATATTTGCAGTATCGGAATGCTCAACCCTACCCAGCGGACTTCCCCGAAACTCAGAACATCACAGTGGACTTCCCCCGAAACTCAGAACATCACAGCGGACTTCCCCCGAAACTCAGAACATCACAGCGGACTTTCCCCGAAACTCAGAACATCACAGCGGACTTTCCCCGAAACTCAGAACATCACAGCAGACTTCCCCAGGAGCTCAGAACATCACAGCGGACTTCCCCCAGAACTCCGAACATCACAGCGGACTTTCCCCGAAACTCAGAACATCACAGCGGACTTCCCCCGAAACTCAGAACATCACAGCGGACTTTCCCCGGAGCTCAGAACATCACAGCAGACTTCCCCAGGAGCTCAGAACATCACAGCGGACTTCCCCCAGAACTCCGAACATCACAGCGGACTTCCCCCAGAACATCACAGCAGACTTCCCCTGAAACTCAGAACATCACAGCGGACTTCCCCCGAAACTCAGAACATCACAGCGGACTTCCCCCAGAACATCACAGCGCACTTCCCCCAGAACTCAGAACATCACAGTGGACTTTCCCCGGAGCTCAGAACATCACAGCGGACTTCCCCCGAAACTCAGAACATCACAGCGGACTTCCCCCGAAACTCAGAACATCACAGCGGACTTCCCCCGAAACTCAGAACATCACAGCGGACTTCCTCCGGAACATCGGAGCGGATCTCCCTCGGAACTGGAACATCGCAACGGACTTCCCCCGGAACACCGCAGCGGACTTCCTCCAGAGCTCAGAACATCGCAACGGACTTCCCCCGGAGCTCAGAACATCACAGTGTACTTCCTCCGGAACATTGCAACTGACTTCACCCATAGCTCAGAACATTGGAGCGGACTTCCCCGGAACATCGGAGCGGACTTCCCCTGAACTCTGAACATTGCACTGGACTTTCAGGGACGATATGTTTGGCGTTTGACACCAGACACGGTTGGGTTCGCTCTTCTCTAATCATTTACTAGTGGTACAAAATACTCAGAAAAACTCAATTCTGTGCAAAAATGACTGATTTTCTTCCTCGTGATCCATTATTTTTACATGAATAAGGCTTGATCTAATCAGAGTGCAGTTCCCCTTTAAGCATCTTAATACCTGCGTCCCCCATATTCCTGAAGCCCCATAGACATTTATAAAGGATTAAGCAACCTTTAAATATTAAATGGCTACGCGCTGAGCAGAGTGTTCTGCCCTGATACATATCCTCGTATATCCACATGACATCTCATCGCTCTGGGTACAGAAGTCTCACAACAGATGTGGGCTCTGTTATATAATGCCAGTCCCTATAGGGCCCCAGGGGCCCGCTATCATATCTGCAGGGGTTTCCATCAGCTGTTGGCACATATATGCCGTGGCCTCTGTAGCAGATGGCGGCACAATTCCTCTGCCCAGATTGTTTTAGATGTCGGTGCCCAGATTTCTCTGCCTCCTTTGATGGAGTTTAGAGAAAATGCAGCAATTACTCAGCGCTCGCAGCTAATGGCTCCTGGTCCGTGGATGAATAATGCCCCCGGCTGGTGCACGGCCCTGCTGGGTGAGGGGATCACATGCCCATTCCTGCCAGTTATGTACACCGCACACATGGAGCAGGTTGTAGCAATGGAGACCTCGACACATCTGTAACTGATCAGTAAACGAGTGTGGGCCCCACGTGAGGCATTGCAGGGTTTGCTGTGGCCCCCAATTCACTGTTTGGGCCCCTACTGTGGCTCCAGATGGATCTCCATATTCCGCACATCAGCTTAGTGCGTTAAATGATGACATAAAATAATTTTTTTTACGGAGTGAAGATGTCACCAGTGGAAAAGAAGCACAGCCCTGGTTATACCAGTAGTACATATATTTTATTTATTTATTTTACTCATTTACATAGCGCCATTAATTCCACAGCGCTTTACAGACATTATTGGCACTGTCCCCGATGGGGCTCACAATCTAGATATAATTATATACAGAAGATGCCCAGGTTATACCGGCTATGCATATATAATTACATACACACGTGGTCAAAATTGTTGGTACCCCTCGTTTAATGACATAAAAACCCACAATGGTGACAGAAATAACTTGAATCTGACAAAAGTAATAATAAATCAAAAATCTATGAAAATGAACAAATGAAAGTCAGACATTGCTTTTCAACCATGCTTCTACAGAATGTTTTTTTTTAAATAAAACTCATGAAATAGGTCTGGACAGAAATGATGTGTGTACAGGAGATGTCTAGGCTACACTAGCTGTACATATATAATTACATAAGATTCCCAGGTTATACCAGCTGTAAATACAGCTGTGCTCCAAAGTTTACATACCCCGGCAGAATTTGTTCTTTCTTGGCCTTTTTTCTGAGAATAAGAATGATAACACCAAAACTTTTTCTCCACTCATGATTAGTGGTTGGGTGAAGCTATTTATTCTCAAACTACTGTGTTTTCTCTTTTAAAATCTTAATGACAACCTAAAATATCCAAATGACCCTGATCAAAAGTTCACAGACCCTGGTGATTTTGGCCTGATAACATGCACAGAAGTTGACACAAATGGGTTTGAATGGCTACTAAAGGTAACATCCTCACCTGTGACCTGTGACAAATGCCAGGAAAATTGTTCGGGATGCAAAGAAAAACCCACAAATAACATCAGCTGAAATACTGGACTCTCTGAAACTAGCGGTGTGGTTGTTTAAAGATGCACAATAAGGAGGCACTGGAAGAAAAATGGGCTGCATGGTCGAGTCGCCAGAATAAAGCAATTACTGCGCAAATGCCACAAAGTATCTCACCTACAATACGCAAAGAAGCACACAGACAAGCCTCAAAACTTCTGGAACAAGGTAATTTGGAGTGATGAGACCAAAATTGAACTTTTTGGCCACAACCATAAATGTTACATTTGGACAGAGGTCAACAAGGCCTATGATGAAAGGAACACCATTCCTACTGTAAAGCACGGAGATGGATCTCTGATGTTTCGGGGATGTGTGAGATACAAAGGCACAGGAAACTTGGTCAAAGTTGAAGGAAAGATAAATGCAGCACGTTATCAGCAAATACTGGAGGCAAATTTGTACTCTTCAGCCCAGAGCCGCGCATGGGATGTACTTGGACGTTCCAAAATGACAATGATCCAAAACACAAGGCCAAGTCGACCTGTCATTGGCTACAGCAGAACAAAGTGAAGGTTCTGGAGTGGCCATCTCAGTCTCCTGACCTCAGTATCACTGAGCCACTCTGGGGAGATCTCAAGCACGCAGTTCATGGTAGACAATCCAGGAATTTACAGGAACTGGAGGCTTTTTGCGAAGAAGAGTGGGCAGCTTTACCATCTGAGAAAATAAAAAACCTCATCCACAACTACCACAAAAGAAATCAAGCTGTCATTGATGTTAGAGGGGGCAATACATGGTATTAAGAAATGGGGTATGTGAACTTTTGATCAGGGTCATTTGGATGTTTTGAATTGTCATGATTTAAAAAGAGAAACACAGTAGTTTGATAGTAAATGGCTTCACTCAACCACTAACCATGAGTGGAGAAAAAGTTTTGGTGTTATCATTCATATTCTCTGAAAAAAGGCCAAGAAAGCAAAAATTCTCCAGGGGTATGTAAACTTTTGAGCACAACTGTATATAATTATATACAGGAGATGCGCTGATACTGAGTTACATCCTGTATTATACTCCAGAGCTGCACTCACTATTCTGCTGGTGCAGTCACTGTGTACATACATTACATTACTGATACTGAGTTACATCCTGTATTTTACTCCAGAGCTGCATTCACTATTCTGCTGGTGCAGTCACTGTGTAAATACATTACATTACTGATACTGAGTTACATCCTGTATTATACTCCAGAGCTGCACTCACTATTCTGCTGGTGCAGTCACTGTGTACATACATTACATTACTGATCCTGAGTTACATCCTGTATTATACTCCAGAGCTGCACTCACTATTCTGCTGGTGCAGTCACTGTGTACATACATTACATTACTGATACTGAGTTACATCCTGTATTATACTCCAGAGCTGCACTCACTATTCTGCTGGTGCAGTCACTGTGTACATACATTACATTACTGATACTGAGTTACATCCTGTATTATACTCCAGAGCTGCACTCACTATTCTGCTGGTGCAGTCACTGTGTACATACATTACATTACTGATACTGAGTTACATCCTGTATTTTACTCCAGAGCTGCATTCACTATTCTGCTGGTGGAGTTACTGTGTACATACACTACATTACTGATCCTGAATTATATCCTGCATTATACCCCAGAGCTGCACTCATTATTCTGCTGATGCAGTTACTGTATACATACATTACATTACTGATCCTGAGTTACATCCTGTATTATGCTCCAGAGCTGCATTCACTATTCTGCTGGTGCAGTCACTGTGTACAAACATTACATTACTGATCCTGAGTTACATCCTGTATTATACCCCAGAGCAGCACTCACTATTCTGCTGGTGCAGTCACTGTGTACATACATTACATTACTGAGCCTGAGTTACATCTTGTATTATACTCCAGAGCTGCACTCACTATTCTGCTGGTGGAATCACTGTGTACATACATTACATTACTGATCCAGAGTTACCTCCTGTATTATACTCCAGAGCTGCACTCATTATTCTGCTGGTGCAGTCACTGTGTACATACATTACATTACTGATCCTGAGTTACATCCTGTATTATACTCCAGAGCTGCTCTCACTATTCTGCTGGTGCAGTCACTGTGTACATTACATTACTGATCCTGAGTTATATCCTGTATTATACCCCAGAGCTGCACTCACTATTCTTCTGAAGTCACTGTGTACATACATTACATTACTGATCCTGTACTGATCCTGAGTTACATCCTGTATTATACTCCAGAGCTGCGCTCACTATTCTGCTGGTGCAGTCACTGTGTACATACATTACATTACTGATCCTGAGTTACATCCTGTATTATACACCAGAGCTGCACTCACTATTCTGCTGGTGGAATCACTGTGTACATACATTACATTACTGATCCTGAGTTACATCCTGTATTATACCCCAGAGCTGCACTCATTATTCTGCTGGTGCAGTCACTGTGTACATACATTACATTACTGATCCTGAGTTACCTCCTGTATTATACCCCAGAGCTACACTCACTATTCTGCTGGTGGAATCACTGTGTACATACATTACATTACTGATCCAGAGTTACCTCCTGTATTATACTCCAGAGCTGCACTCACTATTCTGCTGATGCAGTAACTGTGTACATACATTACATTACTGATCCTGAGTTACATCCTGTATTATACCCCAGAGCTGCACTCATTATTCTGCTGGTGGAGTCACTGTGTATATGCATTACATTACCGATCCTGAGTTATATCCTGTATTATACCCCAGAGCTGCACTCACTATTCTGCTGGTGCAGTCACTGTGTACATACATTACATTACTGATCCTGAGTTACATCCTGTATTATACTCCAGAGCTGCACTCCCTATTCTGCTAGTGCAGTCACAGTGTACATACATTACATTACTGATCCTGAGTTATATCCTGTATTATACACCAGAGCCGCACTCATTATTCTGCTGGTGGAGTCACTGCGTATATGCATTACATTATCGATCCTGAGTTATATCCTGTATTATACCCCAGAGCTGCACTCACTATTCTGCTGGTGCAGTCACTGTGTACATACATTACATTACTGATCCTAAGTTACATCCTATATTATACTCCAGAGCTGCACTCACTATTCTGCTGGTGCAGTCACTGTGTACATACATTACATTGCTGATCCTGAGTTATATCCTGTATTATACACCAGAGCTGCACTCACTATTCTGCTGGTGGAATCACTGTGTACATACATTACATTACTGATCCTGAGTTATATCCTGTATTATACACCAGAGCTGCACTCATTATTCTGCTGGTAGAGTCACTGTGTATATGCATTACATTACCGATCCTGAGTTATATCCTGTATTATACCCCAGAGCTGCACTCACTATTCTGCTGGTGCAGTCACTGTGTACATACATTACATTACTGATCCTGAGTTACATCCTGTATTATACTCCAGAGCTACACTCACTATTCTGCTGATGCAGTCACTGTGTACATATATTACATTACTGATCCTGAGTTATATCCTGTATTATACACCAGAGCCGCACTCATTATTCTGCTGGTGGAGTCACTGTGTATATGCATTACATTATCGATCCTGAGTTATATCCTGTATTATACCCCAGAGCTGCACTCACTATTCTGCTGGTGCAGTCACTGTGTACATACATTACATTACTGATCCTGAGTTACATCCTGTATTATACTCCAGAGCTGCACTCACTATTCTGCTGGTGCAGTCACTGTGTACATACATTACATTACTGATCCTGAGTTACATCCTGTATTATACTCCAGAGCTGCACTCACTATTCTGCTGATGCAGTCACTGTGTACATACATTACTTACTGATCCTGAGTTACTCCTGTATTATACCCAGAGCTGCACTCACTATTCTGCTGGTGCAGTCACTGTGTACATACATTACATTACTGATCCTGAGTTAATCCTGTATTATACCCAGAGCTGCACTCACTATTCTGCTGGTGCAGTCACTGTATACATACATTACATTACTGATCCTAGTTACACCTGTATTATACTCCAGAGCTGCACTCACTATTCTGCTGGTGCAGTCACTGTGTACATACATTACATTACTGATCCTGAGTTAATCCTGTATTATACCCAGAGCTGCACTCACTATTCTGCTGGTGCAGTCACTGTGTACATACATTACATTACTGATCCTGAGTTACACCTGTATTATACTCCAGAGCTGCACTCACTATTCTGCTGGTGCAGTCACTGTGTACATACATTACATTACTGATCCTGAGTTACCTCCTGTATTATACCCAGAGCTAGCACTCACTATTCTGCTGGTGCAGTCACTGTGTACATACATTACATTACTGATCCTGAGTTACTCCTGTATTATACTCCAGAGCTGCACTCACTATTCTGCTGGTGCAGTCACTGTGTACATACATTACATTACTGATCCTGAGTTACATCCTGTATTATACTCCAGAGCTGCACTCACTATTCTGCTGGTGGCATCACTGTGTACATATACATTACTGATCCTGAGTTACATCCTGTATTATACCCAGAGTGCACTCATATTCTGTGGTGCAGTCACTGTGTATATCATTACATTACTGATCCTGAGTTATATCCTGTATTATACCCCAGAGCTGCACTCACTATTCTGCTGGTGCAGTCACTGTGTACAACATTAATTACTGATCCTGAGTTACATCCTGTATTATACCCCAGAGCTGCACTCACTATTCTGCTGGTGAATCACTGTGTACATACATTACATTACTGATCCTATTACATCCTGTATTATACCCAGAGCTGCACTCACTATTCTGCTGGTGCAGTCACTGTGTACATACATTACATTACTGATCCTGAGTTACCTCCTGTATTATACCCCAGAGCTGCACTCACTATTCTGCTGGTGGATCACTGTGTACATACATTACATTACTGATCCTGAGTTACTCCTGTATTATACCCAGAGCTGCACTCACTATTCTGCTGGTGCAGTCACTGTGTACATACATTACATTACTGATCCTGAGTTATATCCTGTATTATACTCCAGAGCTGCACTCACTATTCTGCTGGTGCAGTCACTGTGTACATACATTACATTACTGATCCTGAGTTACATCCTGTATTATACTCCAGAGCTGCACTCACTATTCTGCTGGTGCAGTCACTGTGTACATACATTACATTACTGATCCTGAGTTACATCCTGTATTATACCCCAGAGCTGCACTCACTATTCTGCTGGTGCAGTCACTGTGTACATACATTACATTACTGATCCTGAGTTACATCCTGTATTATACTCCAGAGCTGCACTCACTATTCTGCTGGTGCAGTCACTGTGTACATACATTACATTACTGATCCTGAGTTACATCCTGTATTATACTCCAGAGCTGCACTCACTATTCTGCTGGTGCAGTCACTGTGTACATACATTACATTACTGATCCTGAGTTACATCCTGTATTATACTCCAGAGCTGCACTCACTATTCTGCTGGTGCAGTCACTGTGTACATACATTACATTACTGATCCTGAGTTACATCCTGTATCTCTTTTATTATAAAAAAAATACAAAACTAAACTTACAGAACAAACTTCAATAACAAAAACATTATCCATAAATCCCAAAAGTCCAATGTCCAACAGATATATAGAAACAAAATGTTCTCCATTTCATTAACACCCCCGGCAAGGGAAGCTATATCCTTTTTTTTTTTTTTTTTTTTCCCTCATACACTCATACCCATGCATTCACCTCTAGAAAAAAAAACAAAATTCAGCCAACTGCCCTAAAGAAAGTAAATAGGCCACCTGGCCAAAATTAATGATACAATCTTCATATACATATATATACACACATACTATACCTCGTATATACATTATTTTTTTTTTTTTTTAATTTTTAATTTTTTTTTTTTTTTTTATTATTTTTCCTAAACTAAACCACCACCATTCCCCCAAAGGTCCCACGAAAGTTTGTGGCCTATCACACCAGGTCCCACGAAAGTTTGTGGCCTTTCTTACACAGCAAATCTTCTTGGCATCCCGCCGGACGTCCATTCTCCAAAACCCATCCCCCCTCCCCCCAAGAAACCCCCCACCCCACCTAAACTAAATCCCCCTACAAGAATTATAGTACACATACAACATATATATACAGTATATATACACAACCTTATAATAACATATATCAATAATAACACATATCAATAATAACCACTACACACCTTAACCATGACCAAAGAACAGGCCCAAGTTCAATGCTTGCAAGCCCTATACCCAGGTTACCAATTCCAAAACAAAAATCTATACGTGAGGGTTACAGCCCACCACCAGGAACTGGAGACCATAGAGGCTCTCACCCTAATCTACCGCACATCACCCTGACCCTCCCTAACAACACAAAAGAGAAAATCCTGTCCCTATAGCCCTACCAACCTCTCCTACCTCCCTACCTGTCCCTCACTGACCCTCACTACCAACCTAATACTAACTACCTGTCCCTAAAGACTGTCCCTATCTGTCCCTCCCTGTCCCTACACATCTATCTGACCCTACAAAATAAAGATAAAAGGATAAAAAATACTAACAGCCCTATCACAGGCACACAGAACCTAACTCACCCTAGGGCACATTAAAGGAGAAACCCCTCCATAGGAGAGAGGCCCTCCCTGCACCCAGCCTCTCAAACTCCAGGGAGCGCACTTTTGCCAGGTCACCCAGGATGTTCCTAATCACCTCTTCCCTGGGGAGGACTTTCCGCTGAGTAGACACTAGACACCGTGCATTCCACGTGCAGAACCTAGTTACTAAACTAACTAAGAAAACAGTGCCCCGATCTCGGCCACCAAGGGACCTGAATGCCCCATAGGCCCACTCCGCATAGGAGAGGCTTGCCAGCCTGGGCCAGCCAATGGAAGCACCCACCCTGCTGTAGACCTCTGTATTAAAGGGACACCGAAGCAGGAAGTGCTCCATGCTTTCAAGCATGCCACCACACTCCTCGCGGGGACAATCCCGGTCATCAGAGCTCCTGTACTTCAGGTTGTCCCTCACATACAGCTTCCCATGGAAGCAGCGCCAAGCCAAGTCCCAAAACTTCAAGGGGATCCGCTTAGAGTTCAATAACCCGAGCCCCACCTCCAGATCCCGGCTTGGGCAATCCCTGAGCGCCAGGGGCTTCTGAAAGTGGGTCAACAGGACCCTATTGTCAAGAAACCTTCTCGACATGATCCTGATCTCCCACACTCCCAGACCCCACCGACGGATCACCTTCAGAACCGGGGTAACGTAAGCCGGAAGATGCCCATGAGGTGTACGAAGGTCCTTCACCTGCCCACCTGTCTCCCATTCCTGGAAGAAAGGCCGAAACCACCCCCTACAGGAGAATACCCACGGAGGAGCCCTCTCTGACCAGAGGTTGGCGATGTTTGCCTTAAGAAAGGTGTTTACTAGAAACACCACTGGGTTGACCATACCCAACCCTCCTAGTCTCCTCGTGCGGTACGTGACCTCTCTCTTGATTAGGTTCAGCCTATTTCCCCATAATAATTGGAAAAACAGGCTGTAGACCCGTGTCCAAAGAGGCTCTGGCAAGATGCAGACGCTGCCCAGATATATTAGCAAAGGAAGCAAATAGCCCTTGGCAAGACTAACCCTTTCCCTTAGGGTCAAGGACCAACCCTTCCACTGATCCACCTTCTGGGCGGCAATCTTAAGTCTGCCCTCCCAGTTTTGCTGGGGATAGTCCCCCGGGCCGAAACTGATGCCTAATATTTTTGCTGTGGCCTGAGGCCCTGGAAGGGTGTCCGGGAGATCAAAACTTGGATCTCCCCCTCCCAGCCAGAGACTCTCACACTTGTCCCGGTTGATCATGGACCCGGATGCCACCGAGTAGCGTTCAACCTCAGACATCACCCAATCCGCCTCCTCTCTCGAGGATACAAAAAGGGAAACGTCGTCAGCGTACGCCACTACCCTCAAGGCGGCCTCCGGCACCGCCCGGTCCATCCCGACTCCCACCAACGGTCCGCGCTCCACCCTCCTTAAAAGGGGGTCGATCGCGAACACGTATAACAGTGGGCTCAGAGGACAGCCCTGGCGGACACCAGACCTCACCTCAAAAGGGTGTCCGACCCAACCGTTCACTAGCGGAAAAGTCTCTGCCCCATTGTATAAAACTCTCAACCAATCAACAAACCTCCCAGGCAGACCGTACCTCAGAAGAACGGACCAGAGGTACTCATGGTTAACCCGGTCAAAGGCCTTTGCCTGGTCTAAGGACAGCAAGTACCCCTTCCAGTGACCTGCCCTGCCCTGCTCCACTGCCTCTCGGACACCGAGCACAGCACTAAATGTACTGCGGCCTGGAACAGAGCAGTGCTGGGCCCCCGAAAGGAGCCGGGGTGCAAACTTCACCAACCGATTAAAAAGCACCTTTGCCAGAACCTTTCGGTCCGTATTGAGAAGCGCTATGGACGCCAATTCTCAATACGGGACGAGTCTTTACCCTTTGACAGGATAATCAGGGCTGACTTCCTCATTGAACTGGGCAGAGTGTCCGAGGAGAGGCACTCATTAAACACCTCAGTCAAGAGGGGGACCAAAGAGTCCCGAAAAGTCTTGTAGAACTCGGATGTTAAGCCATCCGGACCGGGCGACTTTTTGGGCCGTAGCCCATCAATCGCCCGTCTCACTTCCTCTTCCCTGATTGCTTCTGCCAAAACATGAAGAGAGGGGTCATCCCCCGGCTCAGGGATGGTTTCAGCCAGGAAAGCCGACATCTCATCCCGATCAGGATCCCTCCTCCCCAAGAGATGCGAGTAGAAGGATCTGACCACCTCCAGGATCCCTGATTTGGATCTGTTCAGGGACCCCGTACTGTCGATCAGTCCTGTCACCATCTTACAATTCACTGACAACCTGCAGTTTCTGTAAGGGTCGGGCGAGCGGTACCTCCCGAAATCCCTCTCAAAAACCAAGGATGTGTGCCTATCGTACTGGCACCCCTTGAGCAAGGTCTTCACCCTGGAGATTTCCTCTCGGTCCCCTCCAGTCGAGACGAGCTGCTCGAGTTTCCTCCCCAGCTGCCGATACAGGCGGTACCTGTTCAGGCCCCTGAGGCTCGAGAGCTGACGGAAGAACCTTGCGACCCTTCTTTTGAAGATCTCCCACCACTCAGACTTACTGCTACAAAGACCCAAGAGAGGTACCTGGCTCTGAAGAAATTCCTCAAAGGACTGTCTTACTTCCGCTTCTTCCAGAAGGGACGAATTCAGCTTCCATAGGCCTCTCCCCATCCGGGAGTCTCTGTAACATTCAAAGTAAAGAAAATTAAACAGTGATCGGAGAACTCCACCTCAACAGCGGACACTGCAGAAGAGACGGCTTCCTCCTTTAAAAAAAACCTATCTATCCTAGACCTACTGCTTCCCCTATAAAAGGTGAAACCCTCGTGACCTGGAGTGTGCCGGATGTGGACATCCACCAGGCGAGCTTCGCTTACTATGCTATTCAAGGCTACGCTATCATAAGTCAGCCGGTCTCCGGGGCCTCCCCTATCACGGAGTCTGGTTATAGCATTAAAATCCCCACCGAAGACCACCTGCCGGCTCGTAAAAAGATAGGGCTTGATCCTCAGGAAGAGACATTTACGGTCCCACTTAGATTGCGGGCCATAGATATTGATGAGCCGAAGCTCCTGTCCCCTCATGAAGACGTCAAGGACCAAACATCTCCCCATTTCTACCTCGATCACCCGTCTGCATTCCACCTCCGCGGTCTTAAAAAGGACCGCTACCCCGCTATACGGCTCGGCCGCAAGAGACCAGTATGAGGGCCCACTCCTCCATTCCCTCTTGCTTTGTGGATGGACCCCAGGTCCGTTAGTCTGGTCTCCTGCAAAAATAAAACATCAGCCTCAACCCGGGTGAAAAAATCAAAGGCCGTAAATCTAGCCGTATCCGACTTTATGCTGGCGACATTAATCGACGCCAGAGTCAACGGGGTAGGTTCCGCCATCATGGGTGATTGAGTTAGACGGCCTGTTTTTTAACCGTACCCCCAGATTTCCTCTCCCCCTCTGAGGAGGAACCCGACTCACCCCTCCTCTTTAAAGACACCGAGGTGTCCATATCCTCCTTAGCAGCAGTGGACACCTCCTTCCCAGCACTAGATTCCTCGCCCCTGGACCCCGAGGTAGTCCCCCCGCCAGAGGAGTGTGAATCCCCCGGAGGACGGACCTCGCCACTCCCTGAAGGCACCCCAGATGTTGCATCCGGCCCCTCACCCCCGACCTCCGACACAGCAGAGTCATCGAGGGCTTGGAACCGATTGGAGAGGGGGATCAGAGGGGAGCCGGTGAGCCCTTCCGTGGGCACCCTAGCGGTCAGGGGGGGGGCATTAGATTTTTTAGCCTTGTTCTTCTTCTTCCGCCTCTTACCGGTACGATTGTCACCCGTTTTTTTAGGCTGCTCCACCACCTCTTCATCCACACTTTCATACTGGGAAGAGTTATCAGAAGCAGCCAAACCCTCCCTCTCCATCCTCCGGATCTCCTCGCTCACCGCCTTCTCCCCCAGGGCCTCAGAGGCTTCGGCTGCCGCCTCCAGGGTGGGGGCAGTCATCACCCCAGTTGCCTGAGGCTTATCCTGCCCCCTGCCCTTACGGTGCCTCACCTGTTGCCACTGGTGGGCAGATGTACCAGCCTCGCCTTTCCTCACTGACCCCTCAGCTCCCCTCACGCCTCCACCCCCAGCCCCAGCAGAGGTTGCACCACCGGGGAACCCCCCATGGCTCCCCCCCGCTGGGCCAGAGATGGTGCCGGAAAAGGAGCGGGGGCAGCGGCTATACGGGTGACCTAGGTCACCACACAGGTGACACCTAATGTCACCACAGGCCGCGGCAAGATGACCTACCCCGCCACACAAGGCACACTTCTGCACCTTGCAGCCTGCGCTGAAGTGGCGGGGATCACCGCACCTGTGGCAGACCTTCGGTTGCCCCTGGTAGAAGATCTGGATTCTGTCCCTCCCCAGAAATGCTGAGGAGGGGATGTGGGTGACCGTACCTCCTGAAACCTTCAACTTTACCATGAAGGTCCAGCCCCCTGACCAAATGCCAAACTCGTCCCTATTTTTCTTAGGGACGTCCGTGACTTCCCCATAACGGGAAAGCCACGTCATGATGTCGACCCCAGAGAGTGACTCGTTACTTGTCAAAACGGTCACCCTCTTTACACTATTTTGGCGAGACACCGCCTGTACGGCAAAGTCTCGCCAGCCGGGCTCCCCCTTTGCCAGTTCGAAATTCGACCAGAAAAGCTCTAGGCCCTCTGGCCGAACAAAACTGACATCGAAGAAGGAGGTGCCAAACGGATGAATCAGGGCAAAGATGTCCGTCGCCCTGAAGTCCATCTTCAGAAGGAGCTCCACAACCCTCGCTCTTGGCGGGCACGCTTCACTGCCCCTCCACCGAAGACGGACCACATTCCGCCTGGCCACCCCCTGCCCGGCTGTCGGGAGGGACCAAACCGTTTCCCCCTCCCTTTTATCTTGGAAGGCAGCCAGGCCGTATCTATCCAGCCAAAAGGCCAAGTCCACCTCTCTGCCCTCTACATTGATCGTCCGTTCTCCCTTTTTGAGGGCCTCCAGGAAACGGCGCCGCAAGACGCCATCCCTGAGGTCCAGAGGCGAGGAAACCCTTGACCAGACCCTGAGGCTCCAGCCACCACCCCCGAATAACTCAGAGGACCGGCGGCTGGGGGGGCAGATGGACTGGCCCCCTCCCCCCTCCTTCCAGTACCCTCAGACACCCCATTCACACTTGCCACTTTAGACACACTGCCACCCGCATCCTCAACCGCAGACACTTCCATACCCACACCCTCCTCATCCACGCCATCAGTCACCCCACTCTCACTCACATGCACACTGGGGTCAATATTTTGCCTCACTTTTTGGGAACTTACAGATTTTACCATTTCCACACTGCTACCACCACCTACTGGTGGCATCTTCCCTGCCGGGGGTTCTGTCCACACCGTGCTGCTGGCCCTTTAAGACCTGTGCTGCCATTGGGCTTCAGCAGCACTGCCTCCACAGGCTGCACAGAGCTGCCTTCTCTCCCACTGGCAGAGACCAAGCCAGGAGCAGTCCTGCCTCCAGCTCCATCCTGGCTCCTCGCCGGTGCCCCCACTGCAGGTAAGCCCCCAGACTCAGGGGACCCGGCCAGGCATGGCCCTTGCTGCTGTCTGCTGCAGTTTCTGCTCGATTGCTGATCACCATTTTTTTTTCCTTTTGCTGGGAAGCCACGCCCCCAGCCTCCAGCTTCACAGCACAGAGGTCAGAAGCTGCACCCACATGGGCGGCGGGTGCCGAGGAGGCCACACCCCCCGAGACCGGCCGCAGCGGGACCCCCGGAGCCGACCCGGAGCGGGACCACCCCCAGGGGCCCCCCC
>JARQOD010000003.1:420724085-420751337 GCA_033576555.1 Oophaga sylvatica | reverse complement strand
GGGTCCATGGCCTGGAAACTCCCCAGATATTAATCCCATTGAGAACTTGTGGTCAATCATCAAGAGACAGGTGGACAAACAAAAACCTAAAAATTCTGACAAAATGAAAGCATTGATTGTGCAAGAATGGACTGCTAGCAGTCAGGATTTGGTCCAGAAGTTGATTGAGAGCATGCCAGGGAGAATTGCAGAGGTCCTGAAGAAGAAGGGTCAACACTGCAAATATTGACTTGCTGCATTAACTCATTCTAACTGTCAATATAAGCTTTTGTTACTCATATGTTTGCAATTATTATATTTCTGTGTGTGATAAAAACATCTGTCAAACACACATAAAAACCAGAGTGCAGCAGATCATGTGAAAATATAATATTTGTGTCATTCTCAAAACTTTTGGCCATGACTGTACACAGTGACTGCACCAGCAGAATAGTGAGTGCAGCTCTGGAGTATAATACAGGATGTAACTCAGGATCAGTAATGTAATGTATGTACAGAGTGACTGCACCAGCAGAATAGTGAGTGCAGCTCTGGAGTATAATACAGGATGTAACTCAGGATCAGTAATGCAATGTATGTACACAGTGACTGCACCAGCAGAATAATGAGTGCAGCTCTGGGGTATAATACAGGATGTAACTCAGGATCAGTACAGGATCAGTAATGTAATGTATGTCCACAGTGACTGCACCAGCAGAATAGTGAGTGCAGCTCTGGAGAATAATACAGGATGTAACTCAGGATCAGTAATGTAATGTATGTACACAATGACCGAATGTCTAATATGTAGATTGTGAATCAGGGCTTAAGGTACTGCCACACTAAGCAATCCCGCTAGCGATCTCGTTAGCGTTGCATACTAATGAGATCGCTAGCGGGATTGTTTCTATATCGCTAAATGCTGTCGCATTTAGCGATATAGTTAACGACGCTATCGCCGTTAGCGATCTTCTTAACGACTTTAGCGGTACAAAAGTACCGCTAAATCGCTAAGAAAAGGTGCCACACAGCGATTAGATACTTACCCAGCGGGAGCGCCAGCGATGAAATAGGGTCCGGAACGATTCCAGCGACGAGCGAGATCACAGCAGGAAGCTCGTCGCTGGAAGCTGCCGCACTGAACAATATCGCTAACGGGATCGCTAAATAGTGACGTTTTTTAGCGATCCCGTTAGCGATATTGTTTAGTGTGGCATACCCTTTAGAGGTGGACATTTCTTTAAGCCAATTATAATCTGAGTATTTTGTTGGGATCATTACCGTTTCCTTACAGATGTCCCTCGTGAATAGGAAAGAGAAAATAAAAGTGATTTGTATCTGTGCTTGAAGAAGAAAATAATGAGACTTTGCCTCTGAACTTCCGAACATGTTTATAAGATCTCTCAGACTCTAAATGAGAAAAAATGTTGATTAATGCAAATCTCAGAAGATAAAACAGGAAGTCTTAATTTGAGAGAGTCCAGAAAAGTTTGAAAATAAGACTTCTAAAATATGGGGCCACTAAAGAGTCATCGGCGTTCGGAGGACAATTCAGGCTCACAGATTAATTATGGAAAGACTGCAGCAAGAAATTATCCGGGCGGCTCTTAATTCACAGATTTGCTGAGCATCTTCTGCAGGAAAGTGTCTGGGCAGAACGATTGTACTGCGAGAGAGAAGATCACCCGAGATTATACAACCCCAATATTTAATGTAACCTCCAAATTGTCAGATACAAATGTATAGATCACAACCCAAGGCAACTACAGCAAGATTGTAACTACCATACTTATATTATTGCGATCCTGTATTATGCTCCAGAGCTGCACTCACTATTCTGCTGGTGCAGTCACTGTGTACATACATTACATTACTGATTCTGAGTTACATCCTGTATTATACTCCAGAGCTGCACTCACTATTCTGCTGGTGCAGTCACTGTGTACATATATTACTGATCCTGAGTTACATCCTGTATTATACTCCAGAGCTGCACTCACTATTCTGCTGGTGCAGTCACTGTGTACATACATTACATTACTGATCCTGAGTTACCTACTGTATTATATCCCAGAGCTGCACTCACTATTCTGCTGGTGCAGTCACTGTATACCTACATTACATTACTAATCCTGAGTTACATCCTGTATTATACTCCAGAGCTGCACTCACTATTCTGCTGGTGCAGTCACTGTGTACATACATTACATTACTGATCCTGTGTTACATCCTGTATTATACTCCAGAGCTGCACTCACTATTCTGCTGGTGCAGTCACTGTGTACATACATTACTGATCCTGAGTTACATCTTGTATTATACTCCAGAGCTGCACTCACTATTCTGCTGGTGCAGTCACTGTGTACATACATTACATTACTGATCCTGAGTTACATCCTGTATTATACTCCAGAGCTGAACTCACTATTCTGCTGGTGCAGTCACTGTGTACATACATTACTGATCCTGAGTTACATCCTGTATTATACCCCAGAGCTGCACTCACTATTCTGCTGGTGCAGTCACTGTGTACATAAATTACTGATCCTGAGTTACATCCTGTATTATACTCCAGAGCTGCACTCACTATTCTGCTGGTGCAGTCACTGTGTACATACATTACATTACTGATCCTGAGTTACATCCTGTATTATACTCCAGAGCTGAACTCACTATTCTGCTGGTGCAGTCACTGTGTACATACATTACTGATCCTGAGTTACATCCTGTATTATACTCCAGAGCTGCACTCACTATTCTGCTGGTGCAGTCACTGTGTACATACAATACTGATCCTGAGTTACATCCTGTATTATACCCCAGAGCAGCACTCACTATTCTGCTGGTGCAGTCACTGTGTACATACATTACTGATCCTGAGTTACATCCTGTATTATACCCCAGAGCTGCACTCACTATTCTGCTGGTGCAGTCACTGTGTACATATATTACTGATCCTGAGTTACATCCTGTATTATACTCCAGAGCTGCACTCACTATTCTGCTGGTGCAGTCACTGTGTACATATATTACTGATCCTGAGTTACATCCTGTATTATACTCCAGAGCTGCGCTCACTATTCTGCTGGTGCAGTCACTGTGTACATACATTACTGATCCTGAGTTACATCCTGTATTAGGCTATGGTTCCACGGTCCGGAACCATAGCGCTTTTGACGGAGCGGAAATTCCGCTCCGTCTAAGCCCCGCCCCCTTTCTGACGCGCGATCTTTCCGGAGGTGTTCAGGACACCTCCGGAAAGAGCGCAGGGCTACATAGCCCTGTGTTAATTATGTTGCGGCGACGCACCGTCGCCGCAATACGCGAGGACATGCTGCGGTCTGAAAAGACGCGCCGCATGTCCGTTTACGCAGGTTTGCCACCTGCGTATTGTTACGCATAGTGGAGACGGGATTTCTTGAAATCCCCTCCACTATGCTGTAACATCTGGACGCTGCGTGTTTGGCGCTGCGCCAGCGCACAGCGCCAAACACGCAGCGTTTCCTGACCGTGGAAACTCACCCTTATACTCCAGAGCTGCACTCACTATTCTGCTGGTGCAGTCACTGTGTACATACATTACATTACTGATCCTGAGTTACATCCTGTATTATACTCCAGAGCTGCACTCACTATTCTGCTGGTGCAGTCACTGTGTACATACATTACTTCTCACCTGTTCGGTTACATTATTTATTACTCGGATAATATACTATTGGACAATTCTCGGGATAATAGATCAGATATCAGTTTTTCATCCAAGTCACCAGCAGAGCGCCATCGCCACCTAATGGCAGCAGAGTAGATACAAAGCGCACACACACTGCACCAGGTCTGTGGTGGCTCATCAGCAGTGCAGTTGCTGCAGTGTCAGGATCCTGGTTCCTCCGGAAGCCCAAATTCCTCATGTATTATAAATAGTACATGGCAACTGGGGGTGTAATTTTGCACTGGGGTACAGGTTTTTAATTTTATTATTAGAGAATTTTTTTTTGTGCTGTTAAATTAACTACAGTATGGCGGCATTACTTATGTTTACTATATAATGGTGATATTTATGTACACAGTTTGGTATTATTTACTTGTACTATATTATGTGTAAGCCATGAGTATAGTATGACCGCGTGTACTATATAATGGTGTTAGTTATGTGTACAGTATGTTAGTAATACGTGTGTTGCAGCTGTGTACAGTGTGACAGAATTATTTGAGTACTATATATAATGGTGCTGGTTATGTGTACATTGTTAACTATGTGTACAGTATGGCAGCATTAGTTATGTTTACTGTATAAAGGTGCTAGTTATCTGTACAGCATGGCGGCATTATTTATGTGTCGAGTATGGCAGCATTACTTGTGTACACTATATAATGGTGATGGTTGGGTACAGCCTGGTGGCCTTTTTTATTTGTACTATGTATTATTTCTTAAGTATACAATATGGCAACATTATGTGTGCTATATGTTAGTTGTGCACAGTACTGAAGTGTAGGTGTATTGTACGATTGTGTTATGTGCTCTGAATGGAAGCATTATTTCTGTACTGTACCATGGCTCTAGTTATATACACAGGACATCAGTATTTATGCGCACTGTATGTTAGTTATGGCTGCAGTAGGGGTAATATTTGTGTGTGTATTTATGTATACTGTATGTGTTGGCTGTGTGCAGCATTATTTCTGTATACTGTAGCAGTTAGCTGTGTGCAGTATTATTTATGTGCACTGTCAGTCGGTGTTAGCTGTGGGTATACCACGGCAGCATTATTTCTGTATTCTGTAGGAGTTAGCCATGTGCAGCATTATTTATGTGCACCACATGTTGACTTTAGTTGTGTGCGGTATAAACTACATACCTTATGGTAACATTCACTTTAGATAGAGCGCACTTACCATCCACGTGCCGATCTCCCAACCAGCACCAGTCTGCATCCTCTCGTTACCAGTCATACTGGTTGTATCCACACGTTACTTTTATGTGATATTACACAACACTGTCTGGGTCTAACACTGTCGTAAATGCTGCAGAGCTGTAATCGTACTTCTGTGGGAAAAGTGTAGAAATAATGGGTTCACATGCGAGCACTGAGCCGGCCATACATTCGGCAGAACTGGAGCTGTCACTTGGCATAGCTCCCAGCGATGTCACAATGTGTCACCCACGTCCTGGCAGGGAGGCACCGCCGCCAACACAGAACAAGGTGCAGCCCTGGGACATTTCACGAGCGCTTAGAATAGAGAGGATTTCTGGGTTCTGTTGTTCATCAAGCTCGGACTGCTGCGACATTTACTTCCAAGCTCTGCTTGCTGTCAATGAACAGAATCATTTACATGCAAAGGCTAAAAACGTAACAGCTACAGCGTGCGCCGACACACTGTATCGAGTGCTGCCGCTGTGACACATGGCATTAGTTCCCATCCGCATGGGGTTTTATTTGCGCTTCTTTTACATTTTTTTGGGAAGACGATGACGGATGGTTCCCTGCCAGCGCGAATATTCATGTCGCCATGAAAAAAAAAAATCCTTGAAGGAAGTGTTAACCCTATGAACACCGAGTGAGCAGGTAGGGGCGACGGACCCCAATATTTCCATCTGTGCTCCTACATCTCCTTGCCGTAGCACTGCTCATCCTGAGCCCCCTGGTTCAAAAAAAAAACAATGGTAGAAAGCTGCAGTGAAGACTGACACTGGAGCAAAGATGAAGCTTACAGACTGGGAAGCAGAGCGGTGACCATTATGGCTGCCAAAAATGGGGAAAAAAAAATGAGAGTACTAAAAAAAGCCTGCAGGTGACGCACCAAGTCCTTTATGGTTCAGTGAGCAGTCGTGGCCTTCGTGTGGCAGTGCAGCTCTGCAGCACAATGCCTCTTATCTGGTCCTGATGAGACCCCCACAGAAAAGCTGTGCCGCTGTCTAGTCCAGCAATGGCCCCTTCCACTTGATGAACCCGACAGAATTTATTTTAATACAAAGTCCCAATTTTAGCCTGAATTATAATTCGGAACCCCCCTTTAAGTAATGGTGTAGTCCATCAGCACATGCAACAGAACATAGGCAATACCAACTGATGGCAAGAAATGAGGGGAGTGATGGGGTTTACGGACAAGAGCCCCGCTGTGAACAGTAGCCCCGGGTGTAAGTATATATCTATTTATTTCAGAAATGATTCAGAATATTTTCACATTTCAAAAAAAAAAAAAAAAACCCCAAACACCTAGCAAAAATTCATTCGCCGTGATTCTCAGGCCCGGACAAGTGTGTGTATATATTTATACACATCCCACATGATAAATTGGCATTAAAAGGCACTTTGGGTTTGAAGTTAATACTGGTTATTGTTCCATTCAAGTGTCTGCACGTCCCTTTAACTACAAGGTCCAAGAATATAAAAAGTTTTTTTTCTGCCAAAAGCAAAAAAAACAATGGAAACTCCAAGTCTGACGGCGTCAGTCCACTCGGAATGATCCAATGAGATTCATGTTCAGAGAAGGAAAAAAAAAAAGACAATCAAGTTTTTTTCTGTAAAATACTTATTAAAAAGTGAAAACAAAGTGAAAGAAAAAAAAAAAAAAATTGCACTTCTGGGAAATAGCCGAATTCTCTTCTGGATGACGGTGGTCCCCCAACGCTGGTCCATTGCAGTTTTTAGCACAAGCACCGACCTCTGGCGGCGTTCAGGGATTGGCGGATTGAGTGCGCTGATCAGGAGATGCCATGGCGGCTGCTCTTTGGTTTTGCAGTCATTGATTACAGTAGAGTAGAGGAAATATATTGATATATTGCAATGCTGGGTCGGTGTTGGGCTCCGCCACGGGCACAGGGGGCTTTTTTAAGGACAGGGTACAGATGGTTGTCACTCTGGCAGGGGGACGACCTCACGTGCGGGACCGCAGGCCTTTGTCTTTGCCGATGTCCACGGTGATGTTGGTGTAGAGAAGCGGCAGCTCTTTGGATATGAGGGTATACTGCAGAGAGTTCATCCCGTCTTGTTTCCATGTCCGCCTCGTCTTCGCCAAGAGGTTAAACCTGAAATGAGACGTGAACGAGACGACGGTGAGGAGGCGAAACTGACCGGTGGCACCAAAAACTGACAAGCTATTAAAGAAAAATAATAAAAAGATAATCAAAACATAAAAATAAAAGATAAAACAAAAAAAATTATAAAATAAAGAAAAATAATAAAAATGAAATAAAAGCAAAATAATTATAAAAATATATATTTAGAATAAATACAAAAAATCTATAAATATAAAATTGAATGTGTGTATGTGTGTATCACCAACCAATCACGGAGTATCTTACATTTAACCAGAGCTGTTTAAAAGAAGCTGAGCTGTGATTGGTTGCTATGAGCAACAGTTTTCCTTGCAACCAATCCCTAAGCATCTTTCAGTTCACCAGAGCTGTTTGATAGAAGCTGAGCTGTGATTGGTTGCTACGAGCAACAGTTTTCTCACTCCACGACAACACCTCAGCTGATACTGACCAGGTGGGAGAAATCGCATCCCCGGGAACATAAACTCCAGCATTGTCTGCCCCCCAGAAAGGAGCAGAGAGCAGATGACAGAAATGAATCCCCCCTCCGGTTCCCATATACCCATCACACATCCTCCATCCCATAGGCACATCTTCCCTCTTAAAGCAATCCCCGGTATGGAAGTGAGGGCAAATCCATCCTGCGCTCTGATTCTCACCTCAGGCTTCTATTAAAGGGATCATTGGTATGGAAAGTCAGGGCAATCCATCCAGCGCTTTGGTTCTGATGCCAGGCCTCTCTTAAAGGGATCCCCGGTATGGAAGTTATGGCGGCTGTGATGGGATGATGTGGGATATTAGGGGTAGAATGTAAGTCCGCAAGGACAGGGTCCTCTCCCCTCTGTACCAGTTTGTCATTGTAAATTTGTTTACTGTAAATGATATCTATAACTTTGTATGTAACCCCTTCTCATGTACAGCACCATGGAATTAATGGCGCTATATAAATAAATAATAATGTGGGATATTAGGGGTAGTAGTCTGGTGGCTCGGACAGGATGATGTGGGATATTAGTAGTCCGGTAGCTCTCGCTGACGGGATGATGTGGGATATTAGGGGTAGTAGTCCGGTGGCTCTGGCTGACAGGATGATGTGGGATATTAGTGGTAGTAGTCCGGTGGCTCTGGCTGACGGGATGATGTGGGATATTAGTGGTAGTAGTCCGGTGGCTCTGGCTGACGGGATGATGTGGGATATTAGGGGAGTAGTCTGGCGGCTGTGACGGGATGATGTGGGATATTAGGGGTAGTAGTCCGGTGGCTCTCGCTGACGGGATGATGTGGGATATTAGGGGTAGTAGTCCGGTGGCTCTGGCTGACAGGATGATGTGGGATATTAGTGGTAGTAGTCCGGTGGCTCTGGCTGACGGGATGATGTGGGATATTAGTGGTAGTAGTCCGGTGCTCTGGCTGACGGGATGATGTGGGATATTAGGGGGAGTAGTCTGGCGGCTGTGACGGGATGATGTGGGATATTAGTGGTAGTTGTCCGGTGGCTTTGACAGGATGTGGGATATTAGTTGTCCGGTAGCTCTGGCTGACAGGACGATGTGGGATATTAGGGGTAGTAGTCCGGTAGCTCTGGCTGACGGGATGATGTGGGATATTAGGGGTAGAAGTCCGGTGGCTCTGGCTGACGGGATGATGTGGGATATTAGGGGTAGTAGTCCAGTGGCTTTGACATGATGTGGGATATTAGTTGTCCGGTGGCTCTGGCTGACGGGATGATGTGGGATATTAGGGGTAGAAGTCCGGTGGCTCTGGCTGACGGGACGATGTGGGATATTAGGGGTAGTAGTCCGGTGGCTCTGGCTGACGGGATGATGTGGGATATTAGGGGTAGAAGTCCGGTGGCTCTGGCTGACGGGATGATGTGGGATATTAGAGGTAGTAGTCCGGTGGCTCTGGCTGACGGGATTGTGTGGGATATTATGGTGAATGTGGCTATGCGGAGTGGGCGAGGGCTCTACACTCAGCTTTATATATTTATAGATATAATCATTATAATTTGTTATAACTAACCGCAGTTAGTTACTATGCCCGGGCAGCGCCGGGCTCTTCAGCTAGTAATAAATAAAAATAAGTAACGACCATAAGAAATGATATACTGGGACCCTCCATTATTAGCTCAATATTGTGCGGCTCTAATAAAATATCATGTTGCTGTGGCTGCTGCAGCCCTTCTTGCAGGTGACCCTGGGGCGGGGAGGGTCACAGTAACTTTACAATCCCAGAGGGTTAAATTATTTAATGTCACGCTTTTTCACATACAAGAAGGAGCAGAAATAAAGGGCGGGTGTGATGTGAGTGGACGCGCCGGGCTCTGCGCCAGCACCCGCTCAGGACTCTGCGCTCATGACTCAGTGCCAGGCAATCGCCTAAACAGTGATTACTCAGCACACACTAAATATTCCAATTCCACCAGCACAGACTGAAAACCCGTCCTGAGCTTACACCGCTCACAGCTGAGGGTCTGTCACAATTGTATGCAGACTGGAAAGAGCTCAGAAATCTGTTATGCTGAAGGTTTATTACAGAGCAAAGATTGTCACCGACAAAGTCAGCACAGCAGCACAATTCCAATCCAGGTCCTCTGCTCTAGTCACACTCAAAGCTGCAATCGAAATTCTCCTAGGAGTCCAGAACACAAGTGTGAATTCACTGATAGCACCACCTTCCTTTAAGGACACTGCCCGACGAGGCACAGACTCACAAATCAGTTGCTACCTCTAATATACTTTTTCATGAGCCCGCAGATCTGTACTCAGTCTGCCGGACAGCGCTGCGGAGCCATCACTTTGTTCTTGTGTTTTTCTTGATCATCGGCCTGTAACAACTGACAGTCTCCAACACAAATGAGGAAACAGTTACCTAACAATAAACAATGAACAAGGACTCCGGGGACTGAACCAGGAGAAAACTCTCAGAGTACCACATGTCCATGCAAAGGAGCTGGCAATAGCCATAATGAATACAGTAGTTATATTCTTCTACATAGGGGCAGTATTATAGTAGTTATATTCTTGCATATAGGGGCAGTATTATAGTAGTTATATTCTTGTACATAGGAGCAGTATTATAGTAGTTATATTCTTGTACATAGGAGCAGGTTATAGTGGTTATATTCTTGTACATAGGAGCAGTGTTATAGTAGTTATATTCTTGTACATAGGAGCAGTATTATAGTAGTTATATTCTTGTATATATATAGGGGCAGTATTATAGTAGTTATATTCTGTATATAGGAGGCAGTATTATAGTAGTTATATTCTTGTACATAGGAGCAGTGTTATAGTAGTTATATTCTTGTATATAGGGGCAGTATTATAGTAGTTATAAGTACATAGGAGCAGTATTTAGTAGTTATATTCTGTATATAGGGGCAGTATTATAGTAGTTATATTCTTGTACATAGGGGCAGTATTATAGTAGTTATATTCTTGTACATAGGAGCAGTGTTATAGTAGTTATATTCTTGTATATAGGGGCAGTATTATAGTAGTTATATTCTTGTACATAGGAGCAGTATTATAGTAGTTATATTCTTGTATATAGGGGCAGTATTATAGTAGTTATATTGTACATAGGAGCAGTATTATAGTAGTTATATTCTTGTATAATGGGGCAGTATTATAGTAGTTATATTCTTGTACATAGGGGCAGTATTATAGTAGTTATATTCTTGTACATAGGAGCAGTGTTATAGTAGTTATATTCTTGTACATAGGAGCAGTGTTATAGTAGTTATATTCTTGTATATAGGGGCAGTATTATAGTAGTTATATTGTACATAGGAGCAGTATTATAGTAGTTATATCCTTGTATATAGGGGCAGTATTATAGTAGTTATATTCTTGTACATAGGGGGCAGTATTATAGTAGTTATATTCTTGTACATAGGAGCAGTGTTATAGTAGTTATATTCTTGTACATAGGAGCAGTGTTATAGTAGTTATATTCTTGTACATAGGGGCAGTTTATAGTAGTTATATTCTTGTACATAGGAGCAGTATTATAGTAGTTATATTCTTGTATATAGGGGGCAGTATTATAGTAGTTATATTCTTCTACATAGGGGCAGTATTATAGTAGTTATATTCTTGTACATAGGGGGCAGTATTATAGTAGTTATATTCTTCTACATAGGGGCAGTATTATAGTAGTTATATTCTTGTACATAGGAACAGTGTTATAGTAGTTATATTCTTGTACATAGGGGGCAGTATTATAGTAGTGTTAGAGCTAAATCAGCATTTCTTCAGAAGACCTTGGTTTGTCAGAAAGGCTGATGCATGGCAGAAGTTGAGATAAAAATGTTCCTTTTTTGTACAATACACAACCTTCCCCCCCCAGTTATTAAAAGACACTCTGTGCTGGGAGCTAAGGGAAGGATGAAGTTTTCAAGGTAAAACTAGTATTCTATCTATTTAGTAACAAGTTGTGTAAACACCATATATGGTAATTCCGCTTCCTGCTTCAGGGGTGTATATAAATCCCTTCGTTAGCAATAAAGCAGAGTTTTTTTACGCATCCTTTAGTCTGTGTCTTATTCTCTCTGGTACCACATTCCGAGGAGGAAAGGGTTAACAAGATAACAGCGACGACAGCCTGGCGCCCGAACAGGGACCTGAGTTATTCTATTCTGAGAAAGTCCGACCGGTCCGGAGACGTGGGATGAGCGGAGCTTTCTGTTGGTGATATACATACAGCGCTGAGGTAAGAATACTTATTCTATTCTACCTAAAATCTATATCACTGTATAGTGGACTCCCTCCTCCCCGAGCGGTCAGCTTTCCAGGTAAATAACAGGTATTCCTGGCTCAGGTCCCTTTGAACCAGTAGACCTTCAGATTAATTGTCAGTCCTGCCTTTCCTCCTTTGAATAATGACAGTATGGATCCAATGATTGTGTTGTGGTTTTATCTTGGTGTTGGTGTGATTGGATTGTTCATTTGGTTGGCGTACAAATCTTGGAAAGCGAGCAGTGGAATGGTTCAGAAACCTTTGTGGCCCATTGTCTAAGTGACGCAATTGTCTTGGTGACAAACTTGTCTTGGTGACAAGAGAATCTCTTCTAGGTGAGGAGATACAAAATGGGGAACCAAAATGCCAAGGAAGGCATTTCTGCTAAAGATTTAGTTGTGCGCAGAGAAGGGAAGCAAGCTTTGATAGGCATTGACAAAGTATTGTGTAAAGCAGGCATGAGTGAAAACGGAGAATTGAACAGTGATAAATGGAAAAGGTTCTATAACTCACATCATGGATGGTTGAGAGACAAAGGACTGTTGAAAACAGTGAACCTGTGGATGAGTGCGTGTGATTACTTAGAGGGCAAGACTGAAGAATTGGGAGACGGACATTACAGACTTACAAAAACAGGGATGACTGATTTGCCCTCCTGTTTGCCCCCTACGTTACCTCCACCCAGTATCAGACCTTCCCACAGACTTCCCACGAGCCAAACTGTTGGGTCTGCCCCAGGTGTGGACAGCAAAATCCCTGACGGTAGATGTCTGTGTAAGTTGCGGTGGACCCAGACCTCCCCCGGCCAATCTATTTCCAATGAGGACAGTAGTGGTACCTGGTACCCCGGGTGCTGCAGGAGGAGTGGAGGGCGGAGTAGCTCAAGGCGCCCCCCGGACAGCAGTGTTATACAGACCATGGAGCCCTTCAGAGCAGTTGGCTCTAATAACGCAACTCCCGGACCCTTCACAGTCACCAATGGGGTTCGCTAGAATGTTAGCTACAATGCAGGATACGTATAAAGCAACTAGACAGGATCTGGAAGCACTTATAAAAGGGAAATTGGCAGATGAAGCCAGATACGATAGACTGATAAATGAGACATACAAGTGTTATGTTGGTAGGAACGGACCTGATAATGCAGAAGTCAATGACGCAGCAGCAGGGGTTATGTTTACAGAAGCATTGAAAAAAGCATGTAAAGATAGACAAGCAGAAAAGGAAGTTACACTAAGAAGACAGAGTACAGGGAAAAGAGGAAGAGCCAAAAGATTTTTTCTGGGCTCTAAGAAAAACTTGGGTGGAAATGGGTTTTGTCCCAGAAAACAAGACTAGTGAGAGAGTACTGGCAAGTGCTTATATGAATGGGTTAAAAAAGGAAGTGGCAGAGAAAGTGAAGGTAAGTAGACCTGATTGGAGATCAGTAAAAGCAGAGGATCTAGCCAGAATAGCACAAGGGGCACAACATGATTTAGCGCAGGCTAAAAGAGGAGCAAGGATACATGCTGTAGGTACTCGTCCTGCAAACAACAGGGAGAGGAGACGAGTGCCAGGAGATGGACAGAAATTGTGCTACGGGTGCAAGAAACCAGGACATTTCAGGAGGGATTGCAGAACTAATCCATATCCAGCCTGTCCAACTAATCCATATGCAAATGACCCGCCTGCAGGAGGCCCCCAAGACCAATTAGGGTCGCTCCCATAGGATAATGGTAGCTTGCACATGAACCCCCTTGTCTCCTTACCCCCCACTCCTAATTGCACAGTGCAGGTGAACCTACCAGGGGGACATGAGGTTGAGTTCCAAGTGGACACGGGGGCAGACAATTCAGTAATTACAGAAGAAACTGGCCATTTGGGAAAAGTGATTTCTCCCACCATGTTATAGCTTATAACTTATAACTCTCCATCTATCCTGCTCCCCGTCACTAAAAAGATTCCCCTGCAAATTCAAGGAACCACTGTACACACACAGTTAATGGTATCACCACGGGGTCAATGTAATCTTTTAGGAAGTGATGTGTTGTCACAATTGCAAGCACATATTGAGTATCATCCTGATGGAACTGTCACTATGACACCAGGACTGAAGCCGAGCACTCTTTGTAAAATCATGTCGCTAGACGTTGCTAGTATAGAGGACACAAATGAATTTCCTTCAATGTTAGAAGGTGTGATACCGCATGATTTCTGGGCTTCAGATAAAACAGATGTGGGCAGATTAAGGGTGCAGCCAGTCATGGTCAAATTAAAGCCAGGTGCAATTCTGCCCCAACAGAGACAGTATCCTCTTAGTTCAGCTCAAGAGTCGGCTATAGCTCAGCAGGTACAGAAACTGGTAGCAAGTGGTGTTTTAGTTAAGACCCAGTCCCCTTGTAACACCCCTCTGTTCCCAGTTAAAAAGAAAACAGCACCGGGGCAGCCAGCAGCGTACAGAATGGTCCATGATCTCCGGCTAGTGAACAAAGCTACAGAGCTCCTCACACCAGTTGTACCAAATCCACACACCCTTCTGTCTCAGATCCCGGCTAGTGCTCTTTGTTTTTCAGTGATTGACTTGGCAAACGCATTTTTTAGTGTCCCATTGCACCCTGACTGCCAGTATTTGTTTGCTTTTACATTTCAAGGGAATCAGTATAAGTGGACTGTTTTGCCCCAGGGTGCCCAAAATTCACCCACTATGTATACTGCCAGTCTGCAAGAGATACTGGAAAGATGGAAAATGCCAAAAGTAGTTATTCTGCAATATGTTGATGACTTACTGATTTGTGCCCCCTCCAGGAAACAGTGCCGCAGTGCAACAATATCACTCATGTTGTTTCTGTACCAAGCTGGATGTAAAGCGTCAAAGGATAAACTGCAATTTTGTAAATCTTCAGTTATCTTTTTGGGACATTGCATTACACCAGGGGCGCGACATCTGACCAGCGCTCGCAAAGAAGCTGTACAGAACTTTCCTATGCCTGTTAATGTTGCCGCTCTTAGGACATTTCTTGGACTGGTTTCCTACTGCAGGCAGTGGATTCATGCTGTATCATATCCTCCATGCAGCCTCTTCTATGACTGTATCCAACATTGTGCCTTTTAAACTAACTCCTGAAGGTATAGACTGTTTTTATTTCTCAAAAACAGGATTGTGGCAGCTCCAGCGCTAGGAACCCCAACTATGAACTACCATTCACCCTGTATCTCCACGAACAGCAGGGACACGCGTCAGGAGTATTGACTCAGTTACATGGTGACAATCAAAGGCCTGTAGCCTATTTCAGTGGAAAACTAGATGCAGTGGCTAGAGGTGCCCCGTCCTGTGTACGGGCAGTACATGCTGTAGGACTATTGCTCCACAAATCGTCAGACATCGTTCTTGATCATCCACTGACAGTACTTACACCTCATGACGTATACACCATACTGAACCAGGTGCAACCGGCACACCTTTCAGCTGCACGTCACCTTCGATTGCAATGTGCACTTTTAATGCCTCCAAATGTTTCTTTGCAGAGATGTACCACACTTAATCCTGCCACATTGTTACCTCTCTCGGATCTAAAGGAGGGGTCAGGTACGGTATTGTACAAAGAAGATCCAAGAGAGGAGATTCCTCATGATTGTGTTCAGTTTATGGCACAGGAAACAGCAGGTCTACCCACAGTGTTTGAAACTGAAAGACGTAATATTGATTTTGAATTTTTTGTAGATGGATCTCGCCACCAAGATGACTCAGGTACCTTCCACACTGGATATGCCATCGTCTCCCTGAATGCAGTAATCAAAGCAGAACCAATGCTCCCACATCAGTCGGCCCAGGAGGCTGAACTTAAGGCTCTGACCGAGGCCTGTAAGATAGCTGAAGGTAGAATAGTTAACATCTACACAGATTCTAGATACGCATTCGGTATAGCTCATGATTTTGGTCCAATTTGGAAATCTAGAGGATTCCTGACGGCAGCAGGACATCCCATTAAAAATGCTGACGCAGTCCAGCAGTTAATTGATGCATTACAATTACCAAAAGAAGTAGCTGTCATAAAAGTTAAAGCACATACCAGATGCACTGATCAGGTGAGTAAAGGAAACGCAATGGCCGATGCAGCAGCAAAAACAGCAGCCAGTAGACCACTCCAAGGGGTAACGATGCACCAGGTAAGCGCTCCCAAAAATCCCTTTGTGTCGGAGGATGCCTTATCCCAGATGCAGGCTCAGGTGCGCCAGGAGGAAGTTGAAAAGTGGGAAAAAGAAGGTGCATGTCTGAATGAAGCAAATGGGGTATGGGGAAGAGGGATGCGTCGATGCCTTCCAAGGGCGTTGTACCCTGCGGTCGCCCAGATGTTACATGGGCCAACCCACCAGTCCAAAACTGCTGTAATGAGCGTCATGCAGAAGCATTGGGTGGCACCAGGCTTTTCCACCTGTATAGAAGGTTTGATCCAGGGATGCATGGTATGTGCTACACATAATCAGGGAAGGGTAGTCAAGACACCACCCAAACACACCCCTCGGCCCCTCTATCCTTTCCAGAGACTGCAGATTGATTATATTCAGCTGCCAAAATCAGGTTCATGGGAGTACGTGTTGGTGTGTTTTGATTTATTCTCAGGTTGGCCGGAGGCTTTCCCGATTGCCAAGGCTACGGCTGCGGCAACCGCAAAGAAGCTGCTTGCGGAGGTGGTGTGCAGGTATGGAGTACCAGAGGTGATCGAAAGTGACAGAGGTACACATTTCACAGGTGAAATAATGAATGAAGTCTTGACAGCTCTGGGAATTCAACAAGCTTTCCACACCCCATATCACCCACAAAGCAGTGGGAAAGTAGAAAGACTAAATGGGACATTGAAGTTAAAAATCCAAAAGGCCATGGCTGAAACAGGGAAATCTTGGCCTGAATGTTTACCATTAGCCCTATACTCAGTAAGGTACACTCCAAATAGGAAAACTGGACTTTCTCCGTATGAAGTACTATTTGGCAAAGTGCCTAGTTTAGGATGTTTCTTTCCCCAAGCACTGGAGATGAGTAATCATGTATTAAGCTCATATGTAAGGGATTTGCATAAAAGACTTAAAAAAGTACATGATAATGTCTTCAGTTCTCTTCCAGATCCGAACCAGGATCCTGGGAGTCACAGCCTGCAGCCTGGAGACTGGGTAGTCATTAAAAGACACGTGAGAAAGAGTCTGGATCCGAGATTTGATGGACCTTTTCAAGTTCTACTGACGACAAGTACCGCAGTCAAGCTACAAGGCAAGGAAACTTGGATTCACGCATCGCATTGTAAGAAGATCCTTGGAGAGCCTCCAGAAGAGGAATGATGCTACTAATGACATTTGCTTGCATCCTTGCAGTAACGGATGCTTGGAACAGACTTGGGGTAACTGTGCAGACACATTAAGCAACAATGCCATTCAAAAACTTTGGAACACTACGGTAGGAATACCGGTAGTGGGTTGGACTGATTTTCCATGGTGGCAGGGAAATCTAACAGGGCAGATAATTCCAAGACTTTATCTATCTTTTAAGGGTGGGGCATGGGTACCCAGAAATAGAACTAGCATAACCTCTTTGGGAGAAATACCGACACAGGGGTTAAAGATAAGTTTTGGGTCACTACAGGAAGCTTAGATGCTTTCAAACCCTCCCTATTAGAACGATACCTACACACTGATAGATGGGAAAACACGGATTTTGGTAAGAACTTACCGGTAAAATCCTTTCAGCGAAGGAAGGGAGGGAGACACAGGAATTCATTACTGATGGGTAGGCGGAGCCCCAGACCAGGATGACACCTCAGATCAAAAGCGTGTTGACTGGCTGGCTCCTCCAGCTCAGGCTCCTCCTACTCAGCTCCTTCAGTCGTACCAAAGCTTTAGGGAAGAACCAAGATCACCAGCGGAGCAACATAACCCCTTCTGAAGGAACTTCAGAGAAAAACACAAGAATACAGGTTATGTATGCAAAGTAAGCCAAAAACCACAGAGTTCCAGGTACTACTCACTGAACCTGACTACTGCGATGAACTGGCGATGCTGGAACAGAGCCTTAGCGCGCTGACCTCAGCCCAGATAATCGCTTATCAGATAAGGGTCACGCTGCATCTGAAAACAACAACACACTTCTGCCTTGGGGAGGTGCTGTGTCTCCCTCCCTTCCTTCGCTGAAAAGGATTTTACCGGTAAGTTCTTACCAAAATCCGTGTTTCAGCTGCAGATGGAAGGGAGGGAGACACAGGAATTCATTACTGATGGGACGTCCCAAAGCAGTTCAAAAAATAAGGGTGGGAAAAAACCAACAAAAGGCAGAAACCCAACAACCTTAACAAAAAAACGCAACCAGCGCTAAACACAAGTTCATCTAGAACTTTAAACTACAGCTGCCTGCAGAACCCTACGTCCGAGGGCTGCATCAGCGGAAGCACTGACGTCCACCTTATAAAATTTCGTAAACGTGTGGACAGAGCGCCAAGATGCCGCCCGGCAAAGCTGCACTGCCGAGGCACCTTGATGAAAGGCCCACGATGAAGCCACAGCTCTCGTGGAATGGGCTCGAATCCTAATCGGGCAAGATTCATCCTGAAAACGGTAAGCTTCCAAAATAGCTGACCGGATCCAACGAGCTATAGAATCCTTGGAAGCTCGTTGACCACGCCGACGACCAGCTGGAACCACAAATAGGGAGTCCGTCTTACGAAAACCTTGAGTAACAGAGAGATAAAACTTCAAGGCCCGCACTAAATCCAATGTGTGCAAAGCTCGCTCTTTCGCATTCTTCGGATCCGGGCAGAATGAAGGCAACACAATATCCTGGTTAACATGAAATTGTGACACCACTTTAGGTAAAAAATCACCCCGTGTGCGAAGCACCACACGATCCGGAAAAAACTCCAGAAAAGGAGACGAACAAGAAAGAGCTGCCAACTCAGAAACTCTCCTCAAAGAGGTGACTGCTACAAGGAAGGCCACCTTCCAAGAGAGTAAAGAAAGGCTAGCAGAACCCATAGGCTCAAAAGGTTTATGCTGAAGAACCTCCAAAACAAGGTTGAGCCGCCAAAGAGACACGGGTGCCTTCCGCGGCGGAAACTTACGAGCTATACCGCGGAAAAAGGAGAGCACGTCCCTATTCGAAGCAATGGTTCTCCGGAACAATAAGGACAGAGCAGAAATCTGACCTTTCAGGGTGCTGACTGCCAAACCCTTGTCTAACCCATGCTGCAGAAAAGCCAACAAGTTGGGAATGGAAAATTTTCTCGGGTTCCGAGAGGACCCCAAGCACCACGAAAAGAAGGTTTCCCAAGTTTTGTGGTAAATCCTAGTAGTAGCCGGACTTCTCGCAGCACGAAGAGTAGCAATGACCTCGGCTGAAAAACCTCTACGGGTTAAGATTTCGGTCTCAAGAGCCACGCCGTCAAACGCAGGGACATCAAGTCCGGATGACAAACGGGCCCCTGAGTCAACAAGTCCGGTTGAAGAGGAAGTGGAAAAGGAGGTGCCGCCAACAGCGACATTATTGTCGAGAACCACACCCTTCTTGGCCAATCTGGAGCTATCAAAATAGCTGGAATTCTCTCTAGCCTGATCAGACGCAGTACTAGAGGAAGTAAGGATATCGGTGGGAATACATAGATCAGCTCGAACTGATCCCACTGAGCCACTAGAGCATCCACCGCCACAGCCTTCGGGTCCTGGTATATGGACATGAACGTCGGTAACTTGGCATTGGACCTGGATGCCATCAAATCCACTTGGGGAGTTCCCCAACGAGAGCACAGTAGTGCAAAAACTTCCGGGTGAAGGCTCCATTCCCCAGGATCCATCTTCCTGCGACTGAGAAAGTCCGCTGTAATATTCTGAACCCTGGAATGTGAATCGCCGAAATGGCTGGTACACTGGCCTCGGCCCAAATCAGAATTCGGGACACCTCTACCATGAGTCTGGAACTCCTTGTCCCGCCTTGGTGATTGATATATGCGACAGCCGTCGCATTGTCTGTCTGCACTCGGACTGGCAGACCGCTCAAAGGGACCGTCCAATGTTGGAGGCAAAGGAAAATCGCCCTCAATTCCAGGATGTTGATCGGAAGAACAGACTCTTCCGATGACCATACCCCCTGAATCCATAGATTGTTCCAAACACCCCCCCAGCCCGTCAAGCTGGCATCGGTGGTTATGACTGACCACTTCGGAGAGAGGAAGGACTTCCCCAGGGAAAATGCCCCTGGACGTAACCACCATCCTAGAGAATCCCGCACCGCGCGAGAAATGGTGACACTGCAATCCAGCGACTGCGACCGGTTCCATCGACTCAAGATGAACCTTTGGAGAGTCCTGGAATGGAACTGGGCAAAAGGAATTGCCTCCATGGATGCCACCATCAGTCCCAGAAGACGCATACACTTCCGTAGGGACATTGCTGTCGAAGATTTCATAATCTGCACATGTCGAAGAAGACATGACTGTTTGTCTGGCGGTAGAGAAACTACCGACCGAATCGTGTCGAGATGCATCCCCAAAAAGAGGATTGCCCTCGATGGTTCCAGAAACGACTTCTCCCAATTGACCAGCCAACCGAAGTCCTTCAGAAGCTGAAGAGACAAATCTCGAGCCGTCACTGCCTCCTCTTCCGAGGAAGCCACTATCAAAAGGTCGTCCAGATAAGGAAGAATCGTAATCCCCTGTTTTCGAAGGATTGCCATGAGGGGCGCCAAAATTTTTGTAAAGACTCTGGGCGCTGAGGCTAAGCCGAAAGGCAGAGCCACAAAC
The DNA here is from genome assembly GCA_033576555.1 of Oophaga sylvatica. NCBI lineage: Eukaryota > Metazoa > Chordata > Amphibia > Anura > Dendrobatidae > Oophaga > Oophaga sylvatica. The sequence goes on along the minus strand of JARQOD010000003.1, from coordinate 420,730,829 downwards.
TGATAGTGATCCTGTCCTATGGCAAACCGAAGAAAGCGCTGATGAGCCTTTCCGATGGGAACATGCAAATAGGCGTTGCGAATGTCGATTGACACCAGAAAATCGTTCTGTGACAGAGCTGCTACAACGGAGCGAAGTGACTCCATGCAAAATTTCCGGGCGTGGACATGCCGGTTTAATCGCTTGAGATCCAGAATCGGGCGAAAATTGTTCTCCTTTTTGGGAACTATGAAAAGGTTGGAATAAAAACCTTTTCCTCGGTCCTCTGACGGAACCGGTATTACTACACCCTTTTGTAGTAGAAAATCGACCTCTCGCTGTAAAGCGACAAAAAGCTCGGGTTCTGACGGAACGCGAGACTGACAAAAAACATTTGTGGGTCGAGAAGAAAACTCTATGAAATAGCCTGCCGACACTACCCGCGTTACCCAGGAATCTGGAACGCGAGCCATCCAAGTCGCCTTGAAATGAAGCAGGCGACCCCCCACTCGAGAGTCCTCGAGTGGACCCCTGGCGTCAATCCGACTTGGCGGGCTTCTTGTCAGATTCCCGCTTATCCTGGCGGAAATTCTGCTTCCAGGGAGTACGGGTTTTCTGAGAGGACTTCTTTCCTGAGAAAGAAGAACGACCCGATCCCCACGAGGAGTGACTAGATCGTCCTCGGCCCTGAAAGGACCGCTGACCGCTATAGCCACCAGGCTTACTGGATACCGAAGCCATGGCCCTACGCTGTGGCAATGCTGCTTCCTTCGCCTTAGCCTTGGAAATCAGCTCTGTGAGGTCGGATCCAAAAAGGAGGCCACCCTTGTAAGGTAAAGCCAATAAACCATGTTTGGAAACTGCGTCCCCGGCCCACTGTCTGAGCCATAAAGCTCTTCTGACTGTGACCGCTGAAGCCTGCGCTCTGGCCAGCAGGAATGCCGTATCCAGACCGGCATCAAAGATATAACAGGCTGCAGTTTCTAACAATTCGTAAGTTTCCCGTATATCAGGTAACGGAGAACTATTCTGCAACTCCGCCTTTAAACGTGGCAACCAGCCTAGAGAAGCTCTAGCAGCACACATGGATCCTAGCACCGCTCGGAATCCATGACCCGCAGCCTCATAGCTTGCTTTTGCCGCCATTTCCGTTTTTCTGTCCAACGGCTCCTGCAAACTCGCTTTCCCCTTAACAGGGAGTAGTGAGGATTTACTAAGCTGGGATAAGGAAACATCCACTTCAGGCGCAGAAGTCCAATTATCCTTTAACTCCGCAGAGCAAGGATAAAGTGCATCAAAGAAATGCGTTCCGTGAAAACGCTTATCTGGACACAGACGTTCCTCTTCTATTACATTATTAAGCTCCTTCAGAACTGGTAATGTTGTACGCGAAGTACGGGACTCCTGGAACATACGTGCTGATTTACCAGGACGACTAGTTACCTCCTCCGGTAACTGTAACATCTCTCTCATGGCTTCAATCAAAGCCTCCGTACGTTTCGCCATAGAAGAACGCCCCTGCGGTTCGTCCTCATCTGAATCGGATAATTCACCATCCGAATCTAAAGGGGAACTCTGTCCAAAATCAGATACATCTGACTCGCTCCGTGCAGAGGCCGGTAACGGCCTGCGTCGCTTCCTCTGAGAGGAATTAGCAGACACATATTGACCTAAAAGGTCAGAACAGCTGTTAATCGAGCGAGCGATATCATCCAATTTTGCACCACTGTCGACCGCAGCGCTAGACGCTGTTGAGGTCTGCGTATCTGATTGCCGCAGTGGTACTGGGACATGGTCCGCGGCTTCTGAACTCTGTTCAGACATGCTTCACCTGTATTTGCAGGTCAAAGCGGTAGTACCAGCAAAAAATATGCGGTCTTTTTTTTTTTTTTTAACGCTGAAGGGTTAACGCTCCCTCAGGAAGGGTTACCCCAGCGGCATTCAGTCAAAAAACGCTGACAGAAATAACCCTCAGAAGGGTTAATGTTGCAATCTCTCCACAATATATATATACTGTGTGAGCCCAGCTAAATTTCAAGTCTCTAATGAGACTGCAGCTGCAGGATAGCGATCGCTGCGCTGCGGGGTGAGAATTCAGCACTCACCCAGCTGGCCGTGGTGTCTATGAGGAGAAGGAGCGGTCTGAGGAGCCCAGGAGCCTGTATAATGGCCGCCACAGTGATGGGAGATGGAGAAGCGCCAGAGCGCGCGTCTTCCTGCTCATAAGACCGGGAATCGATAGGCCACGCCCCCTGCCAGCTCAAATATTGAGCGCGAACTCCCCCGCTCCTGCTCCCTCTCTGTCCTGCAGGTATCTGCCTGCGGACAAAAGATCACCACATCTACATGTAACAGCGCTGTCACCGCAGCGCTGAAGCATACTGACATACATGTAATAGCGCTGCCACTCAGACGCTAAAGCACTCACACATTATAATAAAATTTGTGTGGAGTACTCACCAGCTTAGCGCCACAGGGATCCCCGAGGATTTGTGGCGCTTGTGCCCATGCTTCCCCCCAGGGCGAGGAACGCAGTGACCGCACGTGTGGTTTGCGTCCCCGCCAGGGAAGCTCTCCTCATCCCCCAGGGCCGGCAAGATTCTGCAGGGACCATAGTGTAAATACAGATCCGCCGAGGGAGAGGGTGGGGTACAGCAGCGCTGGTACCCCTGAGACCTCTAGACCAACTAGTGATCCAAGTCTCTTGTCCGAATATAAAATAATAAAATCTTCTGAGGAGCTGCATTAGCAGCGACCATCCTCTGAGACCTCAAATCTAAAGGGTATGCCACACTAAACAATATCGCTAACGGGATCGCTAAAAAACGTCACTATTTAGCGATCCTGTTAGCGATGTTGTTCAGTGCGGCAGCTTCCAGCGACGAGCTTCCTGCTGTGATCTCGCTCGTCGCTGGAATCGTTCCGGACCCTATTTTCTCGTCGGCGCTCCCGCTGGGTAAGTATCTAATCGCTGTGTGGCACCTTTTCTTAGCGATTTAGCGGTACTTTTGTACCGCTAAAGTCGTTAAGAAGATCGCTAACGGCGATAGCGTCGTTAACTATATCGCTAAATGTGGCTGCATTAGCGATATAGAAACAATCCCGCTAGCGATCGCATTAGTATGCGTCGTTATCGTGATCGCTAGCGGGATTGTTTAGTGTGGCAGTACCTTTAGACTGAAGGAGCTGAGTAGGAGGAGCCCGAGCAGGAGGAGCCAGCCAGTCAACACGCTTTTGATCTGAGGTGTCATCCTGGTCTGGGGCTCCGCCTACCCATCAGTAATGAATTCCTGTGTCTCCCTCCCTTCCATCTGCAGCTGAAATAATGTTTTCTTTGAGAATGGAAATGATGAAACTTGTGCTAACAAACCAGGTAACCTGAGGTGTAATAAAGATGAAGGGTATCAGAAGAACACTCCCACCTGCGGAGAACCTACCGCAGGATACTGCTCCCCACTAGGACAAAAGCCCGGCTGGTGCATGATGAGTAATATTTCAAAGTTTATAGATTTGGCACACAGATTAGTATTACAGCATTCAGCTATATGGAACCTTCCACCATCAATGTATTGGGTATGTGGGGACAAGGCATTTAAGTGGCTTCCAGTAGGAGTCACCGGGAAATACACCCTAGCTAGATTGACACCAGCCACCTATCTCATCACTCCAGATAGATTAAATCCATTGTCTATTCCAAAATACACATTACATAAACGATCTGCAGACAACAGACCTCGCCCAAATGGGAGACCACACATAGTGGAGATGGGGATAGCAAATAAATTTTTCAGTGCATTATTCATCTACCCTATGATAACTCAGACGTGGGATAAGTTGGTAGAATCCACAGACTACCTAGATGATCAAATATGGGATATTTTAGATATCCTCAATGGGTCCCTTGCAGTACAGAACCAGCTAATTATTGTTACTAACCAACATACCCTCGTGTTAGATTACCTAACTGCAGCTCAAGGAGGGATGTGCCAGATTATTGGACCTGCATGTTGCCACTATATTGATAATTCTAGTGTTTTAACCCTTAAACATAAGCTAGAGGATGTCATAAAGTTAAGGAAACTATATGATGAGGCAAATCTGAAGAATCAAGATTCATGGTGGGCAAATACTTTCTCCTTTCTTAACCCCGCAAATTGGTTCAAAGGCATAGGGGGATGGCTGACTGGGATAATACAAGCTGGCCTACAGGTTTTATTAATATGTCTTGCTATCTATTTAGTTTTTAAAATCTGTTTGATGTGTATTAAACGATGTACTAGGACACAGAGAAGATGTGTATTGATCAAATGAAGGAACAAAAGGAGGGAATGTTAGAGCTAAATCAGCATTTCTTCAGAAGACCTTGGTTTGTCAGAAAGGCTGATGCATGGCAGAAGTTGAGATAAAAATGTTCCTTTTTTGTACAATACACAACCTTCCCCCCCAGTTATTAAAAGACACTCTGTGCTGGGAGCTAAGGGAAGGATGAAGTTTTCAAGGTAAAACTAGTATTCTATCTATTTAGTAACAAGTTGTGTAAACACCATATATGGTAATTCCGCTTCCTGCTTCAGAGGTGTATATAAATCCCTTCGTTAGCAATAAAGCAGAGTTTTTTGACGCATCCTTTGGTCTGTGTCTTATTCTCTCTGGTACCACATTCCGAGGAGGAAAGGGTTAACAAGATAACAGCGACGACAGTAGTTATATTCTTCTACATAGGGGCAGTATTATAGTAGTTATATTCATGTACATAGGAGCAGTGTTATAGTAGTTATATTCTTGTGCATAGGGGCAGTATTATAGTAGTTATATTCTTGTACATAGGGGGCAGTATTATAGTAGTTATATTCTTGTGCATAGGAGCAGTATTATAGTAGTTATATTCCTGTACATAGGGGCAGTATTATAATTATATATTTGTGCATAGGGGCAGTATTATAGTTATATTCTTGTGCATAGGGGGCAGTATTAGGCCGGAGTCACACTGGCGACAAAAACTGACGAGTGGAATGCGATTAAATATCGCATTGCACTCGGACCAATGTTTATCTATGGAGCCGCTCCCAGCATCCGATTTTTTGTCGGCCGTTTTCCTTGGGCCGAGAAAATCGCAGCATGCTGCGATTGTCACCGATTATCAGGCAAGAATCGCCAATGCAAGTCTATGGGTGCGATGAAAAATCGAATTACAAACGGACCACACGTGTGACTTGCGAGAAAATCGCACCGGTGTCCTTTAGCAAAGCTGGCAATTCATCCCCGGCTATACTGTAAAATCACACTGACAGCTTTAATAAAGAATACATATACACACATAGAATACATATATCATATACACATGTCATTGTGACACATATATAAATATATATATATATATGTATGTATATATATATATATATATATATAATATATATATATATATAGTTCATACACTTCTACATAGTATAATAGCTGCTAATTCAATTGCCGGCTTCTGTAAAATTACAGAACCCGACATGAAATGACACATGGTTTACATACAGTAAACCATTTAATTTCATGTAGTTTGATATATGGTTTTCACTAACAATTACATGAGTGTATGTGTGCAAAATTTCATACATGTAGGGGTTAATTTAATGTGTAAATTTGTTGTAAAAAAAATGCGTGGGCTCCCGCTGTATTTTCTCCACCAGACAGGGAAAGACAGTGAGTGGGGGCAGATAATAATAGCCTAGGGAGGGTGCATTTTTTTATGTGCCCCCCTGGCTACTAACATCTGCCCCAGCCACCCCAGAAAAGGCACATCTATGATTAGATGCGCCTTTTCTGGCACTTAGCCCGTCTATTCCCATTGCCCTGTAGAGGTGGCTAATGGGTTAAGGCCACCTTGCTACTGGAAGGTGACTTTAAGCCAGGTTAATAATTGAGAGTTGTCAATTAGACAACTATCAATTATCAATCCTATTGTATGAAATGAAAAAAAAAACACACATATTAATTAAAAATCATTTTAATGAAATAAATACACAGTTTTTGACCATATTTTATTGTACTGGTAATCCTTCGATTCCCTTGTTCTCCTGTAATAAAAAAAATAATAAAACAACATTATTCTTACCTCTCCGGCGCTCAGTCAGGTCCCACGTTGCAATCCATCTGAAAGGGTTAACAGTTTCACAGCGAGGACCGGAGCTAATGCTGCAGCCTCGCTGTAAACCTCCGCATGAATGAGCTCTTCTCCCGGCTGACAGGAGATGAGCTAATTAGTGTGGGAAGCTTAATTGATTGTTTCCCACACTATTCTGTTCACTTCAGGTTAGCTGGGGACTCCCTCTGACGTCACTGATGCTGTGCAGAGTCCCCGGCTGACCTGAAGTGAACTGATTACCGTGGGAAACAATCAACTAAGCTTCCAAGCTAATCACTTCATCTCCTGTCAGCCGGGAGAAGAGCTCATTCATGGGGGGGTTTACAGCGAGGGTGCAGCATTAAGGCACTGCCACACTTAGCGATCGCACTAGCGATCACGACAACGACTTAACCTGGCGAGATCGCTAGTGCGATTGCTATGTGATCGCTAGTTAGATTCCAAACACAACTCATCAGCGATCTGTGATTCCAAACACAACTCATCAGAGATCTGTATAACGACCTCTGCGGTCGTTGGGAAAACCTAGTCCCACCTGCGAAGTCGTTCATAAAGGGTGTCACACTCAGCGATTCAGGCTCACCAGCGGGACACCAACGACCAAAAAACGGCTCAGAACGTTTGTAAGCGAT
>JARQOD010000003.1:420707497-420723985 GCA_033576555.1 Oophaga sylvatica | reverse complement strand
CAGCGACATCTCAGCAGAGGCCACATCGCTGCTACATGTCACACACAGCTAAGTCGCTAACGAAATCGCTACTGCGTCATAAATCGTGACGCAGTAGCGATCTCGTTAGCGATCTCGCTTAGTGTGGCATACCCTTTAGCTCAGGTCCTCGTTGTAAAACGTTAACCCTTTCAGATGGATTGCAGCGTGGGACCTGACTGAGCGCTGGAGAGGTAAGAATAATGTTGTTTTATTATTTTTTTTTTATTACAGGAGAACAAGGGAATCAAAGGATTACCAGTACAATAAAATATGGTCAAAAACTGTGTATTTCATTAAAATGATTTTTAATTAATGTGTGTGTGTTTTTTTCATTTCATACAATAGGATTAATAATTGAGAGTTGTCTAATTGACAACTCTCAATTATTAACCTGGCTTAATGTCACCTTCCAGTAGCAAGGTGGCCTTAACCCATTATTAACCCATTAGCCACCGCTACAGGGCAATGGGAATAGACGGGCTAAGTGCCAGAAAAGGAGCATCTAATCATAGATGTGCCTTTTCTGGGAGGCTGGGGGCAGATGTTAGTAGCCAGGGGGGCACATAAAAAAATGCACCCTCCCTAGGCTATTATTATCTGCCCCCACTCACTGGCTTTCCCTGTCTGGTGAAGAAAATACCGTGGGAGCATTTTTTTACAACGAATTTACACATTTACTTAACCCTACATGTATGGAATTTTGCACACATACACTCATGTAATTGTTAGTGAAAACCATATATCAAACTACATGAAATGACATGGTTAACTGTATGTAAACCATGTGTCATTTCATGTGGGTTCTGTAATAATTTACAGAAACCTGCAATTGAATTAGCGGCTATTATACTATGTAGAAGTATATGAACTATAAATATATGTATATATACGGTATATGTCTCAATGACACACACACATATATATATATGTATTCTATGTGTATATATCTATTCATCATTTGGATCCATTATATGTCGGTTTTGCTAGCCACCGACAAAATCTCTAAAAAGTATGCTCAGATGCTAGAAAATCGCATCCTCGCATTCCAATCGGATGACAGACGGAGCAATGTTCAGGAAACATTTGTGCGATTCTCGTCCGTCTAAAACGGTCCGATTTTTTAGACGTTGTGTGTGACTCCAGCCTTATAGTAGTTATATTCTTGTATATAGGGGACAGTATTATAGTAGTTATATTCTTGTATATTAGGGGGCAGTATTATAGTAGTTCTATTCTTGTACATAGGGGGCAGTATTATAGTAGTTATATTCTTGTACATAGGGGCATATTAGTATTAGTATGAGTATATGTTATATTCTTGTACATAGGGACAGTATTATAGTAGTTATATTCTTGTACATAGGTAGGGACATAGCTATTATAGTAGTTATATTCTTTACATAGGGGCAGTATTATAGTTAATTCTGTACATAGCACATTAAGTGTATATTTCTAGCAGTGATATTATACTTGTAAGGGGCAGTATTATAGTAGTTATATTCTTGTACATAGGGACACTATTATAGTAGTTATATTCTTCTACATAGGGGCAGTATTATAGTAGTTATATTCTTGTACATAAGGGCAGTATTATATCTAATAACGGTGGGAGCGTCACTCTGTCTGAAGCCTTTATAGACTGCGCAAGCGCGACACGCCTGCGCAGTCTGGCTCCAGACAGAGTGAGGCATCCAGAGCGGTGATACTCTGTATGGCGCCGGAGATCGCGGTATGCGTACTGGATGCATACCGCAATCTCCGGCGCCATACTCACATACTTACCTGACGGGAGGAGCGTTGCCATGGCGCTTCTCTTCTCCCGGGGCAGGAGACCAGGACTGAGCGTCGGATCGCGCATGCGCAATAGCGCTATCCGGAGCCATTTTGCTGAAGACACATTTACAGTGTTTCTTCAGCAATACGGCGCCGGACCGCGCGGTATGGGCATGCGCGTACTCCGGCGCCGCTCTCCTCCCCCGGCGTCCAGCTGAACGGAACAGCGCTGGAGCACAGGGATGAAAGGGAGTATAAATGTTTGTTTTTTTTGGGGTATCTGTGCAGTTTAATAGCGGTGAGGGGGCCATGCACATCAGGATAGGGGGGGCGTGAGGGGGCCATGCACATCAGGATTGGGGGGGAGTGGACCATGCACATCAGGATTGGGGGGTGAGGGACCATGCACATCAGGATTGGGCGATGAGGGACCATTCATACAGGATTGGGGGGTGAGGGGACCATTCATACCCGAATTGGGGGGTGAGGGACCATGCATTCCAGGATTGGGGGGAGGTGACCATGCACCAGGATTGGTGGGTGAGGGGACGATGCATATCAGGATTGGGGGGGTGAGGGGGCCATGCACATCAGGATTGGGGATGAGGGGACCATGCACATCAGGATTGGGATGGGGACCATGAACAGGTGGGGTGAGCGGACCATGCACATCAGGGTTGGGGGGTGAGAGGACCATGCACATCAGGGTTGGGGGGTGAGGGGACCATGCACATCAGGATTGGGGGGTGAGGGACCATGCACATCAGGATTGGGGGGTGAGGGGACCATGCACATCAGGATTGGGGGTGAGGGGACCATGCACATCAGGATTGGGGGGTGAGGGGACCATGCACATCAGGATTGGAGGGTGAGCGGACCATGCACATCAGGATTGGGCGATGAGGGGACCATTCATACCAGGATTGGGGGGTGAGGGGACCATTCATACCAGGATTGGGGGGTGAGGGGACCATTCATACCAGAATTGGGGGTGACAGGACCATTCATACCAGAATTGAGGGGTGAGAGGACCATGCATTCCAGGATTGGGCAGGAGGTGACCTTGCATACCAGGATGAGGAATGGGGTGCCATGCATAGTAGATTTGGGTGGGGGTGAGGGGACCATACATATCAGGATAGGGATGAGGGGTGCCATGCATACCAGAATAGGAGGGGGGAAGCACATACCAGAATGGGAGACCATGTACCTATAAAAATGCTTGCCACCCGGGCGTAGAACGGGTTCATCACTAGTTAGTTATATTCTTCTACATAGGGGCAGTATTATAGTAGTTATATTCCTGTACATAGGGACACTATTATAGTAGTTATATTCTTCTACATAGGGGCAGTATTATAGTAGTTATATTCTTGTACATATGAACTGTATTATAGTAGTTATATTCTTCTACATAGGGGCAGTATTATAGTAGTTATATTCTTGTACATAGAATAACTGCATTCTTTTTGTTTCTTTCCTGCTGCGCGGGAGACACAGTATTGCGTTGTCCGGAGTCGGTGTTATTCTTTGGAAATGTGCGCACATGCTGGTCTGGAGTTTCCCACTTCATTTTAAGCATTCTGTGCATTTCTGGGCAGCGGTGAAGAGTAAGGAGTGTACTTCTGTACACGCCTGTATGAGATGCCTTCTTGTACCTGTAGGACTCTTACACAGGGTTACATTACTCATATGCATCGTGTGTCTCAGAGGCTCAGAACAGACGGTCACTGACAGCACAATGTAGCAGACGTTGCGCTTCATGACAAGTGAATACAAAACCCCCTATTTTAACCCCTTGCCGGCTGGAACCAATTACCCATTTCATCTTTTCCTCCCCTTCGCTCAGTCATAAATCTTATTTTTATGTCCTCAGATGTATGAGGTCTTGGTTTCTTTTTGCAGGACGCTTTGTACTTTTGAATGACTCCATTCATTTTACCATATAGTGTACTGGGAAACTAATGTTTTTGGGAACTGTTTTTACAATCTACATTTTGTGGTAAAAATGGACCTTGAAATATTTTTCTTCATATTAGTACGATTACAGAGATACCAAACTTGTCCAGTTTTTTTTCTTATGTTGGGGAAAAAAAAAAGAACTTTTTTTGTTATTATTATGCTATTATTTTCCAAGACCCATTTTTTTTAGTCGATGGAGCATGTGACCGTGTATTTCTTTCTGCAATGCGATGGCGTTTTTATTGGTACCGTTTTGGGATCGATAAGAAATGTTGATCGCTTTTTAAAGCATTTTTTGCAGTATTGTGGCAGTAGAAAAACACGGATTTTGGTAAGAACTTACCGGTAAAATCCTTTTCAGCGAAGGAAGGAGGGAGACACAGAATTCATTACTGATGGGTAGGCGGAGCCCCAGATCAGGATGTCACCTCAGATCAAAAGAGTGCTGACTGGCTGGCCCCTCCAGCTCGGGCTCCTCCTACTCAGCTCCAGTCGTACCAAAGCTTTTAGGAAAAGAGCCAAGATCACCAGCGGAGCAACATAACCCCTTCTGAAGGAACTTCAGAGAAAAAACACAAGGATACAGGTTATGCATGCAAAGAAAGCCAAAAACCACAGAGTTCCAGGTACTACTCACGGAACCTGACTACTGCCATGAGCTGGCGATGCTGGAACAGAGCCTTAGCGCGCTGACCTCAGCCCAGATAATCGCTATCAGATAAGGGTCGCGCTGCATCTGAAAACATCAACACACTTCTGCCTGGGAGGGTGCTGTGTCTCCCTCCTTCCTTCGCTGAAAAGGATTTTACGGTAAGTTCTTACCAAAATCCGTGTTTCAGCTGCAGATGGAAGGGAGGGAGACACAGAATTCATTACTGATGGGACGTCCCAAAGCAGTTCAAAAATAAGGGTGGGAAAAAACCAACAAGAGAGCAGAAACCCAACAACCTTAACAACAAAGCGCAACCAGCGATAAACACAAGTTCATCCAGAACTTTAAACTACAGCTGCCTGCAGGACCCTATGTCCGAGGGCTGCATCAGCGGAAGCACTGACGTCCACTTTATAAAACTTGTAAACGTGTGGACAGAGCGCCAAGTTGCCGCCCGGCAGAGCTGCACTGCCGAAGCACCTTGGTGAAAAGCCCACGATGAAGCCACAGCCCTCGTGGAATGGGCTTGAATCTTAATCGGGCAAGATTCACCCTGAAGACGGTAAGCTTCCAATATAGCTGACCGAATCCAACGAGCTATAGAATCCTTGGAAGCTCGTTGACCACGCCGACGACCGACTGGAACCACAAATAGGGAGTCCGTCTTACGAAAACCTTGAGTAATAGATAGATAAAACTTCAAGGCCCGCACTAAATCCAATGTGTGTAAAGCTCGCTCTTTCACATTCTTCGGATCCGGGCAGAATGAAGGCAACACAATATCCTGGTTGACATGAAATTGTGACACCACTTTAGGCAAAAAATCACCCCGAGTGCGAAGCACTACACGATCCGGAAAAAACTCCAGAAAAGGAGGCGAACAAGAAAGAGCTGCCAACTCAGAAACTCTCCTCAAGGAAGTGACTGCAACAAGGAAAGCCACCTTCCAAGAAAGTAAAGAAAGGCTAGCAGAAACCATAGGCTCAAAAGGTTTATGCTGAAGAGCCTCCAAAACAAGGTTGAGCCGCCAAGGAGACACGGGTGCCTTCCGCGGCGGGAACTTACGAGATATACCTCGGAAAAAGGAGAGCACGTCTCTATTTGAAGCAATGGTTCTCCGGAATAATAAGGACAGAGCAGAAATCTGACCTTTCAGGGTGCTGACTGCCAAACCCTTGTCTAGCCCATGCTGCAGAAAAGCCAACAGGTTGGGAATGGAAAATTTTCTCGGGTTCCGAGAGGACCCCAAACACCACGAAAAGAAGGTTTCCCAAATTTTGTGGTAAATCCTAGTAGTAGCCGGACTTCTTGCAGCACGAAGGGTAGCAATGACCTCGGCTGAGAAACCTCTACGGGTCAAGATTTCGGTCTCAAGAGCCACGCCGTCAAACGCAGGGACATCAAGTCCGATGACAAACGGGCCCCTGAGTCAACAAGTCCGGTTGAAGAGGGAGTGGAAAAGGAGGTGCCGCCAACAGCGACATTATTGTCGAGAACCACACCCTTCTTGGCCAGTCTGGAGCTATCAAATAGCTGGAATTCTCTCTAGTCTGATCCGACGCAGTACTAGAGGAAGTAAGGATATCGGCGGGAATACATAGATCAGCTCGAACTGATCCCACTGAGCCACTAGAGCATCCACCGCCACAGCCTTTGGGTCCTTGTACCTGGACATGAACGTCGGTAACTTGGCATTGGACCTGGATGCCATCAAATCCACTTGGGGGGTTCCCCAGCGAGAGCACAGTAGTGCAAAAACTTCCGGGTGGAGGCTCCATTCCCCGGGATCCATCCTTCTGCGACTGAGAAAGTCCGCTGTAATATTCTGAACCCCTGGAATGTGAATCGCCGAAATGGCTGGTACACTGGCCTCGCCCAAATCAGAATTCGGGACACCTCTACCATGAGTCTGGAACTCCTTGTCCCACCTTGGTGATTGATATACGCGACAGCCGTCGCATTGTCTGTCTGCACTCGGACTGGCAGACCGCTCAAAGGGACCGTCCAATGTTGGAGGCAAAGGAAAATCGCCCTCAATTCCAGGATGTTGATCGGAAGAACAGACTCTTCCGATGACCATACCCCCTGAATCCAGAGATTGTTCCAAACACCCCCCCAGCCCGTCAGGCTGGCATCGGTGGTTATGACTGACCACTTCGGAGGGAGGAAAGACTTCCCCAGGGAGAATGCACCTGGACGTAACCACCATTCTAGAGAATCCCGCACCGCGCGAGAAATGGTGACACTGCAATCCAGCGATTGCGACTGGTTCCATCGACTCAAGATGAACCTTTGGAGAGTCCTGGAATGGAACTGGGCAAAAGGAATTGCCTCCATGGACGCCACCATCAGTCCCAGAAGACGCATACACTTCCGTAGGGACATTGCCGTTGAGGATTTCATAATCTGTACATGTCGAAGAAGACATGACTGTTTGTCTGGTGGTAGGGAAACTACCGACCGAAACGTGTCGAGATGCATTCCCAAAAAGAGGATTGTCCTCGATGGTTCCAGGGACGACTTCTCCCAATTGACCAGCCAACCGAAGTCCTTCAGAAACTGAAGAGACAAATCCCGAGCCGTCAACGCCTCCTCCTCCGAGGAAGCCACGATCAAAAGATCGTCCAGATAAGGGAGAATCGTAATCCCCTGTCTTCGAAGGATTGCCATGAGGGGCGCCAGAATTTTTGTAAAGACCCTTGGCGCTGAGGCTAAGCCGAACGGCAGAGCCACGAACTGGTAATGATTCTGACCTATGGCAAATCGAAGAAAGCGCTGATGAGCCTTTCCGATGGGAATATGCAAATAGGCGTCGCGAATGTCGATTGACACCAGAAAATCGTTCTGTGACAGAGCTGCCACAACGGAGCGAAGCGACTCCATGCGAAATTTCCGGGCATGGACATGCCGGTTTAATCGCTTGAGATCCAGAATCGGGCGAAATTTGTTCTCCTTTTTGGGAACTATAAAAAGGTTGGAATAAAAACCTTTCCCTCGGTCCTCTGACGGAACCGGTATCACTACACCCTTTTGTAGCAGAGATTCGACCTCTCGCTGTAGAGCGACAACAAGCTCGGGTTCCGACGGAACGCGAGATTGACAAAAAACATTTGGGGGTCGAGAAGCAAACTCTATGAAATAGCCTGCCGACACTATCCGCGTTACCCAGGAATCTGGCACGCGAGCCATCCAAGTCGCCTTGAAAAGAAGCAGGCGACCCCCCACTCGAGAATCCTCGAGTGGACCCCTGGCGTCAATCCGACTTTGCGGGCTTTCTTGTCAAGTTCCCGCTTGTCCTGGCGGAAACTCTGCTTCCAGGGAGTACGAGTTTTCTGAGAGGATTTCTTTCCTGAGAAGGAAGGACGACCCGATCCCCACGAGGAGTGACTAGATCGTCCTCGGCCCCGAAAGGACCGCCGACCACTATAGACACCAGGCTTACTGGACACCGAGGCCATGGCCCTACGCTGTGGTAATGCTGATTCCTTCGCCTTAGCCTTGGAAATCAGCTCTGTAAGGTCGGATCCAAAAAGATGGCCACCCTTGTAAGGTAAGGCCAACAACCCTTGTTTGGAAACTGCGTCCCCGGCCCACTGTCTGAGCCATAAAGCTCTTCTGACTGTGACCGCTGAAGCTTGCGCTTTGGCCAGCAGAGATGCCGTATCCAGACCGGCATCAAAGATATAACAGGCTGCCGTTTCTAACCATTCACAAGTTTCCCGTATCTCAGATAACGGAGATTCATTTTGCAACTCCGTCTTCAGACGTGCCAACCAGCCTAGAGAAGCTCTAGCAGCACACATGGATCCTAGCACTGCTCGGAATCCATGACCCGCAGCCTCATAGCTTGCTTTTGCCGCCAATTCTGTTTTTCTATCCAAAGGCTCCTGTAAACTCGCTTTCCCCTTAATAGGGAGTAGTGAGGATTTACTAAGCTGAGAAAAGACACATCCACTTCAGGAGCAGAAGTCCAATTAGCCTTTAACTCCGCAGAGCAAGGATAAAGTGTATCAAAGAAATGCGTTCCATGAAAACGCTTATCTGGACACAGACGTTCCTCCTCTATTACACTATTAAGCTCATCCAGAACTGGCAATGTTGTACGCGAAGCACGGGACTCCTGGAACATGCGTGCTGATTTACCAGGACGACTAGTTACCTCCTCCGGTAACTGTAATATATCTCTCATGGCTTCAATTAATGCCTCCGTACGCTTCGCCATAGAGGAACGCCCCTGCGGCTCGTCCGCATCTGAATCGGATATTCTCCATCCGAATTTAAAGGGGAACTCTGCCCAATATCAGATACATCTGACTCGCTCCGTGTAGAGGCCGGTAACGGCCTGCGTCGCTTCCTCTGAGAGGAATTAGCAGACACATATTGACCTAAAAGGTCAGACAAGTTGTTGATCGATCGAGCGATATCGTCCAATTTTTCACCGCTGTCGACCGCAGCGCTAGACGCTGTGGAGGTCTGCGTATCTGATTGCCGCAATGGCACTGGGACATGGTCCGCGGCATCTGAACTCTGTTCAGACATGTCTCACCTGTATGAGCAGGTCAAAGCGGTAATACCAGCAAAAACTATGCGGTTTTTTTTTTTTTTTAAACGCTGAAGGGTTAACGCTCCCCCAGGCAGGGTTACCCCAGCGGTATTCAGTCAAAAAATTTAGCTGGTAGAAATAACCCTCAGAGGGGTTAATATTGCAAACTCACCACAATATATATTTGTGAGCCCCAGCCAATTTTATGTCTCTAATGAGACTGCAGCTGCAGGATAGCGATCGCTGCGCTGCGGGGTGAGGAATCAGCACTCACCCAGCTGGCCGTGGTGTCTTATGAGGAGAGGAGCGGTCTGAGGAGCCCAGGAGCCTGTGTAATGGCCGCCACAGTGAGGGAGTCGCAGGAGAAAACGCCAGAGCGCGCGTCTTCCTGCTCAGAAGACCGGGAATAGTTAGGCCACGCCCCCTGCTAGCTCCAAATAATGAGCGCGAAACTCCCCGCTCCTGCTCCCTCTCTGTCCTGCAGGTATCTGCCTGCGGACAAAAGATCACCACATCTAACTTGTAACAGCGCTGTCACCGCAGCGCTGAAGCATACTGACATACAAGTAATAGCGCTGCTCACTCAGACGCTAAAGCACTCACACATATAATAATAATAAAAATTTTGTGTGGAGTACTCACCAGCCAAAGCGCCACAGGGACCCTCAGGGGTTTCTGGCGCTGTGCCCATGCTTCCCCCCAGGGCGAGGAACGCAGTGACCGCACGTGTGGTTTGCGTCCCGCCAGGGAAGCTCTCCTCATCCCCCAGGGCCGGCAAGGATTCTGCAGTGACTTTGAGTAAATACAGATCCGCCAAGGGAGAGGTTGGGGTACAGCAGCGCTGGTACCCCTGAGACCTCTAGACCAACTGGTGATCCAAGTCTCCTGTCCGAATATAAAATAATAAAATCTTCTGAGGAGCTGCATTAGCAGCGACCATCCTCTGGACCTCAAATCTTAGACTGGAGCTGAGTAGGAGGAGCCCGAGCTGGAGGGGCCAGCCAGTCAGCACTCTTTTGATCTGAGGTGACATCCTGATCTGGGGCTCCGCCTACCCATCAGTAATGAATTCCTGTGTCTCCCTCCCTTCCATCTGCAGCTGAAAAAAAATTATGGAGTTGTACATTTTTTTCCGTTTACGATGTAATTATTTCTATTTTTAATAGATCTGACTTTTCTGGTGATCCCAAATTTTTTAATTTTTTTTTTCTCCCATTAAAAAAATAGAAGGTCGATTGGAACTTATGCTTTTTTTATTAATATTGTTCTGATTTAACTTTTATTTTTAAGTCCCCTTAGGGGACTTGAACTTGCGAATGTCATATAGTAGAAATCACAGGTTTCCCTTGAAGCCCGACCACAGGGTGGGATTCAAGTGAGCGCTATGATGGCACGGAGGTCTTTAATACACCCCCGGCTATCACGGCACCCTATGGACGCCCAGTGATCACTTCACAGCAGAACCAATAAGCACAGAGAGAGATGCGTCCCCATGCTGGTTCGCCGTTAATGCTGTCAGAATTTATTGGTGGTATTTAACAGGTTAACAGCAGTCACTCCACCGACGGCTGTTACGTGAGCCTGCTCCGTACACCCGTTACAGACTTGTACCGAACATGTATGGCGGATTTCGATAAGGGGTTATAGAGCCACTCCATGAACGTTCGGAGATGAGGACCCCCGCAGTCAGGAGAGCAGACAACCATAGGTGCCTCCTTTTTTTTTCTCCTCTAAAGAGCTCTGTTTTCTGGCAACCTAAAAATGAAAACCCCTGTAATAGGAGAGGTCTCCGCAGCCGGACCCCCACTGAGCACACGGTCCAGGCTCGGTTCCGGATCTTACCTTTTAGGATTCTGTTCGTTTCCTTTGTCGTGTCCATGTTTGATCATCTTATATCGCCCATGTCGTACGGATGGCCGAGAGATCAACATGCCGCTGAGCGCCACCCTGGGAGGGAGGGGAGAAGAAAGGCAGCGGTCATTAATTTACGTGAACCAGTCCCTTGATTAGAAGCCCCCCCATCATGGAGGAATATGCAGATACGATGATGCCACTCAAGCAACAATCGCACATTAGGGAATTGCCAGTTGAGCTGCAGCGGACGGGCCTCTGTCACTAAGATTTCCTGTGGAGTGACGGAGTAATTCAGTTGGGAGTTCAGCACATGATGTGACACAATCTGCTGTGAATGAAGTTTTTCATTGTTTTATGGGTGGGGTCGGCAGAGATAAGCCGCCGCTGATTACGTGCACACTACCGATCCCTGGTCCTGCACACCTGGATGGGACGCGATGGAGGAGGCAACGATTATCTGGAGACCCCATCTCACCTGACTGCGATGTCGTCATCCTCGCCGCCCCACCCCCAGTAGTTATTGGGGAAGCCATTCATCTTCATGTATTGTTCCGGGGTGAGAGCAGAGACCCCTCCGAAGTACGTCTTGTAAGGCAACCTGTAGGGAGAACGGTGTAGGTGATCAGCAAGTGATTCCCAGCATGACAATGCCGTGCTTATATTCTGATGGACCTGTTGACTATCTGATGTGTATAGGGGCTGGCAGGCAACCCGAGGGCAAACAGAAAGGGATGGGCCCGGGAATAGGGCAAAAGAGAGGAGGAAGTGGAAAATGGACGGGGCTGGAGGACGCGTCAGGGAAGGGCAAACTGTGGGGCCAGGAGGGTGAAAAATAACGGTGAGGTGTTGTCCAGGAAAGGCAAACGGACAGAGTTGGTGGGGGGGGAGAAAATGGACGAAGGGGAGGAAAAAAACTGGTCCAGGACAAGGCAGGACGGAGGCGGGAAGGGGCAAACAGACAGAGGCGAGAAGGGGCAAACGGACGGAGGCGAGAAGGGGCAAACGGACGGAGGCGAGAAGGGGCAAACGGACGGAGGCGAGAAGGGGCAAACGGACGGAGGCGAGAAGGGCAAACGGACGGAGGCGAGAAGGGGCAAACGGACGGAGGCGAGAAGGGGCAAACGGACGGAGGCGAGAAGGGGCAAACGGACGGAGGCAAGAAGGGGCAAACGGACGGAGGCGAGAAGGAGCAAAAGGAAAGAAGTGGGAAGGGACAAACGGATGGAGGTGGGAAGGGGCAAATGGACGGAGGTGGGAAGGGTGGGTGGATGGTTGGACGATAGGGTTGGGAAGAGGCAGAGGGGTGTCCAGGGAGCAGGGCTGGCAAATAGACGATACTGTAAAGGCTGGAAGGTAGAGATGGACGGGACCTGGGGGAGGTGTCAAACGGATGGGAGTGAGGGAAGGGGCAACGGACAGAGCCGGGGGGTGTCCCCTGGGAGGGCACATACCCCTCTGCTCACTGAAAACACATGCACACTTTCTATGTATTTTCAGAACTTCTATAGAAGTGAATGTTGAGCGGCGTGAACATGGGCAGTCATTTCTCCTTTTACAGCAGTCACAAGACAAAGATGACACAGGTGGGAACCGTTAGTATTAGAGCTCAGCTTTCCCTGGCTCAGTCCTTAGTTGTATCAGATTTCTGCTATGGTCGCTATTACAACTCCCTTCATCCTTTCTGTCAATGATAAAGAGCCAGATTATTCACGCCATTACGTAAAAGCTGTCGTCTGGATGAGCCACCTGACATCCCATCAGGGAGCTGCAGGCAACTTTCCTAGAAACGCAGCAATGACTGGACACTAAAGCCCTGCAGCTGCGATCTCACATCACCTTGTACATTAGCAGCCACAACGTGGTGTAACCAGTGATTATGTTGTGGTTTACATTAAAGGGATGCAGTCACTAAGGAGTCATTATCGCCCTGATCTCCAGTGATGGGGATTCCCAGTCCTCTGTGAGTGGGACCACGGAAAGTTCTGTACCTTCGGCTCCACATTACTTTCATTCTTGATAACATCTTTGGTGCCAACTATTCAGTTTTATGCAAACTACGGCCGTCATATAGAGGATGTGATTCCACCATATAAACCCATGTGCTGATGATTTAACACATGCAGGCAGCAATACTGCGAACCCATCTGTCTGTGCTGGCCCTGCCCTAAAATAATAATCCTGAGATGACTCTGCTGACCTTGCCCCAGTCTATACAGCAAAGCCAACATGTTAGCTGCAGAACACAGGATATGTCAGTCCACTGTGTGTGCTGAAGTAATCGTAAATGTCAAGTGAGCGCAGTCAAAGTGATCTGTCCCTATAAAGAGTTCCGCCACCTTCCGCTGTCGGGGAGACTTCTCTTGCCCCTCATTGCTGATGGGGCCATCTATACATTAGTGGTAATTACTATCTAACGAACCCAATCCTGGTGAAATCCCTATTCTCTCTCACGGCACCTACTTGTATCCAAACTTGTCCATGGCGATGGACGCATGTTTCGGGAACTTATCGCAGGTGTACAGGTTGCGGTCATCCTCGGGAATGAGGTCCACGTCGTGGAAGAACATGCAGTCCCAATCCTCGTCCTTCATGGCTTCTTTGAAGCCCACGTTCAGCAGCTTGGCTCGATTGAAGGTGTAATTCCCAGCCTGGAAAAATGAGAGGCGAATGTAAGAGGGAAGCCCCAATATCAATGCCCCTGAGAAAAAGGGGAGCACTATTAAATTGGTATCAGACCAGAGTGCAATGCTTGGTGGTAGGTGGGGGTACTTTCTGGGGCACCCAGATGGGCTTGGATCTCTACCTGATGAATGATGTAGATGCCATAGTTGAGCTGCTGCCTCTGCAGGAAGGGATGGAGATAATACAGTAGGTATTTAAGGTGTTGCTCCCGACTGCGGTGCGGGATGATGATGGCGGTCTTATGGGTAGATTCGCAGTCAGGGGGCTTGTACCGGCCACCTCTGGTCACATATGGGTTCTTGTGGACCACGTCTTCGAATGTCAACACATCGGGCAGCTGCACCCGGATGGGTCCTCCTGGAGGCAAGAAGAGTATTGAATATGGCACCGTACACAAGGGAGCGCTGTACATCAAAGCAGCAACAAGATCAAAGAGTGGCTTTCTCTGTTCTCCTGCCACCTCCAAAGCTGCAGATGGGCAACTACAACCCCCATCCAGCAGGACATGCTCGACACCTACCACTACTACTCCATAGAAGCAGCGAGTCAACAGAGGGCAGCTGCCCATGTGTAGTGCAGCTCTGGATGTGACTAGAGGAGAAGCTGTGCCTTCAGTCTCACTGGCCATAAAATAATTAGGGTATGACTAGTCTACACTTGTTACAGGCAGCCACGCTTCTTTATGGAGCGGCCGACATTATTAGCGCAGCCATTAGCCTCAATTACCCAAACATTACTCTCATAGATGTGTTTTGGCTGCAGGCAGCAAGGGATGAGCTCCTGTGATGTACAGGGCAACAATCATCAGACAGGACCGCACAGGGGCCGGTGGAGATCCCACAGGACCAGATCCTGACCCCATATGTCTCACAATTATATGTTAAGAAAGAAAAAGTCTAACCAGGGAGGAGCGGTCTGTACCGGCCCCAGAAACGCCTCGAGGACAGAAAACAAAGAATCCGGAGAAATCACAAGACTGAGTGACGGCAATCACACAGGACGTCATCACTGACATGGCCCGAGTACAGCAGCCCAGCAAAAAGACGGACAAAACACAACTGCTGACGAGGTGAAGACCCACACAATATATTACTATAGATACACAACACAATGAATGGTCAGGAAACCGGATCCTAGAAACCAGGGGGAGATGGCACAGAAATGGAAAGTTACCTCCTATATTATACTCCAGAGCTGCACTCACTATTCTGCTGGTGCATTCACTGTGTACATACATTACATTACTGATCCTGTACTGATCCTGAGTTACATCCTGTATTATACCCCAGAGCTGCACTCACTATTCTGCTGGTGCAGTCACTGTGCACATACATTACTGAACCTGAGTTACCTCCTGTATTATACCCCAGAGCTGCACTCACTATTCTGCTGGTGCAGTCACTGTGTACATACATTACATTACTGATCAGGTACTGATCCTGTATTATACTCCCGAGCTGCACTCACTATTCTGCTGGTGCAGTCACTGTATACATATATTACATTACTGATCCTCAGTTACACCCTGTATTATACTCCAGAGCTGCACTCACTATTCTGCTGGTGCAGTCACTGTGTACATACATTACATTACTGATCCTGAGTTACATCCTGTATTATACTCCAGAGCTGCACTCACTATTCTGCTGGTGCAGTTACTGTGTACATACATTACTGATCCTGAGTTACATCCTGTATTATACTCCAGAGCTGCACTCACTATTCTGCTGGTGCAGTCACTGTGTACATACATTATATTACTGATCCTGAGTTACATCCTGTATTATACTCCAGAGCTGCACTCACTATTTTGCTGGTGCAGTTACTGTGTACATACATTACATTACTGATCCTGAGTTACATCCTGTATTATACCCCAGAGCTGCACTCACTATTCTGCTGGTGCAGTCACTGTGTACATACATTACTAATCCTGAGTTACATCCTATATTATACTCCAGAGCTGCACTCACTATTCTGCTGGTGCAGTCACTGTGTACATACATTACATTACTGATCCTGAGTTACATCCTGTATTATACTCCAGAGCTGCACTCACTATTCTGCTGGTGCAGTCACTGTGTACATACATTACATTACTGATCCTGAGTTACATCCTGTATTATACTCCAGAGCTGCACTCACTGTTCTGCTGGTGCAGTTACTGTGTACATACATTACATTACTGATCCTGAGTTACATCCTGTATTATACTACAGAGCTGCACTCACTATTCTGCTGGTGCAGTCACTGTGTACATACATTACTGATCCTGAGTTATCTCCTGTATTATACTCCAGAGCTGCACTCACTATTCTGCTGGTGCAGTCACTGTGTACATACATTACAATACTGATCCTGAGTTACATCCTGTATTATACTCCAGAGCTGCGCTCACTATTCTGCTGGTGCAGTCACTGTGTACATACATTACATTACTGATCCTGAGTTACATCCTATATTATACTCCAGAGCTGCACTCACTATTCTGCTGGTGCAGTCACTGTGTACATACATTACATTACTGATCCTGAGTTACATCCTGTATTATACTCCAGAGCTGCGCTCACTATTCTGCTGGTGCAGTCACTGTGTACATACATTACATTACTGATCCTGAGTTACATCCTGTATTATACTCCAGAGCTGCACTCACTGTTCTGCTGGTGCAGTCACTGTGTACAGACATTACTGATCCTGTACTGATTGGAAGAGGTGCAGCTCCGTGGACCCCTATTTCTCAGGATCGGTGGGGTCCCAAAGGCCCAATGATCACACTTACCAAGGTGTGAACGTCTGTACAGTGTTGCAATAATTGGACGTCGGAAGCTTTCAGTCACTTTGGATTTCATGTATTATCACTTTCATGATCTCTGCTTGCTGCCAGTGAATAGTTCATTATAGTTATACGCTGATATCTCCGCACCTCTGGGCGAAGAACACTCGATGCCATCACAGCAGACATGTCTGCAAATATTTGCAGAGACGGGGGGGGGGGGGG
>JARQOD010000003.1:420644847-420707397 GCA_033576555.1 Oophaga sylvatica | reverse complement strand
TATTCCATCCCCTATCCTTTCTGTCAATGATAAAGAGCCAGATTATCACGCCATTACGTAAAAGCTGTCGTCTGGTGACCCACCTGACATCCCATAGGGAGCTGCAGGCAACTTTCCTAGAAACGCAGCAATGACTGGACACTAAACCCCTGCAGCTGCGATCTCACATCACCTTGTACATTAGCAGCCACAACGTGGTGAAAACCAGTGATTATGTTGTGGTTTACATTAAAGGGATGCAGTCCTAAGGAGTCATTATCGCCCTGATTTTCCAGTGATGGGGATTCCCAGTCCTCTGTGAGTGGGCCCACGGAAGTTCTGTACCTTCGGCTCCACATTACTTTCATTCTTGATAAATCTTTGGTCCCAAACTATTCAGTTTTATGCAAATTTGGGCCCGTCATATAGAGGATGTGATTCCCCCATATAAACCCATGTGCTGATGATTTAAACATGCAGGCAGCAATACTGCGAACCCATCTGTCTGTGCTGGCCCTGCCTAAAATTTAATATCCTGAGATGACTCTGCGACTTGCCCCAGTCTATACAGCAAAGCCAACATGTTAGCTGCAGAACACAGGATATGTCAGTCCACTGGTGTGCTGAAGAAATCGAAATGTCAAGGTGAGCACAGTCAAAGTGATCTGTCCCTATAAAGAGTTCCGCCCCCCCTTCCCGCTGTGGGGGAAATTCTCTTGCCCTCATTGCTGATGGGGCCATCTATACATTAGTGGTAATTACTATCAAACCACCCAATCCTGGTGAAACCCCTATTCTCTCCCCACGGCCCCTACTTGTATCCAAACTTGTCCATGGGATGGAGCATGTTTCGGAAACTTATCGCAGGTGTACAGGTTGCGGTATCCTCGGGAATGAGGTCCACGTCGTGGAAGAACATGCAGTCCAATCCTCGTCCTTCATGGCTTCTTTGAACCCCACGTCAGCAGGCTTGGCTCGATTGAAGGTGGTAATTCCCAGCCTGGAAAAATGAGAGGCGAATGTAAGAGGGAAGCCC
This sequence comes from Oophaga sylvatica, assembly GCA_033576555.1. Lineage (NCBI taxonomy): Eukaryota > Metazoa > Chordata > Amphibia > Anura > Dendrobatidae > Oophaga > Oophaga sylvatica. The sequence continues at coordinate 420,706,382 of JARQOD010000003.1, read as the reverse complement.
CAATATCAATGCCCCTGAGAAAAAGGGGAGCACTATTAAATTGGTATCAGACCAGAGTGCAATGCTTGGTGGTAGGTGGGGGTACTTTCTGGGGGCACCCAGATGGGCTTGGATCTCTACCTGATGAATGATGTAGATGCCATAGTTGAGCTGCTGCCTCTGCAGGAAGGGATGGAGATAATACAGTAGGTATTTAAGGTGCTGCTCCCGACTGCGGTGCGGGATGATGATGGCGGTCTTATGGGTAGATTCGCAGTCAGGGGCTTGTACCGGCCACCTCTGGTCACATATGGGTTCTTGTGGACACGTCTTCGAATGTCAACACATCGGGCAGCTGCACCGGATGGGTCCTCCTGGAGGCAAGAAGAGTATTGAATATGGCACCGTACACAAGGGAGCGCTGTACATCAAAGCAGCAACATGATCAAAGAGTGGCTTTCTCTGTTCTCCTGCCACTTCCAAAGCTGCAGATGGGCAACTACAACCCCCATCCAGCAGGACATGCTCAACACCTACCACTACTACTCCATAGAAGCAGCGAGTCAACAGAGGGCAGCTGCCCATGTGTAGTGCAGCTCTGGATGTGACTAGAGGAGAAGCTGTGCCTTCAGTCTCACTGGCCATAAAATAATTAGGGTATGACTAGTCTACGCTTGTTACAGGCAGCCACGCTTCTTTATGGAGCGGCCGACATTATTAGCGCAGCCATTAGCCTCAATTACCCAAACATTACTCTCATAGATGTGTTTTGGCTGCAGGCAGCAAGGGATGAGCTCCTGTGATGTACAGGGCAACAATCATCAGACAGGACCGCACAGGGGCCGGTGGAGATCCCACAGGACCAGATCCTGACCCCATATGTCTCACAATTATATGTTAAGAAAGAAAAAGTCTAACCAGGGAGGAGCGGTCTGTACCGGCCCAGAAACGCGTTGAGGACAGAAAACAAAGAATCCGGAGAAATCACAAGACTGACGGCAATCACACAGGACGTCATCACTGACATGGCCCGAGGACAGCAGCCCAGCAAAAAGACGGACAAAACACAACTGCTGACGAGGTGAAGACCCCACACAATATATTACTATAGATACACAACACAATGAATGGTCAGGAAACCGGATCCTAGAAACCAGGGGGAGCGGGCACAGAAATGGAAAGTTACCTCCTATATTATACTCCAGAGCTGCACTCACTATTCTGCTGGTGCATTCACTGTGTACATACATTACATTACTGATCATGTACTGATCCTGAGTTACATCCTGTATTATACCCCAGAGCTGCACTCACTATTCTGCTGGTGCAGTCACTGTGCACATACATTACTGAACCTGAGTTACCTCCTGTATTATACCCCAGAGCTGCACTCACTATTCTGCTGGTGCAGTCACTGTGTACATACATTACATTACTGATCCTGTACTGATCCTGTATTATAGTCCCGAGCTGCACTCACTATTCTGCTGGTGCAGTCACTGTATACATATATTACATTACTGATCCTCAGTTACACCCTGTATTATACTCCAGAGCTGCACTCACTTTTCTGCTGGTGCAGTCACTGTGTACATACATTACATTACTGATCCTGAGTTACATCCTGTATTATACTCCAGAGCTGCACTCACTATTCTGCTGGTGCAGTTACTGTGTACATACATTACTGATCCTGAGTTACATCCTGTATTATACTCCAGAGCTGCACTCACTATTCTGCTGGTGCAGTCACTGTGTACATACATTACATTACTGATCCTGAGTTACATCCTGTATTATACTCCAGAGCTGCACTCACTATTTTGCTGGTGCAGTTACTGTGTACATACATTACATTACTGATCCTGAGTTACATCCTGTATTATACCCCAGAGCTGCACTCACTATTCTGCTGGTGCAGTCACTGTGTACATACATTACTAATCCTGAGTTACATCCTATATTATACTCCAGAGCTGCACTCACTATTCTGCTGGTGCAGTCACTGTGTACATACATTACATTACTGATCCTGAGTTACATCCTGTATTATACTCCAGAGCTGCACTCACTATTCTGCTGGTGCAGTCACTGTATACATATATTACATTACTGATCCTCAGTTACACCCTGTATTATACTCCAGAGCTGCACTCACTTTTCTGCTGGTGCAGTTACTGTGTACATACATTACATTACTGATCCTGAGTTACATCCTGTATTATACCCCAGAGCTGCACTCACTATTCTGCTGGTGCAGTCACTGTGTACATACATTACTAATCCTGAGTTACATCCTATATTATACTCCAGAGCTGCACTCACTATTCTGCTGGTGCAGTCACTGTGTACATACATTACATTACTGATCCTGAGTTACATCCTGTATTATACTCCAGAGCTGCACTCACTATTCTGCTGGTGCAGTCACTGTGTACATACATTACATTACTGATCCTGAGTTACATCCTGTATTATACTCCAGAGCTGCACTCACTGTTCTGCTGGTGCAGTTACTGTGTACATACATTACATTACTGATCCTGAGTTACATCCTGTATTATACTACAGAGCTGCACTCACTATTCTGCTGGTGCAGTCACTGTGTACATACATTACTGATCCTGAGTTATCTCCTGTATTATACTCCAGAGCTGCACTCACTATTCTGCTGGTGCAGTCACTGTGTACATACATTACTGATCCTGAGTTACATCCTGTATTATACTCCAGAGCTGCGCTCACTATTCTGCTGGTGCAGTCACTGTGTACATACATTACATTACTGATCCTGAGTTACATCCTGTATTATACTCCAGAGCTGCGCTCACTATTCTGCTGGTGCAGTCACTGTGTACATACATTACATTACTGATCCTGAGTTACATCCTGTATTATACTCCAGAGCTGCGCTCACTATTCTGCTGGTGCAGTCACTGTGTACATACATTACATTACTGATCCTGAGTTACATCCTGTATTATACCCCAGAGCTGCACTCACTATTCTGCTGCTGCAGTCACTGTGTACATACATTACATTACTGATCCTGAGTTACATCCTGTATTATACTCCAGAGCTGCACTCACTATTCTGCTGGTGCAGTCACTGTGTACATACATTACATTACTGATCCTGAGTTACATCCTGTATTATACTCCAGAGCTGCACTCACTGTTCTGCTGGTGCAGTCACTGTGTACAGACATTACTGATCCTGTACTGATTGGAAGAGGTGCAGCTCCGTGGACCCCTATTTCTCAGGATCGGTGGGGTCCCAAAGGCCCAATGATCACACTTACCAAGGTGTGAACGTCTGTACAGTGTCGCAATAATTGGACGTCGGAAGCTTTCAGTCACTTTGGATTTCATGTATTATCACTTTCATGATCTCTGCTTGCTGCCAGTGAATAGTTCATTATAGTTATACGCTGATATCTCCGCACCTCTGGGCGAAGAACACTCGATGCCATCACAGCAGACATGTCTGCAAATATTTGCAGAGACGGGGGGGGAGAGATGTCTGGATGGGTGCCGTTGATGGGGATGTGCTGCTTGGGGTCCTAATGTGTCGTCCCCCCACCCCAGACTTACATTATGGATAGAGATGTCCGGTCTCTGCTGTCGGCTGAGGACATAAACCTGATTTTGGGTCACCTGCCATATACCCTGCCAGGAGCTCAGGATGTTCCAGGGGCCGGCGCCGCGTGTTCCTGGGTCAATCCTAAGAGGGATAAGCGGTGCCAGGAGCCACAGATTATCGAATCTACCTCCGGTGAGAACAGTACCGCATTCAGAAAGTTTGGATATTTACACAAGGGCGACAGACGAGGCCATTAGCTCGGGGCGAGACTTTTGGGTTGGGTAATACTGCAATACGATGGCATAAATCATAATAAACACCGAGTACTTACTGGGGATTCTCAAGTTTGGAAGTTATCCCCTATATGGGACTGGTCCCAGCGGTGAGACCCCTGCGAACAGGACTGTATCCTTTATCCAATGGATAAGGGACAAAAGTTCCCCTTTAAATAATGATTGTTTAAAAACTTGTGCAACTTTCTCATTACTCTCATGCTTCTATTTCTCGCCATTTATCAAATCTCTGCTTGCTGTCAAGCTAACGAGAACCCGCTATTTCCTGATGCAGAGGATCGCATATTAGACAGAAGTGTAACAAACCCTCAGCTGCGAGAAACCTTAGGAGTATTCGGCCTCCGCAGTCTTCATTCATTAACAGGAAGCAGAGATCTTGAAAGCGGTCACAAAGACTAACACAAAAGTTTACTAGAAAGTTGTAGAACTTATTACTCGGCAGCCAATCAGCGGTCTCACGTACTGCTGGCGTCATGGCGGCCATCGCTGAGCGGTTCTGCCAGAAGTAGGCATGTGATAGCTGATGTCACCGATTAGCTGCAGTGATCACATGACGCTTCAGGGCCGCTGACTCGGGTGGAAATGGACAGCTGAATCAAGTGGAAACGTACAGATGCTTGCGCTTTTTTTTGTAATTTTAGAACAATTAGCTGCTCTTAACTTTTTTATTTTTTTTGACGGTCGGTAAACCCCTTTAAGTGAAATTTAAAGGGTCAAATGCAGGGGACTTAAACGAGTGCAGATCGGAAAATGTTTGATTGGCGCTCGGGTAAAGATGCCTTCACCTAACTGTGAGAAAAACCTGACCAACACCCCGATGGTGCGGAAGTACCGGCGGCCCCGCCACTTCTATACACAAGCTGCACACAAAAGAAAGTCAACGACAGCGCCGGCGCACGCCCCGACCTTCACACCGCACACAATACGCAGGAATTTCACCCCGGTTAAATAAACAGATGCAGCGACGACGCAACGAAACTGCATGAAAGAGCAAATATTGCAAAATTCTGCCTCCAGGCAAGGCCAGGACTGGTGGGAACTACAAGTCCCAGCAACCACCCTTCAGCTGAATACATCAGATATGGTATCTACAAGGCTGAGACAACCCTGTTATTAGGGGAAAGCAGCCGGCAAGACCCTTCCACTCTCCGTGGGAAAATGAAAGGCACTACCATCCTGAAAAGTTATATCGTGAATCATTGGGGGGTCCCCGTCCTCTGGGACCACCATGAATGAAGGACCGGACAGCGGTGTCCCAGCCGGCCAAGATCAAAGGGTCGTAAACTGATAGCAAATACATGGTTAATAAGTAACATGGGCACGTCCCTTTAAGAAATCACAAATGTAACCTATGGAGGGGGCACCGAAATGACCTAATATAGCAGATCAAAGAGGGTGGTCTTATGTGGACACCCTTTAAGGTTATCCTGCAGGCCATGAGGACTTAAAGGGGCGCTGCACTCAATACTGCTCATAGGATAGATGTGAGGGGTCATCACTAATCAGGGTAGTGTTCATTTATGCTCCCACAAAATGATACATTTGGGGGGCTACTCCCGTTAGATTAAGTCAACCACTTACCTATAAAAGGAGAGGACTCGGGGCAGTATGGCAGCAGATCGTCCCGCACGGTCAGCCTGGAGATCAAACTGAGGTTGGCGTAGACGTCGCCGGGTAAAGAAAGGTTCTGTGCGTTCAGCAGCGCCAGAGAATGGGGTCCGTTTTTATAAAAATTCCAAAGAAATATGCCACCCGCTTCCGGTAACCTTCTCTGTACAGCAGCGCCATCACCACCAGCTGGACGCAGAGGAACAGCATCAAGTACCTGACCTTGGCGATCACCATCATTCCAGAGAAAAACACCCCCAAAAATACACACAACAACCCCCCCGGTCCACGTGCCCTCTCTGGATTATAGTCTATTGAGTGGCAAGTTTCTACTCGTCTCCCGATGAAGAAAGAGAAGAGGTGTCATCTCTCCTCTCCGGGCCGCTGCATGCCGGGATGGGGAAATCTTCAAAAAAGCACTAAAAGAAAGCTGCAAAAATTTCGGAAGATTGAAAAAAAAAAAATCTATATATAAGAGGTGGTGGTGGGAGGTAAGGCACATGAGCTACGGTCCGCTCTCCGGAGGTCCCTGCCGCTTCATAGGGATCCAGGGCTGCATCTGCAGAGAAACATGTCCAGATGTAGGCTCCTGCAAGAAATAAAGCAAATGCACGTTAGACAAGCGGGTGCTGGTGGTGGGTGTATGGGGGGGTGGGTCGAGATGCTTTTTTTTTTTTGGAGGGGGGGGAAGAGGTGATGATGGACGCCCAGAATTACCTGAATGCTGGATGCAGCCAGATCCCTCTTGCTCCCCGAGCTTGTGGCAATCACTAGGAAGTGAAGCCCAAACCGAGAGCAGCAGGAGGAGAGGAGAGGGAGGAGCGGTCCCAGCAATTAGGCAACTGGTGGGGAGGGAGAGGGGCCCAGCGCACAAAAAGCTGTAGAACAAAGCAAATTCCTGCAGCCAAAGACAGAAATAGGCTGACGTGTTTCATACCTCACAGCTGCTTAAAGGGGATTTGCATCCTTGTGATGGGCGGCCATGTGGAATCAATGGGCTGGAGGCTGTTCTGCAAGTCTGACCTGTACCCACCTGTTGGACCCGAGGAGCTCAACCACACGGAAAAAGGTGGCGCGTTTGCAAGCTGAAGGATAGGACATGGTGACCGTCGCACCGGCCACATCAGCACAAAAGTTTTCTAAAAACTTCTGCAACTTCTCGATACACTTTGTCCTCAATTCACCATTCTTACTGCAGTTTGGAGTAGGAGGTTTCTTTTATGTTTGTTTCTTATGGCCATTTTATGCTTTTTTTTTTTTTTTAAAGGTTTGGTTGGTGACGTTGGGGTGCCGATTTCATTATCGAGATGTTTTCATCAATTGAGACTTTATTTTAACAAAAAAATTTTTTTGTCTTTTACCTCTTTTATAGTCTTTGAAATCAAAAAGTCGTATATAAAAAGTTGCAAAAACTTGAGCAGGGATTTCAGGTGTAGATAAAATCCCTCCATGAGGGGTGGGGGACTTGCGAACATTTGTGCTAGTAATGTGCTATTTTCTTCTTTTTTTTTTAAAGTCACAATTGATGAATTGGCTGCTATCATTTAAGAAAAAATAAAAAAGGGCAAACAATGGAACATGCTGGTGCTATATAAATAAAAAATAATATTATTAATGGTGACAGAACATAGAAAAAAATACAAATATAAATATAAAATAGAATAAAAAGGCACAAATTAAAAAGAACATTTTGGTGCAAATCAAGAACAGGCAAAAAAAAAATAGCAAAAAAAAAATAAATGTGCAGACCTAATAATGAATATGTGAATATTTCTACTCTCTGACAGCAAGCAGAGATGGTGACAAATTGAAATGCGGATTATTAGGAAGTTGTAAACTTGATTGCAGCTGGAGATTCGGGTTTATAGAGCAAATGTAAAATACTGTAAAAACGCCCAATGTAAATACAAGAGAATGAAATCTGGACTGGGGGAGCGGTGGCATCTATCAGCTGTAAGATGAAGGAGGTAGGGTGTGTGGAGATTACAGAGAGCAACCACTGCTCATGTACTGGTCCCCCCCTCCTCAATGGATTATCATTTAAATAGCTGGCATGTAATACTACTGTCAACCTCTAGTGGCCACTGCAGGGAGAAGGATTAGCCAGACACCACTTCCTTTGGCGATCACTCAGGATCAGAAGTCCCAGAGCACATCAATTAGCTGCTTATAAAAGAATAAACTGTTTCATCCACTTCTTTCATGGACTCAAAGACCACTTTCTGCTCTTTGCTCATGGGGCAACACCAGATGTTACACATCCCCTCCGGTTATTCAACAGGCTGCTGTTTGTGAGGGTCTCTGCCACGTGCACCCCAGTTTCCGATTTCTCATGATGGAAGATGATCTTTTATTTCGGAATTTATCAAGTAGTAGATAAAAGTCACTAATCACAAAGCGGCAAATTACCTGCTAAACTGTTCATGGCTGAGCAGAGCTGAACAATGGCAGCGCACGGCGATGCCAGGTATTTAGTGTCACCTGCCAGATCGTATCGTGTGATACACCGAGGAGGAAGACCGAGAGAAAGTGCTGTCCAGATCACATCCGCCAAAAAGGAGGAAATAACGGCACAGACAATGAAATAGAACACTGTGAAGAAGTCCCAGCAGCCGGGGGCACACTGGCACCAATGACTAGAGGTCCGAAAAAACTATTTTAGGCTGCTATAAGAGAAGTTGAAGCTTAAGACCCTTGAAATACTGCCGATGACACGAGTGCCGCTGGATAGCCAGAAAAGAAGACGAGGGAGATAAATAATGGTGTAGAAATCAGTGTAGGAAGGAAGGCTTTGGCGGTGTTCACACGAGTTTTTCGAAGAGTTACAAACAAAGTTTTTCAAGCAGAAACCACTTCAATAAACTTATTTGGAGAGAGTGCAAGGAAGCGGCGGAGGTGACAGGGACCAGTGCCAGGAAGCGGCGGAGGCGACAGGGACCAGTGCCGGGAAGCGGCGGAGGCGACAGGGACCAGTGCCGGGAAGTGGCGGAGGCGACAGGGACCAGTGCCGCAAAGCGGCGGAGGCGACAGGGACCAGTGCTGCAAAGCGCCGGAGGCGACAGGGACCAGAGCCGGGAAGCGGCGGAGGCGACAGGGACCAGTGCCGGGAAGCGGCGGAGGCGACAGGGACCAGTGCCGGGAAGCGGCGGAGGCGACAGGGACCAGTGCCGCGAAGCGGCGGAGGCGACAGGGACCAGTGCCGGGAAGCGGAAGCGGCGGAGGCGACAGGGACCAGTGCCACGAAGCGGCGGAGGCGACAGGGACCAGTGCCGGGAAGCGGCGGAGGCGACAGGGACCAGTGCCGCAAAGCGGCGGAGGCGACAGAGACCAGTGCCGCAAAGCGGCGGAGGCGACAGGGACCAGTGCCGGGAAGCGGCGGAGGCGACAGGGACCAGTGCCGGGAAGCGGCGGAGGCGACAGGGACCAGTGCCGCGATGCGGCGGAGGCGACAGGGACCAGTGTCGCGAAGCGGCGGAGGCGACAGGGACCAGTGCCGGGAAGCGGCGGAGGTGACAGGGACCAGTGCCGGGAAGCGGCGGAGGCGACAGGGACCAGTGCCGGGAAGCGGCGGAGGCGACAGGGACCAGTGCCGGGAAGCGGCGGAGGCGACAGGGACCAGTGCCGGGAAGCGGCGGAGGCGACAGGTACCAGTGCCACGAAGCGGCGGAGGCGACAGGGACCAGTGCCGGGAAGCAGCTGAGGCGACAGGGACCAGTGCCGGGGGAAGCAGCGGTCCAATTCTTTTTATTCCTTTTATTAATGTGGCTGGATTGAGAGAAAAGTCTCAGCTTTCATTGAAGACACAAAAGTTTGTATGATAATAAAAACGGAGGTAGACAGTATAATACTACGGAACCCGGATAAGATAGATGTAGAGTGATGCACTGCGGACGGAGGATTCTGGTTACAATAAACTAAAAAGCAGCACTCAATGTCAGGCAGCAGCTGCAACAGCAAATAAAATATAAGGGTGTATAAAAAGAGATAAAATCCCAAGTTCAAAATATGTTATTACCCTTCTATAAATCAATTGTAAGGTGACATCTTTAATACGGGATCCAGTTTTGGGCTCTACATTTTGCAATGGATTTTCGAAAGCTTGAGTCAGTTTACAGGCAGCAACCAGATTATTATTTGGGGTGGACGGTATCTCCTATAATGAGAGGTTAGAAAAGTTGGGCTTGTTCAGCTCAGACGTGATCTAATTTCTATGTAAGAATACAAAGAACTGGCACATGATTAATTCCTCTCAAGGAGCAGGGGATTTCATTACATAAGGAGCGAATGTGCTGTTATCAAAGGGTTCTTTGCAGTTACAGCATTCACACCGGTATAGACGACCACGAATACCGGTAGACACCATATCGGCAATTATAAAAGGGCCACATACTATTCTCACAACAATGTTATAAGTAATCTAGACTTAGAAAATGAATAAACTTGTTGAAAAATGATGAACTTGATTTATGCAACAATGACACAGAGTGAGGACTCACCATACACATATGCACTGCCACTACAACCATGGCACACATAAAGGGGCAGTATTATAGTAGTTATATTCTTGTACATAGGGGCAGTATTATAGTAGTTATATTCTTGTACATAGGAGCAGTATTATAGTAGTTATATTCTTGTACATAGGGGCAGTATTATAGTAGTTATATTCTTGTACATAGAGGGCAGTATTATAGTAGTTATATTCTTGTATATAGGGCAGTTTATAGTAGTTATATTTTGTACATAGGGCAGTATTATAGTAGTTATATTCATGTACATAGAGGGCAGTATTATAGTAGTTATATTCTTGTACATAGGGGCAGTATTATAGTAGTTATATTCTTGTACATAGAGGGCAGTATTATAGTAGTTATATTCTTGTATATAGGGGCAGTATTATAGTAGTTATATTCTTGTACATAGGGGCAGTATTATAGTAGTTATATTCATGTACATAGAGGACAGTATTATAGTAGTTATATTCTTGTACATAGGGGCAGTATTATAGTAGTTATATTCTTGTACATAGAGGGCAGTATTATAGTAGTTATATTCTTGTATATAGGGGCAGTATTATAGTAGTTATATTCTTGTACATAGGGGCAGTATTATAGTAGTTATATTCATGTACATAGGGCAGTATTATAGTAGTTATATCTTGTACATAGGGGCAGTATTATAGTAGTTATATTCATGTACATAGAGGGCAGTATTATAGTAGTTATATTCTTGTACATAGAGGGCAGTATTATAGTAGTTATATTCTTGTACATGGGAGCAGTATTATAGTAGTTATTTTCTTGTACATAGGGGGCAGTATTATAGTAGTTATATCCTTGTACATAGGGACAGTATTATAGTAGTTATATCCTTGTACATAGAGGGCAGTATTATAGTAGTTATATTCTTGTACATGGGAGCAGTATTATAGTAGTTATATTCTTGTACATAGAGGGCAATATTATAGTAGTTATATTCTTGTACATAGAGGGCAGTATTATAGTAGTTATATTCTTGTACATAGAGGGCAGTATTATAGTAGTTATATTCTTGTATGTAGGGGGCAGTATTATAGTAGCACCTGTCCCTGTGATGCAGGGACGTGTCAGGTCTTCCAGACTGACAGATACTCTGTATGATAGATCTGGGGGAATATACATGAAGCCCCTTTAAATATGGCATTTGGGAATGTGATTTGTCTAAAGGGTATGCCACACTAAACAATACGTCACTATTTAGCGATCCCGTTAGCGATGTTGTTCAGTGCGGCAGCTTCCAGCGACGAGCTTCCTGCTGTGATCTCGCTCGTCGCTGGAATCGTTCCGGACCCTATTTTCTCGTCGGCGCTCCCGCTGGGTAAGTATCTAATCGCTGTGTGGCACCTTTTCTTAGCGATTTAGCGGTACTTTTGTACCGCTAAAGTCGTTAAGAAGATCGCTAACGGCGATAGCGTCGTTAACTATATCGCTAAATGTGGCCGCATTTAGCGATATAGAAACAATCCCGCTAGCGATCGCATTAGTATGCGTCGTTATCGTGATCGCTAGCGGGATTGTTTAGTGTGGCAGTACCTTAAGAAACAATCCCTTTAATAAACCATAATCTCTTTTTACCAGAATTTAACCCTGAAAGGTGTTAAGCAAATAATTAAATTTCAGCCATTTAATCATCAAGATATTATCATAGTGGCATGGGCTGGCTGGTGGTACGGGGATACACAATCCACTGGGAGCTAAACACAGCAGCACAAGTCTGTCTTCTGTCCTGACAGTTTGTTACAATGTATCAGTGCAGACCATCCCATCCAGGTGCACACTGGCCTCACAGTTGGATACATTTGTGTTCCAATCATACACAAGACGCTCATCCAGAAGCCTCGGGGGTCACATATGGCTCTCCGGCACATCTGCAGCACAGAGCTTCAGGTTTAATATGGGAGGAGGTGGAAGACAAAGGGTGGTAATATCACATGCTACCAGCTGGGAGAAACCGCTCACTTAAAGGAACAGTAAAACCGCAGACTATCTCCCCTTTATTTGCAATATACCAGAATGCTACATCTATTGTTTCCTGTTATCAGCCATTTTATTCCAACTGGGAAAGGCAACAATGGAGGCGATTCCCTCTTCTCAGGGCAGACTATTGCGCATTTCCATTTTCCTAAAAGTACACATGTGAAGTGTTTGGGAGGTTTTCTGAAAATCGGGGGGATGAATAATGTCAGTGGCGCGGCCTCATCCTCCCTCTGCTAGTGCGGTATTACGCACGGACCTGGATAGCTGGCCGTAATGAGGGGAAGAGGATTCATTTTTAATGCATGAGCTGTAGAAACGTCCTCCAATCGAGGGTGTCACCTTGCGGGAGACATGGCGTGGACACTGCCGCTCTTGCTCATTAGCTCCAGGCTAGTTACATATTCATGATACTGACCGGCAGCAGCAATTAGTAGTCAGTGCTGCGACCACATCCCGTGCTTCCACGTAAGGGAAGGATCTTAGCCTCACTAAGGCAATCGCTTAATCATTGCATAAAGGAAAGTTCTGCTTCTTTATAAATACTCAATATTTACAAAGGACCTGAAATGTGGATTTTTTTTATGCCTGGTATAAAAGCCGCTGTTCTCCTGAATCCGGAGATGTTTTTCACTTTTTCCTCCTCTTCTCTGTAGTCTTTTTCACCAAGTGGGCGTGGTCTTCAGCTCTTCCTATTTGGCTAAATATACTAGATTTTTTTTTATACATAGCAGATGGTGCGATATCTCAGGAACGGAGGGGAGCAGGAAGAAAAGAAAAACATCGCCAGATTCAGGAGAAAAGCGGCCTTTACGCCAGGTTAAAACAATGACATATTTATGTCACGTGGCAGGTCCTCTGCTTGCTCTAAATGAATAGAGCTATTATCGAGGTGGCTGAAACCCGCCATCCAGATCATGTCCAGGTCACACACGGGCTGTTACAATGTACCACTGCTCACTCCTGTAAGGAGCAATGACTACGCTCGTTGGCTGGGATGATTTTGCAAGAGTTTATCTATTCGCTGACAACAAGCAGAGAGTAAATGGCTTAAACTGGAACCGAAAGAAGGAAAACTTTTCATAGTGAGCGATTAGTGCACTAAAGGGCAGTAATTTACAGGAATTGGCACTAAATATATAAATGAACACCACTGATCGCCGGAGCGAGGGACCCATGCCCCCTTTACCTAGATCAGCCCTTTAAACCCAGGAATGGCAGATCAGACAATGGTGGGGTAACATAACCCCGATCCATGCATGCTCGTTAATGTGGCAGCACCAACCAATGAGAACTAAGGAATTGCTATTTATGCATTTCCCTGATCCACGGTATCCAGACATAATTATGGTGGGCCATTTCAGCCCCATCTCTGTGGTTTTACCTTTATTTCCATGACCTATCACTAGACTTTCAGGAGAAACAGGTAAAACCAGAAGGATTAAGAGCCATTATATCTGGAAGGTTGAAGAATGACCAATCCCAACCCACAGGACTCGGGGCCCGCACCTAGATGTCTCCGTGCAGATCACAGGTCTCCTACTGACACCACCAGGTCAAACCAGTACAAAGATGATGAAATTGGGTTTTTTCCCCACCATGAAGTCTTTCCTCCTCAGGCAACAATGGAAACCATCAGGTTCTTAAAGACCTGGGAACACAATGACGCTGTAGGCGACGGTGCAGCATAAATAGCGATTCCAAACCAGATCTATTTCTAGCATTTATCACCTACAGCAATAATGCTACTCATATTTCACATTTACATGCTTTAGCGCTACAGAGTGCAACTTTATTTTTTTGTCATGTATAGAGACAAATTCGCACCAATTTTCTGATTTCAAACTGCCAGTCAGTCTTTTGCCATTTCTAGTGTCATAATTACACCGTCAGGGCCAGGACTCCCAACTGTCCACTAGAGCTCTCCCTGTGCAAATATCAGAGGGCACCGAGCACATCTGGTCCGCAGAGCACGGAGTGCACAGAATTCATCACAACTAACAATCACAGATCATTATTACTAATTACATGATTCTACAAGTAATATAGTACTAGTACACCAGAGCTGCACTCGCTATTCTGCTGGTGCAGTCACTGTATACATTACTGATCCCGAGTTACATCCTGTATTATACCCCAGAGCAGCACTCACTATTCTGCTGGTGCAGTCACTGTGTACATACATTACTGATCCTGAGTTACATCCTGTATTATACTCCAGAGCTGCACTCACTATTCTGCTGGTGCAGTCACTGTGTACATACATTACATTACTGATCCTGAGTTACATCCTGTATTATACTCCAGAGCTGCACTCACTATTCTGCTGGTGCAGTCACTGTGTACATACATTACATTACTGATCTTGAGTTACATCCTGTATTATACTCCAGAGCTGCTCTCACTATTCTGCTGGTGCAGTCACTGTGTACATACATTACATTACTGATCCCGAGTTACATCCTGTATTATACTCCAGAGCTGCACTCACTATTCTGCTGGTGGAGTCACTGTGTACATACTTTACATTACTGATCCTGAGTTACATCCTGTATTATAATCCAGAGCTGCACTCACTATTCTGCTGGTGTAGTCACTGTGTACATACATTACTGATCCTGAGTTACATCCTGTATTATACTCCAGAGCTGCACTCACTATTCTGCTGGTGCAGTCACTGTATACATACATTACATTACTGATCCTGAGTTACACCCTGTATTATACTCCAGAGCTGTACTCACTATTCTGCTGGTGCAGTCACTGTGTACATACATTACATTACTGATCCCGAGTTACATCCTGTATTATACCCCAGAGCTGCACTCACTATTGTGCTGGTGCAGTCACTGTGTACATACATTATTGATCCTGAGTTACATCCTGTATTATACCCCAGAGCTGCACTCACTATTCTGCTGGTGTAGTCACTGTGTACATACATTACTGATCCTGAGTTACATCCTGTATTATACTCCAGAGCTGCACTCACTATTGTGCTGGTGCAGTCACTGTGTACATACATTACTGATCCTGAGTTACATCCTGTATTACACTCCAGAGCTGCACTCACTATACTGCTGGTGCAGTCACTGTGTACATACATTATTGATACTGAGTTACATCCTGTATTACACTCCAGAGCTGCACTCACTATTCTGCTGGTGGAGTCACTGTGTACATGCATTATATTACTGATCCTGAGTTACCTCCTGTATTACACTCCAGAGCTGCATTCACTATTCTGCTGGTGCAGTCACTATGTACATACATTACTGATCCTGAGTTACCTCCTGTTTATACTCCAGAGCTGCACTCACTATTCTGCTGGTGCAGTCACTGTGTACATACATTATTGATTCTGAGTTACATCCTGTATTATACCCCAGAGCTCCACTCACTATTCTGCTGGTGCAGTCACTGTGTACATATATTACATTACTGAACCTGAGTTACATCCTGTATTATACTCTAGAGCTGCACTCACTATTGTGCTGGTGCAGTGACTGTGTACAATACATTACTGATCCTGAGTTACATACTGTATTATACCCCAGAGCTACACTCACTATTGTGCTGGTGCAGTCACTGTGTACATACATTACTGATCCCGAGTTACATCCTGTATTATACTCCAGAGCTGCACTCACTATTCTGCTGGTGCAGTCACTGTGTACATTACTGATCCTGAGTTACATACTGTATTATACCCCAGAGCTGCACTCACTATTCTGCTGGTGCAGTCACTGTGTACATACATTACTGATCCTGAGTTACAACTTGTATTATACTCCAGAGCTGCACTCACTATTCTGCTGGTGCAGTCACTGTGTACATACATTACTGATCCTGAGTTACATCCTGTATTATACTCCAGAGCTGCACTCACTATTGTGCTAGTGGAGTCACTGTGTACATACATTACTAATCCTGAGTTACCTCCTGTATTAGGCCTCTTTCACACATCCGGCGGGCGCCTTGCGGCGCCGCCGGCTTTTTGCTGCAGCGCCGCATCTGAAAATCTGATGCGCCGCATGCGGCTTTTTTCGCATTGACATGCATTAGAGCCGGATGGCGCCGCATGTCAATGCGTTGCATGCGGTTTTGTCCGGATGCGGCGCAAATGTACATTGCGGCGTCCGGAAAAAACGCTGCATGTAACGTTTTTTGTTTTTGCCGGATGGTTTCTTATCTCTCCAAGCATCAGAAACCATACGGCAAAAAAACGCATTTTGGCTGCCGGAAGTGTGAAAGGTTTTCACATGCGGCGCTGCGGCAAAATGCCGGGGGCGCCGCTAGGCGCCCGCCGGAAATGTGAAAGAGGCCTTACACTCCAGAGCTGCACTCACTATTCTGCTGGTGCAGTCACTGTGTACATACATTACTGATCCTGAGTTACCTCTTGTATTACACTCCAGAGCTGCACTCACTATTCTGCTGGTGCAGTCACTGTGTACATACATTATTGATACTGAGTTACATCCTGTATTATACTCCAGAGCTGCACTCACTATTCTTCTGGTGGAGTCACTGTGTACATGCATTACATTAGTGATCCTGAGTTACCTCCTGTATTACACTCCAGAGCTGCACTCACTATTCTGCTGGTGCAGTCACTGTGTACATACATTACATTACTGATCCTGAGTTACCTCCTGTATTACACTCCAGAACTGCACTCACTATTCTGCTGGTGCAGTCACTGTGTACAATACATTACTAATCCTGAGTTACATCCTGTATTATACTCCAGAGCTGCTCTCACTATTCTGCTGGTGCAGTCACTGTGTGCATACATTACATTATTGATCCTGAGTTACATCCTGTATTATACCCCAGAGCTGCTCTCACTATTCTGCTGGTGGAATCACTGTGTACATACATTACATTACTGATCCTGAGTTACATCCTGTATTATACCCCAGAGCTGCACTCACTATTCTGCTGGTGCAGTCACTGTGTACATACATTACATTACTGATCCTGAGTTACATCCTGTATTATACTCAAGAGCTGCACTCACTATTCTAATGGTGCAGTCACTGTGTACATACATTACATTCCTGAGTTGTGTTGTGAATGGGTTTGAGATGAGTTCTGAGCAGAGGCTCCCTCTGGTGGTTACAAGCGGTGCTAGTGAAGATTGTGAGGACTGGGAATCAGGTGTTACTGACTGGTCTTATATAAGGGAGTCATTTTCCCATCAGGGTTGCCGGTGATCAATTGTTCTGGTCTGAATCCTTCATTCCAGTTTCCCTTGTGGCCTGCTGTGTCGTGTCTGCATCTCCTGCTTACAGATAAGACTTTTGCTTCTTTTGTGTTTTTGCTATATTTTTGCATTTTGTCCTGCACTTCTTTGGGGGCCTTCAGGGTCCCCTCCGGGGGCTTCTGCCCTCTCAGTTTAGTTCAGCCACTGAGTTTTGTTCTTTTGCTTTTTTCAGTTTTTTCAGTGGCTGCTGTTTTGATTTTGTTACACCAGAGAACTAATTTAGGTGGTAGAGGTCGTGTGATCTCAGGTGATTTTGAAATTAGTAGAGTTGGTGCTTTTCAGGGTTTTCTGGGATTGCAGTAAGTACCCTTCCTATCCTTTTCTATTTAGATAGTTTGGGCCCCAGCGTTTGCTCATACTATTTTCTTTCTGTGTCAGTATTTCCTCTTGTCTAACCGCCATTACATGTTTGGGGGCTTTCTATTATCTTTGGGGTTCTGCTCCGGGGCAGATAGCTTTCCTATTTCTATCTTTAGGTGTAGTTAGTTTCTCAGGCTGTGACGAGGCGTCTAGGACCAACGTAGGAACGCTCCACGGCTGCCTCTAGTTGTGGTGGTTAGTCAGGGTACTGCAATCTCATAGATTCCAACTGCTCTGGTGTATTGCCTTTTTGCCTGCTCTCCTCAGCTACCGAAACATAACAGTATCACCGGCCTAAACTGAAAATTATATTGTACTCACAGAAGGGAAAAATATTGTGAAAGAAAAAAGTTGTCAGAGTTGTTAGAGATTTTTTTTTTTCTGTTTGTTGCATTTTTTTTTTTTTCCCTCTGTATCTCTGGGTGCTGAGGAGGATTTTTTTTTTTTTTCCTCTCAATGGAGTTTGCACAGTTGTCTGGCCGTGTGGATCAGCTTGCCACTGAAGTTCGGAGTATTGCAACCTATCTTGCTAGGTTGCCTGTTGTGGAACCTAGGATTCCCATGCCAGATTTGTTTTTAGGGGATCAAGCTAAGTTTCTGAATTTCAAAAATAACTGTAAATTGTTTTTTGCCTTAAAATCTAAGTCCTCAGGGAACGCAGCGCAGCAGGTTCAAATTGTCATCTCTCTCCTGCGCGGCGACCCTCAGGATTGGGCTTTTTCCCTGACACCTGGGGATCCTGTTTTGAGTGATGTTGATACGTTTTTTCATGCTTTGGGGTTATTGTACGATGAGCCTAATGTCACTGATCAGGCTGAAAAAACTTTGTTGGCATTAAGTCAGGGGCTTGAGGACGCTGAGTTATACTGTCAGAGATTCCGTAGGTGGGCAGTCCTGACCAAATGGAATGACGACGCTTTGGCGGCCCTTTTCCGGAAGGGTCTGTCAGATAATGTAAAGGATGTTATGGTGGGATTCCCTGTCCCCTCTGGTCTCAATGATTCTATGTCATTAGCGATTCAAATTGACAGACGTTTGCGTGAGCGGAGAGGTATGCGTGGAATGGTGTTGCCTTGTGAGCCAGCTTCTGAACCCATGCAGTGTGATAGAGTGGTGTCTGGGGCACAGCGTCATGAGTTTCGAAAGCGCAATGGGTTATGTTTCTACTGTGGTGATGCCTCTCATGCTATTTCAGTCTGCCCTAAGCGGGGAAGACGTTTTGCACGCTCAGTTGTCTTGGGTAGTGTTCAGACTAAGTTTTTATTAACTGTCACTCTGATATGCTCTCTGTCCTCATTTTCTGCTCAGGCTTTCGTTGATTCTGGAGCAGCTATTAACCTGATGGATTATGATTTTGCTAAACGTTGTGGGTTTCCCTTGATACCCCTACAGAAGTCTATTCCCCTACTGGGGATCGATTCTACCCCTTTGGCTGAGAATAAACCCCAGTTTTCTACTCAGGTGATAATGAGGGTTGAACCTGATCACCAGGAGTGCTGCAAATTTTTGGTTCTATATAATCTACATGACATTATCGTGCTGGGTTTCCCTTGGTTACAGTCTCATAATCCTGTTTTGGATTGGAAATCTGTGTCTGTAACCAGTTGGGGCTGCCAATGTGTTAATACCAACACTCCTGTTTTTTCTGCCTCCCCCCAGGCTCAGGAGGTTCCTGACTTTTTGTTTGATTTTTCTGATGTGTTTAGCGAAAGTAAATCTGCATCCTTGCCTCCCCATAGGAGCTATGACTGCGCTATTGAATTAGTGCCGGGTAGTAAATTCCCTAAAGGTCGCCTTTTTAACTTGTCTGTACCTGAACATGACGCTATGCGGTCTTATATCAAGGAATCATTGGAGAAGGGTCATATCAGACCATCCTCTTCACCCTTAGGTGCCGGTTTTTTTCTTTGTGGCCAAAAAAGATGGTTCATTAAGGCCGTGTATTGATTATCGTCTCTTGAACAATATTACTGTGAAATATCAATACCCGTTACCCTTGATTTCTGACCTGTTTTCCAGGGTGAAAAACGCTACTTGGTTTACCAAGCTTGACCTCAGGGGGGCGTATAACCTTATTCGCATTAAGCACGGGGATGAATGGAAGACGGCATTCAATACCCCTGAAGGGCATTTTGAGTACCTAGTGATGCCCTTTGGGCTCACTAATGCTCCTTCCGTCTTCCAGTCCTTCATGAATGACATTTTCAGGGATTTTGTGGATAAATTTCTGATTGTTTATTTGGATGATATCTTGATTTTTTCTAATGACTGGGACTCTCATGTGAAACATGTTCGAACTGTATTCCAGATTTTGAGAGAGAATGCTCTGTATGTGAAGGGATCAAAGTGTCTTTTTGGCGTACAGAGGATCTCATTTCTGGGATTCATCTTGTCCCCATCTGTTATTGAAATGGACCCGGTCAAGGTTCAGGCCATCTGTGATTGGGTCCAACCTACTTCATTAAAGGCTCTTCAGAGATTTTTGGGTTTTGCCAATTTTTATCGTAAATTTATTGGTAATTTCTCGGTTATTGTTAAACCATTAACTGATTTGACCAGAAAGGGTTCTGATGTGGTGAATTGGCCTCCTGAGGCAGTCTCCGCATTTCAGGAACTTAAGCAGAGATTCACTTCTGCTCCTGTTCTACGGCAGCCTGATGTTTCTCTGCCATTTCAGGTGGCGGTTGATGCCTCTGAAATTGGGGCAGGTGCCGTTTTGTCCCAAAAAGATCCAGAGACCTCTAAAAGTAACCCTTGTGCCTTTTTCTCTCGAAAATTTTCTCCTACTGAACGTAATTATGACTGGGTAATCGGGAGTTATTGGCCATCAAGTGGGCTTTTGAAGAGTGGAGACATTGGCTGGAGGGAGCCAAACATCAGGTGGTGGTCCTTACGGACCATAAGAATCTGGTCTATCTGGAATCTGCCAAGCGACTCAATCCTAGACAGGCCAGGTGGGCCTTGTTTTTCACACGTTTTAATTTTGTGGTTTCCTTTCTTCCTGGCACTAAGAAGTCAAGGCGGATGCCCTCTCGAGGAGTTTCCTTGCGGACTCTCCTGAGTTATCCGATCCTTCTGTTATTTTGAAAGAGGGTGTAGTTCTTTCCGCCATCTCGCCCAATTTGAGACTTGCTCTGGAGGGGTGTCAGGAGGATAGGCCCGAGCGCTGTCCTGTTGGAAAATTGTTTGTCCCGGACCAATGGAAAAAGAGTGTGATGTCTGAGATTCATTGTTCCGCATTGGCTGGGCATCCCGGAATTTTTGGTACCAGAGACTTGGTTAGTCGGTCCTTTTGGTGGCCTACCTTGTCTCGTGATGTCAGGGAATTTGTGCAGTCCTGCGGGACTTGCTCTCGCTCCAAGCCTTGCTCTCGCTCTAGTGGTTTGTTGATGCCATTGCCTGTGCCCAAGAGACCATGGACCCATATCTCTATGGATTTCATTTCCGATCTTCCTGTTTCTCAGAGAATGACCACCATCTGGGTAATTTGTGATAGGTTTTCCAAGATGATACATCTTGTGCCATTACCTAAGTTGCCTTCCTCCTCTGAATTGGTGCCGTTGTTCCTTCAGCACGTGGTTCGTTTACACGGCATTCCTGAGAACATTGTGTCTGACAGAGGAGTCCAGTTTGTTTCCAGATTTTGGAGGACTTTTTGTTCTAAACTGGGTGTTCAATTGTCTTTCTCCTCTGCATTTCATCCTCAGACCAATGGTCAAACTGAGAGAACAAACCAGACATTGGAGACTTATCTAAGATGCTTTGTGTCTGCTGATCAGGATGACTGGGTCTCTTTTTTGCCTTTGGCTGAGTTTGCTCTTAATAATAGGGCTAGCTCTGCCACTTTGATGTCTCCGTTTTTCTGTAATTCTGGGTTTCACCCTCGATTTTCTTCAGGACAGACGGAGGCTTCTGTCTGTCCAGGTGTTGACTCTGTTGTGGAGCGTATGCAACAGATTTGGGACCAGGTAGTGGAGAGGTTGTCCCTCTCTCAGGAGAAGGCCCAGCGGTTTGCTAACCGGCATAGGACTGATGGTCCTCGGTTTAAAGTGGGGGACTTGGTCTGGTTGTCCTCAAAGAATATTCCTATGAGAGTAGCATCTCCTAAATTTAAGCCTAGGTTCATTGGACCTTATAAGATCATGGAGATTATTAATCCTGTTTCTTTTCGTTTGCTTCTTCCAGGGACATTTAAGATCCATAACGTGTTCCACAAGTCCTTGTTGAAGAGGTTTGTTGAGCCAGTGGTTCCTGCTGCTGTGCCTCCTGACCCTGTTTTGGTTGAGGGCAATCTGGAGTATGTGGTTGAGAAAATATTGGATTCTCGTTTTTCTAGACGGAAACTCCAGTATTTGGTTAAATGGAGAGGTTATGGTCAGGAGGACAATTCTTGGGTGTTTGCTTCGGACATCCATGCTAGGAGACTTATCCGTGCGTATCATAGAACTCATCCTGACCGACCTGGTTGCTCAAATGAGGGTTCGGTGACCCCTCCTCAAGGGGGGGGTACTGTTGTGAATGGGTTTGAGATGAGTTCTGAGCAGAGGCTCCCTCTGGTGGTTACAAGCGGTGCTAGTGAAGATTGTTAGGACTGGGAATCAGGTGTTACTGACTGGTCTTATATAAGGGAGTCATTTTCCCATCAGGGTTGCCGGTGATCAATTGTTCTGGTCTGAATCCTTCATTCCAGTTTCCCTTGTGGCCTGCTGTGTCGTGTCTGCATCTCCTGCTTACAGATAAGACTTTTGCTTCTTTTGTGTTTTTGCTATATTTTTGCATTTTGTCCTGCACTTCTTTGGGGGCCTTCAGGGTCCCCTCCGGGGGCTTCTGCCCTCTCAGTTTAGTTCAGCCACTGAGTTTTGTTCTTTTGCTTTTTTCAGTTTTTTCAGTGGCTGCTGTTTTGATTTTGTTACACCAGAGAACTAATTTAGGTGGTAGAGGTCGTGTGATCTCAGGTGATTTTGAAATTAGTAGAGTTGGTGCTTTTCAGGGTTTTCTGGGATTGCAGTAAGTACCCTTCCTATCCTTTTCTATTTAGATAGTTTGGGCCCCAGCGTTTGCTCATACTATTTTCTTTCTGTGTCAGTATTTCCTCTTGTCTAACCGCCATTACATGTTTGGGGGCTTTCTATTATCTTTGGGGTTCTGCTCCGGGGCAGATAGCTTTCCTATTTCTATCTTTAGGTGTAGTTTCTCAGGCTGTGACGAGGCGTCTAGGACCAACGTAGGAACGCTCCACGGCTGCCTCTAGTTGTGGTGGTTAGTCAGGGTACTGCAATCTCATAGATTCCAACTGCTCTGGTGTATTGCCTTTTTGCCTGCTCTCCTCAGCTACCGAAACATAACAGAGTTGCCTCCTATATTATACTCCAGAGCTGCACTCACTATTCTGCTGGTGCAGTCACTGTGTGCATACATTACATTATTGATCTTGAGTTACAGTCTGTATTATACTCCAGAGCTGCACTCGCTATTCTGCTGGTGCAGTCACTGTGTGCATACATTACATTATTGATCCTGAGTTGCATCCTGTATTATACTCCAGAGCTCACTCACTATTCTGCTGGTGCAGTTACTGTGTACATACATTACTAATCCTGAGTTACATCCTGTATTATACTCCAGAGCTCACTCACTATTCTGCTGGTGCAGTCACTGTGTACATACATTACTGATCCTGAGTTACATCCTGTATTATACCCCAGAGCTGCACTCACTATTCTGCTGGTGCAGTCACTGTGTACATACATTATTGATACTGAGTTACATCCTGTATTATACCCCAGAGCTCCACTCACTATTCTGCTGGTGCAGTCACTGTGTACATACATTACATTACTAATCCTGAGTTACATCCTGTATTATACCCCAGAGCTGCACTCACTATTCTGCTGGTGCAGTCACTGTGTACATACATTATTGATACTGAGTTACATCCTGTATTATACCCCAGAGCTCCACTCACTATTCTGCTGGTGCAGTCACTGTGTACATACATTACATTACTAATCCTGAGTTACATCCTGTATTATACTCCAGAGCTGCACTCACTATTCTTCTGGTGGAGTCACTGTGTACATGCATTACATTACTGATCCTGAGTTACCTCCTGTATTACACTCCAGAACTGCACTCACTATTCTGCTGGTGCAGTCACTGTGTACATACATTACTAATCCTGAGTTACATCCTGTATTATACTCCAGAGCTGCTCTCACTATTCTGCTGGTGCAGTCACTGTGTGCATACATTACATTATTGATCCTGAGTTACATCCTGTATTATACCCCAGAGCTGCTCTCACTATTCTGCTGGTGGAATCACTGTGTACATACATTACATTACTGATCCTGAGTTACATCCTGTATTATACCCCAGAGCTGCACTCACTATTCTGCTGGTGCAGTCACTGTGTACATACATTACATTACTGATCCTGAGTTGCTCCTATATTATACTCCAGAGCTGCACTCACTATTCTGCTGGTGCAGTCACTGTGTGCATACATTACATTATTGATCCTGAGTTACAGTCTGTATTATACTCCAGAGCTGCACTCGCTATTCTGCTGGTGCAGTCACTGTGTGCATACATTACATTATTGATCCTGAGTTGCATCCTGTATTATACTCCAGACCTCACTCACTATTCTGCTGGTGCAGTTACTGTGTACATACATTACTAATCCTGAGTTACATCCTGTATTATATCCAGAGCTCACTCACTATTCTGCTGGTGCAGTCACTGTGTACATACATTACTGATCCTGAGTTACATCCTGTATTATACCCCACAGCTGCACTCACTATTCTGCTGGTGCAGTCGCTGTGTACATACATTACATTACTGATCCTGAGTTACATCCTGTATTATACCCCGGAGCTGCACTCACTATTTTGCTGGTGCAGTCACTGTGTACGTACATTACATTATTGATCCTGAGTTACAGTCTGTATTATACTCCAGAGCTGCACTCACTATTCTGCTGGTGCAGTCACTGTGTACATACATTACATTACTGATCCTGAGTTACAGTCCTGTATTATACTCCAGAGCTGCACTCGCTATTCTGCTGGTGCAGTCACTGTGTACACACATTACATTACTGATCCTGAGTTACATCCTGTATTATACTCCAGAGCTGCACTCACTATTCTGCTGGTGCAGTCACTGTGTACACACATTACATTACTGATCCTGAGTTACATCCTGTATTATACTCCAGAGCTGCACTCACTATTCTGCTGGTGCAGTCACTGTGTACATACATTACATTACTGATCCTGAGTTACATCCTGTATTATACTCCAGAGCTGCACTCATTATTCTGCTGGTGCAGTCACTGTGTACATACATTACATTACTGATCCTGAGTTACATCCTGTATTATACCCCAGAGCTGCACTCACTATTCTGCTGGCTGACCCCTCCTGGCCTCACCTCCGGATAACACCCTATTTCAGCACTACCTGGTTACAGCGTGGTGGGTGCAGACCATCTGGAAGGAGCGGGATGTCTGTGGTGCGGATCTCTCTCATTTAGAGAGCGGAGGAGGTGGCGCAGCACAGAGTGTGCCCGAGACTTCAATCACCCGCCCTCAGGCTCCTCTAATGCAGATTATAACCCAGAGCGCCAAAACCGTGCCAGGAGCAGAGGAAATGAGAATATTAGCGGGCAGGACTCGGGGGACATCTGGCAGCCACGGATGACGCAGAACGCAGATCCTCTAGCTACTGAGTGCTGGGAATTGCACATAGAGACGTGGATACGACTGGCAAGTCAACACCGGTATTGTACGAGTGCAGGAATGGCCCTTCCCATAGAATTCGCCCTGTTACAGGGAAATTAAAGGCAAAACTCTCACATGCACTGGCATTAGGGGCGATGGGAGGATGATCGCCCCCTTTAGTGCCAGGCAGGAGTGGCAGCTGCGTTCAGGCTGATAACTGCAGAACACTAGAGCGCACACACCCGCCATACAGAAATATATACATATAAACATGGTCTCTGTTGACAAAACTTTTGTCATCACAGGAGACGCCTGAAACCGGCAGACTACAGGCGAGGGGAATGGCCCACCGGAGGGCTCGAGGCGCAATTATCTAAGCTGCTGGCGTTAAAGGGCTCGTTCAGACGGCAAGAAAATCCATCCTCCATGCTTTACACTGCAGATTTGCTTTCTTAAAGTGACTTCATTTTTGTCCATAAACTCGAGAAGAACTATGGACTAGAACCAAAAATGCAGTCAGAAACGGCCCAGAAGAGGAGACTCTAAAAGGGATTTTCTAGAAGAAGAAAAAACATGACTTCTTTCTCCTACAACAGTGCCACCTGTATCCACAGGTCGTGAACGGTATTGCAGCTCATCACACTCACTTCAATTGAGCTGCAATACCAGCCATTTTTGGAAAAAAAAATAGGCATTTCCCCCCCCGGGACAATCCCTTTAAAACAAATAGAAAAATGGCGTGCAGAATCGCACTATGTGCCCGCTATCATCTAGTTATAAGAGGAGGCTGTAGATATTGTTTTCTAAATTTATGAAAATCAGGTCTTTTAAGCAAAGCTGCAGGGTAAAGCATAGCGGATGGATGTTCTTGCTACAGTTTGGACCTCGGGGTCGACACGATTTTTTAAAAGTGGGAAAATGCTACAAATCAGGTACAGCCTGGGCATGGCAGGTTACACCAGGCCCTGGCAGCCGCCCGGGGAGAGCTTCCTCATCCCAGCTACCTATCTGCCAGTCCAAGCTTGCCTGCTCCTGGCAGTTTAGGCAGAGGAGCGCGTACAACAAGGCGTCACGGCTGCAGTCGGGCTGGAATTGTAAGCGGTTGCACAAGAGCTGCACATCGCTCCGGTGTTAAAGGGACGGCTCCACTTATGTCAATGAAACAATCGCTGCAGAATTTTCACATTTCTCAAATCCTCAGACTGCAAAGATCTCTGCTTGCCATCAGTCAACATGAACAGCCGCACTCACGCCGAGGCTGAAACCCTACCCCGACCTTCCCAGGCTTTGCTCTCACAGCAGCAGCTTGTCACAATGTATCGGTCCAGACAATTCTGTCATCTCTGTCCTGACCTGGATTACAAAAATATGGCTACAGTGTTGCAACAACAGCGCCGCTCTTCTGCAGTGGCCGGATCAGTTACTGCGGTCTGGTTGTAATACCAAAGATTGCTATGCGTCACTGAAAAGTAGCAGAGTGGCCTTTTTTTTTCTTTTTTTTTTTAATATTGGTGATGGAAAAAAATAATTGCATAAAACCAGACTTCGTAAAGTAAATGAGGCTGCAGAAAAAAAATTAATAAATAATCATTCACTAATTTTTTTTTTTTATGAAATTCAGATAATCAGTGCAAGCTGGGTAACGGGCTAACTAGAAAACCCCTTTAAAACATACTTAATAAAAGTTAAGTAAAAAATGTAAACTCGCCAAACAATGTGGATGATGAACAATCATTGTGCACCCCATGTTTCATCTTGCCTTGTTTTTGAGTCTTTATATTTTTTGGAGGTATCTGCTTTCCTTTGTGTATCGTTGACATGGGGTGCACAGTTCTTGTTTATCAGCCACATTGTCGGGCATGTTTAATGTCTGACAGTACATTTGTTGTACGTGGACCTAACACTATATCCAATACTCACTAATATCTAATACTTACTAATAAGGTATCTGAAACTTATTGATGACCTGGTTATTAGGGATCTGATCAGTACATCTAATTTTGAATAATCATAATGACATTCATATAGGTCACATATAATGTTTGCATCATTTATGGTATCAGTCAAGGTCTTTTCTTGAATTTATAGCCCTTTTGAGGTATGGGGAAGAGCGGTTTGTCTTTTTTTGAGGAGCTAAATCAATTAGGATCAATTTAAGGCTTTACTAGCCATTAGATTTTTTTGAGGCTATTTATCCATTTTCTGGTGATTCCAGTACTAAATAGTAAGGGTAGGTTATCAAATTCCCTACTTTTTGGTATTCCTCTAGTTATTAATTTTATGCACTATAGCACTTTCAGTTTTTGGAGAGTTTAATTTTTTTACTTACCTAATAAAAGTTATGTTTTAAAGGGTTTTTCTAGTTAGCTGGATGAATTCTTCACCCTTTTTCTAGTTTTCTTATTGTAAGACATGCTGGGTATGGGCAAAAAAAAAAAAACTGATGGTGTTAAACGAGACTTTGGCGTATCCTCCAGGGGCGCAGCAGCCGCGCCGGCTCAGCCGATTGATGGCACGTTCTTATCTCCATCGAGTGCAGTCGTGTCTACAAGTTCATCAGTTACACAGAGATCTTTGGCAGCCAACACAGATCTATAGAGAAATCAATGAACGCCGCCGCGACAGGAAGACTCTGCCGAGAAGGAGCCAAGATGCGGCGCAGCAGGCGGGAAACCAAAGCCACTAGGATGTGGTGGGTGATAAATAAGGCTGAACTACACTTTACACTTAAAGGACGGGAAGAGTTGTCATGGGGGCATTGAATTATACCGACACCTATGCGTTTCATGTTTTGCTAGAGCAGGGTCAGAGAAGTTAGGAGGGTCGGAAACATCTTTGAGAGGTTGCCTGTGAAAGCGCTCACTGATCACTGATGGGCAAGGAGCGATCAGACCGACCCCTCCATCATACACAGTCTGAGCTAAAACGCGTTTCGGGACATCTTAAAAAAAAAAAAAAAAAAAAAAACCAACATTTTCACTAGATAAAGTGACGAGCATAAGGGTAACGAAGATTTGACCTTCTGACTCCCAGGCTCCATATCTCACCATCCACTGCAGCATCGAGCGTGAGACCACCATCATAGACATCTTGGCTACCTCATATATAAAAGTAACTTGCAACTATGTAGCATATGATTAGTAATGCAGAATCTCGTCATGTCACTGCATGGTTACTGATTTGCTCCTAAAAATGATAATTACTTACCGGTATCGGTAATTTGATTTTTCCCGATACCCAAGACGCCACTAGAGCGAGTAGAATCTGCCCCCATTATTGGACAGGGAGCCAAAAGCACAAAAAATAGGCACAAAGGAGTCAAGTAAGAGTCACCCAATCAATCATCGTTATTCCTGTTATTAATTATACAGTCACGAAAGACCATTCTTCATTGTGAGAAGAGAAGATTGAGAACTACCATCAACCATACGCCAGAGGGAGGAAAAATCAGGGTGCCGTCATGGGTGTCAGGACAATCAAATTACAGGTAAGTAATTATCATTTTTCTCCTCTGCCATGACAGCACCTGAGAGACGATGATGAAGGAATCCTCTGATAGGGAGGGAGCACCCCTGTAAGATCTTACACCTGAAGAAAGATCCCCAGAATGACAAAGGGCTTCCAGAAACCAGCAGGAATTAGGATGTAACATAAAGTCCCTCCTAGAAATGTATTTAGGCCGAACGATCACTTACAGTTTGAGATTTCCATTATGGAGAACTTCTGGATACCGCGTCATAGCCAAGAACGAAGAGCGGAAACCACTAGAACGGGCAAAACACAGATCTGAGCCATCCATATACAGGAGCCGCTATCCACCATTCATACAGGGATGATGGATTTTTTCTTACTCTAGTCTACAATGAATCCATTCTACAACTTAAATGGCTGCCAAAACAATTAAACCGAGAAGATTGTTTGTAGAAAACCGTCAAATGAAGTTTCTTTGCTCAAAAACTAATCTAAGAAAACCAAATGATAGCCATCACTTATTGTTTCCCCTCCGTTTCTTCCGAGGAAGCGGCAGTCAGAAAGAGATATAGAGCTCATAAGGCATTGGTCAATTCTCAGATGGTCTTAGGCTCCGTATCAGCATCCCGTCTGGGTAGAATGGCTCCATTGTCCTCATTTCCAATGACTCCATTTTCTGACTTCAACTAAGAGGATACACTGGTTTTGAGATATATTTTTACCAGATCTGGTATAACCATGTCTGTCATGCAACTCATGAAACACCATACCAGGCTGAGTTCCCACTTCGAATGTCCTTAGAGATATTCTACCCATGGGATACACCGCGCCATATCAGGCAGTGTTCCCCCTCCAGAATGTCCTTAGGGATATTTCTACCACGGGCATACACCGCACCATACCAGGCAGTGTTCCCCCTCTGGAATGTCCTTAGGGATATTTCTAACCTGGGGAAACACCGCGCCATACCAGGCCATGTTCCCCCTCCGGAATGTCCTTAGGGATATTTCTACCCCGGGCATACACCGCACCATACCAGGCCGTGTTCCACCACTGGAATGTCCTTAGGGATATTTTTACCTCAGGCATACACCGCGCCATACCAGGCCGTGTTCCACCTCCGGAATGTCCTAAGGGATATTTCTTCCCCGGGCATACACCACGCCATAGGCAGTGTTCCCCTCCGGAATGTCCTTAGAGATATTTTTACCTCGGGCATACACAGTGCCATACCAGGCAGTGTTCCCCCGCCGGAATGTTCTTAGGGATATTTCTACCACGGGCATACACCGCACCATACCAGGCAGTGTTCCCCCTCTGGAATGTCCTTAGGGATATTTCTAACCTGGGATACACCGCACCATACAGGCAGTGTTCCCCCTCTGGAATGTCCTTAGGGATATTTCTAACCTGGGGATACACCGCGCCATATCAGGCCATGTTCCCCCTCCGGAATGTCCTTAGGGATATTTCTAACCTGGGGATACACCGCACCATACCAGGCAGTGTTCCCCCTCTGGAATGTCCTTAGGGATATTTCTAACCTGGGGATACACCGCGCCATACCAGGCCATGTTCCCCCTCCGGAATGTCCTTAGGGATATTTCTAACCTGGGGATACACTGCGCCATACCAGGCAGTGTTCCCCCCTCCGGAATGTCCTTAGGGATATTTCTACCACGGGCATACACCGCACCATACCAGGCAGTGTTCCCCCTCTGGAATGTCCTTAGGGATATTTATACCACGGGCATACACCGCACCATACCAGGCAGTGTTCCCCCTCTGGAATGTCCTTAGGGATATTTCTAACCTGGGGATACACCGCACCATACCAGGCCGTGTTCCCCCTCCGGAATGTCCTTAGGGATATTTTTACCTCGGGCATACACAGTGCCATACCAGGCAGTGTTCCCCCGCCGAATGTCCTTAGGGATATTTTTACCTCGGGCATACACCGCGCCATACCAGGCAGTGTTCCCCCCCTGGAATGTCCTTAGGGATATTTTTACCTCGGGCATACACTGCGCCATACCAGGCAGTGTTCCCCCTCTGGAATGTCCTTAGGGATATTTCTAACCTGGGATACACCACACCATACCAGGCAGTGTTCCCCCTCCGGAATGTCCTAAGGGATATTTCTAACCTGGGGATACACCGCGCCATACCAGGCCATGTTCCCCCTCCGGAATGTCCTTAGGGATATTTCTACCCCGGGGATACACCGCGCCATACCAGGCAGTGTTCCCCCTCCGGAATGTCCTTAGGGATATTTCTACCCCGGGCATACACCGAGCCATACCAGGCAGTGTTCCCCCTCCGGAATGTCCTTAGGGATATTTTTACCTCAGGCATACACCGCGCCATACCAGGCCGTGTTCCACCTCCGGAATGTCCTTAGGGATATTTCTTCCCCGGGCATACACAGCGCCATAGGCAGTGTTCCCCCTCCGGAATGTCCTTAGGGATATTTTTACCTCGGGCATACACTGCGCCATACCAGGCCGTGTGCCACCTCCGGAATCTCCTTAGGGATATTTTTACCTCAGGCATACACCGCGCCATAACAGGCAGTGTTCCCCCGCCGGAATGTCCTTAGGGATATTTCTTCCCCGGGCATACACCGTGCCATAGGCAGTGTTCCCCCTCCGGAATGTCCTTAGGGATATTTTTACCTCGGGCATACACTGCGCCATACCAGGCAGTGTTCCCCCTCTGGAATGTCCTTAGGGATATTTCTAACCTGGGGATACACCACACCATACCAGGCAGTGTTCCCCCTCCGGAATGTCCTAAGGGATATTTCTAACCTGGGGATACACCGCGCCATACCAGGCCATGTTCCCCCTCCGGAATGTCCTTAGGGATATTCTACCCCGGGGATACACCGCGCCATACCAGGCAGTGTTCCCCCTCCGGAATGTCCTTAGGGATATTTCTACCCCGGGCATACACCGAGCCATACCAGGCAGTGTTCCCCCTCCGGAATGTCCTTAGGGATATTTTTACCTCAGGCATACACCGCGCCATACCAGGCCGTGTTCCACCTCCGGAATGTCCTTAGGGATATTTCTTCCCCGGGCATACACAGCGCCATAGGCAGTGTTCCCCCTCCGGAATGTCCTTAGGGATATTTTTACCTCGGGCATACACTGCGCCATACCAGGCCGTGTGCCACCTCCGGAATCTCCTTAGGGATATTTTTACCTCAGGCATACACCGCGCCATAACAGGCAGTGTTCCCCCGCCGGAATGTCCTTAGGGATATTTCTTCCCCGGGCATACACCGTGCCATAGGCAGTGTTCCCCCTCCGGAATGTCCTTAGGGATATTTTTACCTCGGGCATACACTGCGCCATACCAGGCAGTGTTCCCCCTCTGGAATGTCCTTAGGGATATTTCTAACCTGGGGATACACCGCGCCATACCAGGCAGTGTTCCCCCTCCGGAATGTCCTTAGGGATATTTCTAACCTGGGGATACACCGCGCCACACCAGGCCATGTTCCCCCTCCGGAATGTCCTTAGGGATATTTCTACCCCGGGGATACACCGCGCCATACCAGGCAGTGTTCCCCCTCCGGAATGTCCTTAGGGATATTTCTACCCCGGGCATACACCGAGCCATACCAGGCAGTGTTCCACCTCCGGAATGTCCTTAGGGATATTTTTACCTCAGGCATACACCGCGCCATACCAGGCCGTGTTCCACCTCCGGAATGTCCTTAGGGATATTTCTTCCCAGGGCATACACAGCGCAATAGGCAGTGTTCCCCCTCCGGAATCTCCTTAGGGATATTTTTACCTCTGGCATACACTGCGCCATACCAGGCCGTGTACCACCTCCGGAATCTCCTTAGGGATATTTTTACCTCAGGCATACACCGCGCCATAACAGGCAGTGTTCCCCCGCCGGAATGTCCTTAGGGATATTTCTTCCCCGGGCATACACCGTGCCATAGGCAGTGTTCCCCCTCCGGAATGTCCTTAGGGATATTTTTACCCCGGGCATACACCGCGCCATACCAGGCACTGTTCCCCCTCTGGAATGTCCTTAGGGATATTTCTACCATGGGGATACACCGCACCACACGATGTCGTGTTCCCCTCGCAGGAAGTTACACCTTCTGCTTTGTTGCTTTTAATCCTGCTGGGAACGATCACCCTCCCTTCCGTAAGCATTGCCCTATACCGGCATGTTCACCTCAAACCCCATTAGGATGGCAGACCGATATAGTGCTCGACTCAGCACAATCCATACCAGGAGGGTAGATTGGGGTATTTATAGTTGAATCACTTAGTGTCCAGACCTTTTTGAGACTAGGAGCCTTAGCTGGGCTTACAGTGGCTTTATTCAACTTTTAGCAGCCATGTCCATCTTGCACCTCCAACTAGAAGGGTGAACTGAACTATCTTAGCAGTCCATCTTATGATATCAGACCGGGAGGATCAACTGGACCTATACTGGTTTTGCTCACCTTATGCCTAAGCTACAAATCCCACTAGAAGGATAACCTGGAACCAACTTAGATGCCAACCAGTCCAAGTTTTGACTCCCACCAAGATTAACTGGATGTATAATGATTTCATTTGACTTTTCACAACCGTGACCAATTCCAACAAGAAGGATACCGGGGATCTAGATGTTAAATGCTGTCCAATTCAATATGACATCCAAGTATGAGGAATTGACTTGAAATCTGTTGGACTCACCAGCTACCCCAGGGCTGTAGGTTATTAAGAACCCTCCTTGTTGTTTAGTACAATAACCACAGACCGGCGGCATCATCCGGAAGCCCTACTTACCAATAACAGTAGTTTTGCTAGTAAAGGATAGTGAAGCGTTGAGACAGCAGTGAACACAGACCTACAAGCCCCAAGTCGGCTGGCTAACCAGCCACCAAAGTTGTACATACCACTAAAAGTCATACTCCACCTCAGGCTCCATCAAGTCACACAGTGAGGCAGAGACAGCCG
Source organism: Oophaga sylvatica (assembly GCA_033576555.1). Lineage (NCBI taxonomy): Eukaryota > Metazoa > Chordata > Amphibia > Anura > Dendrobatidae > Oophaga > Oophaga sylvatica. The sequence continues at coordinate 420,672,603 of JARQOD010000003.1, read as the reverse complement.
AAGAAAATCAGAGATCAAAGGAGACAGGTTATTCCACAACAATAAAGCGGCCTAAAAGCCTTCAGGCAGGCCAAATATGAGGTGGAATGTCCATCATGAGACATAAGGTCACACTTGAAGTGGCAGGCCAAACACCGGATGAGTTGGCATGGCACCAACACACAAGGTCATAACCCAGGCGACCAGCCCCACACACAAGAGGCCCTGCCAGAGTCGGCAGGCCCAACACACATGACCTGAAGCCAGACATGGGTCGGAAAGCTCAACCCACAAGACCTGAGGGCAGACATGTGTTGGAAAGCTCAACCCACAAGACCTGAGGACAGACATGGGTCGGAAAGCTCAACCCACAAGAACTGAGTCCAGACATGAATCAGAAAGCTCAACCCACAAGACTTGAAGCCATACATGGGTCGGAAAGCTCAACCCACAAGACCTGATTCCAGACATGAATCAGAAAGCTCAACCCACAAGATCTGAGACCAGACATGAATCGTCAGGACACACACGCAGGCTGAGGGCAAACATTAGGCGGTAGGCTCAATACACAAGCCATGAAGGGGAAAATATGATTTGCATCTATTTAGCATGATTAGTTATGCAGATTCTTGTCATGTCACTGCATTGTTACTGTTTTCCCCCTAAAAACACTAAGCTTTAATTTTGTATTATTTTGTAAGTATTTTGTAAATCCACCTTTGTCTTTCACCACTGCCTGAATTCTCCTGGGCAGCTCTCTATCAGATTCAATCATGTGTCCACCAAAATCTGATCACGGGTCTCTCTACACGTTCCCATGTTGGTGCATATTGGTCACATCACTTAGGTCGATATACAGTCTTTTTCTTCACCTCTACCCAACAAGTGCTGGATTGGCTTGAGGGTTGGGGACTGTGGGGGCCAATCCAGCACCTCTGATTTATTGTCATTGACCCATTTCTTCGCCAATCTCGCCGCATGCTTCGCGTTATCCTGTTGGAACACTATGTCATCCTTTTCATACCCATAGTACTCGAGTGTACGAAATAACTCGTCTTGTAGGGTACTCACATATAGAGATGAGCGAATTTATTCGGGTCCTCGCTTATTCGACAAGCTATAGCGCTTATCGAATAAGCTACAGCGGGAACGCGGATACATGGAGCGAGCCGGCTGATCAGCGCTGCAGCTGCATGTGTTGCGGCTGTGTGATAGTCACGACACATGCATGGATAGCCTGTTTGTTGAGCTCTCCATGCATGTGCTGTGACTGTCACACAGCCGCGACACATGCAGCTGCAGAGCCGATCAGCCGACGTGCTCCATGTATCTGGGTTCCCGCTGTAGCTTATTCAGTAAGCACTATAGCTTGCAGAATAAGAGGGGACCGAACAAATTCGCTCAACTCTACTCACATATACACCATGTTCCAAATTATTATGCAAATTATGTTTTTCTCTGATTTTTCTAAGTGGTGGGTGCAAATCAGGGTGGATAAAAATCATGATTTTTTAAAAAAAAAATCAAAAAAATCGGATTGTTTTGATTTAAATCGGATTTTTTTGATTTAAATAGGATTTTTTAATCAAGTTGTACACAAGCAAAACTTTGTCTTTTTGCAAATCAAATTATTTTACACAAATAAAAATATTAAAACAGTTGATGATTATGAAACCTAGTAATTTTTATTTGCACTATTAAACAATCAGAATTGAACTACAGAGAGTAAGTACTTTTTAACAATAGCCTATCTCTAACGTTTGAAGTAAGCAAACATCTTCAGTGAATACATCAGTCCTTTAAGCCTACTGTTTATTTAGGACTTTTAATAGGAAAACTAGTTGTCCTGCTTTAGCAGTTCCTAAGCGGTTTCGGACTGTTGTGTGCACAAAACCAAATGAAGAAAACAATCTCTCTACTCCTGCCGATGAAGCCGATGCAGTCAGTAGCTGAGTAGCTACATTTATTATCTTCGCTGGAAGAACAAGTGATTGCGACTTCCACCAGTCCAGTGGTTTTAGTTCATTAACAACGTTATCTGCAAACATGTATTTTTGAAATGGTGCAGATTCACACTTCAATTTCAGCACAGTTGCCACAATGTCATGGTTAGTATTGGCGAGCCACTCCATTGCAGAGTTGATTTCCGCCTCAGATAGTTTTTTCCCTCTGTAGATGGGATGCAAGATATTGGCTAAATAGTGTTCTTCTTTTAATGCTTGGTCCTTGCGGTGGTGTATTGCAACCTTTACATTGTTTGAGAGGTTCAAGCGATCTAGCGAACCTTCTAAATCTTTCCAAACTTCTGTGGCATCAGCTATGGTTGCAGTATCTTTCTGCATTTTATCCAACGCAATAGATATTGGCTTTAACCTTTCCAAAAGGTCCTCGGCATTTCTCTTCACACCAAGATTTAATACTTTGCTTCGTATATTAGCATCAATTTTATCCCGATGTGTTTCGCAAATGGACACTAATTTTGACCAGTTGTTAATAAACAGTTCCAAGCATTCAGCCAAGGTATTCCATCTAACATCTTGTGGTAGAACCAACTTCAGTCCTCCCATTTCCTTGTAGGTTGCATGTGCAAAATGATTATTGCGGAAATATTTAACAATTTCTACAACATGTTCCTTGACACCCGAAATATGCAGGTCTTTTGCCAAAAGATGCAACAAATGGGCAGAACAACCGTATGTAATGACATTTGTGTCATCCTCATGTGCCAGTTCCGCTCACATTTTTGCCACATTGCTTGCGTTATCAGTAACTAAGCTCCTTACTTTACATCCAAACTGTTCTTGGCATTGGTGAATTGAGTTATTAGCAATTTCAAGTAAATATTCAGCAGTATGTGAATTTCCAGATGTGTCGATTGTGTCTGTAAGGTAAGTTTCACCATCTTCTGTTGTGACACAAGTGCAAATTATGGGGTCGTTGTGGATGTTGCTCCAACCATCCAAGCTCATGTTAACAACTTTGTCTTTCAAATATTTTGTACAAGCCGCTCTTTCTTTGTCGTATACAGCCTGAAGATGTTTTCCTGAGATATCAAATCTACTTGGTGGTTTGTAGCCTGGTCTTATTCCTTCGATCATTTGTACAAACAATGGGTGTTCAACTAGTCGGAAAGAAGAATTGGTTGCAAATATGAATTTAGCAATTAATTCATCAAAATGTTCTTTCTGGCTCGTCGTAGTCTTTAAGAGGAGTTTTTCTACACTTTGCACGCAAAGTTTTTTGTTGGGCTGCTTTGTTGAAGTTGTACCCAGATATTGATTGTCACGTGCAGCACAAGCCATATTTGACCCTGAAAGCACAGTAATTAAAAATATAATTCGACTGCGTATTTGAAGAAATATAACGAAAATATTTGGAAACAAACTTTTTGAACAATGTAATGGTCCTCGTCCTATAAGGGCTGTCTCAAAAGTTATGCTACTCAAGTTTCCGGTGAAGTTGCTGTAATACTAGTAATATCAGAGCAACTGAAAAAAATTATGTCACAAAAGTTTTAAAAATGTTTTTTTTAAAAAATGGTCAATTTGGCAGACTTCAAAAGTGAATTGTAGCCTACAATAAAAAAAAAAATAGGCGTATACACTCTTTTATTTTACTTAACGTTAATCTTCTGTGAAATATGGCCTTAACATAAATTTAAATTCTATACTCCAGAACTAGTGCTAGAAATTTTTCTTTTCATAGACTTTAACCATCCCAGTAAAACGTCTGTTAAAATAGGTTGTAATTGCCAGACTTACCACTAGTGCTAGGGTCCTGGTGCATAAGAAGCTGTGGGGTTCATTGACATTAGTTGTATCACTATCAACATCTTCATTTCCCTTCTGGTTGCAGTTTTCATAATGTGATTTCAAACGGCAAACAAGTCCTTGCATATCCTTTTGACAGTATTTGCACTTTGCTCTCCCACCTTTCTTTCCAAGCTCTGCTGGCATCTCAACAAAATGAACCCAAATAGGGTCTCTCTTACGACCTGCCATGGCTCACGCAGATCACTTCTGAAGTTTGATTGTTACTACAGCCAAGTACTGCTGACTGACTATCCAACAAGTTTGGGCATGTCAACTGATTGGAAAAAGAAACTGAAACCAAGCTACAGAAAGTGAAACCAAGCTAGAAGTGTGGAGTTAATTGAACAATGATTGAAAGTTTTAGATTTTAATCGTGATTTATATTAAAAAAATCTTTTGATTTAAATCAGTGATTTAAATCATGATTAAAATCACGATTTAAATCGATCTGATTTAAATAGAAAAAAATCATTTGATTTAAATCGTTGATTTAAATCGGCGTGATTTAAATCAATCCACCCTGGTGCAAATGACAGTCAGTCTAATAAAAGTCATCACTCGTTAAGAGTATACATCGAATTTTATTGAAGAAACCTCCCAATGATAACAGTATAATCTCCAAAATGAATAAAAACTCAAAATGCACTGTTCCAAATTATTAGGCACAGTAGAATTTCTAAACATTTGATCTGTTTTAAAGAACTGAAAATGCTCATTTGTGGAATTTGCAGCATTAGGAGGTCACATTCACTGAACAAAAAAGTTATTTAACTCCAAAACATCCTAACAGGCCAAGTTACATGTTCACATAGGAACCCTTCATTGATATCACCTTCACAATTCTTTCATTCATTGAACTTGTGAGTTTTTGGAGAGTTTCTTCTTGTATTTCTTTGCATGAAGCCTCCCAGAGCTGCGGTTTTGATGTGAACTGCCTCCCACCCTCATAGATCTTTTGCTTGATGATACTCCAAAGGTTCTCTATAGGGTTGAGGTCAGGGAAAGATGCTGGCCACACCATGAGTTTATCTCCTTTCGTGCCCATAGCAGCCAATGACTCAGAGGTATTCTTTGCAGCATAAGATGGTGCATTGCCATGAATGAAGATGATTTTACTCCAGAAGGCACGTTTCTGCTTTTTATACCATGGAAGAGAGTTGTCAGTCAGAAACTCTATATACTTTGCAGAGGTCATTTTCACACCTTCAGGAACCTTAAAGGGCCCTACCAGCTATTTCCCTATGATTCCAGCCCAAAACATGACTCCTCCACCTCCTTGCTGACGTAGCAGCCTTGTTGGGACATGGTGGCCATCCACCAACCTTCGACTACTCCATCCATCTGGACCATCCAGGGTTGCTCGACACTCATCAGTAAACAGACTGTTTGAAAATTAGTCTTCATGTATGTCTGGGCCCACTGCAACCGTTTCTGCTTGTGAGTACTGTTTAGGGGTGGCTGAATAGTAGGTTTATGCACCACAGCAAGCCTTAGAAGGATGCTACACCTTGAAGTTTGAGGAATTCCAGAGGCACCAGCAGCTTCAAATATCTGTTTGCTGGTTTGTAATGGCTTTTTAGCAGCTGCTCTCTTAACCCGATGAACTTGCCTTGCAGAAACCTTCCTCATTCTGCCTTTATCAGCACGAACATGTCTGTGCTCAGAATCAGCCACAAATCTCTTAACAGAAAGATGATCACACTTAAGTTTTCCGGAAATATCTAATGTTTTCATCCCTTCACCAAGGCATTGCATTATTTGATGCTTTTCAGCAGCAGAGATATCCTTTTTCTTTCCCATGTTACTTGAAAACTCTGGCCTGCTTAATAGTGTGGAACATCCAATTTTCCTTTTATTGGGCTCACATGGCAAACTAATTATCACAGGTATCTAAGATTGATTTCAGTTATCCAAAGAACCCTGAGACACAATACCATCAATGGGTTTCATTTACAACAAAAAACGCTATGACACTTAAAACCGATTTGCATAATAATTTGGAACATGGTGTAGCTATTGAGACCACCATCGATCCTGGTCACGTATCCAACGCCTCTGGCTGGGAATCAATCCCGTATCATCAGGCTTCCTCCACAGAACTTGACATTTCCTTCAATTTCCCGATCAGTTAACCTCTTTTTTCCTTGTTTCTTCCGGACCCACTTACACCCGTCATAGCCGTCTAGTGACTCATCTCGTTGTTCCAAATCACCCGTTTCCAATCATCTACTGTCCACTTTTTGTACTTGTTTGCCAACTTGAGCAGATGTTTCTTATGACGATATTGAAGTCGAGTAATCTTCATTTTTTGGGCCACCATTCCAGACTTATCGCGTGTCGCAGGCTGCTTGCATGGACGTCCGTGATCTCTCTATTACGAGCCACCTCCAGTGGCCCGAACTGATAGACCTTGGGACAAGCCGACTTGTTGGCTCCGATATTTTGCCTGGACGTCCACCTCTTGACTTCTGAATGGATAAATGGACTTCATTTCATATTGTTCCAGCTGTCATGGCGCTCACATGATGCAGTTTGGCAATTTTCTTGGCTCAGAAACCGCCATCATGAGCCGGATGATGCAAGTTCTCTTTTCTTGTGACACAGTCTTCGTGGCTGCTCCTCGATATAAACCAGTGACGTTCGGGAATCAACCTAAAGACCAACTGAGATACTAGGGAATGTGAGAACAGGTTGTAATTTGTTGCCCTTTTCGTCAGTGTATAACACACAAGCCTGGAGTCAGGAGGAAGAGATGTGAAATGGCGAAACCATTACTACTCATTATAGAAAGTGACCAAAACGCGTCACACCTTTGGTTATACAGAAAGTCATCCAAGAAGAATTGAATGCCAGGAGTGGTGGAGTACTGAGAAGGTGAAAGGTACAGGCCACCGAGTGTAAAATTTACTACCAGCATCTACAGGCGCATGACTCGAAACGTAAGCGGTGATGCACAACTTGGTATGGCCACAGAAAAAATGCAAGTATCACAGCACAATGAAAGAACAGGAAACTGTGGAGCGTCATTTTTGTCATTCTTTCTTAGCATGTCTGAAAATACGCACGGCATGACGACAGGAAGGTCCGGATGATTCTGCAAGACTCGAGGTGGAGACGACATTTCAATCTTGATATCACGTTTACATGGCAGCAGGTGTGACAATGACAACTGGAAAACTGCACCTGAAGGGAGAACACCTGAGTATCGGGCCGCTCAGGAAATTCTTCCACTCAGGGCGGCTTTTAGGTTTCAGTGTAGAATATATCTCCATAAAGAAAGCAGATACCAGGGGGAACGTACGGGGTAAAAACTGCACGGGCAGAAGGGGCAAATGCCCACCGGGGGTACTAGAAGGAAATCATCATATACAGTGAGTGTAAGCTGTCAACGTGAAATGTGGCAGTGCCGGCCTGACACAGGGGCACAGAAGTTACCTAAAGGGGTCCTATCATTAGGGCAGGAGATCACAAACAAGTAATGTAAAGGGAGCTGGGGGAAGGGACGGACCGGCAAAACAGAAAAGCCCAAAAGTGGGAAATATCCACCCACATTACATCTGTGCAGAGAAAACACAAGGCACAAAGTGAGAAAAGATAAAACAGGAATGGACAGAAAGTGGGAAACCTGACAACAGCCCTGAGAACACAGCAATCTCTGCAGGACCTAGACATGGGCTGCAGAACAGCGAGTGCAGCTCTGGAGCATAATACAAGATATAGAGCAGGATAGGAAATGTATGAACACAGTGACTGCACCAGCAGAATAGTGAGTGCAGCTCTGGAGTATAATACAGGATGTAACTCAGGATCAGTAATGTAATGTATGTACACAGTGACTGTACCAACAGAATAGTGAGTGCAGCTCTGGGGTATAATACAGGATGTAACTCATGATCAGTAATGTAATGTATGTAAACAGTGACTGCACCAGCAGAATAGTGAGTGCAGCTCTGGAGTATAATACAGGGTGTAACTCAGGATCAGTAATGTAATGTATGTACACAGTGACTGTACCAACAGAATAGTGAGTGCAGCTCTGGAGTATAATACAGGGTGTAACTCAGGATCAGTAATGTAATGTATGTACACAGTGACTGTACCAACAGAATAGTGAGTGCAGCTCTGGAGTATAATACAGGAGGTAACTCAGGATCAGTAATGTAATGTATGTAAACAGTGACTGCACCAGCAGAATAGTGAGTGCAGCTCTGGAGTATAATACAGGGTGTAACTCAGGATCAGTAATGTAATGTATGTACACAGTGACTGTACCAACAGAATAGTGAGTGCAGCTCTGGAGTATAATACGGGGTGTAACTCAGGATCAGTAATGTAATGTAGTACACAGTGACTGTACCAACAGAATAGTGAGTGCAGCTCTGGAGTATAATACAGGAGGTAACTCAGGATCAGTAATGTAATGTATGTACACAGTGACTGCACCAGCAGAATAGTGAGTGCAGCTCTGGAGTATAATACAGGGTGTAACTCAGGATCAGTAATGTAATGTATGTACACAGTGACTGCACCAGCAGAATAGTGAGTGCAGCTCTGGAGTATAATACAGGATGTAACTCAGGATCAGTAATGTATGTACACAGTGACTGCACCAGCAGAATAAGGAGTGCAGCTCCAGGGCATAATACAGGATGTAACTCAGGATCAGTAATGTAATGTACACAGTGACTGCACCAGCAGAATAGTGAGAGCAGCTGTGGAGTATAATACAGGATGTAACTCAGGATATGTAATGTATGTACACAGTGACTGCACCAGCAGAATAGTGAGTGCAGCTCCGGAGTATAATACAGGATGTAACTCAGGATCAGTAATGTAATGTACACAGTGACTGCACCAGCAGAAAAGTGAGAGCAGCTCTGGAGTATAATACAGGATGTAACTCAGGATATGTAATGTATGTACACAGTGACTGCACCAGCAGAATAGTGAGAGCAGCTCTGGGTAGAATACAGGATGTAACTCAGGATCAGTAATGTAATGTATGTACACAGTGACTGCACCAGCAGAATAGTGAGTGCAGCTCTGGGGTATAATTCAGGATGTAACTCAGGATCAGTAATGTAATGTACACAGTGACTGCACCAGCAGAATAGTGAGAGCAGCTCTGGAGTATAATACAGGATGTAACTCAGGATCAGTAATGTAATGTATGTACACAGTGACTGCACCAGCAGAATAGTGAGTGCAGCTCTGGAGTATAATACAGGATGTAACTCAGGATCAGTAATGTAATGTATGTACACTGTGACTGCACCAGCAGAATAGTGAGAGCAACTCTGGGGTAGAATACAGGATGTAACTCAGGATCAGTAATGTAATGTATGTACACTGTGACTGCACCAGCAGAATAGTGAGAGCAGCTCTGGGTAGAATACAGGATGTAACTCAGGATCAGTAATGTAATGTATGTACACAGTGACTGCACCAGCAGAATAGTGAGTGCAGCTCTGGGGTATAATTCAGGATGTAACTCAGGATCAGTAATGTAATGTACACAGTGACTGCACCAGCAGAATAGTGAGAGCAGCTCTGGAGTATAATACAGGATGTAACTCAGGATCAGTAATGTAATGTATGTACACAGTGACTGTACCAGCAGAATAGTGAGTGCAGCTCTGGAGTATAATACAGGATGTAACTCGGGATCAGTAATGTAATGTATGTACACAGTGACTGCACCAGCAGAATAGTGAGTGCAGCTCTGGAGTATAATACAGGATGTAACTCAGGATCAGTAATGTAATGTATGCACACAGTGACTGCACCAGCAGAATAGTGAGTGCAGCTCTGGAGTATAATACAGGATGTAACTCAGGATCAGTAATGTAATGTATGTACACAGTGACTGCACCAGCAGAATACAGTGCAAGATTAGCGAACAGCACACAAGGAGTTGCTGGATGCACGCTCCGGTTCATGGATCACAATGAACCACAATGTCCAAAATCAAAAAAAAAAAAGAGCAGCATCCATCCAGGTGAAGAAATACAAAATCTTTATTCTGCCATAAAAGGTAGCAACGTTTCGGCCATCCTTGTGGCCTTTTTCAAGTACACCAGCAGAATAGTGAGTGCAGCTCTGGAGTATAATACAGGATGTAACTCAGGATCAGTAATGTAATGTATGTACACAGTGACTGCACCAGCAGAATAGTGAGTGCAGCTCTGGAGTATAATACAGGATATAACTCAGGATCAGTAATCTAATGTATGTACACAGTGACTGCACCACAGAATATGAGTGCAGCTCTGGGGTATAATACAGGATGTAACTCAGGATCAGTAATGTAATGTATGTACACAGTGATTGCACCAGCAGAATAGTGAGTGCAGCTCTGGGGTATAATACAGGATGTAACTCAGGATCAGTAATGTAATGTATGTACACAGTGACTGCACCAGCAGAATAGTGAGTGCAGCTCTGGGGTATAATACAGGATGTAACTCAGGATCAGTAATGTAATGTATGTACACAGTGACTGCACCAGCAGAATAGTGAGTGCAGCTCTGGGTATAATACAGGATGTAACTCAAGATCAGTACAGGATCAGTAATGTAATGTATGTACACAGTGATCGCACCAGCAGAATAGTGAATGCAGCTCTGGAGTATAATACAGGATGTAAGCAGCGATGTAGATTCTGGTGTGTGGAGATTGGGGGTCCCAGTACCTGCTTGGTCTTCAGGGTGCGGGGGGAGGAGGGAGATATGACTCTTGTGTAGATGGAGGATCCCCTCTGGGGTGCAGGCTGTGTCCATCACTCAGTGCTGCCTGGTGGATGTGCGGAGCAGGGTGCGGGGTCTGTAGGACATGTGGGGTCCGGGCACTGATGAGGATGTGTGTGAGAGGCGGCTGACCATGAGCAGCTACCCGGAGACTAGTGGGGGAAGGAATTCGGGAATTGCGGGGGAGGGGATGCAGAGTCTGAGTCGCCCCATGTTAATATTAGGTCGCCCCGACCCCTATCACTAGCTCTCCCCCTAGTGGTCTCTGGGGCACGCTCATACGGGGCCGCGCAACTGTGAACGGTGTCGGGGCCGCGCTCTGCCGTCCCTCACACCTCAGGGGGCGCCGCTCCCTTCACACCGCGGATACGTCCAGCCCTCCGGCGGTCCCGTTACCTGAAGCCTAGGCTGTCCGCGCCTCAGGGGGTCCCGGGCTTCTCCAGGCTCCCCCCTCCCCCAGGCCCCGGTCACGTGTGGCAGCACAGGGTCGCCCATGGGCGGGACTAAGGAGAACAAAGTCACATGTACGGCGCCCCCGCTCCCCCTGTACCACGTGACTCAGCACGCAGCATCCTCGACGGCGTCACTAGTTGCCATGGTAACTGACCATAGGGATGCTGGTCGCCTGTCTGCTGCAAACCCTCATGTGCTGAGATACAGCCTCATAGGCTTAGATACACCAACCCGCAGCGTAGTCTCGCATCCGAGTGCGTATACAACCCCTCAGCAGTATCTCACAGGATAGGATTAGATACACAGCTCAGCAGACAGTATCACTCAGGATAGGACTAGATACACGGCTCAGCAGATAGTATCACACAGGAGAGGATTAGATACATGGCTCAGCAGACATTATAACATAGGATAGGATTAGATACACGGCTCAGCAGACAGAATCACACAGGAGAGGATTAGATACACAGCTCAGCCGACAGTATCACACAGGAGAGGATTAGATACACGGCTCAGCAGACAGTATCACACAGGATAGGATTAGATACACAGCTCAGCCGACAGTATCACACAGGAGAGGATTAGATACACAGCTCAGCAGACAGTATCACACAGGAGAGGATTAGATACAGAGCTCAGCAGACAGAATCACACAGGATAGGATTAGATACACAGCTCAGCCGACAGTATCACACAGGAAAGGATTAGATACACGGCTCAGCAGACAGAATCACACAGGATAGGATTAGATACATGGCTCAGCAGACAGTATCACACAGGATAGGATTAGATACACAGCTCAGCAGACAGTATCACACAGGATAGAATTAGATACACGGCTCAGCAGACAGAATCACACAGGATAGGATTAGATACACGGCTCAGCAGACAGTATCACACAGGATGGGATTAGATACACGGCTCAGTAGACAGTATCACACAGGATAGGATTAGATACACGGCTCAGTAGACAGTATCACACAGGAGAGGATTAGATACACGGCTCAGCAGACAGAATCACACAGGATAGGATTAGATACACGGCTCAGCAGACAGTATCACACAGGAGAGGATTAGATACACGGCTCAGCAGACAGAATCACACAAGAGAGGATTAGATACACGGCTCAGCAGACAGAATCACACAAGAGAGGATTAGATACACAGCTCAGCAGTCAGTATCACACAGGATAGGATTAGATACACGGCTCAGCAGACAGAATCACACAGGATAGGATTAGATACACGGCTCAGCAGACAGTATCACACAGGAGAGGATTAGATACACGGCTCAGCAGACAGTATCACACAGAAGAGGAAGATACACGGCTCAGCAAAGAATCACACAAGAGAGGATTAGATACACGCTCAGCAGACAGAATCACACAAGAGAGGATTAGATACACAGCTCAGCAGACAGTATCACCCAGGATAGGATTAGATACACGGCTCAGCAGACAGTATCACACAGAGAGGATTAGATACACGGCTCAGCAGACAGAATCACAAAGAGGATTAGATACACGGCTCAGCAGACAGAATCACACAAGAGAGGATTAGATACACAGCTCAGCAGACAGTATCACCCAGATAGATAGATACACGCTCAGCAGACAGAATCACACAAGAGAGGATTAGATACACAGCTCAGCAACAGAATCACACAAGAGAGGATTAGATACACACTCAGCCGACAGTAACACACAGGATAGGATTAGATACACAGCTCAGCCGACAGTAACACACAGGATAGGATTCAGAGGTGTAGCTAGGGTTTTGGTTTAGGGGGGGCGAAACTTCTGAGTGGGCCCCTAACCAGAGAACCTCAGGAAATGACCGCACTGTTGCCTAAAATAATCTATATATAAAAAGACCAATATTGATATCACCGCCATATAGTCAGTGGTAAATAACACCAGTCCTACAGAACATATAATAGATTACAGCAGATTTACAGATAATGACTTACCGCTGATGTTCTTTCTGATGGAATTGTTCACTTTTCATGTCTTTTCCATCTGGCCCAGACCGACATGACGACTCCTCCAGCCAGGACTCGACTGCAGAGATTACAACAAAGACACATTTCACTTCTCATATTTTCAGCACTGTCACGGTCACCAATTGGACTATTCTCAACCTGCACAAACTCCTCATCCTGCTGATACCCAAATACTGAGCTGCTGCTGTCATATGTGTCCCTATTACTACACCTGATACTCCAATACTGAGCTGCTGCTGTCATATGTGTCCCTATTACTGCTCCTGATACCCCAATACTGAGCCGCTGCTGCCGTATGTGTCCCTATTACTGCACCTGATACCCCAATACTGAGCTGCTGCTGTCATATGTGTCCCTATTACTACACCTGATACTCCAATACTGAGCTGCTGCTGTCATATGTGTCCCTATTACTGCTCCTGATACCCCAATACTGAGCCGCTGCTGCCGTATGTGTCCCTATTACTGCACCTGATACCCCAATACTGAGCTGCTGCTGTCATATGTGTCCCTATTACTACACCTGATACTCCAATACTGAGCTGCTGCTGTCATATGTGTCCCTATTACTGCTCCTGATACCCCAATACTGAGCCGCTGCTGCCGTATGTGTCCCTATTACTGCACCTGATACCCCAATACTGAGCCGCTGCTGCCATATGTGTCCCTATTACTGCTCCTGATACCCCAATACTGAGCCGCTGCTGCCGTATGTGTCCCTATTACTGCACCTCATACCCCAATACTGAGCAGCTGCTGCCGTATGTGTCCCTATTACTGCACCTGATACCCCAATACTGAGCAGCTGCTGCCGTATGTGTCCCTATTACTGCCCAATACCCCAATACTGAGCAGCTGCTGCCGTATGTGTCCCTATTACTGCTCCTGATACCCCAATACTGAGCCGCTGCTGCCGTATGTGTCCCTATTACTGCACCTGATACCCCAATACTGAGCCGCTGCTGCCGTATGTGTCCCTATTACTGCTCCTGATACCCCAATACTGAGCCGCTGCTGCCGTATGTGTCCCTATTACTGCTCCTGATACCCCAATGCTGAGCCGCTGCTGCCATATGTGCCCCTATTACTTCACCTCATACCCCAATACTGAGCCGCTGCTGTCGTATATGTCCCTATTACTGCTCCTGATACCCCAATGCTGAGCCGCTGCTGCGATATGTGCCCCTATTACTGCTCCTGATACCCCAATGCTGAGCCGCTGCTGCCGTATGTGTCCCTATTACTGCACCTCATACCCCAATACTGAGCAGCTGCTGTCATATGTGTCCCTATTACTGCACCTCATACCCCAATACTGAGCCGCTGCTGCCATATGTGTCCCTATTACTGCTCCTGATACCCCAATGCTGAGCCGCTGCTGCCATATGTGCCCTTATTACTGCACCTCATACCCCAATACTGAGCCGCTGCTGCCATATGTGTCCCTATTACTGCACCTCATACCCCAATACTGAGCCGCTGCTGCCGTATGTGTCCCTATTACTGCACCTGATACCCCAATACTGAGCCGCTGCTGCCGTATGTGTCCCTATTACTGCTCCTGATACCCCAATACTGAGCCGCTGCTGCCGTATGTGTCCCTATTACTGCACCTCATACCCCAATACTGAGCCGCTGCTGCCATATGTGTCCCTATTACTGCTCCTGATACCCCAATACTGAGCCGCTGCTGTCATATGTGTCCCTATTACTGCACCTCATACCCCAATACTGAGCAGCTGCTGCCGTATGTGTCCCTATTACTGCTCCTGATACCCCAATACTGAGCCGCTGCTGCCGTATGTGTCCCTATTACTGCACCTGATACCCCAATACTGAGCCGCTGCTGCCGTATGTGTCCCTATTACTGCTCCTGATACCCCAATACTGAGCCGCTGCTGCCGTATGTGTCCCTATTACTGCTCCTGATACCCAATGCTGAGCCGCTGCTGCCATATGTGCCCCTATTACTTCACCTCATACCCCAATACTGAGCCGCTGCTGTCGTATATGTCCCTATTACTGCTCCTGATACCCCAATGCTGAGCCGCTGCTGCGATATGTGCCCCTATTACTGCTCCTGATACCCCAATGCTGAGCCGCTGCTGCCGTATGTGTCCCTATTACTGCACCTCATACCCCAATACTGAGCAGCTGCTGTCATATGTGTCCCTATTACTGCACCTCATACCCCAATACTGAGCCGCTGCTGCCATATGTGTCCCTATTACTGCTCCTGATACCCCAATGCTGAGCCGCTGCTGCCATATGTGCCCTTATTACTGCACCTCATACCCCAATACTGAGCCGCTGCTGCCATATGTGTCCCTATTACTGCACCTCATACCCCAATACTGAGCCGCTGCTGCCATATGTGTCCCTATTACTGCTCCTGATACCCCAATACTGAGCCGCTGCTGTCATATGTGTCCCTATTACTGCACCTCATACCCCAATACTGAGCCGCTGCTGCCATATGTGCCCCTATTACTGCTCCTGATACCCCAATGCTGAGCCGCTGCTGCCATATGTGCCCCTATTACTGCTCCTGATACCCCAATGCTGAGCCGCTGCTGCCATATGTGTCCCTATTACTGCACCTCATACCCCAATACTGAGCCGCTGCTGCCGTATTTGTCCCTATTACTGCACCTCATACCCCAATACTGAGCAGCTGCTGTCATATGTGTCCCTATTACTGCTCCTGATACTCCAATACTGAGCCGCTGCTGCCGTATGTGTCCCTATTACTGCACCTCATACCCCAATACTGAGCCGCTGCTGCCATATGTGTTAATTAAACCACAACCATGGGTGATAAACAAATACATGGTCCAAAAATCAGGACAGAGCAACTACTGGCATAGCTGAATATAGAAACACTCGGCGAGCATCCAGCTCAAACAACAAGACAATAAAACATGAGTATAAAAATATAAATTTTATTACAAAATAATTACACAAAATATAAACAGTAAATGAAAAAATGAATGGGTATTGGAACAAGAAGAAATGTACCTAGAGTGTATCCCCGAACCGATTAAAGCGCCATATAATTTACAAAGGATCCTAAAATTAGTAAATGAAGATCTATAACATATACTATTCCCCAAAATGCAGTCATTGATATAGTGAACTGACTGGTTGGTCTCGGTGTAAGTACACAGAGATCTAATAAGAAAGTCTATGCATGTAAGAACAAGTTTTACAAGGGGAAAAAGTTCAAAAATGGTGCTCAGCACAATATTCAGGTGTTACCATAGTGACCTATGGGATGTGCCAGGTTAATGCTAATCTGCTTACCCATGTGGGGAGGGATATGCTGCTAGGTGCGTGCCCCGACGCACGTTTCGCCCGTCAGGCTTCCTCGGGGGCAGTGTGGCTAAGCATGCTACACAAAGTTATATACCCAGTTAGTCAGGTGAATCCAATGATGGAAAACAGCACAGCATGTGTGGCGCATGAGATCACCGACGCTGGAGCGACAGCCAGACCGCATCCGACCTTCCAATGGCGGCGGGGTCAAGGAAAATGCTTCCTGTGACGTCACCGACCCCGCCGCCATCTTGTGGAGGTCTTCTGCGAGTCGCATCGCGCCAACCGTGATGTGCATGCGCTCCTGTGCGTGCCATCTTGGATTCTGGCAGACTTAAGGGAAAAAGCAATTCCTGTCTCCAGGTGGAGACAAGCAAAAGGTACATAACATAAGAGAATGTATACATCGAGAACATTGCGATACACCGCAGTTAATATTGATATAGGTATTGTAACAAGGGAAGCATGAGAAACATAAAATGCGGTCACATCTGAGATCATAATGTCACATAGCTCAATCTATGCAATAATTACATCCCCACATATGAACATAGATATGGTCACATCTGAGATCATAATATCACACAGATCAAACTAATGCAAAAATAACGTCCCCGCATATAAACATAAATCAATAATTCCTTAAAAAATTATATTGTTGAAGTTTCTTCATGAAGGCCGCATCACAGGTGTAGATGTCCCCTCCGGTTCAAATCGAATCCGACTGTATATATAGCCAGAAATTCAGAAGAATAATTTCATATATTCCCAAATCAGATAAGTCCATCATGAGCAGAAATGGGTATAAAGATACATATGCGAAAAAAGATAATAATGATGACTAGAAAAATAAAGAGAATAAAGGAAAAAATAGTTAAAATAAGCACACATTTAAAAAAACAAAGAAATACGGAATGATATAAACAATTTATAGAAAACACGCAAAGGAGTTTTTTCATTGAGTCCCTTAGGGGCCATAGTGTTCAGGTGACAATCCATCGGCATTCCAGCTGCGCCAGGATGCGTTTGAGATCACCCCCTCTGGTTCCACACCGTACTCGATCAATACCGATAAACTTGAGGCCAGAGGGGCTACATCCATGCCGCAGTCTGAAATGTCGTGGTACAGTTTTTAAAGTGCTCACATCCTCAATCTCCTTAGCAGAAATTATATCCCTAATGTGCTCCCTAACTCGAACACGGAACTCACGAGAGGTGAGTCCCACATATTTCATGCCACACGGGCATGTGGCCAGATAAACGACATAAGAGGTGCTGCAGGATATATAGTGTCCAATGCGGCGGTGCCACCCCCATCCGCTCCCTCAAAATTCACTGCACGGCAAATGTTCCGACAGGCCAGACAAGAGCCACAGGGATAACAACCTTGTCTCTGTACACCAGCACCAAAAATCGCCGGTGGATTGGCCACATAATGGCTTCTCACTAGTATGTCCTTAAGGTTTTGTGACCTCCGGGCCGTCATGAGGGGGCGTTCAGGAATTAGTTCCCTAAGCATGGGATCCGAACGAAGTATAGACCAATGTTTGGTCAAGATAGTCCTCATCTGAGGCCATTGATTATTATATGTAGAGATAAATCTGACAGGCTGGCTGGACTCTCCCTTATCCGACTAGTGCCCAATAGTTGATTGCGGGGTGTACTTTTAGCTCTAAGATATCCCCGCTTAACCGTGCGTTTACTATATCCTCGATCGTGAAATCTTCGAGATAGGTCCTTCGACTGGCCCTCAAAAAATTCGTCAGTGGCACAAATGCGTTTCATTCTTAAGAATTGTCCCGTAGGTATAGCCTGAATAGTCGATGGTGTATGCGCCGATGTGGCATGCAATAGAGCATTGACCGACGTCTCCTTACGGAAGACGTCCGTCAATACAGTGCCATTCTCAGATACTGTGATATTAACATCCAAGAAATCAATACTCTTATGTGAATATTTATATGTCAATCTGATATTATAGTCATTCACATTTAGTGCCCCAACGAATTCATGAAGGCCAGTCTCAGGACCATGCCAAATAAAGAGAACATCATCGATGTATCTGTACCAACAAACCGCCCGAGAGGCCGCGTGCGCCCCACCACCAAATACCTCCCTCTCCCAGTAACCTAGGAAGAGGTTAGCATAGGACGGGGCGCACGCCGCCCCCAACCCCGGGGCGTCCTATTGTCTCTGGCATAGGGGGGCTATGCGATCCCATCTGTAAATTCATTGATATATTACATCCTATTGTGGAGACGCTGCCCTCCTATGTCAGAGACACAACGGACGTCCTGAGGAAGATTGATGGTCTTACCTTGGACAATGACATGATAATGGTGGCAGCGGATGTGGAGTCTCTGTACACCAGCATCAATCATGTGGACGGGCTAAGGGCTGTACAATTCTTTCTTGACATGGTTGACATGGACTCTCCTCTCCGTGCCTTGATTATGGAGTTGTTGGAATTTATTCTGACGCACAACTTCTTCACGTTTAAAGACAAATTTTACCTACAGAAGCGGGGTACCGCGATGGGGGCGGCGTGCGCCCCGTCCTATGCTAACCTCTTCCTAGGTTACTGGGAGAGGGAGGTATTTGGTGGTGGGGCGCACGCGGCCTCTCGGGCGGTTTGTTGGTACAGATACATCGATGATGTTCTCTTTATTTGGCATGGTCCTGAGACTGGCCTTCATGAATTCGTTGGGGCACTAAATGTGAATGACTATAATATCAGATTGACATATAAATATTCACATAAGAGTATTGATTTCTTGGATGTTAATATCACAGTATCTGAGAATGGCACTGTATTGACGGACGTCTTCCGTAAGGAGACGTCGGTCAATGCTCTATTGCATGCCACATCGGCGCATACACCATCAACTATTCAGGCTATACCTACGGGACAATTCTTAAGAATGAAACGCATTTGTGCCACTGACGAATTTTTTGAGGGCCAGTCGAAGGACCTTTCTCGAAGATTTCACGATCGAGGATATAGTAAACCACGGTCAAGCGGGGATATCTTAGAGCTAAAAGTACACCCCGCAATCAACTATTGGGCACTAGTCGGATAAGAGGAGAGTCCAGCCAGCCTGTCAGATTTATCTCTACATATAATAATCAATGGCCTCAGATGAGGACTATCTTGACCAAACATTGGTCTATACTTCGTTCGGATCCCATGCTTAGGGAACTAATTCCTGAACGCCCCCTCATGACGGCCCGGAGGTCACAAAACCTTAAGGACATACTAGTGAGAAGCCATTATGTGGCCAATCCACCGGCGATTTTTGGTGCTGGTGTACAGAGACAAGGTTGTTATCCCTGTGGCTCTTGTCTGGCCTGTCGGAACATTTGCCGTGCAGTGAATTTTGAGGGAGCGGATGGGGGTGGGCACCGCCGCATTGGACACTATATATCCTGCAGCACCTCTTATGTCGTTTATCTGGCCACATGCCCGTGTGGCATGAAATATGTGGGACTCACCTCTCGTGAGTTCCGTGTTCGAGTTAGGGAGCACATTAGGGATATAATTTCTGCTAAGGAGATTGAGGATGTGAGCACTTTAAAAACTGTACCACGACATTTCAGACTGCGGCATGGCTGTAGCCCCTCTGGCCTCAAGTTTATCGGTATTGATCGAGTACGGTGTGGAACCAGAGGGGGTGATCTCAAACGCATCCTGGCGCAGCTGGAATGCCGATGGATTGTCACCCTGAACACTATGGCCCCTAAGGGACTCAATGAGAAAAACTCCTTTGCGTGTTTTCTATAAATTGTTTATATCATTCCGTATTTCTTTGTTTTTTTAAATGTGTGCTTATTTTAACTATTTTTTCCTTTATTCTCTTTATTTTTCTAGTCATCATTATTATCTTTTTTCGCATATGTATCTTTATACCCATTTCTGCTCATGATGGACTTATCTGATTCGGGAATATATATGAAATTATTCTTCTGAATTTCTGGCTATATATACAGTCGGATTCGATTTGAACCGGAGGGGACATCTACACCTGTGATGCGGCCTTCATGAAGAAACTTCAACAATATAATTTTTTAAGGAATTATTGATTTATGTTTATATGTGGGGACGTTATTTTTGCATTAGTTTGATCTGTGTGATATTATGATCTCAGATGTGACCATATCTATGTTCATATGTGGGGATGTAATTGTGTGGCCCAGCTACGCAGGCACACATAAAATCCAGGAGAATGCACAGGAAGGTAATCGCAACGCTTGATATGCATTCACTGTCACTCACACTTTCAGACACACCCATCTGAGGTATAAGGGGGAGTGACACGTAGCAGAAGTGGTCAGTCAGTCAGCCAACCTAGGAGGGAGAGCAGTGGAATCTGGTTCCTGTCTTCGGACGGATCAGTTCAGTGTCAGTCCAGTCGGGACTTAGAGGATACTGAGGGCTGCTCAGCGAGCCCTAGAGAAAGCTGGCCTCGCCATTGAAAGTTACAAGTGCTTATGTTAAGAGCGTGAAGCAGGGCGAAGGGCGCAGTGGAGAAGTTAGAGAAGTGCAACAGGTATTGGATTACCTGCACTAAATTGCCGGACACCGGGGTCCGAAGCGTTGCTACAGTTTCAAGCTTAGTAACAAGAAAACCGGAGGCATCTGGACTACAGGTCGCAGAGAGCAGCCCTGAGTGTCAATACGTAACCGGAGTCAGGGAGAACGGGGACTTTGAGTCAAGTGCACGACAAAAGTAAGGACTTAGTTTTCACCACTTAGAAGGCTCCACCACAATGTTGGCCGGGCAGTACAGCATTGAGAAAGCTGGAGATTCAGAGTTAACTTCGCTTCAGGCAAGTTGGACTCACCTACATTTGAAGTAAAGGAGGCCTCTAACCTGCTCAGCGGTTACCCGAATGTGCATTCTCCACCCCGACCAGCTACCCGGGATCTGCATGAACCATCTACCAGTAAAAGGTATGAAAAGAAGCTGCATTGTGTGTGACTGAATTCTTATCTACACCCTGCACCATCACCATAGACTTCCAGGGACCAGTCTCACCTGTGGGGACTTACCACCCAGCTGCCCCCATAACATCCCCTGTGAAAGTCCTTATAGCAGCGCTGGTCCAATTAACCAGATACCACAGGTGGCGTCACGAACTACCTATCCTAATAATCCCCTGTAAATATTCCCCCATTGTATGAGCGCCCAGGGCCACGGACCGAGTCCCGCTGCCAGTGACAAACCCCATAGACTTTCATGGGCTCGGTGCCGAGTACCCCATTGCCCTGGTACTAAGTGCGACTCATAATTATTGCATAGATTGAGCTATGTGACATTATGATCTCAGATGTGACCGCATTTTATGTTTCTCATGCTTCCCTTGTTACAATACCTATATCAATATTAACTGCGGTGTATCGCAATGTTCTCGATGTATACATTCTCTTATGTTATGTACCTTTTGCTTGTCTCCACCTGGAGACAGGAATTGCTTTTTCCCTAAAGTCTGCCAGAATCCAAGATGGCACGCACAGGAGCGCATGCGCATCACGGTTGGCGCGATGCGACTCGCAGAAGACCTCCACAAGATGGCGGCGGGGTCAGTGACGTCACAGGAAGCATTTTCCTTGACCCCGCCGCCATTGGAAGGTCGGATGCGGTCTGGCTGTCGCTCCAGCGTCGGTGATCTCATGCGCCACACATGCTGTGCTGTTTTCCATCATTGGATTCACCTGACTAACTGGGTATATAACTTTGTGTAGCATGCTTAGCCACACTGCCCCCGAGGAAGCCTGATGGGCGAAACGTGCGTCGGGGCAGCACCTAGCAGCATATCCCTCCCCACATGGGTAAGCAGATTAGCAGTAACCTGGCACATCCCATAGGTCACTATGGGTAACACCTGAATATTGTGCTGAGCACCATTTTTGAACTTTTTCCCCTTGTAAAACTTGTTCTTACATGCATAGACTTTCTTATTAGATCTCTATGTACTTACACCGAGACCAACCAGTCAGTTCACTATATCAATGACTGCATTTTGGGGAATAGTATATGATATAGATCTTCATTTACTAATTTTAGGATCCTTTGTAAATTATATGGCGCTTTAATCGGTTCGGGGATACACTCTAGGTGCATTTCTTCTTGTTCCAATACCCATTCATTTTTTCATTTACTGTTTATATTTTGTGTAATTATTTTGTAATAAAATTTATATTTTTATACTCATGTTTTATTGTCTTGTTGTTTGAGCTGGATGCTCGCCGAGTGTTTCTATATGCTGCCATATGTGTCCCTATTACTGCTCCTGATACCCCAATGCTGAGCCGCTGCTGCCATATGTGCCCCTATTACTGCACCTGATACCCCAATACTGATCTGCTGCTGCTGTATGTGCTCCTATTACTGCTCCTGATACCCCAATACTGAGCCGCTGCTGTCATATGTGACCCTATTACTGCACCTGATACCCCAATACTGAGCCGCTGCTGCCATATGTGTCCCTATTACTGCACCTCATACCCCAATACTGAGCCGCTGCTGCCGTATGTGTCCCTATTACTGCACCTCATACCCCAATACTGAGCCGCTGCTGCCATATGTGTCCCTAATACTGCACCTCAAACCCCAATACTGAGCCACTGCTGCCATATGTGTCCCTATTACTGCACCTCAAACCCCAATACTGAGCCGCTGCTGCCGTATGTGTCCCTATTACTGCACCTCATACCCCAATACTGAGCCGCTGCTGCCGTATGTGTCCCTATTACTGCACCTCATACCCCAATACTGAGCCGCTGCTGCCGTTTGTACTCCCCATAGGCAGCCTCTATATTATAATAAACCCCATAGGCAGCCTCTGTATTATAATGCACCCCCATAGGCAGCCTTTGTATTATAATGCACCCCCATAGGCAGTCTCTGTGGTATAATGCACTCCCATAAAGAGCCTCTGTAGTATAATGCACCCCCATAGGCAGCTTTTGTAGTATAATGCACCCCCATATGGAGCCTCTGTATTATAATGCACCCCCATAGGCAGCCTCTGTATTATAATGCACTCCCATAGGGAGCCTCTGTGGTATAATGCACCCCCATATAGAGCCTCTGTAGTATAATGCACCCCCATATAGAGCCTCTGTAGTATAATGCACCCCCATATAGAGCCTCTGTAGTATAATGCACCCCCGTATAGAGCCTCTGTAGTATAATGCACCCCCATATAGAGCCTCTGTGGTATAATGCACCCCCATATAGAGCCTCTGTAGTATAATGCACCCCCATAGGCAGCTTTTGTAGTATAATGCACCCCCATATGGAGCCTCTGTGGTATAATGCACCCCCATATAGAGCCTCTGCAGTATAATGCACCCCCATAGGCAGCTTTTGTAGTGTAATGCACCCCCATATGGAGCCTCTGTAGTATAATGCACCCCCATATAGAGCCTCTGCAGTATAATGCACCCCCAAGGCAGCTTTTGTAGTGTAATGCACCCCCATATGGAGCCTCTGTAGTATAATGCACCCCCATATAGAGCCTCTGCAGTATAATGCACCCCCATATAGAGCCTCTGCAGTATAATGCACCCCCTTTACAAAATGATAAATCCAGTACTCACCTTTCTTGCTCCCGGCTCCTGCGCTGCTCACTGCTCTCCCTCTCAGCATCTGACAGCGGGCGCCGGGCAGTGACGTCATCGCGCCTGCTGTCAGACGCTGAGAGGGGGATTATGGGAGAGAAGGAGCGCTCGCTCCTTCTCTCTCTATGCGGTCAGCTGTATAGGCTAGATGCTGATACAGCTGACCCTCCAATGACGGGCGGGGGGCTCACTGCTGGCACCGGGCCCCCACCGCCTGCTCAGGCCCCATAGCGGCCGGGCGGCAGAGCAGGGAGATTCTCCCTGCTCTGTCACAGAATGTAACTGTATCAGCGCGCTGTGCACGCCGATACAGTTACAGTAGCGTAGCTCCGGGTGGGCCCCCTCAGAGTGCGGGGCCCGGGGCCACCGTCCCCTCTGCCCCCCCGGATAGCTACGCTACTGGTAGGATTAGATACATGGCTCAGCAGACAATATCACACAGGATAGAATTAGATACACGGCTTAGCAGACAATATCACACAGGATAGGATTAGATACACGGCTCAGCAGACAGTATCACACAGGGTAGGATTAGATACAGGGCTCTGCAGACAGTATCACATAGGATAGGATTAGATACATGGCTCAGCAGACAATATCACACAGGATAGAATTAGATACACGGCTTAGCAGACAATATCACACAGGATAGGATTAGATACACGGCTCAGCAGACAGTATCACACAGGGTAGTGTTGTGAATGGCCTTGAGATGAGTTCTGAGCAGAGGCTCCCTCTGGTGGTTACAAGCGGTACTGGTCTGTTCAGTGAAGATTGTGAGGACTGGGAATCAGGTGTTACTGACTGGTCTTATATAAGGGAGTCACCTTCCCATCAGGGTTGCCGGTGATCAATTGTTCGGGTCTCAATCCTTGATTCCTGTTTCCCTTGTAGCCTGCTGTGTCGTGTCTGCATCTCCTGCTAACAGATAAGACATTTTCTTCTTTTTGTTTCTGTGCTTAATTTTTGCATTTTGTCCTGCACTTCTGTGGGGGCCTTTTGGGTCCCCTCAGGGGGCTTTTGCCCTCTCAGTTTAGTTCAGCCACTGATGTTTGTACTTTTGCTTTTTCCAGTTTTTTCAGTGGCTGCTGTTTTGATTTTGTTACACCAGAGAACTAATTTAGGTGGTAGAGGTCGTTTGATCTCAGGTGTTTTTGAAATTAGTAGAGTTGGTGCTTTCAGGGTTTTTTTTGGGATTGCAGTAAGTACCCTTCCTATCCTTTTCTATTTAGTTAGTTTTGGCGCCAACGTTTGCTCATACTATTTTCTGTCTGTGTCAGTATTTCGTCTTGTCTAACCGCCATTACATGTTTGGGGGCTTGCTATTATCTTTGGGGTTCTGCTCCGGGGCAGATAGCTTTCCTATTTCTATCTTTAGGTGTAGTTAGTTTCTCAGGCTGTGACGAGGCGTCTAGGACCAACGTAGGAACGCTCCACGGCTGCCTCTAGTTGTGGTGGTTAGTCAGGGTACTGCAATCTCATAGATTCCAACTGCTCTGGTGTATTGCCTTTTTGCCTGCACTCCTCAGCTACCGAATCATAACAGTATCACCGGCCTAAATTTAAAATTGTATGGTACTCACAGAAGGGAAAAATATTGTGAAAGAAAAAACGGTTGTCAGAGTTGTCAGAGATATTTTTCTGTTTGTTGCATTTTTTTTTTTTTTTTTCCCTCTGTATCTCTGGGTGCTGGGGAGGATTTTTTCTCTCAATGGACTTTGCACAGTTGTCTGGCCGTGTGGATCAGCTTGCCACTGAGGTTCGGAGTATTGCTGCATATCTTGCTAGGTTGCCTGTTGTGGAACCTAGGATTCCCATGCCAGATTTGTTTTTAGGGGATCGAGCTAAGTTTCAGAATTTCAAAAATAATTGTAAATTGTTTTTTGCCTTAAAATCTAAGTCCTCAGGAAACGCAGCGCAGCAGGTTCAAATTGTCATCTCTCTCCTGCGCGGCGATCCTCAGGATTGGGCTTTTTCCCTGACACCTGGGGATCCTGTTTTGAGTGATGTTGATGCATTTTTTCAGGCTTTGGGGTTATTGTACGATGAGCCTAATGTCACTGATCAAGCTGAAAAAGCCTTGTTGGCATTAAATCAGGGCTTGATGACGCTGAGTTATACTGCCAGAGATTCCGTAGGTGGGCAGTCCTGACCAAGTGGAATGACGACGCTTTGGGGCCCTTTTTCGGAAGGGGCTGTCAGATAATGTAAAGGATGTTATGGTGGGATTCCCTGTCCCCTCTGGTCTCAATGATTCTATGTCATTAGCGATTCAAATTGACAGACGTTTGCGTGAGCGGAGAAGTATGCGTGGAATGGTGTTGCCTTGTGAACCAGCTTCTGAACCCATGCAGTGTGATAGAGTGGTGTCTGGGGCACAGCGTCATGAGTTTCGAATGCGCAATGGGTTATGTTTCTACTGTGGTGATGCCTCTCATGCTATTTCAGTCTGCCCTAAGCGGGGAAGACGTTTTGCACGCTCAGTTGTTTTGGGTAGTGTTCAGACTAAGTTTTTACTAACTGTCACTCTGATATGCTCTCTGTCCTCATTTTCTGCTCAGGCTTTCGTTGATTCTGGAGCAGCTATTAACCTGATGGATTATGATTTTGCTAAACGTTGTGGGTTTCCCTTGATACCCCTACAGAAGTCTATTCCCCTTCTGGGGATCGATTCTACCCCTTTGGCTGAGAATAAACCTCAGTTCTCTACTCAGGTGATAATGAGGGTTGAACCTGATCATCAAGAGTGCTGCAAATTTTTGGTTCTGTATAATCTGCATGATATTATCGTACTGGGTTTCCCTTGGTTACAGTCTCATAATCCTGTTTTGGATTGGAAATCTGTGTCTGTAACCAGTTGGGGCTGCCAATGTGTTAATACCAACACTCCTGTTTTTTCTGCCTCCCCCCAGGCTCAGGATGTTCCTGACTTTTGATTGATTTTTCTGATGTGTTTAGCGAAAGTAAATCTGCATCCTTGCCTCCCCATAGGAGCTATGACTGCGCTATTGAATTAGTGCCTGGTAGTAAATTCCCTAAAGGTCGCCTTTTTAACTTGTCTGTACCTGAACATGACGCTATGCGGTCTTATATCAGGGAGTTATTGGAGAAGGGTCATATCAGACCATCCTCTTCACCCTTAGGTGCCGGTTTTTTCTTTGTGGCCAAAAAGGATGGTTCATTAAGGCCGTGTATTGATTATCGTCTTTTGAACAATATTACTGTGAAATATCAATACCCGTTACCCTTGATTTCTGACCTGTTTTCCAGGGTGAAAAACGCTACTTGGTTTACCAAGCTTGACCTCAGGGGGGCATATAACCTTATTCGCATTAAGCACGGGGATGAATGGAAGACGGCATTCAATACCCCGGAGGGGCATTTTGAGTACCTTGTGATGCCCTTTGGGCTCACTAATGCTCCTTCTGTCTTCCAGTCCTTCATGAATGACATTTTCAGGGATTTTGTGGATAAATTTCTGATTGTTTATTTGGATGATATCTTGATTTTTTCTAATGACTGGGACTCTCATGTGAAACATGTTCGAACTGTGTTCCAGATTTTGAGAGAGAATGCTCTGTTTGTGAAGGGATCAAAGTGTCTTTTTGGCGTACAGAGGATCTCATTTCTGGGATTCATTTTGTCCCCATCTATTATTGAAATGGACCCGGTCAAGGTTCAGGCCATCTGTGATTGGGTCCAACCTACTTCATTAAAGGCTCTTCAAAGATTTTTGGGTTTTGCCAATTTTTATCGTAAATTTATTGGTAATTTCTCAGTTATTGTTAAACCATTAACTGATTTGACCAAAAAGGGTTCTGATGT
>JARQOD010000003.1:420588128-420644747 GCA_033576555.1 Oophaga sylvatica | reverse complement strand
TTTGGAAATGCATTTTGAATGCAGTTGAGGTTTTTTTTTTAAAAAAAAAATAAACTGTTATCATAGGCAGTTTGTACAAAAACCTTTCAATTTGTACTCTAATAGTTTTTGACGGGAAAAAATACAATGACTGAAATTTCATGGGGGTTTTAATTTGGGAAAATCTGAAAAAATATTTTTTTTCTAAAATTTGGAACAGTGAGATACATAAATAATTGGTATTTATCCGAAAGGTGCTAAGGGATATAAAAAGTCTATGCAGAATGTAAACAGTGTATGTACAGCTGATAGAGCTTCCTCCAAAGCACAAAACCAAATCAGCTGTACGTACATCCCTCTACATTCTGCCAGTTTTGTTTAGTCCCTTAACCCCTTTCGGATTACTGCCATTTACCTTAATCTTTATAATAAACGCCTTTATATTTAAAACCGACTTTTATTTCCCCCTTTAATATTTTTTTTTTTTAATAATGTTTCAGCATAATTCATCTCTATTTGATGTACAGTTACGCCCCTTTTATATTTTAACTTTTCAGGGTGACTCCCGTTAGAAATGTTTTTTGGTATAGGAAGCTAGGAGGCTG
The DNA here is from genome assembly GCA_033576555.1 of Oophaga sylvatica. Lineage (NCBI taxonomy): Eukaryota > Metazoa > Chordata > Amphibia > Anura > Dendrobatidae > Oophaga > Oophaga sylvatica. The sequence continues at coordinate 420,644,163 of JARQOD010000003.1, read as the reverse complement.
AAGTTTTAAAAAATAAAAATCAGTTGTTAACATAGAGAGGCAGTCTACTGTAAACTTTCTGCCCCCAAATACATATCCCAAAAAGTAGTCACCCATAAAAATATTGGTCACACTAGGAATGTAAAACTAGTCTTCTTAATGTAAGGGGGAGTCCACTGTACAGCAGATAAAATTCTCCAAACTAGATATATATTAATTTGTAGAAGCAAAAAAGAAATTAAAAGACAAATCAAGTCTGTGTCAGTGGAGGGAGTATAGCCCTCCATAGGACTCCGGTTCCTCTACCGATCAGCTATTGAAGGGGCAATGGGGTTCCCTCTTGTACCCGTTCTGCTCACAGGGCGCCACTTCGCAGTGTTTGGTGTCCTTGGTACTGCGGTCAGTCTTTTTCACTTGAGTAAGAATGAGCCGCAGTACCTACAAGCGAGCTCCACCCTCCCTTTTTAACAGTGGTTTCACCATGAGAATGCAGCCCTGCATCCAAGAACGAAGCTTGACATTGTGCACGGCAGCTTATAAAGGTGACCCTTCCAAAGGCTACTAACCTGTGCAGATCTTGTTGACCCCCAGCATGATGGCGCCCCGGTCCAGAGCTTGTCTTCTGAATACCCCACAAAACGTGCAGTTGTTCTTCAGCCCCACTTGCTGGACGATTTGATCCATGGTCCATCCGTACAGCTCCTGGTAGGACACGATCTTCAATGGCAGCTCGTACTGAAGTTGGTTCCTTTTCACCGTCTCTAAGGAGTCGTCTCTGTATCCGGAGATGCCTTCGTCCACGGAGATGAGAATGAGCTCTAAGCCGTAATTGTAGCGTCCGTTCAGAACCTTTAACACATGGGCAAGGACAGTGGAGTCTTTCCCACCCGAAGCTCCAATGCCAACCTTCTCCCCCGGCTGAAAGAGCTTGGCGGATATAATGGTATGGTGGATCTCCTCCTCGAAAGCATGGAAGAAGCACTCTTTACACACTGAATGGCCGGTCTTGGGTCTCCGCAAAGCAGCGCGTCGGATCTCACAGCTACTGCAATTCACGGGCATCCTGGCGGAAAGGAAAGTGGGTCAACAAATTATCATCTGGAACGTCCTGTGGGGACATAACGGACTCTACCAAACATGTTGTGCCACCAAAACGAGTCATGTGTCTGGAGGCTCCAAACCGGCCGAGCCATGCAGAAAAGAGCAAGGCGGGAGAACCTTACACAGGGGTCCAAAAGGGGAATCCAGAGATCTGCAGCACTGCTCGAAGCATACGAGTTACCGCTAGACATGAGCAAACCAATCCGCAGGACCCTGATCAGTGGCTGTTGGATAGAAGTCATGCAAAACGCCTCCTACCTGCCGGTACATCCAGCGCCTCTTGATTAGCCACCTTGGCACAACGTCGTGTGTGTCATGCCATAACATGTATCTTCATTTCCCAGACAACCATGTTTTTGTAAACCCACAAGAATTGACTTTTTATCTGTATATTGGCTTGTGGATTTAAGTGTTTATGTCTGGTGGGTCAAGAAGACAGAGTTGCATATAATTTAACATGCTATGTAAGTCTGTAATAGTGACTTGTACATAGTGTGTGTTTACTGTGAGCTGATATGCTAATTGTGTATTGTATTCTATAACCAGTTTAGGCTGTGAGGATGAACTAAAGCACACTGGGTAAATTTAAAAATAGATCACCTGCCTCGGGTATTAAAGAGACTTATTTCCTTCTGGCTGGGGTCACTCTTCAGGGTCTCAGCTGAGGGTACATCGGACCCGGCTGAAAGAACACAAGACTGTTCTCGTTTATCTCCCTATGCTTGTAGTACCTCCTCTCTGTGTGCGTACCACAGGTGGAATATCGACCCTGGGAGCTCTGACATATCTACCATCTTGTCAAGACAGCGGGTGAGACCTTGTAATGTGCACCATCTTGGGGGTAATTGCTGGGAATGTTCTGTTTGCTTTAGGGTGTTGTGGTTCAATAAAGCATTGCCACACTGTTTTACCCTAACCCTGTGTTGTCTGTGTAGTATGTTGCTCACGGGGAGATAGAGCGGGCGTTCAGTGGTATGAGCCCTGGTCCATGCAGTCTTTATAAAAGGCAGCCAGGCCAGCGGACAAGAGCATCCACTGACCCAGTTTCTCTACAATGACTACTAATCAGAAAAAGAGCCATAGCTGCCAGCAGGCAGGAGGTCCACATGCCTACAGCATACTGATGTGGCCACTAGATCAGGGTCCTGCAAATCGCTTCTCTGGTTACCACCCATTCAAAGGAAGTCCATGGCCATGGGACTGGAGCTCTGTGAACAGCCTCATACTTGCCGACATCCCCAAAGCCTCTTCCAATTAGTAGGTCCACCTTGACGCACATGGTGCTAATCAGAGGTGGGGCCAGTAGGTAGAAGGATTGGAAGACTCCACTCAGACAGTCATGGACCACAGACATGGCGGCTATACCGAGGTCCCTTTTTGATCATTTCTATCCTCCATCGATCGCGTTGGAGCATTTATAGGATGTGCCTAGTTCATCGCCCTCATTAAGTGGGCAATACACGTTCTGTACAATGGTAGCAGTCTTTGACCGGCTCGTAACCAGGTGTTACGCACCGACGTCAGCTCTCGGATAGCCTCCATAAAGAAAAAGTAATGGAAAGTCATCCAGAGATTAGTTCTATATCTTTGTAAAAGCAGGTGAGGAGGATCCGCCGGGCGGCATATAGAGGTCGAGGGTTGGCGATGAGCGGTGAAAGTGCTCGGAGTGACGGGTCGGAGGTAGGACAGGAATAACATAACAGTCCTGCCTGAGTCGAGGATCAACGCTGGACAGAAGACGGTAAAGAACTGGAAGGACACAGACCCCCGAGGCGTACATCTCTGGCGGCTCCGCTCTTTAATAGCTTGAACATCTGCGGGTGATTGGTGGAGAAATGCGTTTCTAGCGCCAGATCCCGCCCGCTCTGGCTTCGTTCCCCGGACAGCACTAAGGCATGGCAGACCTCGCAGAACAAGTGCATACTGCCGAGAAGACGGTCCCGTAAAGCCTGCCGGTACGCGGAGGACCTGGTACGGCCTCCTTGGTTCTGTCTATCTGACGGGGAGCTGGAGGTGGCGGCGGGGGGTCCAGACGAAGTAGCGGGGGCGGTCGTGGTTTGACGTATGGATACGACCTCGTCGTCATCATCTGAAGAAGAGATGAACGCCCCAGATCTCTTAGAAGTGGCTCGTCTTCCACCAACACACTCCGAGGACAGGGCACCAAACATCGGCTTGGGGCCACAGTACCCCAATGTCACAGCTTTCTCGTAGACCTCCTGTCTGGTCATGCCATGCCGCCTCTCCAGGTGAGTGAGGAGACAGGTGGTGCCGACCTTGCCCGGATTAATGCCCCTTCGTACCTGGGCACGGCAAAGCTTACAGGTAACAACAAGCTCACGCTGTATATTGGGGGATCCTCCCGGAACCCCGAAAAAGCACCAGGCAGGTGACCCGAAGGCGCAGTGAGCAGTGGTTACTCGCTCGTGGTCAACGGTGGGTGTAACCGAGCGCGACTGACCCTCCTCCGGGCCAAGGTCGTACGGAGGGCTGTGAACCTCGATCTGGATTTGTATTGCTGTCTCTGTACTGGAGCTGCCGCCAATCTGGGGAGGGCAGGCAGTGGTGTCAGCATATCCATCCGCCATCGGAAGCAGTGACATAGCGGGGGCAAAGAGGGGAGAAAAGGGCACGACTGATAGCAGGGAGTCCTCCGATGCCGTCCGCGACTCTCAGATCTCCAGAGTCTCTGACCAAACTGATCCGATGGCTGCAAAGAAGTCAACGCGATGGATCTCCTGACAGCACTGAGCCTCTGCCCTCCGACCGGAGACGGATCCACCCTGAAACAGAAGCAACAAGACCTTCAGTGCCTCCCCGGGACCTCCACTATGTCAAACATCTTAAGGGGCACGGACAACTTTGCAAATAAATATTTTATTTTTTAAATTGCTTCAGTGCATTTGCATTTCCCACCATAAGACGTGAGCTGCGTTACACAGCCGGCATCCGCTACGGAGAGCAGCGATCACAGCGAAGGTGTCGGGACTGAAACAGTTAATCAGCAGCGACTGGAGCGAGTTCCAGACACTGCTGTTAGAGGCAGGTGACATGCCCAAGAATCCCCCAAAACAGAAGAAATTAATTCTACAGCTCACCGCGAAAAAAAAAAAAAAAGTGCACGGCTGCTTCAACGGGAAATAAGGAAGTTACAAGGACGAAAAAATGGCGACAAACTGAAAATACGTAAAAAAAACACACCCCACTATACAAGTTTGTGGTTGACGCCATCGTGCCGACCCGGAGCATCTTATTCCAGAGTGATATTTACCGTAAAAAAGGAAACGCAAAAACACTGGTGGAATTGAGGGTTTTTTTCACCATTTCAAGCACTTTGAATTTTTTTCCTTCTGGTTTTTTGGTAACGTGACTGGCGGCAATCAGCGCTACAAGAAAAGTACGGCAAAGGGGAAGGAAAAGCAAAAAAAAGTATGGATCCTGGAGGAAAAACAGAAGCAAAACAAAAAAGAAGGGATTGGCGGTCACATGAGGCAAATGTACGAAAGAGCAGCCCTGACAAGGACCCTCACTATAACAGAGAGGCTGCCAGCTCCGCCCTTATATTGGATGACCCTGCACTTTCCCTGCTTCCCTCTCACCTTCCCCTCCTCACACGCTCACTTCTCACACCTCCCCGACTTCCCTCTCACACCTTCCCCTTAATACACCTCCCCAGCTCCCCTCTCACCTTCCCCTCCTCACACCTCATATGCTCCCCTCATCTTTCCCACTTCACACCTACCCAGCTCACTTCTCACCTTCCCCCCTCACACACTCCCCTCTCACATTCCCCCCTCACACGCTCCCCTCTCACCTTCCCCACCTCACACCTCCCCAGCTCACTTCTCACCTTACCCCCTCACACGCTCCCCAGCTCACTTCTCACCTTCCTACCTCACATGCTCCTCACATCTTCCCCTCCTCACACCTCCCCCGCTCCCCTCTAACCTTCCCCTTCTCACACGCTCCCCTCTCACACCTCCCCCGCTCACTTCTAACCTTCTTCCCCCCACGCTCACTTCTAACCTTCCTACCTCACACGCTCCTCACACCTTCCCCTCCTCACACGCTCCCCTCTCACACCTCCCCCGCTCACTTCTCACCTCCCCCCCCACATGCTCCCCTCTCACACATCCCCCGCCCACTTCTCACCTCCCTTCACACACCTCCCCTCCTCACACCTCCCCATGCTCCCCTCACACCTCCCCCGCTCACTTCTCACCTCCCCCCTCACTTCTCACCTTCTTTCCCCCCACGCTCACTTCTCATCTCACACCTACCCCGCTGCCCCTCTAACCTTCCCTCCTCACACACTCCCCTCTCACACCTCCCCCGCTCACTTCTCTCTCGCCTTCCCCTCCCACCTTCCCCTCCTCATATGCTCCCCCTCATCTTCCCCTCCTCACACACTCCCCTCTCACCTTCTCAAACCTCCCCCGCTCACTTCTCACCTGCTCCTCCCACACGCTCCCCTCCCTTCTCCCCTCTCACACCTCCCCAGCTCACTTCTCACCTTCCCCCCACACGCTCCCCTCACACCTCCCCCGCCCACTTCTCACCTTCCCCCCCACACGCTCCCCTCACACTTCCCCCGCTCACTTCTCACCTTTTCCTCCCACATGCTCACCTCATACCTCCCCCACTCATGTCTCACCTTCTTCCCCCCCACATGCTCCCCTCTCACACCTCCCCCGCTCACTTCTCACCTCCCCCCTCACACGCTCACTTCTCACCTTCCCCCCTCATACCTCACATGCTCCCCTCTCACTTCTCACCTTCCCCCTCACACCTCACATGCTCCCTCTCAAACCTCCCCGCTCACTTCTCACCTGCTCCTCCCACACGCTCCCCTCACTTCTCCCCTCTCACCTTCTCACACCTCCCCAGCTCACTTCTCACCTTCCCCAACCCCACATGCTCCCCTCTCACCTTCCCCCCACACGCTCCCCTCACACCTCCCCCGCTCACTTCTCACCTTTTCCTCCCACATGCTCCCCTCACACCTCCCCGCCCACTTCTCACCTTCCCCCCCACACGCTCCCCTCACACTTCCCCCGCTCACTTCTCACCTTTTCCTCCCACATGCTCACCTCACACCTCCCCCACTCTCACACCTCCCCCGCTCATGTCTCACCTTCTTCCCCCCCCACATGCTCCCCTCTCACACCTCCCCCGCTCACTTCTCACCTCCCCCCCTCCACGCTCACTTCTCACCTTCCCCCCTCATACCTCACATGCTCCCCTCTCACTTCTCACCTTCCCCCCTCATACCTCACATGCTCCCCTCTCACTTCTCACCTTCCCCCTCACACCTCACATGCTCCCCTCTCAAACCTCCCCCGCTCACTTCTCACCTGCTCCTCCCACACGCTCCCCTCACTTCTCCCCTCTCACCTTCTCACACCTCCCCAGCTCACTTCTCACCTTCCCCCCCCAAATGCTCCCCTCTCACCTTCCCCCCCACACGCTCCCCTCACACCTCCCCCGCTCACTTCTCACCTTTTCCTCCCACATGCTCCCCTCACACCTTCCCCCTCATACCTCACATGCTCCCCTCTCACTTCTCACCTTCCCCCCTCACATGCTCCCCTCTCACACCTTCCCCGCTCACTTCTCACCTTCCCCCCCTCACATGCTCCCCTCTTACCTTCCCCCCCCCTTACACCTTCCCCGTTCCCCTCTCACCTTCTCCCGCTCCCCTCACCATACCACACACCTCCCCGCTCCACTCTCACACCTTCTTCCCCCTCACACGCTCACCTCATCATACCTCACGCCTTCCCCTCTCACCTTCCTGCTCTTCTCTCCAACCGCACCCGTCCCAGCACTTCACCTACAAACACGTTTTTCTCCTCCGGTTCAGCCCTAAAAAAAATCCTACTTAAAACTACAACACCCAGCAAGCTCCGCGCAGCTATCAGCATTCCAAGCATAAGTGTGGCATGCCGGGAAATGTAGTTTCTCGTACACATCCCGGACGTTGCAGTAGATGATGTCATGAAGACGGCAATAAACACATGATCAGAAGGTGGCCATTTTTTCGGAGACCAACCAAAAGCGGTCTAAGAGAGGAAGGGCTGTCACCAACAAAATGGCCACAGGGAAGAGATAAATGGTTGGAAAAGCGGTTATATGTTAGTATATTATGGTGAAAGAATTATTCCATTTTATATCAATTATTCCTTTTTTTTCCTGCGTGCAGTAAGCAATGTTTAATTCGTGGGTGTAGTTCTATATTTGGACACTAGAGGGGAGTATAGGACAGGGCATAATATATTCCTATTATTACTACTATCATTCTTATTGTTATTTTTTATTATATTATTATTATAGGTTTTATATTATTATTATTATTATATTGTTAGTACTATTATTCGATTTTATTATTAGTTTCTTATTCAAATATATTATTTTATTTTTCTATTATATTATTACTATACTACTACTATTATTACTATTATTCAATGCTATTATTTCATTATTATTGTATTTGTACTATATTATTAATATACTATTATTACTCAATAGTATTATTTTATTTTTTATATTATACTATTAATATTATATGATTATTTTATTAATATCTTTAATTATTATTTATTTAGATTTTTAGAAAAACAAAATTGTATTTTTCCCATATTTATATAACTTTTCGCAAGTTGTCATTGAACCCACGACTAGAGGATTGTGACGACCTCCATACCAGTGGCTTTCAAAGAGAGGAACCTCTGATCGACCCCTTAGACGCTGCGTCCTGTAGTGACCGCCGCACCTAAAATGGTTTTAGCAGAAATCCTGACTTTGAAAGGTAAGAAAAAAGGTATTCAGAATTTGTATTTATTCTACAAGTTTGATATTGCTGTAATCGTAACAACCTGATTATTTTTATCACATAATGAACTCTATAGAAAAAAAAGTTTTTTTGTTTTTTTTTTGCAGTTCTACAACATTTGGATTATATATTTTTTTTTTTGCCATTTTTCTAGTCATTCAAAATGACATCTTGTCCTGTAAAAGCCAAGAAGTTATATGGCGACGCTGGGGAAAAATACAAAAACGTTCTGGGTCTTCGATGAAGGAAAAAAATGAAAGGGCAAAAATGTCTGTGGCAGGAAGGGGTTAAGGAGCCGGCCGTACAACTGTGATATCGGGGACATTTCCTGATCTTCCGCCTCCGAGATCTCCGCGGATTAATGTCGCTGTAAGGTCTGAACGCACCCAAACCACATCCTGGAGCTGTGACATCAGCGGCAATCACTGGAAGATGCTGACAGCGCCATTACTCCACTGCTGACCCATCATCTCCATGGACACGGGGGTGAGCAGCCATGTGGCCATCACTCCTGTACCTGGGCTGCATTGCCCACAGTATCAGAACCAGACCCGCTCATTACTGCCCCCATATGTCCTGTGCGGGGAGCAGACAGAAGGGAATCCACATCTCTCACATCACCAGTACAGGACATAAGTGTGTGATCGAGGCAGCTCTACCTCCGGGGTCAATATACAAGGGGTCTGGGGTCTATAAACAGTGGGTTTGGGGGTCTATAAATAGGGGGTCTAGGATCTATATATACGGGGTCTGTATACAGGGGGTCTGGGGGTCTATATATATGGGGTCTGTATACAGAGGGGTCTTGGGTCTATATATAGGGGGTCTGTATACAGGGGGTCTGGGGTCTATATATAGGGGGTCTAGGATCTATATATAGAGGGTCTGTATATAGGGGGTCTGGGGTCCATATATAGGGGGTCTGTATACAGGGGGTTCTGGGGTCTATATATAGGGGGTCTGCATACAGGGGGGTCTGGGGTCTATATATAGGGGGTCTGCATACAGGGGGGTCTGTGGTCTATATATAGGGGGGCTGTATACAGGGGGTCTAGGGACTACCGTATATTTAGGGGGTCTGCATACAGGGGGGGTCTTGGGTTTATATGCGAGAGAGCAGGTTGCGGGATGCAGTGACAGACAGGAGGCAGAGCAAGGGTTAACAGTTTATTTAACAGAGGAATACACCACACAGGGAGGTAAAGGGTTAAACAGGCGATTAAACAGTATAAATACCAAAGGATATTGTGAGTTGAAGAACAATGGTTCAGGTAATGGCAGTTCCTATGAAGCTCTTGTGTCAGTAGTTCCGCAAACTGTGACTCCTGCTGGGAACTCAATAGCGCCGGCAACAGCTGGCGCGGTATCTTTTCCAGGAAGATCCTGTGGGCATCAATGCCCTGTCTTCTGGCGGCAGTGATCGTTCTCCGGTACCTTCCACTGGGCCTAGTCCATAAACTGCAGTGGCTGACAAGGGTACGGTCCACAGTCCTGTACGAGCCCAACGTGGCTCTGCAAATATACACTGGTGAAGTCAGGAAACAAGTGTCTGGGCAAATATTCGCTGGCAACGTCAGGGCACAAGTGTCAGTCCTGTATGCGGTCCCTCTTATGTGGCATGTGTGCAGTACTCACGGACACTGAGCATACGGCGCCTTTCTCTCTGATAGTCACCGGCACACTGCACCTTCTTTCTGTAACCAGTGGGCACACACTGCACGTTCCTCTCCCTCTCTGGTCCCCGCTGCTGGGGCTCGGGGGATGGCGGACGCTGGCCTGCACAATGCTGGTGCTCCCCGGACTGAGCACTCTTCTGCCTGGCTGCTGCTGGACATACAGCTCCCCTCAGCGAAGCAGTCCCTCTCCTTCTGAACTGCTGCAGCACGCCTTCTCTCTGCTGCGGCCCCTCTGCCGGCGGTTTGGCCTGTCGCAGCGCCGGTGCTGTCTGGAGGGACGGGGTGCAGCACTCCTCTCACATTTGCGCCAAAACTCCCCTGCTGCGCGCGCTCTGCCTTTTTATCCACCCGCCCCCCTCTGGAGGAAGGTCTGGCACACTCAGGCTTCCCCTCCGGAACAGGGGATGCAGCCTCAACAGTTCCGGACCCGGCATGCAGGTACCCGCGATCCAGTCATCCCCCTTACACTCCCCCTCTTAATTAACTCTCCATTCCATGGGCGAGAGTTCTTCGTGCTCCTTTTTGTTCTTCAGAGATGGGACGGATGGTCACAATCTTGGCATCCATTTCTGCCTCTCTACCACCACATTCTGCCAAAAGAAATTGTCCTGTGCATTCCACAGGGGCGAATCACCAGCATGGTCACACGGAGTGCCTTGAAGCTCTTCTTGGATTTGCTCGTTACGGATACTCAGAACTTCAGGTTGGGTCGTAGAGGACGGGGACACGTCCAAATCTGATGGAGCAGTCATTTGAGGAGCCTGTTCCTCCTCTGGGTCAACATCTGGCGGGTTGACAAATTCCTCCTCTTCATAGTCAACGGCTGTAGGAGGAGATATTGAGTCGCCCGCCAGGAATGTGGGGTACTCGGACCCGAGCCCGTTGATGTCTATGGGGGATGTCACGGCGGCCACGACTCGGTCCGTGGCCCTGGGCGCTCACCAAAAAGGGGATATTTACAGGGGATTAAGTTTGTATAGTGATTTGTGACGCCACCTGTAGTGTCTGGTCAGGGTGACCAGCGCTGCTGTGCCAGTCCTCTGGAAGAGATGGTATAGTGCAGCTAGTTGGTATACCTCCTACAGGTGAGGTAGGGTTCTTCCAGGGCAGGTAAAGTGGTAGTGAAGGAATGGTGCTTGTGGATGTAGCAGAGAGGAATGTGCGTCGCTGAAATGAGGAGGGAGACAGTCCAGGTGCAGTTTCAGGGTTTTACTCACAGTTCTGTCACCGGTAATACAGATGCCCGCTTGGTACAGTGTTCTCCAGGTGAGGGGTCCAGCAACCCCCAGGTATATTGGTCACACTTCCCAGGACTCCCTCTCAGTATGTTCCTTTCTGGCCTTCACTCTCTGTGCTCTTTACTCCTTTCTTCCTAGCACCTCACCACGCAAACTCTCAGATCAGAAGCTGTGGGCACTTTCGGTTAACAGATCAATTCTGTGCGTACTTGACCCCGTAGTGCTGTCTGTCTTGAAGGAGAGGCTGGTGGTTGATGGCAATGACCCATAAAGTGATCACCAGCCATCGGCTTACTAGCGGGGCCTGAAGTTTTCCACTAGTCTAGGGGCCGTTCCCTGATGGCCTTGGTCCTTCCTTCTTCAGGATGGGGGCCACGGACAGATAAACCAACGTCCGTGCCTTTTGAGGACCCGTTCGCTAACTTCAGCAGATTCTCCCTGAGGTGTACTCAGACAGAGACTCAGTCAGTGACTGGCTGCTCTCTATTCTCACACGCAGCCTAAGTTCTGCTACTAACTCCACTCACCCCTATCTACACCCTTTGCTAACCAGTCTGAGTCAGACCATCCTCCCGAAGGGTACGTCCGTATGCTCAGCTGGCATGGTGTGTTGGATGCAGTGTTGGAGTCCTAGGGGTGCTCCCTCCTTACCTGAGAGTCAGGTGTCACACCTCTGGGTGAGATGCAACACCTCTGTGGCGACTGAACCCTCAGGGGCACCACATTATCTCAGGTACACTTTGCATCTTTTCTGTTTGGTCAGGATCCCTTAGGCTGATGGGCAGCGAACTATCATCTTCAGGGAACAAAGCAAGTGGTTCTTCCTCCTCACAATCCGGAACCGTGGAAGTGAGCATTTCAGGGACATTTGACTCTCTCCTTCTTGGGATCTTGTTACAGGCAGGGACGCGACACACTTCGGTGGACTATTCGAGTAGACACCTCTTCTTCCTCTTCGGGTTGATCCTCACAGACAGGCCCATCAGATCCAATTCGGCATTTCACCAGATTCACCTCCACGCGACGGATCAGCGCAGACACCTCACCATAGACAGTCGACATCGTCTCCCTTTCTTCTCGGTGTCCGACGTCGTGGCCCTGTCTGGCTCTGGGTGCAGCTCCTCTCTTCTTGCTGTACCATTTCTTCCAGGAGCGACGTTCTCTCCAATTAGCAGGACCTTTGGAGTAGTGAGCGTATCTTTGCCGTCGGCTGTCTTGGGTAGGGTGACTTCTGGACAGGTGTCCCAGTCTTCCACACGTCCAACACCCACTACTGTGCCTGTCTGATGGGTGCTTTGGTCGGGATCGCTGTCCTCTACGGGAAGCATGCCTCCTCTGTCCTCTACATTCGCTCTCCACCTCACGATATGAGGTTAAATTCTGGAGCTGCTGCTGAACTTTTCTTCATGCTCCGCACCTCTCCACTAACTTCTCCCATCTTTTGCCATGCATGACCTCGGGGTATGGCGTTGGACTCCAAGACAGCAAGGGCTTCCTTCAGGCTCTCAATTTCTTCCCATATTTTCTGAATTCAATGCCATAATTCGCAGGATCACTCCGGCTCTTCCTCGTTCTGGGTAGATACCTCGTGGCTCCGGACCATCCCTGTCAAGGCTGCGGTCCCCTGCTACTGCTCGCTCATGCGCGCCTCTGCCCCTATCTCTGAAAAAGTAATGCGCAGGTTAGCTTGCAGGCGCTGACGAAAGGCTTGCCTAAGCAGTGCATCTCTATAGCCTGTCACTAGGTGGTCTGGCAGCACTGTGTCAGGGGGTCCTACGCCTACGTCATCTCACTTAGCAATCGCAGCGTGGATCTCCTGCAGCATGTTCGTGTATTGGGTCACAGACTCCCCCTTCCTTTGGACACGGCGGAAAAAAACGCATACGCAATTCTCCGACATCTGTGGGGTCTCCGTGCATCTCCTTCAGAATCTGTAGCACCTTGTTAAAGGTATCACGCTCATGGGGAAGCCGTAACATAATGGAGGTCCTTGCCTCTCCGTCTAGAGCCATCAGGGCAATCTCTGCCTCCATTATGGGGGTCATGGGATGCATCCTCAACATACCCATGACTCGCTCATTCCTGTTCCATAGCAGAATGTTGTTCCCTGTATACTTAGGGAGGTTACTCAATATTGTCCCCAGTGGTATACTGACCCTTGGTGCATCCCTGACTGCTTGGTCTGCCACCTCTGCACCCATAGACTGCATCCTGCCGATTACGCCAAGTGTGAGAGAGCAGGTTGTGGGATGCAGTGACAGACAGGAGGCAGAGCAAAGGTTAACAGTTTATTTAAAGGTACTGTCACACTAAGCGATCGCACCAGCAATCACGACAACGACACGACCTGGCGAGATCGTTGGTGTGATCGCTATATGGTCGCTAGTAGCTTAATAAACGACACATCAGCGATCTGTATAACGACTTTGGCGGTCGTTGGGACCTGTCACACAGCATGTATTGTTAAAGATCCCGACCTCGATAGGCGTGATTGAGCGCAACCTTTTCCACGCCCCTCAGCACAGATTGGTGGTTACTGTATGTCATGACTGTTTATGTCACGGCTCTCTCACTTTGTGATTGGACGACCGCGTCATAAAAGACGACGTATTAGCGCTCCCTTCCATTGTTCAGCGCAAGCGGTTCATTCGAATTTCCAGCATCGTTCCATACTGCGTCCTGCTAGCCTTCTGCTTTGCAGCTACTGCGGTCCAGTCTGTGCCGCTATTGCAATAATAAATTTTATTTTGGTCTGCCATTGTTTTGTCCTGCCGTGCCCACCACCACCATTTTATGATCCCTGCTGTTTTTACTGTAGTTGTCCATCTATGAATTTTTTTAGGTCTGCCATTGTTTTGTCCTGCCACGCCCACCACCACCATTTTAAGATCACAGTTGTGTTCGTTGGCCATCTGTGAAATTTTTTGGGGGCAGCCATTGTTTTTGTCCTGCCGCGCCCTGAAACGCCATTTTAAGATCCCAGCTGTGTTTACCGTTGGCCATCTATGAAATTGTTTTTGTCCTGCCGCACCCACCACCACCATTGTAGGATCCCTGCTGTTTTTACCGTAGTTGTCCATCTATGAAGTTTTTTGGTCTGCCATTGTTTTGTCCTGCCGCGCCCACCACCACTATTTTATAATCCCTGCTGTGTTCTATGTTGTAGGCTATGTATGCATTTTATTTAACCATTCTGCCGTTCTCACATAATCCTTTTTTTATTACAGATGGCTGATAAGCAAGATTTCCTGCGTGACTTCATAGAGATGTACTGCTCGATGCCTTGCCTGTGGAAAATAAAGTCGACGGATTACAGCAACAGGCTGAAAAAGAAGGAGGCGTACCAAAAACTGGTGGGGCTTTGCAAAAACCGTTACCCGATGAACCAGTGGATGAGTCATCGGTCAAAAAAATGGATTCAGGCCCTCCGCACAGTTTACAGGAAGGAACTGAATAAAGTTGAAAATTCTAGCAAGTCTGGAGCCGGGTCTGAAGATGTTTATGTCCCCAAATTGTGGTACTTTGATCTTTTTGCTTTCACAAGGCACCAAGAAGTACCAAGACAAATGGCTTCCATGTTGGCACCAGACCCAGTGATCCAGCAGGACTCCCCTGTCGTACATGTAAGTGCCTTTGTATTAAAACACATTTGAATGTACATGCCCAAGTGGACTTGAAATTAAATATATCATTGTAAAATGTAGATAAAATGGCTAAATTTATCCCTTCATGTACTGATAATTTATCTAGTTCAACGGTTGAGGCCTATCCATTTAACATACCGTTGAAGGACAGTTAATAACCATTGATACAAGTCCCGTTCTCACATTTTTGCTGTATTTGGGTGTTTGCTGTATTTGCTGTATTTGGGTGTTATAGTGTGAAGATAAATTTCATTTTCTTTGTGATTAACATTCGTTTTTTGTTCACGCAGGACACAGAAGAGGCTGTCTCCACACCTCCGTCAAACACGACTGAAGAAGACAGCATGGCGTTGGTACAAGAGGACGAAACATTTGAGCCACCATCCTCATCTGTGCGGAGCCGACTTACATTTTCAGGCAGAAAAAGGAAGGCCCCCACCTCGGCTACTCCAGAATTTATTTAAATAGCCAAAAAAGTCCTAACAACACCACAGAACCAACCCCATATCACAGGCTTTGCTTACTATGCAAATGAGAAGCTACCTACATTGGATCCGATACAGCGTGTTCATGCTGAAAGAGTCATGCTTGAGGTGTTGAGTCAAGCGGCAACTTACAGACATGTCTGGTGTCACGGACAGACAACACTACTCGCAGTACTCTTGGCTGCACAATCCTGAGCCTCTCGACACAACAATGAGGAGAGGGATAGATCAGCCGAACCCAAGCCTTGTTCCACCACCTTTTTTTTTTTTATACACTGCCAAGGTAACGTGGTAATGACAACGAAACATTTTACCAACAGTTGTAGTTTGTCAAATATTTTCTAAAGTTTTTTTATATATTTTTTTTAATTGTTTCAGTTATTTTAATAAAAATCTTATTTATCTAGTGAATTGTGGTCTTTTATTCTTGTGTATGTTATTAATGTCAACAATATTGTTGACAACTATTAAAATGTGTTATTTTTATTCCATCAACTTGTATCTACTCGGCACACACCGGGTCATGGGAGTACCCAGCAGTCATAGGAGTTCCAGCATTGGTAAAAAAAAATAAAAATAAAAAAATTTCAAAAATTTACAACATTTCTTTTAAAGGCCCTGGTCACACTAGCGCTAAAACCTTATAATTAAAAATAATAACAAATAATACACCACAGCTGCGTATATAAACTTAAAATATATAAATATATATTTGTAGTTATATATTTTTTTTCAACCAACCAAATACAAAAAAACAAAATTATTGACTGCCCCCCGTTTGGAGGCCAGCCACAAATCTCTCCAGCATCACCCCGTGGTCATGCATTGCTGCCATCAGCTGCCTGAGCGATGCCAACAGGTCCTGGGCAGTGGGGATTTCTGTGGAGGTAATGGTAAAAGTTAACCAGGGAATTCTGTTGCAACATCAACATGTACATGTTACATGTTTGCTGTTTAACACATACGGTTTTGGGCCGACTGCGCATCACCAGAGGAGGCGCTTAACGCCCACTCAGAACCTGTGGCACCACTGGCTAGGGAAGCACAGAAAAATAGATATATCACGACAGCCCTTACACATTTTAAGACCTAACAATGTTGTCAAACTTGTCGGAAGCTTATATTATGTGCGTTAATTACCTGAAGGCGAGCCTGCATAAATGTCACGGAGTGACACTGGAGAGAATCCTATCGGGGATGGGGTAGATGACCCAAAAGTGGAGGGGGTAGCTGCCGGCGAAGGGGTAGCTGGGGATGGTGGTGCAGGAGGTTATGGCGTTGTTGCGGGGATGGTGGTGCAGCGGATGACGGCGGTGCTGCTGGGGATGGTGGTGCTGCAAACAAAAAATACAATTGAGTGAAATACTCCTTCTACTAACCCCATCACTGCTGTACTCACGTCACTGCCAGTACTCCCGTCACTGCCTGTAACCCCATCGCTACTGGTACTCCCGTCACTGCCAGTACTCCCGTCACTGCCTGTAACCTCATCACTACTGGTACTGCCGGTACTCCCGTCACTGCCAGTACTTCCGTCAGTGCCTGTAACCCCATCACTACTGGTACTGCCGTCACTGCCAGTACTTCCGTCAATGCCTGTAACCCCATCACTACTGGTACTCCCGTCACTTCCTGTAACCCCCTCACTACTGGTACTCCCGTCACTGCCGATGCATTGATATAGGTAGACAACCCACAAAACATAACCTCTCCAGATACTCTCACCAACACTCACCACGATGCCTGCGAAGCTGCGCACGGATGCTGGCGACCCTCTCGCTGGAACGGTAGCGCAGGTCCGCCAGCTTCTTTCTTATTTGGGTGGGTGTCCGCTCCACCCCGAACCACCGAGATGGGCCCCTCTTGATCCTGCGGAGGACCGCCTTCTTGTAATGCATGGGACGTGCAAGAGGGAGCCTGCAATCGTAGTCCCATGCATCACAGCGCTGTATGAGGTACCGCACCTCAGCGTCTCCCCAGGGGGCAGAGTGTACCCTTGCCGCCATGTTATTTATGAGATACAAACAACGCCGCATTCACGACGCCAGCGTTGTGACGTCACAACGTACGCGTGACCCATTCGTGTCGCACTTGCGTACGTGCGGGCGTTTGTATCACAGTTGCGTGCTCGACGCCGACGCAAGACGCCACTGCGATCGCAAAGTGACGGTTCCCAAGCATGGTGCCCCTGCCACGCACAGACATGACACGCCATTGCGATCGCAAAGTGACCGTTCATAAAATAATGACAAAGCTTATGTACAGTTGCAATGTAAACTTTATTACAGAAGTAATTACAGAAAATTAAAAAACATTTGTAAACATGGTAAAAATGCGGTCTGTAGCCCACTAGATCTGATGCTGCCAAGTAACAGCACCAGGCCCGTTAAAGTATTGGCAGTACTTGTCTCGGCAGGCCTTCGCATCATCCTTGCTCCTGCCTTGATTGACAGGTTGAAGGCCTGCAATAGCGGGATCATTTTCATGCCATTCTCCGAGCACCACGTCAGTATTGCTGTCCGAGTACATAAAGCCTGGCGGACTGTAAGCAACAGTATCGTGTTGCCGAAGAAAATTGTGCAGCACGCAACAGGCCAACACCACAGAGTCTATAGATTCCAGCTTCATGTTGATTGGAGTGTGGAAAACCCTGTAGCGGTTGGTCATTATGCCGAAGGCATTCTCCACAACGCGCCGTGCCCTAGACAGTCTGTAGTTAAAAATACACCTTTCCTCTGTCAAAGTCTTTGTGAGTACGGTTTCACAAGATGCGCATGAAGGGGGAAGGCTTCATCGCCCACAAAAACAAAGTTAAGGTTGGCGGTGGTGTCCAGGTTGGTTGGCAAGTGCAGTTCATTGTTATTCAAGCGTTCTCCAAAACTAGTGTGCTCCAAAACGCCACAGTCAGAAACCCTTCCGTTCATGCCAACATCAACATTTATAAATTTATAATTGGCATTAACAAGGGCCATGAGGACAGGGGCGGATTATAAGAGGGTCATTCTGGGCGGTAGCCCAGGGCCCAGTGGGTGTGGGGGGCCCACCACAGGGCCGCCGCCATCAGGTCAGAATAATCAGGGCAGAATAATGTTGGACATGGGGCAGAGTACTGAGATATGGGAGCAGAAATTAATGCTGGACATGGGGCAGAATGTGAGGCAGCACGGGGCAGAATAATGCTGGACATGGGGGCAGAGTACTGAGACATGGGGGCAGAAATTAATGCTGGACACGGGGCCGAATGTAAGACATGGGGGCAGAATGCTGGACATGGGGGCAGACTGTGAGACATGGGGGCAGAATGCTGGACATGGGGCAGAATGCTGGACATGGGGCAGACTGTGAGACATGGGGCAGAATGCTGGACATGGGGCAGACTGTGAGACATGGGGGTAGAATGCTGGACATGGGGTAGAATGCTGGACATGGGGCAGACTGTGAGACATGGAGGCAGAATGCTGGACATGGGGCAGACTGTGAGACATGGGGGCAGACTGTGAGACATGGGGCAGAATGCTGGACATGGGGGCAGAATGCTGTACATGGGGCAGACTATGAGACACGGGGGCAGAATGGAGATATGGGGCATGATTGGAGACATGGGGCAGGATTGGAGACAGATGGGGCAGGGTTGGAGACAGATCGTGCAGGATCATGGGGCCGGATGGATACGATAGAGACAGATGGGGTAGGATGGGGAGATCATATGGGCAGAATGGATATTCATGAGGTCAGGATGGGAGAACATATGGCTGAAGCCAGGAATGAGACACACGGGGGCCAGGATGGGGAATATTATTACCATAGGGGCTAATTAAAGGATATTACTGCAGTGATGTATTTATGTTATGTTTTGAGGATACTGTTTTAAATGGGGGGGTCCTGTTACTGTGTAGAGTGATACTATGTCGCCTTTTTTTCTTCATGTGGTGTAATGTAGAAGTTGGGAAAAATTAAGTAATGTGTTCTGCAAGTGGAGCTCGAGATAACTGTTATTTTTATTTCCTGCAGAGACGAGCTCTGGCTGGAAGAAGTGATGGCGGTCTGTGCTGGATAAAAGATGAAAAACAAAGATGAAGGACTTAACCTAGAGACGTCACTGGTGAGTCAGTGTTACTTGCACACTGACACTATACACTGTATACTATATACAGAAGTCCTGTGTACAATGTTACCAGTGATCGCTGTATTACCTGTACACAGACACTGCATACTAAGTACAGATCTCCTGTGTATAATGGCACTTATGGTGATAGTATTGTGGGTTTTTTTTATCACTGATCAGTATTGTAGTATTCAGTCACTATGTGGTGGTAATATGTTCTCGGACATGGTGTTGCGGTATTTGACCCTTGTATGTACTATTTGGTCACTTTGTGGTGGTAATATGTGCTCTGGTCATGGTGTTGTGGTATTTGTTCCTTGTATGTGATATTATTCGATCACTGTCGTAATATGTGGTCTGGTGGTATTTGTCCCTTGTATGTGGTGTTATTGGTCATTTTAAAATTAAAAAATAAATAAAAATATACCTAAATTGTATTGCATATTTTAACAAATATTTAATAGGTTATAGTAGAGTAGAGCCCGGCCAAAAGTTTCTACTGTGTTATGGTGGCGGCTTAAAAAAATCTTTTGGCCAAAACAAAAGCTGCTGGCTATATGTGTGATCTGGTGATGGGAACTGTTAATGTATGATAGGTGAGAAGTGGAGTTTTTCCAAGAGAGAGCGGTGGGACTGTGGACAGTTCGAGGGGTGGAGGCACCTGGAATAATTTGTTTCAGGTATATGATGACCCCGTCGCTTGACCCTGTCGCATGACCCCGTCACATGACCCTGTCACATGACCCCGTCACATGACCCCGTCACATGACCGGGGGGCCCACAGAGTCTGAGCAGCCCGGGGCCCTGGCTACCCTTAATCCACCCCTGCATGAGGATCACGCTGAAGTAGCCCTTGTAGTTATAGTAATAGGATCCGCTGTTGGCTGGTTGCATGATCCGCACATGTTTGCCATCCAAGGCACCACCACAGTTTGGGAAATGCCAAATACGTTCAAAATCAGAGGCAATATTTTGCCATTCCGCCACGGATTTTGGAAAAGGCATGTAGCTCCGTAAACTGCGGACAATGGCGTTGCATGTCTCTGGAATTAATACGCTAAGGAGCGATCGAGAAACAGCAGCAGAAAATTGCAAGTCTTTCATTGAACGTCCGGTTGCCAGAAATCGCAGCGTTACTGCCAAACTTTCCTCTGCTGAAACAGCTGCACGCATCCGTGTATCCTGCCGTTCAATGAGTGGCCTCACAGCTTCCAGTAGGAGCTTGAATGAATCCTCCGACATCCGTAGATAATTCCGGAAATCCTGCGGATTCTTCTCCTGCAACTCCCTCACTAGATGCATGTGGGTGAATTTGGACCTCTGCTCCAGCCATTCTCTGGTCCACATGCGACGCTTTCGTTTGGAGCGCCTCTCTTCGACCCGCGCCTCTTCTTGTCGATCTCCCTCCATCAGTAATGCAGCTGCCACAATCACACGCTCCGCGGTGGTCATGTTCATTATGTACAACCTGTCCGGTAAAGAAGAGAAAAGTTAATTTATAAAGTTTATAAAAAAATAAAGTAATTGTTTCTTGTTAACATTGCAGTGGTGGGCGCGGCAATATAAAAAAAAAAAAATCCCGGCAACACGTCTGTATATATATTGGAGGTAAGCAGACAAAAAGTAAACATCACAAAACATCACAAACAATATGTACCTTGCAAGGGAAATCCAAATATCCAGAAGGTATAAATGGCAAAGATGAAGCGCTGTAGCGACTCTGACAGGATTGCAAAACCCCCACACACTATAGTATCTGCGAAACAACGCACATAGGACTAGAACGTTGGAGTCCACAAAGCGCTCTGGAACAATGGATGGGGGCGCAGTTTTCTGTTTTCATTTATTGCTGAGTTGATGTTTTGGCCACCAATCAGAGCTGAGGGGCGTTAAAACCTAGTCCCGCCTGCGCCGCTGACATGAGTCGCCAACGAGGTCGCTCGTCGTTCATAAAGGGTGTCAAACTCAGCGATTTAGGCTCACCAGTGGGACGCCAACGATCAAAATACGGCCCAGAACGTTCGTGCACGATCAGCGACATCGCAGCAGGGGCCACATCGCTGCTACATGTCACACACAGCGACGTCGCTGACGATGTCGCTGCTGTGTCATAAAATCGATCTCGCCTAGTGTGACAGTACCTTAACGGGAATACTCCACACTGGGAGGTAAAGGATTAAACGGGATTAAACAGTATAAATGTCAAAGGATATTGTGAGTTGAAGAACAATGGTTCAGGTAATGGCAGTTCCTATGAAGCTCTTGTGTCAGGAGTTCCGCAAACTGTGACTCCTGCTGGGAACTCAATAGCGCCGGCAACAGCTGGCGCGGTATCTTTTCCAGGAAGATCCTGTGGGCATCAATGCCCTGTCTTCTGGCGGCAGTGGTCGGTCTCCGGTACCTTCCACTGGGCCTAGTCCATAAACTGCAGTGGCTGACAAGTGTACGGGCCACAGTCCTGTACGAGCCCAACGTGGCTCTGCAAATATACACTGGTGAAGTCAGGAAACAAGTGTCTGGGCAAATATTCGCTGGCAACGTCAGGGCACAAGTGTCAGTCCTGTATGCGGTCCCTCTTATGTGGCATGTGTGCAGTACTCACGGACACTGAGCATACGGCGCCTTTCTCTCTGGTAGTCACCGGCACACTGCACCTTCTCTCTGTAACCAGTGGGCACACACTGCACGTTCCTCTCCCTCTCTGTTCCCCACTGTTGGCGGCGGGAGATGGTGGACGCTGGCCTGCACGATGTTGGTGCTCCCCGGACGGACCGCTCTTCTCCCTGGCTGCTGCTGGACATACAGTCCCTCTCCTTCTGAACTGCTGCAGCACGCCTGGCCCTTCTCTCTGCTGCGGCCCCTCTGCAGGCGGTGGGGCCTGTCACAGCGCCAGTACTGTCTGGAGTGACGGGGCGCAGCGCTCCTCTCACTGCCCGCTGCCCTAGGTTCGCGCCCAAACTCCCCTGCTGCGCGCGCTCTGTCTTTTTACAGTCCCCCTCTCCTGGAGGAAGGTCCAGCACACTCAGGTTCCCCCTCGGGAACAGGGGATGCAGCCTCAACAGTTCCGGACCCGGCATGCAGGTACCCACGGTCTGGTCGTCCTCCTTACATATAGTATATGAGGGGTCTGTATACAAGGGGGGTCTTGGGTCTATATATAGGGGGTCTACATATAAGGGGGTCTTGGGTCTATATATAGGGGTATGTATACAGGAAAATATGGCTCTATATATAGGGGGTCTGTATACAGGGAAGTATGGCTTTATACATAGGGGATCTGTATACAGAGGGTCTGGGGTCTATATTTAGGGGGTCTGGAGTCTATATATAGGGGGATTATATACAGGGAAGTATGGCTCTATATATATGGGGTCTGTATACAGGGAAGTACAGTGGGTTCGGAAAGTATTCAGACCCCTTTAAATTTTTCACTCTTTGTTTCATTGCAGCCATTTGGTAACTGCAAAAAAGTTCATTTTTTTCTCATTAATGTACACTCTGCACCCCATCTTGACTGAAAAAAAACAGAAATGTAGAAATTTTTGCAAATTATTTAAAAAAGAAAAACTGAAATATCACATGGTCATATATATGTTCTGAGGTCAGTATACAGGGAGTTGTCAGGTCTGTATATGTGAAGTTCGGGTCTATATATAGTGGATTCTGTATGCAAGGAAGTGTGGGTCTATACATAGGGTCTGGGTTAGGGTCTGGACAAAGGGAGAATGTATGTATGTGTATATATACATATATATATATATATTAGGTCTGGTGGGAGTTCTGTATACAGGGGATCTAGTCTGTGTACAGGGGGTCTGTATACAGGGGGTCTGGTCTACGGTTTAAATGCCAATTTGCCTGGGGTAGAGTTTATACATGGGGGTCTAGTATTGTGAGGTATGGATGGTGTCCCATAGTGGATTGTGAAGTATTCAGCCCCCTTGACATTTTCTGTGTTTTGTTACGTCACAACCTGGAATTTCACTTTTTTTTAGGTTTTGCATCTTTTCATGTAGAGAACATGCCGACAACTGTGAATATTTGGTTTTCTTCTTATTGTGAAGCAAACAACAAATGGAACAAAATAGCCGAAAACTTAAGTGTCCATAACTATTCACCCCCCTAAAGTCAGTACTTTGTAGAGCCTCCTTTTGTGGCAATTACAGCTGCAGGTCGCTTTGGCTAATTCTCTATGAGCTTTCCACATCTTGCAACTGTGATTTTTGCCCATCTATAAAGACAAAACTGCTCCAGTTCCTTCACGTTAGATGTTTCCTCTGGAGAACAGCAATCTTCAAGTCTGACCACAGATTCTCCATTGGATTAAGGTCTGTGCTGTGACTAGGCCACTCCAAAACATTTACACGTTTCCCCTTAAACCACTCGAGTGTTGCTTTAGCAGTATGCTTTGGGCCATTGTCTTGTTGGAAGGTGAACCTCCATCACAGTCTCAAATCACTGACAGACTGAAACAGGTTTTGCTCAAGAATATCCCTGTATTTTGTACCATCCATCTTCCCCTTAACTCGGACCATTTTTCCTGTCCCTGCTGCCGAAAAACATGATGCTGACACCAACACATTTCACTGTGGGGTTGGTGTTCTTGGGGTGATGAGCTGTGTTGGTTTAGCACCAAACATAGCGTTTACCTTAAAAAGTTCATTTTTGGTCTCATCTGACCACAGCACCTTCCGCCATACATTTGGGGGAGTCTACCACTTGTCTTTTGGCAAACTCAAAATGAGACTTGCACTCAAAATTTGTAAATCAAGGCTTATTTCTGCCCACTGTTCCATAAGGACCATCTCTATAGAGTGTATGGCTTATTGTGGTTGTATGGACAGATACTCCAGTCTCTGTTGGGAACTCTGCAGCTCCTTCAGGGTTACCTTTGGTCTCTATGCTGCCTCTCTGATTAACACCCCCCCCCTTGGCCGGGCTGAGAGTTTTGGTGGGTGGCCCTTTCTTGGCAGGTTTGTTGTGGTGCCATGTTCTTTCCATTTGATGATAATGGATTTGATGGTGCTCAGGGGGATCATCAGAGATTGGAAAATTTCTCTATAACCCAACCCTGACTTGTACCGATCAACAACTTTGTCCCTGACCTGTTTGGAGATATCTTTGATCTTCATGCTGTTGTTTGGAGATCTCCTTGGTCTTCATGTTGTTTGGAGATCTCCTTGGTCTTCATGGTGTTGTTTGGAGATCTCCTTCGTCTTCATGGTGTTGTTTGGAGAGCTCCTTGGTCTTTTTGGAGTTGTTTGGAAATCTCCTTGGTCTTCGTGGTGTTGCCGCCTCTGTGGCTCTTTGGAATAAGTAAATTGTATATACTAACGTGTGACACGGGGGGACGTCCTGTCACTAAGCATGGGCCTTATGAAGGGAATTACTTTCACCAGCAATCTTTATGCACTTCATAGCAAAAGGGATGAATACATATGCACATGCCAATTTTTAATTCTTTGATCCCATAAATTTAATTTATGCCTATATTTTTCTCACTTTACCAACTTAGGGTATGTTTCCACGGTCAGGAAACAGTCCGGATTTGCTGCGTGTTTGACACTGTGTGTTGGCGCAGCGTCAGACACACAGCGTCCAGATGTTACAGCATAGTGGAGGGGATTTCAAGAAATCCCGTCTCCACTATGCTTCAAAACACGCAGGCGGAAGACCTGCATTTACAGACATGCGGCGTGTCTTTTTAGACCGCAGCATGTCCTATTCCCTTGCGGCGACGCTGCGTCGCCGCAAGGGAAATAACACAGGGCTATGTAGCCCTGCGGTCATTCCGGATGTGTTCCGGATGTGTTACATGAACACATCCGGATTGATCGCGTGTTCAAAAGGGGGCGGGGCTTTGGGCGGAGCGGACTTTCCGCTCCGTCCAAAGCGCTGTGTTTCCTGACCATGGAAACACAGCCTTAGACTATTTAGTGCTGATGATTCACACACAAAAATATTTACACACAGGTTGTAATGTAACAAAATAGGTAAAAAGCCAAGGGGGTGAATACTTTCACAAACCACTATATATGAATGGGTGGCACATATGGAAGAATGTTTACGTGTCTTTTTGTTCACTGATCTCCCTTCTCAAAACTTTCCAAATATAAAAGCTAATAATAAGAATACGAGTATTGATCCAGTGCAGGAATCCCAAGGAAGTAGCGTAACATGAGAACAGGTGGCTGTCACGGCGAATTCCTGATCAATTCTTCACTAGCCACTTCTTATAATCACATTCAGAAGAGAACAATGATGAGACTCCTGATCCCCACAAAGAAGAATAGTGGAGCCTGGCCCTGCCCCACTGGTTAGGCCTGTTCACAGCGAGAACAACCGAGAAGAACGGGATTCACCACTGAAAAATTCACAGTATATAAATATCAGTTTGCCATATAATTAAGTAGGATTATACACTCAAAGAGTATTATACTTCACAGCTGCACTCACAGTTCTGCTGGTGCAGTCACTGTGTACATACATTACAATACTGATCCTGAGTTACATCCTGTATTATACTCCAGAGCTGCACTCACTATTCTGCTGGTGCAGTCACTGTGTACATACATTACAATACTGATCCTGAGTTACATCCTGCATTATCCCCCAGAGCTGCACTCACTATTCTGCTGGTGCAGTCACTGTGTACATACATTACATTACTGATCCTGAGTTACATCCTGTATTATCCCCCCAGAGCTGCACTCACTATTCTGCTGGTGCAGTCATCAATATGAGATTGGTGGTGATCCGTATCCTGGACCCCAGTTATCAGCTGAGTATTGTGCCCTCTGCACTGAGCTGTAGTTCGGGGCACAGTCACTATGCATAGTACAGCGTTTTGCCTGTTATATCATGAGTCGGGGGGCTCGTTGATGTGTTGTGACCCCTGTAAATCATCTGATCGTGGGGGACCGGGTCCTATTCTTATGATGATAAACCAGGAACATTAACCATCATTAGGATCAAAAATGGCGTAAACCTCATGGGGTTAATATTCAAACAAGAATGCAAAGTATTTCCTAAGTTTCTCAACATCTCATGTAAATCTCCTCCCTGAAATAACCTTATACCTGATGCTGAGGATTAAGGATTCATCTCCGATTTTTAAAGGAATGTCTGCGCACATAACCAATGAGCGGACAGTGTGTGCTATGCGATAACAGTATCAGGGAGCGGCTGTTGTGTCCTGATGACTTGTCGCACACCATTACGCATTCAGTCATTCGTAATAAAGGAAGTATGTCACCACTGCATCATGCAGAGGGATCAGACGCTTTGTATCGACACCTTCTTCACCCAGGTCAGAGTGATGGTGGCGCATATGTAATAAGAACATCTAATACCACTGATCCGGCACCAGGGGGAAACGCCAAGAGCTGCAGAACAGGAAACGGGATCTGGGGTTCATATAAATGATTTCCCAAAACCTGTAAAGTATATAGCAGTGTTCATCTCTATCAACCATAGTAAACACTTAGGTCCAGAAATATTGGGACAGTGACACAAGTTTTGGCATTCTATCTTTTTACCAAAACATATTCACGATCCGGTTCCATAATCAGTTTGGGCTTAAATTTGCGGATATTCACATCCTAAAAGGAGTTGGGGTTTAGGAAATACAGCTCTTTAACCCCTTAAGGACCAAGCCAATTTGTAGGTTAATGACCAGGCCTTAATTTTGAAATCTGACCACTGTCACTTTGTTATAACTCTGGAAAGCGTCAACTTATCCCACTGATTCTGAGACTGTTTTTTCATGACATATTGTACTTCATGTTAGTGGTAAAATTTCTTCAATATCACTTGCGTTTATTTATGAAAAAAAACAGAAATATGGCAAAAATTTCTAATAATTTGCAGTTTTCAAACTTTTAATTTTTATGCCGTTAAATCAGAGAGATATGTTACACAAAATACATAATAAATAACATTTTCCATATGTCTACATCAGCACAATTTTGGAAACAATTTTTTTTTTGTTAGGAAGTTATAAGGGTTAAAATTTGACCAGCAATTTCTCATTTTTTCAACAAAATTTACAAAACCATTTTTTTAGGGTCCACATCACATTTGAAGTCAATTTGAGGAGTCAATATGACAAAAAATACCCAAAAGTGACACCTTTATAAAAACTGCACCCCACAAGGTGCTCAAAACCACATTCAAAAAGTTTATTAACCCTTCAGGTGCTTCACAAGAATTGAAGCAATCACACCACAAGAAAGAACATCGACCATACGTCCCATAAATGGAATATCAAATATAAAGTTTATTAATATACCAGACAGATAATAGAGAAAACAATTGGTACACAATAAAATCAGTACATGAAAAAGGGCGAAATATCCAGGAGGATAATGTATACAAGGTATATCTACAACAACATAGTGCAGATAAAAGAATAAAAAACTCATGTCATAATCAATCAATTATTATATCATATGAAAGTGCATGTGCATGTGTTATAATAAAGCACAAAATTGTGTGAAGCACAAATAATGTGCATAGAAGATAAATAATATATAAAGGTAATAGTAGTGCAAATATCAAATGGTGAGCAAATTTAAGGGTATATCAATGATGAAGGGGAGTGAGTGGGGCTCCACAAGAAGGAGTGGGGGGAGTGGGGCTGTATATGATGAAGGGGGTGAGAGGGACTGCACAAGATGAAGTGGGAGTGGGGCTGTATATGATGAAGGGGGTGATTGGGGCTGTATATGATGAAGGGGGTGAGTGGGGTTGCACAAAATGAAGAGGGGGAGTGGGGCTGTATATGATGAAGGGGGTGAGTGGGGTTGTACATGATGAAGGGGGATGAGTGGGGCTGCACATGATGAAGGGGGGTGAGTGGGGCTGCTCAAGATGAAGTGGGGGGAGTGGGGCTGCACATGATGAAGGGGGGTGAGTGGGGCTGCTCAAGATGAAGTCGGGGGAGTGGGGCTGCACAAGATGAAGTGGGGGAATCTGGGCAGTATATGATGAAGGGGGGTCAGAGGGGCTGCACAGGATGAAGTGGGGGGAGTGGGGCTGTATATGATGAAGGGGGTGAGTGGGGCTGTATATGATGAAGTGGGGGGAGTGGGGCTGTATATGATGAAGGGGTGAGTGGGGCTGTATATGATGAAGTGGGTGAGTGGGGCTGTATATGATGAAGGGGGTGAGTGGGGCTGTATATGATGAAGAGGGGTGAGTGGGGCTGCACAAGATGAAGTGGGGGAGTGGGGCAGTGTATGATGAAGGGGGGTCAGTGGGGCTGCACAAGATGAAGGGGGAGTGGGGCTGTATATGATGAAGGGGGTGAGTGGGGCTGTATATGATGAAGTGGGTGAGTGGGGCTGTATATGATGAAGGGGGTGAGTGGGGTTGTATATGATGAAGGGGTGAGTGGGGCTGCACATGATGAAGGGGGTGAGTGAGGCTGCACATGATGAAGGGTGTGAGTGGGGATGCACGTGATGAAGAGGTGAGTGGGGCTGTATATGATGAAGGGGGTGAGTGGGGCTGTATATGATGAAGGGGGTGAGTGGGGTTGTATATGATGAAGGGGGTGAGTGGGGCTGCACATGATGAAGGGGTGAGTGGGGCTGCACATGATGAAGGGTGTGAGTGGGGATGCACATGATGAAGGGGGAGTGGGGCTGCACATGATGAAGTGGGGGGAAGGTGACTGCACATGATGAAGTGTGTCTGAGGGGGGGACTGCATATGATGAAATGGAAGGGGGATAGGGGGCTGCAAATGATGAAGGGGCACTACAGATGAAGTGAGGGGTGATAAGGGACTGCAATGGATGAAGTAAAGGGACTTCAAATTAAAGTGGGGGACTGCAAATGATGAAGTGGGGGAGAGGATGGGGGACTGCAATTGATGAATTCAGTGTGAGTGACGGGGCACAGCAATTTAATTGAATGTGTGGGGTGAGGAGAGCTAATGATCAATTGAAGGTGGGGGGTGAAGAGAGCAAATGAAGATCTATGGAGAGAACAAATAATGATGAATTTTGAGGGTGGGGGAGTAAATGATGTATTGAATGTGGGGTAGAGCAGTTGATAAAGAATAGAGGGTGGGAGAGAAAGACATGACAACGAATTGAGGCGGGAGGGGCATGTAAATATAATGAATCGGGGTTAGGGTTAGAGCGGGAGGTACATAGTGGGGGGCGTTGAGGATGAAGTGCCTGGTAATGAATGGGGGGAAAGAGTACAGGTGCTAATTAATTTATTTATTAAATGGGAAAGTGGCTATTTATAGTTAGTAGGTGCACAGTGGCGGATTATAATTTATATTTGGAATGGTGGGTTGGATAATAACCAACTATATATTGTGTGTGCACCTCTGTATTCAGATGTGTAGTGTAGAAGAAAGGGAAAAAGTGGGGAATGTGCTTTGGAAGTGGTGCTCTAGGTAACTGTGTTATTTTATGCAGGGACGAGTCCTGGCTGGAAGAAGTGATGGCGGTCTATTGCTGGATGAAAAAGAAAAGCAAAGATGAAGGACTTCAGCTAGAGACATCACTGGTGAGTCAGTGTGTTACCTGTACACTGACACTATACACTGTATACTATATACAGAGCTCCTGTGTATAATGTCACTGGCAGTTGTGATCACAATATTACCTGTACACTAACACTATATACAGAGCTTCTGTGTACATTATCATCGGTGATCACTGTATTACCTGTACACTGACACTTTATACAGAGCTCCTGTGCATAATGTCACCGGTGATCACTGTATTACCTGTACACTGACAGTAAATACAGAGTTCCTGTACACAATGGCACTTCGTATTGTGTTTTTTTTTTATTAATGATCAGTATTGTAGTATTCAGTCACTATGTGGTGGTATGAAATACTATGTGGTGGTAATATGTGGTCTGGCCAAGGTGTGGCTGTATTTGTTCCTTGTATTTGGTATTATTCGGTCACTATGTGATGGTAATATGTGGTCTCGCCAAGGTGCGGCAGTATTTGTTCCTTGTATGTGGTATTATTCGGTCATTACTGTATGTGGTGGTAATATGTGGTCTGGTCATGGTGTGACGATATTTGTCCCTTGTATGTGGTATTAATGGTTGTTTAAAAAAAATGTAAATGTATGTGACTCATTCCCTTAAAGAAAAATACATAAATATATATTTATTTTTAATAGTTTAGAATAGAGTAGGGCCCGACCGAAAGAGTCGACCGTGTCGTGGTATCAGCTTAAAAATTATTTTAGCCAGAACAAAAGCTGTTGGTTATGAATGTGATCTGGAGTTTGATGGGAACTGTTAATATCTGATCGGTGAGGATGTGGTGGTGAAGTTGAGTTTTTCCAAGAGTGGGACGGTGGAGGCGGAGCTGGTGTGGAACCTGGGCGGAGTCTCAAGGGAACCCGAAAATTTTGCCAGTATGGGGCCCCGAAATTCCTAGTGGAAGCCCTGGTCTGTCTTATAAGCTGCAGAACGCAGCTTCCTGAGACTTCAGTGTGCTCACACAGGCGGCGTGATGATATTATTGTCTCATGCCGCTGTGCGGACCAGAAGAGAAAATGGAGGCTGCTGTGCCGGGAATCAGGATGAGGTGAGTATAAACTTCATTATTTTTAATATGGAGAACTGGGGCCATCCTGCTATATATATGGGAGAACTGGGGCTATTATACTATATATATGGGGATAAATGGGGCCGTCATACTATATATATGTGAGGAGAACTGGGGCCATCATACTAGATATGTGGGAAGAACTGGGGCCATCATACTATATATACTATATATATCCCATATCTCTATTATAAGCTCGGTTCTGCTCCCATATCTCTGTGTAAAGCTCTGTTCTGCTCCCATATTTCTGGAGTAAGCTCAGTTGTGCTCCAAATCTCTGTAATAAGCTCAGTTCTGCTCTCATATCTCTTAAGTAAGCTCAGTTCTGCTGCCATATCTCTGGAGTAAGCTCTGTTCTGCTCCCATATCTCTGGAGTAAACTGGTTTCTGCTCCCATATCTCTGGAGTAAGCTCGGTTCTGCTCCCATATTTCTGGAGTAAGCTCTGTTCTGCTCCTATATCTCTGGAGTAAGCTCGTTTCTGCTCCCATATCTCTGGAGTTAGCTCGGTTCTGCTCCCATATCTCTGTAGTAAGCTCTGTTCTGCTCCCATATTTCTGGAGTAAGCTCGGTTCTGCTCCCATATTTTTGGAGTAAGCTCGGTTCTGCTCCCATATTTCTGGAGTAAGCTCTGTTCTGCTCCTATATCTCTGGAGTAAGCTCGTTTCTGCTCCCATATCTCTGGAGTAAGCTCGGTTCTGCTCCCATATCTCTGGAGTAAGCTCTGTTCTGCTCCCATATCTCTGTAGTAAGCTCGGTTCTGCTCCCATATCTCTGTAGTAAGCTCTGTTCTGCTCCCATATTTCTGGAGTAAGCTCGGTTCTGCTCCCATATCTCTGGAGTAAGCTCGGTTCTGCTCCCATATCTCTGGAGTAAGCTCTGTTCTGCTCCCATATCTCTGTAGTTAGCTCGGTTCTGCTCCCATATCTCTGTAGTAAGCTCTGTTCTGCTCACATATTTCTGGAGTAAGCTCGGTTCTGCTCCCATATCTCTGGAGTAAGCTCGGTTCTGCTCCCATATCTCTGGAGTAAGCTATGTTCTGCTCTCATATCTCTGGAGTAAGCTAGTTTCTGCTCCCATATCTCTGGAGTAAGCTCGGTTCTGCTCCCATATCTCTGGAGCAGGGGCGGAACTATCGTGGAAGCAGGGGAAGCAGCTGCCATAGGGCCCGGGCTAGCAGGGGGCCCGTCCCTGCTGCAGCTGTCTCCCCTGCGGCTGTGTTCCGCCGCCCATGGCCTGAGAGTCGGCAGTTCCCTGTGCTGGCTGTCATGCTGACAGCCGGCGCAGAGAAGCTGCTGCGTGCCGTCTCCCAGGAATCAATTGCACTGGTGTCTATACAGACGCCAGTACAATTGAAGCTCTGACCGCCGGGTCAGAGCGACGTCTGCAGCGTGATCATGTCATGTGATCACGCTGCTGACGTCACTCGTCGGCGGCGCCCAGAAGGGTGAAGACTGGTGGTGAGTGTGCTCCACTGTGGAGCTGAAGATACCACCGAAGATTAACGGGGGCACATACTGTGTGAGTGATAACTCTGCATTCTTGGCTGCATTACTACTTGAGGGGCACATTACTACTGATGGGAGAATAAGAGGGCTTATTACTAGTTATGGGGCATAATGTGCCTGCATTAATAGTTATGCGGGACATGGTTACTAGTAATGGTAGCATAAGGGGGCTGCATTGCTACCAGTCCATTATATTATATTGTGTTTCCATAATGTCTGCTTTAAATACAGCTCTGATTTGGGCAAAAAGCTGGCCGTTATGAGACTGAAGAGTATTTTTTGGGCCTAGAGAATTGCTGTGATTTGCTCCGCCCACTGCTATTGGCTCCGCCCACTATCAGAACCCCGCGCCCCGCCGCCCGTTTGGGAGAGGGGGCCCCGTTCAAAATTTTGCTGTGGGGCCCCGCCATTTCTAGTTACGCCACTGCTCTGGAGTAAGCTCTGTTCTGCTCCCATATCTCTGTAGTAAGCTCGATTCTGCTCCCATATCTCTGTAGTAAGCTCTGTTCTGCTCCCATATTTCTGTAGTAAGCTCAGTTCTGCTCCCATATCTCTGTAGTAAGCTCTGTTCTGCTCCCATATTTCTGGAGTAAGCTCGGTTCTGCTCCAGCTCGGTTCTGCTCCCATATCTCTGGAGTAAGCTTGGTTCTGCTCCCATATCTCTGGAGTAAGCTCGATTCTGCTCCCATATCTCTGGAGTAAGCTATGTTCTGCTCCCATATCTCTGGAGTAAGCTCTGTTCTGCTTCCATATTTCTATAGTAAGCTCTGTTCTGCTTCCATATCTCTGGAGTAAGCTCAGTTCTGAACCAATATCTTTGTAGTAAGCTCTGTTCTGCTCCCCTATTTCTGGCGTAAGCTCAGTTCTGCTCCAAATCTCTGTAGTAAGCTCGGTTCTGCTCTCATATCTCTGAAGTAAGCTCAGTTCTGCTCCCATATCTCTGGAGTAAGCTCTGTTCTGCTCCCATATCTCTGGAGTAAGCTCGGTTCTGCTCCCATATCTCTGTAGTAAGCTCGGTTCTGCTCTCATATCTCTGAAGTAAGCTCAGTTCTGCTCCCATATCTCTGGAGTAAGCTCTGTTCTGCTCCCATATCTCTGGAGTAAGCTCGGTTCTGCTCCCATATCTCTGGAGTAAGCTCGGTTCTGCTCTCATATCTCTGAAGTAAGCTCAGTTCTGCTCCCATATCTCTGGAGTAAGCTCGGTTCTGCTCCCATATCTCTGGAGTAAGCTCGGTTCTGCTCCCATATATCTGGTTTAAGCTCTGTTCTGCTTCCATATTTCTATAGTAAACTCTGTTCTGCTCCCATATCTCTGGAGTAAGCTCAGTTCTGGTCTTATATCTTTGTAGTAAGCTATGTTCTGCGCCCATATCTCTGGAGTAAGCTCGGTTCTGCTCCCATATCTCTGGAGTAAGCTCGGTTCTGCTCCCATATCTCTGGAGTAAGCTCAGTTCTGCTCCCATATCTATGCAGCAAGCTCCTTACTGTTCCCATATCTACGTACCAGCCTATTTTTAAAGCCTGTTATCTCTGCTGCTTAATGCAATGGCCAGCGATAAGCAGGGAAAAGGAGGGCCACTGCAACTCGAGGGCCACTGCCTTGTGACTGCCCCCCAGGCTTAAAAGTGCCAGCCAGCCCCTGACCGATGGCATGGGTCCCTGCACCCGTTGCAGTGCCTCTCAACTGTCATAGACAGCTGTCGGCATTGAACTACCACTCGCAGTGGTAGTTTAAATGCATGACGGGCATAGTCCGTCATGGTGCGGGAACCTACACCCGGCCATGATGGGCTATGCCCGTCATTGAACGTTAAGGGGTTAAAGGAGTCCAAAAGTAATCGGACAATTCTCAAAAGCACTTTAATTGGCTGCATCGGTTTTCTCCCTTTAATCCATCATCAATTAAGCAGGTAAATAGTCTGGAGCTGATTCCAGGTGGGGCATTTGCATTTGTAAGTTGTTGTTGTGAATCCACAACATACGGACAAAGACTATTTCAATGGAAGAGAAACAGACCATTATTAGGCTGAAAAAAGAGGAAATCCATCAGAGAGATAGCAGAAATATTAAGAGTGGCCAAATAATCTGTTTGGTACATTCTGTAGAAAAAAAAGAGAGCGCACTGGTGAGCTTGGGAACTCAAAAAGTTCTGGATATCCACGGAAGACAACAGTGGTGGATGGTTGCGAATCCTTTCCATGGTGAAGAAAACCCTTTACAACATCCACCCAATCTCCAGGAAGTTGGTGTCTCAGTATCTAAGTCCACCATAAAGGGAAGATGTCATGAGAACAAATACAGAGGGGTCATCACAAGGTGCAAACCATTTATCAGCCTGAAAATAGGCCAAAAAATATCTAAAGAATCCGCCAAGTTCTGAGAATGCAAAAAAACTAAGATCAACCTTTACCAGAATAATGGGAAGAAGAAAGCCCGGAGAAAGCTTGGAACGGCTCCAGATCTTTGTCACACACTATGTAACACATGGCGGAGGGGGTGTGATGGCGCAGGCATGCATCGCATCTATTGGCGCCAAGTCACTAATAGTTATTGATGAGGTGACTGAAGACAGAAGCAGCTGGATGAAACCTGTGTGTACACTGCGATACTTTCTGCTCAGATTCATCCATATGCAGCAGTCCAGGCCCACACCTCTTGCTTGCCACAGGTGAGTCTGAACGAGCATCACATGCTTGAAACAAAGTTCTTTGCCCACATTTTTTGGGGGATGTGTCAACAATATTGTCTCGTTCATTTTTTGGGTTTAGTGTGAAATTATGTCCAATTTGCCTTTTTAGAGTTTTTTGGTGTTGTTCCAATACACACAAAGAAAATAAACATGAGCATAACAAAACATGTGTAACTGCAATAACTTTCTGGAAAAATTTCAAGGGTGCCAGCACTTTTGGCCATGACTTTATATGAACCCTATAAAACGGCATCCTGCAATTAATCACTTCTCATACCCTATTATTGATATTAATACACACCCAGCCATGGCGTAAGTCAGCATTGTTGTTCTGGATTGTTTTTATTTCAGGTGTTATATTTCCGCTCTTGTTCTTCTCGGGACTATGGTCGATATTGTCCATGGACCCTATGGGCTGTCTTATTTGTTCCGTGGGCAATGTGGTTGGTATTCGTTGTATGGGCACTGTGGCGAGTATTATGTAGATATATGTCGGTACTTTGGCTTTATTGAAATTGGCAGCAGATACGATTATTCCTGACAAATATTAATATTGCAGGATAACATTTATGGACCTGACATATGTTCTGTTCTTCCAAAACCCATCTGGCCCCATTAGACGGTGCGGTGTGGGACGCCAGCCGGACACCTGTTTCCTGTTGTTCCCTGCCGTCGACACCGGTTCAACCCCGTCCTTCTATCCTTTCCCCCTTTATCAGATTTCAGCAGATGTTTGTACAGATGAAGCAATCTAATATATAAAGCTGAATGTATGTATGTGTGTATGTATGTGGGTATGTTTGTCCGGGATTGGAATCCGCACCGTCGCACTTACGGGCATGAAATTTTGCACGCCCGCACCTCTCGACCCCGAAAGCGTCCTAGGCTATGTTTTGAATCGAAATTTTAACCCCGCGCGTTCCAAATCGCCAAACAATTTTGGCCCTATCTACATAATGGGGAGAAAGCTGAATGCTTGTGTGTATGTCCGGCATAGGAATCTGCATTTACGGGCATGAAATTTTGCACACCCGCACGTCTCGACCCCGGGAGCGTCATAGGCTAGGTTTTGAGTCGAAATTTTAACCCCGCGCATTCCAAATCGGCAAATAATTTTGGCCCGGGATAGGAATCTGCACCGTTGTACTTACGGGCATGAAATTTTGCATGCCCGCACATCTCAACCCCAGGAGCGTCATAGGCTAGGTTTTGAGTCGAAATTTTAACCCCGCGCATTCCAAATCGGCAAATAATTTTGGCCCGGGATAGGAATCTGCACCGTTGTACTTACGGGCATGAAATTTTGCATGCCCGCACATCTCAACCCCAGGAGCATCATAGGCTATGTGTTGAATGGAAATTTTAACCCCCGCACGTTCCAAATCGCCAAACAATTTTGGCCCTATCTACATAATGGGGAGAAAGCTGAATGCTTGTGTGTATGTCGGCATAGGAATCTGCATTTACGGCATGAAATTTTGCACACCCGCACGTCTCGACCCCGGGAGCATCATAGACTGTGTTTTGAGTCGACATTTTAACCCCACGTGTTCAAAATTGCGCGCATTAAAAACACACACACACGTCTGGTATTTTTATCTTTTAAAAATAAATATCTGATTAATAACCAGCCAAACTACAAGACCAATTTGTTATAAATTTGCCATATAGGGAAATAAGACAGATGTCAGTCACATGAGCTGTATATTATTTGTATGTGTGAGGTAATATATACTGCCAGAGGGGAATGCTTTCTGTTGGCTGGAGAATTAT
This sequence comes from Oophaga sylvatica, assembly GCA_033576555.1. Classification (NCBI taxonomy): domain Eukaryota; kingdom Metazoa; phylum Chordata; class Amphibia; order Anura; family Dendrobatidae; genus Oophaga; species Oophaga sylvatica. The sequence goes on along the minus strand of JARQOD010000003.1, from coordinate 420,607,539 downwards.
CAGGCTGCCTATAGCAAACAATCACAGCTCAGCTTCTATTTTGCATAGGTCATTAATATGAGCTCGTTTGGTTACTATAGGCAACAGAGGACATTGTCAGTAAGAAAGCTGTGTGAGGTAATAGGATTTCAGTTACTATGCTGGCCAATGTGGTGTAATGACTGATGTAAGTCACATCCCTGTAGTGGGAGGATTATAATAGTAGAAATCACAGCTTTGCCCTTCTATGTTGCTATCTGATGAGGCACAGTTAAGTACATTAACCGGCGAGCCGGGTTACTAGTAGTAAATCTACAAAGAGACGAATCCGGCATTGTAACATCTTGTGATGGATACATTTCCTCTATGTGCCTTACATGCAAATACATAATGACGCTCAGTTACTATAATACTGCCACACCCTGCAACTGCCAGTCATAAGCCACTCATAATCATCACCAAATTTCATCAGACAATGGGATATACAAGATTAATGTTTTGTGTATATGTATACTCCATAGTATATAATCATACATTGTTTATGGGGGCAGTATTATAGTAGTTATATTCTTGTACATGGGGCAGTATTATAGTAGTTATATTCTTGCACATAGGAGCAGTATTATAGTAGTTACATTCTTGTACATGGGGGCAGTATTATAGTAGTTATATTCTGGCACATTGGAGCAGTATTGTAGTAGTTATATTCTTGTACATAGGGGCAGTATTATAGTAGTTATATTCTTGTACATAGGGGCAGTATTATAGCAGTTATATTCTTGTACATAGGAGCAGTATTATAGTAGTTATATTCTGGCACATTGGAGCAGTATTATAGTAGTTATATTCTTGTACACAGGAGCAGTATTATAGTAGTTATATTCTTGTACATAGGGGCAGTATTATAGTAGTTATATTCTTGTACATAGGAGCAGTATTATAGTAGTTATATTCTTGTACATAGGAGCAGTATTATAGTAGTTATATTCTGGCACATTGGAGCAGTATTATAGTAGTTATATTCTTGTACACAGGAGCAGTATTATAGTAGTTATATTCTTGTACATAGGGGCAGTATTATAGTAGTTATATTCTTGTACATAGGAGCAGTATTATAGTATTATATTCTTGTACACAGGAGCAGTATTATAGTAGTTATATTCTTGTACACAGGAGCAGTATTATAGTAGTTATATTCTTGTACATAGGGGCAGTATTATAGTAGTTATATTCTTGTACATAGGAGCAGTATTATAGTAGTTATATTCTTGTACACAGGAGCAGTATTATAGTAGTTATATTCTTGTACATAGGAGCAGTATTATAGTAGTTATATTCTTATAATACTCCATAGATAAAAAAAATCAAATGCTGACTTGTCCCCGTTTCCCGCAACGCTGGTCTCCTCACCGTCTCCTGACTGTCTGCAGTGCTCAGCATAAAGGGCTCACTGTAGTGATGTTATTGTTCCCTCTGACATCACACAGGGTCAAAAGATGCTGAATAGACCGTAGTAGCAGAGAATGAGTAGAGATGAGTATTTGAGGGGGGCCCGATGCAATGTTACGATCTCTCCACAGATGTTCAATGGGTTTTTAGTTCATTACTGGCCACTTCAGAACACTCCAGCGCTTTGTTTCCATCCATTTCTGGCTTGAAACAAAGTATGTTTGGGGTCATTGTCCTGCTAGAAGACCCATGATCTAGGACGCACACCCAGCTTCCTCACACTGGACACTACATTGTGACACAAAATCCTTTGGTAATCTTCAGATTTCATGATGCCCACAGTCATGACACCCAGTGCCAGGGGCAGCAAGACAACCCCTAAACATCTCTCAACCCCCACCATATTTGACTGTAGGTACTGTGTTCTTTTCTTTGAAGGCCATTTTCGTTAAGGAGTAGAATGATGTGTTTTACCACAAAGCTCCAACTTGGTCTCATTTGTCCACATGACACTTTTCCAGAAGGATTTTGGCTTACTTTCGCACTTTTTAGCAAACTGCAATATAGCTTTTTTTTATGTCTCTGTATCAGCAGTGGGGTTATCCGGGGTCTCCTGCCATAGCATTTCATTGCATTCATTCACATGTGGAAGTATAGTTCACGCTGACACTGATGCCCCCTGAGCCTGCAGGACAGGTTTAATTTCTTTGGACCTTGATTTGGGTTTATCCACCATCCAGACTATCCTGCATTGCAACATTTCATCAATTTTCCCTGCCATTCCCGCCCAGGAAGATTAGCCACAGTGCCATGTGTTGTAAACCTCTTGAGTACCGTATGTTGTGCATAGTGGACAAAGGAACATCAAGATCTCTGGAGATGGACTTGTAACCTTGAGATTGTTGATATTGTTAAAAAATTTTGGCTCTCAAGTTCTCAGACAGTTCTCTTCCCCTCGTTCTGTTCTCAATGCTTAGTGTGGCACACACAGATACACAATGCAAACAGTGAGTCAACTTATCCTCTTTTTATCTGGTTTCAGGTGTGATTTTTACATTGCGCGCACCTGTTACTTGCCACAGGTGAGTTTGAACGAGCATAAACTTGCAATTGCAGTATTTTTCTGGGAAAAATACTTCATTTTCTGGAGCAATTTCAAGGGTACCAACACTTTTGGCCATGACTGTATATTAATAGGCAGGGAGCTCAACAGTGGAGGCCATTGTCCTTTATGCTGCAGTATTATAATTCTAATTAATCTCGTATATAACTGGGTAAATATTTGCACGCCGCTGTGCTGATAAATAGATGTTTGCAGAATAATCATGATTCATTGTTGGATGTTTAGGACGAATGCCGGTTAGAACAATGCCGGCTCCTGCTTTGTGCCGTGCACCTGCCACACAGATGCTTTTGATAAATGGGGTTTTGCACTTTGCACTCTCTTCAATATAACAGCAGTTGATCTCTGATCTTTTCCAGAAATAATCAGAATTAAGAAAACTGCGAAGATTTTTGATGACTTGTCCTTATTTTGGTGGTGAGACTTTCGGTAAGTATACTCATTATTGATGAATGTAGGAGTGGTGACTGCTCCATGCACAGTGACGTCCGCCTCCGGCTCCGCTGCTGGCATCTACAACTCTTCCATGCCCGTATTCCACTGTGTGCTTCCGCCACTCCTCGAGCGCCGTGGTGCATGAGATCCAGCCGCTAGCGGAGCAGATTGGTAATGAGCTCCTGTCAATCACAAACCGACATCTGGAAATCATCAGGATCATCGTGTCATCAGTGAGGTCCTCAGATATGGAGAAACATCTCACAAGTTCTTACTGACTTCCCCACTGGACACAATGAACAAATGTGAGGAGCTGAGCGACTCTGAGAAGGGGTGTGTGGTCTACTCTGGAAAACTAGGTCAGAGTGTCTCCAAAATGTGGGGTGATTCCAGTATACATCAGGTCTTGTGGGATGTTCCCGGTATACAGAATGTCTTGTGGGGTGCTCCCAGTATACGGAAGGTCTTGTAGGGTGTTCCCGGTATACGGCAGGCCTTGTGGGGTGTTCCCAGTATATGGCGGGTCTTGAGGGGTGTTCACCGGTATATGACGGGTTTTGTGGGGTGTTCACCGTTATATGGCGAGTCTTGTGGGGTATTCCCGGTATATGGCGGGTTTTGTGGGATGTTTCCGGTATACGGAGGCTCTTGTGTCTTCCTGATACCAGAACCAGCACCCCGGAAAGGACACTAAGCAGGTGGGGGGGCCGCTTGGTGAGAGACCCGGTACTGGCAATACTTGCCTCTCCCTGTTTCTGCCCTGCAGGGTCTACCGCGTCTTCTGACTCTGACGTTTCAGGTCAGAGGGCGCAATGACGTCACTAGTGTGCGCCCTCTGCCTGAATAGTCACAGCGCAGAGAGCCAGAAGATGCCGATGCTGAGGAATCCGGAGCACAGAAGCGGCCAGCGGGAGAGGTGAGTATTTAATTTTTTTGTTTTTGTTTTATGTTTGAAGCATGATATGGGGCCCATCATATGCTTGAGCATTATATGGGGCCTATTATGTATGGAGCATCTTATGGGGCTCATTATATATGGAGCATTATATGGGGCTCCTTATACTGTATGGAGCATTATATAGGGCTCATAATTATTTAAGGAGCAATATATGGCGCTTATTGTTCTGTATGGAGCAATATATGGTGCCCATAAAACAGTATGGAACATTATATGGGGCTCATTATTCAGTACGGATCATAAATGGGGCTCATTATTCTGTATGGAGCACTATGTGGTATCCATAATACTGTATGGAGCAATATATGGGGCTCATTTTCTGTATGGAGCACTATGTGGTATCCATAATACTGTATGGAGCAATATATGGGGCTCATTTTCTGTATGGAGCACTATGTGGTATCCATAATACTGTATGGAGCAATATATGGGGCTCATTTTCTGTATGGAGCACTATGTGGTGCCCATAATACTGTATGGAGGAATATACTTTTTGTTTTCTGAGCTATTGTAGAATTTACAATAGATATCACTCATGTAATGTAAGAAGTGAAGTATTTGGCATTGTACTATACCTATATTTCTCTGCCGTATCGGAGCATCATGAATTGTGATATGTGATAAAGGGGCCTACTGAGAATCTTTCGCTCAGGGCCCACGAAAACCTGGAGCCAGCCCTGCCGTTACAATTAGGTCAGAACCTACCAACAGTGGTCCAGGCACAGAGCGGTCGCCCACGAATCAGTCTCAGGCCGTACGTAGCCATTACTGCAGGAGGTGACAGAATGGTGTCAGCACAGGACGAACTTCGTGGCCACAATGTGTGAGGCGATGGAGGACGGCGCCTGGTTGGATGAAACTGTTCTATCATGTGGGGATGGCTTCATGGAAAACGCTGTCACTCATCGGGCAAAATTGCAGGCAGCAGGATGATGGGTGTATTACTCCGCTGCTATCACAACACAGGACAAGTGAGCCGTGTATCTATTCCTATCCTGTGTGATACTGACTGCTGAGCTGTGTATCTAATCCTATCCTGTGTGATACTGTCTGCTGAGCCGTGTATCTAATCCTATCCTGTGTGATACTGTCTGCTGAGCCGTGTATCTAATTCTATCCTGTGTGATATTGTCTGCTGAGCCCTGTATCTAATCCTACCCTGTGTGATACTGTCTGCTGAGCCGTGTATCTAATTCTATCCTGTGTGATATTGTCTGCTGAGCCCTGTATCTAATCCTATCCTGTGTGATACTGTCTGCTGAGCCGTGTATCTAATTCTATCCTGTGTGACATTGTCGGCTGAGTCATGTATCTAATCCTATCCTGTGTGATACTGTCTGCTGAGCCGTGTATCTAATCCTATCCTGTGTGATACTGTCTGCTGAGTCCTGTATCTAATCCTATCCTGTGTGATACTGTCGGCTGAGCCATGTATCTAATCCTATCCTGTGTGATACTGTCTGCTGAGCCGTGTATCTAATCCTATCCTGTGTGATACTGTCTGCTGAGCCATGTATCTAATCCTATCCTGTGTGATACTGTCTGCTGAGCCGTGTATCTAATTCTATCCTGTGTGATATTGTCTGCTGAGCCATGTATCTAATCCTATCCTGTGTGATACTGTCGGCTGAGCCATGTATTTAATCCTATTCTGTGTGATACTGTCTGCTGAGCCGTGTATCTAATCCTATCCTGTGTGATACTGTCGGCTGAGCCGTGTATCTAATCCTATCCTGTGTGATACTGTCTGCTGAGCCGTGTATCTAATCCTATCCTGTTATACGGTCTGCTGAGCCATGTATCTAATCCTATCCTGTGTGATACTGTCTGCTGAGCCGTGTATCTAATTCTATCCTGTGTGATATTGTCTGCTGAGCCATGTATCTAATCCTATCCTATGTGATACTGTCTGCAGAGCCCTGTATCTAATCCTACCCTGTTATGATTCGGTAGCTGAGGAGTGCAGGCAAAAAGGCAATACACCAGAGCAGTTGGAATCTATGAGATTGCAGTACCCTGACTAACCACCACAACTAGAGGCAGCCGTGGAGCGTTCCTACGTTGGTCCTAGACGCCTCGTCACAGCCTGAGAAACTAACTACACCTAAAGATAGAAATAGGAAAGCTATCTGCCCCGGAGCAGAACCCCAAAGATAATAGCAAGCCCCCAAACATGTAATGGCGGTTAGACAAGACGAAATACTGACACAGACAGAAAATAGTATGAGCAAACGTTGGGGCCAAAACTAACTAAATAGAAAAGGATAGGAAGGGTACTTACTGCAATCCCAAAAAAAACCCTGAAAGCACCAACTCTACTAATTTCAAAAACACCTGAGATCAAACGACCTCTACCACCTAAATTAGTTCTCTGGTGTAACAAAATCAAAACAGCAGCCACTGAAAAAACTGGAAAAAGCAAAAGTACAAACATCAGTTGCTGAACTAAACTGAGAGGGCAAAAGCCCCCTGAGGGGACCCAGAAGGCCCCCACAGAAGTGCAGGACAAAATGCAAAAATTAAGCACAGAAACAAAAAGAAGAAAATGTCTTATATGTTAGCAGGAGATGCAGACACGACACAGCAGGCTACAAGGGAAACAGGAATCAAGGATTGAGACCCGAACAATTGATCACCGGCAACCCTGATGGGAAGGTGACTCCCTTATATAAGACCAGTCAGTAACACCTGATTCCCAGTCCTCACAATCTTCACTGAACAGACCAGTACCGCTTGTAACCACCAGAGGGAGCCTCTGCTCAGAACTCATCTCAAGGCCATTCACAACAGTACCCCCCCCTTGAGGAGGGGTCACCGAACCCTCATTTGAGCAACCAGGTCGGTCAGGATGAGTTCTATGATACGCACGGATGAGTCTCCTAGCATGGATGTCCGAAGCAAACACCCAAGAATTGTCTTCCTGACCATAACCTCTCCACTTAACCAAATACTGGAGTTTCCGTCTAGAAAAACGAGAATCTAATATTTTCTCAACCACATACTCCAGATTGCCCTCAACCAAAACAGGGTCAGGAGGCACAGCAGCAGGAACCACTGGCTCAACAAACCTCTTCAACAAGGACTTGTGGAACACGTTATGGATCTTAAATGTCCCTGGAAGAAGCAAACGAAAAGAAACAGGATTAAGAATCTCCATGATCTTATAAGGTCCAATGAACCTAGGCTTAAATTTAGGAGATGCTACTCTCATAGGAATATTTTTTGAGGACAACCAGACCAAGTCCCCTACTTTAAACCGAGGACCATCAGTCCTATGCCGGTTAGCAAACCGCTGGGCCCTCTCCTGAGAGAGGGACAACCTCTCCACTACCTGGTCCCAAATCTGTTGCATACGCTCCACAACAGAGTCAACACCTGGACAGACAGAAGCCTCCGTCTGTCCTGAAGAAAATCGAGGGTGAAACCCAGAATTACAGAAAAATGGAGACATCAAAGTGGCAGAGCTAGCCCTATCATTAAGAGCAAACTCAGCCAAAGGCAAAAAAGAGACCCAGTGATCCTGATCAGCAGACACAAAGCATCTTAGATAAGTCTCCAATGTCTGGTTTGTTCTCTCAGTTTGACCATTGGTCTGAGGATGAAATGCCGAGGAGAAAGACAATTGAACACCCAGTTTAGAACAAAAAGTCCTCCAAAATCTGGAAACAAACTGGACTCCTCTGTCAGACACAATGTTCTCAGGAATGCCGTGTAAACGAACCACGTGCTGAAGGAACAACGGCACCAATTCAGAGGAGGAAGGCAACTTGGGCAATGGCACAAGATGTATCATCTTGGAAAACCTATCACAAATCACCCAGATGGCGGTCATTCTCTGAGAAACAGGAAGGTCGGAAATGAAATCCATAGAGATATGGGTCCATGGTCTCTTGGGCACAGGCAATGGCATCAACAAACCACTAGAGCGAGAGCAAGGCTTGGAGCGAGAGCAAGTCCCGCAGGACTGCACAAATTCCCTGACATCACGAGACAAGGTAGGCCACCAAAAGGACCGACTAACCAAGTCTCTGGTACCAAAAATTCCGGGATGCCCAGCCAACGCGGAACAATGAATCTCAGACATCACACTCTTTTTCCACTGGTCCGGGACAAACAATTTTCCAACAGGGCAGCGCTCGGGCCTATCCTCCTGACACCCCTCCAGAGCAAGTCTCAAATTGGGTGAGATGGCGGAAAGAACTACACCCTCTTTCAAAATAACAGAAGGATCAGATAACTCAGGAGAGTCCGCAAGGAAACTCCTCGAGAGGGCATCCGCCTTAACATTCTTAGTGCCAGGAAGAAAGGAAACCACAAAATTAAAACGTGTGAAAAACAAGGCCCACCTGGCCTGTCTAGGATTGAGTCGCTTGGCAGATTCCAGATAAACCAGATTCTTATGGTCCGTAAGGACCACCACCCGATGTTTGGCTCCCTCCAGCCAATGTCTCCACTCTTCAAAAGCCCACTTCATGGCCAATAACTCCCGATTACCCACGTCATAATTACGTTCAGTAGGAGAAAATTTTCGAGAGAAAAAGGCACAAGGGTTACTTTTAGAGGTCTCTGGATCTTTTTGGGACAAAACGGCACCTGCCCCAATTTCAGAGGCATCAACCTCCACCTGAAATGGCAGAGAAACATCAGGCTGCCGTAGAACAGGAGCAGAAGTGAATCTCTGCTTAAGTTCCTGAAATGCAGAGACTGCCTCAGGAGGCCAATTCACCACATCAGAACCCTTTTTGGTCAAATCAGTTAATGGTTTAACAATAACTGAGAAATTACCAATAAATTTACGATAAAAATTGGCAAAACCCAAAAATCTTTGAAGAGCCTTTAATGAAGTAGGTTGGACCCAATCACAGATGGCCTGAACCTTGACCGGGTCCATTTCAATAATAGATGGGGACAAAATGAATCCCAGAAATGAGATCCTCTGTACGCCAAAAAGACACTTTGATCCCTTCACAAACAGAGCATTCTCTCTCAAATCTGGAACACAGTTCGAACATGTTTCACATGAGAGTCCCAGTCATTAGAAAAAATCAAGATATCATCCAAATAAACAATCAGAAATTTATCCACAAAATCCCTGAAAATGTCATTCATGAAGGACTGGAAGACAGAAGGAGCATTAGTGAGCCCAAAGGGCATCACAAGGTACTCAAAATGCCCCTCCGGGGTATTGAATGCCGTCTTCCATTCATCCCCGTGCTTAATGCGAATAAGGTTATATGCCCCCCTGAGGTCAAGCTTGGTAAACCAAGTAGCGTTTTTCACCCTGGAAAACAGGTCAGAAATCAAGGGTAACGGGTATTGATATTTCACAGTAATATTGTTCAAAAGACGATAATCAATACACGGCCTTAATGAACCATCCTTTTGGCCACAAAGAAAAAAACGGCACCTAAGGGTGAAGAGGATGGTCTGATATGACCCTTCTCCAATAACTCCCTGATATAAGACCGCATAGCGTCATGTTCAGGTACAGACAAGTTAAAAAGGCGACCTTTAGGGAATTTACTACCAGGCACTAATTCAATAGCGCAGTCATAGCTCCTATGGGGAGGCAAGGATGCAGATTTACTTTCGCTAAACACATCAGAAAAATCAATCAAAAAGTCAGGAACATCCTGAGCCTGGGGGGAGGCAGAAAAAACAGGAGTGTTGGTATTAACACATTGGCAGCCCCAACTGGTTACAGACACAGATTTCCAATCCAAAACAGGATTATGAGACTGTAACCAAGGGAAACCCAGTACGATAATATCATGCAGATTATACAGAACCAAAAATTTGCAGCACTCTTGATGATCAGGTTCAACCCTCATTATCACCTGAGTAGAGAACTGAGGTTTATTCTCAGCCAAAGGGGTAGAATCGATCCCCAGAAGGGGAATAGACTTCTGTAGGGGTATCAAGGGAAACCCACAACGTTTAGCAAAATCATAATCCATCAGGTTAATAGCTGCTCCAGAATCAACGAAAGCCTGAGCAGAAAATGAGGACAGAGAGCATATCAGAGTGACAGTTAGTAAAAACTTAGTCTGAACACTACCCAAAACAACTGAGCGTGCAAAACGTCTTCCCCGCTTAGGGCAGACTGAAATAGCATGAGAGGCATCACCACAGTAGAAACATAACCCATTGCGCATTCGAAACTCATGACGCTGTGCCCCAGACACCACTCTATCACACTGCATGGGTTCAGAAGCTGGTTCACAAGGCAACACCATTCCACGCATACTTCTCCGCTCACGCAAACGTCTGTCAATTTGAATCGCTAATGACATAGAATCATTGAGACCAGAGGGGACAGGGAATCCCACCATAACATCCTTTACATTATCTGACAGCCCCTTCCGAAAAAGGGCCGCCAAAGCGTCGTCATTCCACTTGGTCAGGACTGCCCACCTACGGAATCTCTGGCAGTATAACTCAGCGTCATCAAGCCCTGATTTAATGCCAACAAGGCTTTTTCAGCTTGATCAGTGACATTAGGCTCATCGTACAATAACCCCAAAGCCTGAAAAAATGCATCAACATCACTCAAAACAGGATCCCCAGGTGTCAGGGAAAAAGCCCAATCCTGAGGATCGCCGCGCAGGAGAGAGATGACAATTTGAACCTGCTGCGCTGCGTTTCCTGAGGACTTAGATTTTAAGGCAAAAAACAATTTACAATTATTTTTGAAATTCTGAAACTTAGCTCGATCCCCTAAAAACAAATCTGGCATGGGAATCCTAGGTTCCACAACAGGCAACCTAGCAAGATATGCAGCAATACTCCGAACCTCAGTGGCAAGCTGATCCACACGGCCAGACAACTGTGCAAAGTCCATTGAGAGAAAAAATCCTCCCCAGCACCCAGAGATACAGAGGGAAAAAAAAAAAAAAAATGCAACAAACAGAAAAATATCTCTGACAACTCTGACAACCGTTTTTTCTTTCACAATATTTTTCCCTTCTGTGAGTACCATACAATTTTAAATTTAGGCCGGTGATACTGTTATGATTCGGTAGCTGAGGAGTGCAGGCAAAAAGGCAATACACCAGAGCAGTTGGAATCTATGAGATTGCAGTACCCTGACTAACCACCACAACTAGAGGCAGCCGTGGAGCGTTCCTACGTTGGTCCTAGACGCCTCGTCACAGCCTGAGAAACTAACTACACCTAAAGATAGAAATAGGAAAGCTATCTGCCCCGGAGCAGAACCCCAAAGATAATAGCAAGCCCCCAAACATGTAATGGCGGTTAGACAAGACGAAATACTGACACAGACAGAAAATAGTATGAGCAAACGTTGGCGCCAAAACTAACTAAATAGAAAAGGATAGGAAGGGTACTTACTGCAATCCCAAAAAAAACCCTGAAAGCACCAACTCTACTAATTTCAAAAACACCTGAGATCAAACGACCTCTACCACCTAAATTAGTTCTCTGGTGTAACAAAATCAAAACAGCAGCCACTGAAAAAACTGGAAAAAGCAAAAGTACAAACATCAGTGGCTGAACTAAACTGAGAGGGCAAAAGCCCCCTGAGGGGACCCAAAAGGCCCCCACAGAAGTGCAGGACAAAATGCAAAAATTAAGCACAGAAACAAAAAGAAGAAAATGTCTTATCTGTTAGCAGGAGATGCAGACACGACACAGCAGGCTACAAGGGAAACAGGAATCAAGGATTGAGACCCGAACAATTGATCACCGGCAACCCTGATGGGAAGGTGACTCCCTTATATAAGACCAGTCAGTAACACCTGATTCCCAGTCCTCACAATCTTCACTGAACAGACCAGTACCGCTTGTAACCACCAGAGGGAGCCTCTGCTCAGAACTCATCTCAAGGCCATTCACAACACTACCCTGTGTGATACTGTCTGCTGAGCCGTGTATCTAATCCTATCCTGTGTGATATTGTCTGCTAAGCCGTGTATCTAATTCTATCCTGTGTGATATTGTCTGCTGAGCCATGTATCTAATCCTATCCTATGTGATACTGTCTGCAGAGCCCTGTATCTAATCCTACCCTGTGTGATACTGTCTGCTGAGCCGTGTATCTAATCCTATCCTGTGTGATATTGTCTGCTAAGCCGTGTATCTAATTCTATCCTGTGTGATATTGTCTGCTGAGCCATGTATCTAATCCTACCAGTAGCGTAGCTATCCGGGGGGGCAGAGGGGACGGTGGCCCCGGGCCCCGCACTCTGAGGGGGCCCACCCGGAGCTACGCTACTGTAACTGTATCGGCGTGCACAGCGCGCTGATACAGTTACATTCTGTGACAGAGCAGGGAGAATCTCCCTGCTCTGCCGCCCGGCCGCTATGGGGCCTGAGCAGGCGGTGGGGGCCCGGTGCCAGCAGTGAGCCCCCCGCCCGTCATTGGAGGGTCAGCTGTATCAGCATCTAGCCTATACAGCTGACCGCATAGAGAGAGAAGGAGCGAGCGCTCCTTCTCTCCCATAATCCCCCTCTCAGCGTCTGACAGCAGGCGCGATGACGTCACTGCCCGGCGCCCGCTGTCAGATGCTGAGAGGGAGAGCAGTGAGCAGCGCAGGAGCCGGGAGCAAGAAAGGTGAGTACTGGATTTATCATTTTTGTAAAGGGGGTGCATTATACTGCAGAGGCTCTATATGGGGGTGCATTATACTGCAGAGGCTCTATATGGGGGTGCATTATACTACAGAGGCTCCATATGGGGGTGCATTACACTACAAAAGCTGCCTATGGGGGTGCATTATACTGCAGAGGCTCTATATGGGGGTGCATTATACTACAGAGGCTCCATATGGGGGTGCATTACACTACAAAAGCTGCCTATGGGGGTGCATTATACTGCAGAGGCTCTATATGGGGGTGCATTATACCACAGAGGCTCCATATGGGGGTGCATTATACTACAAAAGCTGCCTATGGGGGTGCATTATACTACAGAGGCTCTATATGGGGGTGCATTATACCACAGAGGCTCTATATGGGGGTGCATTATACTACAGAGGCTCTATACGGGGGTGCATTATACTACAGAGGCTCTATATGGGGGTGCATTATACTACAGAGGCTCTATATGGGGTGCATTATACTACAGAGGCTCTATATGGGGGTGCATTATACCACAGAGGCTCCCTATGGGAGTGCATTATAATACAGAGGCTGCCTATGGGGGTGCATTATAATACAGAGGCTCCATATGGGGGTGCATTATACTACAAAAGCTGCCTATGGGGGTGCATTATACTACAGAGGCTCTTTATGGGAGTGCATTATACCACAGAGACTGCCTATGGGGGTGCATTATAATACAAAGGCTGCCTATGGGGGTGCATTATAATACAGAGGCTGCCTATGGGGGTTTATTATAATATAGAGGCTGCCTATGGGGAGTACAAACGGCAGCAGCGGCTCAGTATTGGGGTATGAGGTGCAGTAATAGGGACACATACGGCAGCAGCGGCTCAGTATTGGGGTATGAGGTGCAGTAATAGGGACACATACGGCAGCAGCGGCTCAGTATTGGGTTTGAGGTGCAGTAATAGGGACACATATGGCAGCAGTGGCTCAGTATTGGGGTTTGAGGTGCAGTATTAGGGACACATATGGCAGCAGCGGCTCAGTATTGGGGTATGAGGTGCAGTAATAGGGACACATACGGCAGCAGCGGCTCAGTATTGGGGTATGAGGTGCAGTAATAGGGACACATATGGCAGCAGCGGCTCAGTATTGGGGTATCAGGTGCAGTAATAGGGTCACATATGACAGCAGCGGCTCAGTATTGGGGTATCAGGAGCAGTAATAGGAGCACATACAGCAGCAGCAGATCAGTATTGGGGTATCAGGTGCAGTAATAGGGGCACATATGGCAGCAGCGGCTCAGCATTGGGGTATCAGGAGCAGTAATAGGGACACATATGGCAGCATATAGAAACACTCGGCGAGCATCCAGCTCAAACAACAAGACAATAAAACATGAGTATAAAAATATAAATTTTATTACAAAATAATTACACAAAATATAAACAGTAAATGAAAAAATGAATGGGTATTGGAACAAGAAGAAATGCACCTAGAGTGTATCCCCGAACCGATTAAAGCGCCATATAATTTACAAAGGATCCTAAAATTAGTAAATGAAGATCTATATCATATACTATTCCCCAAAATGCAGTCATTGATATAGTGAACTGACTGGTTGGTCTCGGTGTAAGTACATAGAGATCTAATAAGAAAGTCTATGCATGTAAGAACAAGTTTTACAAGGGGAAAAAGTTCAAAAATGGTGCTCAGCACATATTCAGGTGTTACCCATAGTGACCTATGGGATGTGCCAGGTTACTGCTAATCTGCTTACCCATGTGGGGAGGGATATGCTGCTAGGTGCTGCCCCGACGCACGTTTCGCCCGTCAGGCTTCCTCGGGGGGCAGTGTGGCTAAGCATGCTACACAAAGTTATATACCCAGTTAGTCAGGTGAATCCAATGATGGAAAACAGCACAGCATGTGTGGCGCATGAGATCACCGACGCTGGAGCGACAGCCAGACCGCATCCGACCTTCCAATGGCGGCGGGGTCAAGGAAAATGCTTCCTGTGACGTCACTGACCCCGCCGCCATCTTGTGGAGGTCTTCTGCGAGTCGCATCGCGCCAACCGTGATGCGCATGCGCTCCTGTGCGTGCCATCTTGGATTCTGGCAGACTTTAGGGAAAAAGCAATTCCTGTCTCCAGGTGGAGACAAGCAAAAGGTACATAACATAAGAGAATGTATACATCGAGAACATTGCGATACACCGCAGTTAATATTGATATAGGTATTGTAACAAGGAAGCATGAGAAACATAAAATGCGGTCACATCTGAGATCATAATGTCACATAGCTCAATCTATGCAATAATTATGAGTCGCACTTAGTACCAGGGCAATGGGGTACTCGGCACCGAGCCCATGAAAGTCTATGGGGTTTGTCACTGGCAGCGGGACTCGGTCCGTGGCCCTGGGCGCTCATACAATGGGGGAATATTTACAGGGGATTATTAGGATAGGTAGTTCGTGACGCCACCTGTGGTATCTGGTTAATTGGACCAGCGCTGCTATAAGGACTTTCACAGGGGATGTTATGGGGGCAGCTGGGTGGTAAGTCTCCCACAGGTGAGACTGGTCCCTGGAAGTCTATGGTGATGGTGCAGGGTGTAGATAAGAATTCAGTCACACACAATGCAGCTTCTTTTCATACCTTTTACTGGTAGATGGTTCATGCAGATCCCGGGTAGCTGGTCGGGGTGGAGAATGCACATTCGGGTAACCGCTGAGCAGGTTAGAGGCCTCCTTTACTTCAAATGTAGGTGAGTCCAACTTGCCTGAAGCGAAGTTAACTCTGAATCTCCAGCTTTCTCAATAGCTGTACTGCCCGGCCAACATTGTGGTGGAGCCTTCTAAGTGGTGAAAACTAAGTCCTTACTTTTGTCGTGCACTTGACTCAAAGTCCCCGTTCTCCCTGACTCCGGTTACGTATTGACACTCAGGGCTGCTCTCTGCGACCTGTAGTCCAGATGCCTCCGGTTTTCTTGTTACTAAGCTTGAAACTGTAGCAACGCTTCGGACCCGGTGTCCGGCAATTTAGTGCAGGTAATCCAATACCTGTTGCACTTCTCTAACTTCTCCACTGCGCCCTTCGCCCTGCTTCACGCTCTTAACATAAGCACTTGTAACTTTCAATGGCGAGGCCAGCTTTCTCTAGGGCTCGCTGAGCAGCCCTCAGTATCCTCTAAGTCCCGACTGGACTGACACTGAACTGATCCGTCCGAAGACAGGAACCAGATTCCACTGCTCTCCCTCCTAGGTTGGCTGACTGACTGACCACTTCTGCTACGTGTCACTCCCCCTTATACCTCAGATGGGTGTGTCTGAAAGTGTGAGTGACAGTGAATGCATATCAAGCGTTGCGATTACCTTCCTGTGCATTCTCCTGGATTTTATGTGTGCCTGCGTAGCTGGGCCACACAATTACATCCCCACATATGAACATAGATATGGTCACATCTGAGATCATAATATCACACAGATCAAACTAATGCAAAAATAACGTCCCACATATAAACATAAATCAATAATTCCTTAAAAAATTATATTGTTGAAGTTTCTTCATGAAGGCCGCATCACAGGTGTAGATGTCCCCTCCGGTTCAAATCGAATCCGACTGTATATATAGCCAGAAATTCAGAAGAATAATTTCATATATATTCCCGAATCAGATAAGTCCATCATGAGCAGAAATGGGTATAAAGATACATATGCGAAAAAAGATAATAATGATGACTAGAAAAATAAAGAGAATAAAGGAAAAAATAGTTAAAATAAGCACACATTTAAAAAAACAAAGAAATACGGAATGATATAAACAATTTATAGAAAACACGCAAAGGAGTTTTTCTCATTGAGTCCCTTAGGGGCCATAGTGTTCAGGGTGACAATCCATCGGCATTCCAGCTGCGCCAGGATGCGTTTGAGATCACCCCCTCTGGTTCCACACCGTACTCGATCAATACCGATAAACTTGAGGCCAGAGGGGCTACAGCCATGCCGCAGTCTGAAATGTCGTGGTACAGTTTTTTAAAGTGCTCACATCCTCAATCTCCTTAGCAGAAATTATATCCCTAATGTGCTCCCTAACTCGAACACGGAACTCACGAGAGGTGAGTCCCACATATTTCATGCCACACGGGCATGTGGCCAGATAAACGACATAAGAGGTGCTGCAGGATATATAGTGTCCAATGCGGCGGTGCCCACCCCCATCCGCTCCCTCAAAATTCACTGCACGGCAAATGTTCCGACAGGCCAGACAAGAGCCACAGGGATAACAACCTTGTCTCTGTACACCAGCACCAAAAATCGCCGGTGGATTGGCCACATAATGGCTTCTCACTAGTATGTCCTTAAGGTTTTGTGACCTCCGGGCCGTCATGAGGGGGCGTTCAGGAATTAGTTCCCTAAGCATGGGATCCGAACGAAGTATAGACCAATGTTTGGTCAAGATAGTCCTCATCTGAGGCCATTGATTATTATATGTAGAGATAAATCTGACAGGCTGGCTGGACTCTCCTCTTATCCGACTAGTGCCCAATAGTTGATTGCGGGGTGTACTTTTAGCTCTAAGATATCCCCGCTTGACCGTGTGTTTACTATATCCTCGATCGTGAAATCTTCGAGAAAGGTCCTTCGACTGGCCCTCAAAAAATTCGTCAGTGGCACAAATGCGTTTCATTCTTAAGAATTGTCCCGTAGGTATAGCCTGAATAGTTGATGGTGTATGCGCCGATGTGGCATGCAATAGAGCATTGACCGACGTCTCCTTACGGAAGACGTCCGTCAATACAGTGCCATTCTCAGATACTGTGATATTAACATCCAAGAAATCAATACTCTTATGTGAATATTTATATGTCAATCTGATATTATAGTCATTCACATTTAGTGCCCCAACGAATTCATGAAGGCCAGTCTCAGGACCATGCCAAATAAAGAGAACATCATCGATGTATCTGTACCAACAAACCGCCCGAGAGGCCGCGTGCGCCCCACCACCAAATACCTCCCTCTCCCAGTAACCTAGGAAGAGGTTAGCATAGGACGGGGCGCACGCCGCCCCCATCGCGGTACCCGCTTCTGTAGGTAAAATTTGTCTTTAAACGTGAAGAAGTTGTGCGTCAGAATAAATTCCAACAACTCCATAATCAAGGCACGGAGAGGAGAGTCCATGTCAACCATGTCAAGAAAGAATTGTACAGCCCTTAGCCCGTCCACATGATTGATGCTGGTGTACAGAGACTCCACATCCGCTGCCACCATTATCATGTCATTGTCCAAGGTAAGACCATCAATCTTCCTCAGGACGTCCGTTGTGTCTCTGACATAGGAGGGCAGCGTCTCCACAATAGGATGTAATATTCAATGAATTTACAGATGGGATCGCATAGCCCCCCTATGCCAGAGACAATAGGACGCCCCGGGGGTTGGGGGCGGCGTGCGCCCCGTCCTATGCTAACCTCTTCCTAGGTTACTGGGAGAGGGAGGTATTTGGTGGTGGGGCGCACGCGGCCTCTCGGGCGGTTTGTTGGTACAGATACATCGATGATGTTCTCTTTATTTGGCATGGTCCTGAGACTGGCCTTCATGAATTCGTTGGGGCACTAAATGTGAATGACTATAATATCAGATTGACATATAAATATTCACATAAGAGTATTGATTTCTTGGATGTTAATATCACAGTATCTGAGAATGGCACTGTATTGACGGACGTCTTCCGTAAGGAGACGTCGGTCAATGCTCTATTGCATGCCACATCGGCGCATACACCATCGACTATTCAGGCTATACCTACGGGACAATTCTTAAGAATGAAACGCATTTGTGCCACTGACGAATTTTTTGAGGGCCAGTCGAAGGACCTATCTCGAAGATTTCACGATCGAGGATATAGTAAACGCACGGTTAAGCGGGGATATCTTAGAGCTAAAAGTACACCCCGCAATCAACTATTGGGCACTAGTCGGATAAGAGGAGAGTCCAGCCAGCCTGTCAGATTTATCTCTACATATAATAATCAATGGCCTCAGATGAGGACTATCTTGACCAAACATTGGTCTATACTTCGTTCGGATCCCATGCTTAGGGAACTAATTCCTGAACGCCCCCTCATGACGGCCCGGAGGTCACAAAACCTTAAGGACATACTAGTGAGAAGCCATTATGTGGCCAATCCACCGGCGATTTTTGGTGCTGGTGTACAGAGACAAGGTTGTTATCCCTGTGGCTCTTGCTGGCCTGTCGGAACATTTGCCGTGCAGTGAATTTTGAGGGAGCGGATGGGGTGGGCACCGCCGCATTGGACACTATATATCCTGCAGCACCTCTTATGTCGTTTATCTGGCCACATGCCCGTGTGGCATGAAATATGTGGGACTCACCTCTCGTGAGTTCCGTGTTCGAGTTAGGGAGCACATTAGGGATATAATTTCTGCTAAGGAGATTGAGGATGTGAGCACTTTAAAAACTGTACCACGACATTTCAGACTGCGGCATGGATGTAGCCCCTCTGGCCTCAAGTTTATCGGTATTGATCGAGTACGGTGTGGAACCAGAGGGGGTGATCTCAAACGCATCCTGGCGCAGCTGGAATGCCGATGGATTGTCACCCTGAACACTATGGCCCCTAAGGGACTCAATGAGAAAAACTCCTTTGCGTGTTTTCTATAAATTGTTTATATCATTCCGTATTTCTTTGTTTTTTTAAATGTGTGCTTATTTTAACTATTTTTTCCTTTATTCTCTTTATTTTTCTAGTCATCATTATTATCTTTTTTCGCATATGTATCTTTAACCCATTTCTGCTCATGATGGACTTATCTGATTTGGGAATATATATGAAATTATTCTTCTGAATTTCTGGCTATATATACAGTCGGATTCGATT
>JARQOD010000003.1:420524415-420588028 GCA_033576555.1 Oophaga sylvatica | reverse complement strand
CCTTTTGTATTGCACAATGATGCAATTAACACTGGAATACAAGGAAATCCAAAACTGACCGTGGTGGGGTCCCTGAGGACTGGATTTGGGGGAACCCGCTTAGATAAATTCACTGGGGGATAGGCCATTTTCCCCTTCTTCGGTGGTCACTGGTCTTTTCCCGGGGTTTTCTCGCAGGAAACCTCTGACTTACATGTTTTTGCTCAGTTTCCTGATTTCCCGCAATGAAGACTAAAACCAAGTAATATATGTAAATATAAGAGCATCCGCGTGCATTCTCCAGTTCTTGTATAGCAGGAAATACCGTGACAAAGATTTCTAGAAAGAACCTTTTTTGTTAATCCGTATTTTCACAGCGGGCTTTGTTTCCCCCAACCCCGAGAAAAAGGGGATTAGCAAGTCGGGACATTTTTCAAATCTACTTTCACCCATATCGGATTGTAGAGAAAAAAGGATGGGGTCCCGGGAAATCTAATACACTTTCCTGTGTGATAAAAAACCCCCATCAGAACATTTTTCACCACAAAAAATTTCCCCCTTACTTGACCCAATATTTGTCACAGCTGGTGTTTGCTAAAATTTTGTTCCCCCACTTATACAACCCCCCATTTATTAAAATTTTCAAACTGCGACTGATACTTTTTACCTTCACGATACATTGCTACAAATTTCAGAAAAAGAAAAAAAAAGCCTACATACCAAAATTGTATTGCCTTTTAAGTAGCAGAAAAATATTGCCAACCTTAATGCAAAACTTTATCCGTCCGTCTAGGAAATACACATACAGGCTCAAAAAATACGGGAAATCTTCCAAAAACAAAAAACCCTAAGTGAGAAAACACTAAAACATCCAAATGAGGGGCCCCAAAAACACTTTAGATCCTTAAAAAATTTATAGCCAATAGAAACCAAAAATACATCTCAGGGTACCAAAAATTTCACCATCAAAAAACACTCCCCAAAAAGGCTCAAATAACACGGCCAATTTTGTCCCCCAAAACATCAAACTAGCAATAGTGCACTGTAAACCTTATATAGGCCCCAAAAAAACACAAGTGGTCTCTAAGTTTAACCCCCACATGGGGAACCACAAAAATGGAAAATTCCCCTCTTTGGGGAAAGTCATACATCCTTAAGTACCACCATAAGTAGAAAAAAAACTTCCCATCAAGAACACATTCAAATTAAAGGTTAAGTTGCTACAAACAAGTTTTAATAAACGAAATAAAGGGGGACACATACCATCATCAACTTATAATGGGCCACAAAGGGAGCCAAAATATAACTGTACATTCCCCAAAAAAAAAACCCTAACATTGCCCAAATATTTCCCGCCAAATAATACAAAAAACCTAAAAATTCAGCTGTGACTGTTCGTGATTAGGGAAAGGGGCCCTGAACCGCCCCTAGGACGGGGGCCCTAACACCCCTGCCCCAAAGGTACCTCTAAATTTGGGCCCCTCAGTTTGCGCCCCCAACCTTGTTTTTCTCCTTTTCTCCCCAAGGGGGCCGGGGACAGAAATCAGGTAAAACAGTAAGACAGCAGGGAAAACAAAAGCAAAAAAAACATACAAAACTCACAAAGGATTGAAATGTCCCAACCAAATGGTAATTCAACAATGGGGAAAGAAATACCCCCAAAACAGCACAAAAAACTCCCCGCAAAACTATGATCCCAACCGCACGAAATCCCAAGGACTGGGAAGCAAAGCTTTTACTGGCAAGAATAAAGGCGGCCCGGGTTTTATGGGGGGGAAATGACCACAACGAAGAAACTAAAATGGCTCAAGATTCTCCCTGCAAAAAAAAGGGGCCGTTAAACTTTTCCCGCACCAAAGGAAACACAAATCCTTTATTGGACACAAACCCACGATTAAGTGGAAATCTTGATTCCAATCCAAGCGAACTTCCCCCCCAATTTCGCAGGAGGACGAAACCCATTGTGACATCAAATTTATGTCCACTCTGTTCCGGAGCACTAAACCTTTTTTGCTCCATTTTTGTTTTTTGCATTGAAGCCCCCCCACCTTTTCTTTTCCCAAAGAACCTGATGCCCCCTTTTAAAGGCACAAAACTTTTTTGGCCTGGTGCTACGCCGTCCACTTGCCATGTTTCCCTTTAAAGGCATCGTAAACAATAAAAAAATGTATTTTAAAGGAAACATTGTCCCCCCAGGGGGTCGCACTGCCCCCACAATGCCCTTAAGCAGCCCAAGTCCTAAGTTATTTTGTCAAATTTTTTCCTGAGGCCGTTCTCTTCCCTCGTCACGCTCACGCAGGTTTGATCTTAATACATAATTTTCTGGGCTACGGGGTTTCCCCCTACGGACTATGGCGCGTTTCACTGAAATCCATTTAAAAAGTCTCGTCTGGCCTCCCCGTCTTGTTTTCCTATAACATTTGCATGAATGCCAAAACAGCCCCCAAAACCCCACTAATTGGAGTAACGGCGGAAAACTCTGTTGGGGAAAAGGGAAAAGAAGACCTGAAAGGGGCAGTTTTGGGGGACGCTTGCTCAGCATAGTGAAAAAACCCTTTTCATGGGACGGCGGTTCATTAACAAAAAAATTAAAACCAAAAAGGATTTTCCCCGGGGACAAACCCGGTGCAAAGGGGGCTGCCGCATCTTTGGGGGGAAAAAAACCAGTAAAATTCGTCCTTCTCCCCCTATTCTGTACATGATGTTCATAATATTTAAGTACACCATATAAAAGGAAAAATTTAAAACACCAACTGAAAATAAAAATACCAACAGACATAAAAAATGCTTCCATAAGGCCCAAAAAATAACACCATACATAAAATTAAAGCCATAAAAAGGGGCCCCGAATGAATCACATTCTAATCAAAAATATAAACTGAATTATGTATGTGTGTATTATTGGGTATGTTTTCCGGGGTTGGGGAAACCGCACCGTCGCACTTAGGCAAAAATTTTTCACGCCCGCACGTCTCGACCCCCAAAGGCCTAGGCTTTTGTTTTGAATCGAAATTTTAACCCCGCCTTCCAAATCGCCAAACCCAAATTTTTGGCCCAACTACATAAAGGGGGGAAAAACGAATGCTTTTTGTTGCCCCCATAAAATCTGCATTTACGGGCATGAATTTTTCACACCCCATCCGACCCCGGAGCGTCATAGGCAGGTTTTTGAGTCGAAATTTTAAACCCGCGCATTCCAAACGGCAAATAAAATTTGGCCCGGAAAGAACTGCACCGTTGACTTACTGGGATGAAAATTTTTCACGCCCCCCCCATCTCAACCCCGGGCCATACTATTTTTAAAAGGAAATTTTAACCCCCGCACGTTCCAAAAACGCCAAACAATTTTTGGCCCCCTTTTCCAAAATGGGGGGAAAACTGAGCCCTTTTGTGATGTCCGCATGGAATCTCATTTACGGCATGAAAAATTTTTCACCCCGCACCCGACCCCCCAAGGCCGGCCGTTTAGTGAAATTTTAAAAAACCCCCCCCTCAAATTTAAAAAAACCCCCCCCCCCCCCCCGGTTTCCCCCCAAAAAAATTTTCAGCCCCACCAAAAACCCAAACCCCAAAAAAACCCCCCCCCCTTTTTAAAGGGTTTTAACCCCCCCCCAAAAGCCAAACAGGCCCACCATTGGGGGGAAAAAATTTTTGTTTGTTTGGTTTTTTAAAAATTTGGGGGAAAAGCCCCCCCCGTTTAAGAAAAAGGGGTTTTTGGGACTTTTTAAGGTTTAAAGGGAAAAAAAAACAAAGGGATTTTTTTTTAAAAAAAAAATTTTTAAAAAACCAAGATTTTAAAAATTTGCCAATGGGGAAAAAACCGATTTCCAAAGAGTTAATTATTTTTGTGGGGGAAAAAAAATTTAAAGGGGTTTTTCTTGGGGGGGAAATTATCGGGTGTGCAACCCTCCCCAGGGCCCATTTTGGGGCAGGAAAAAATCATATGGAAAAAACCGGGGACCAAAGGGGTGAATTTTTGTGGTGGGGTTAAATTTTCCCCGGGTCTTTTTTTCTAAAGGGGCCAAAAAAAAAAAGCTATTTTTTGCCATAATTAATAGGGCTCCTTTTTTCTTAGGAACCCCGGGACAAAAGGTACTTTTTTTTTTTATTTAAAATTTAGGTTTTCCCCCAACCCGGGTCTTTATTAAAAAAAAATACACATAAAGGCCCAAAATATACCCCAATTAAAACCCAAATACCCCAAAAAAAACCCCATACAAAAAAAAAATTTAAAAAAATGCCCAAAACCCCCAAAAAATTTTTTCCCAAAAAACCCAAAAAACAAAAAAAAAAAACCCCCCAAAAAACCACACACCCCAAAAAAACCCCAACCCCAAAAAACCCCCCCCCAAAAATTTAATCCACCCCACACCCCCCAAAAAAACCCCAATTAAATCACCAAAAAACCCCAAAAAACCCCCCCAAAAAAAATATTTAAAAACCGGGCCCAAAATTAAAACCCCATAAAAAAAAAATATTCATACATCCCAAAAAAACAAAACTACCAAAAAAAACAATACCCAAATTCCCAAAAAGTATCCGCAAAAACTTCAAAAACCCCCATATGAAATTTTTTTTAAAACCCATACTGAAAAAAAAACCCCCTTAAAAAATTTTAAAAACTTTCCCAAAAACACCTAAAAACCCATAAGCACCAAATTTTCCTTTAAAACTACCCTTAAATAAAAATACCCTCAATTTAAAAAACCCCTTTTTACCCCAAAAATTTAACCTAAAAAACAAAATACAAACAAAAATTTTTAAAAACACCATTAAAAAAAAAACCCCCCCAAAAAAAAAAAAAAAAAAAAAAACCCCCCCCCCCCCCCCCCCCCCCCAAAAAAAATAAATGAAAACCATTTTTCCTAACCCTAACCAAATTTTTAAAACCCCCCCAAAACAAAAATAACCAATACAAAAATTTACCCCCCAAAAAAAAATTTTTTCTAAAAAAAAATACAAACCTCCATAAAAACTTTAAAACCCTGGCAAAAAATTGGAGCAAAAAAAAAACCCTTCATGGGAATCAAAACCAACCCCATTAAAATTGGATTTCCCCGAGGGGTCCCCCCCAAAAAAAAACCCCAAAAAAAATTTTTTGGGGCCCCAAAAATTTTAAAGAGGTGGAAAAATTTTTAAGAGCAAAAGCGTGATAAAAAACTGTTTTCCAAATTTTTTTTCAAACCCCCCATTAAAAAAAAATTGGGTTTTTTTTTTAAATTTTTTTAAAACTTGTTTTTCCCCCCCTTTTTTTTGCGAGCAAAGGGGGTTTTTTTTTTTTTTGAAAACGCAGAAAAAAAAACAAATTTTTTTGGGGAAAATTAAACCCCGTTACAAAAAACTAAAAAGTTTCCCAAAAAAAAAAAACCCACAAAAAAAAAACCCCCCCAAAAACAAAAACACAAACAAAAAACCCCCAAAAAAAAAAAAAAAAAAAAAATTTAAACCACCCCCAAACCCCCCCCCCCCCCCAAAAAAAAATTTCCAAAAACAAAACAAATTGCAAAATGGGGGAGGGCCGGGGGGCCCCGCACCCTTTTTGGGGGACACATTGGGGGGGCCGGGGGGGTTTTGCAGCGTGGCCCCAAAAGGGGTTTTTTGCCTCTGAAAACCCAAGGGTGTGGCACCCGGGGACGGAAATTTGGGGGGGAATTGGGCTTTAGGGGGTTTGGGGGCAAAAATAAAATTTGGGGAATATTGGACTTTAAAAAAATGTAGGGTTTTTGGGTTCAGAAATTTTTAAGGGGGGAATTGGGAGGGTTTGGGGCGGGGTTTTTTTAAAATTTAAAAAATTTTCCCCCCCCCCCAAAAATTTTTGGGGGTTTTCCCGGCCACCCATGGAATCCCATAGGGCATGGGGCCGGTTTTTCCCCCTTCTATTGGGGGAAAAAATTCGGGGGGAAAAAGACAAACGGAAAACCCCCTTTTGGAATATTTACCGCCGTGTAAAACCAAAAGGGGGGTAGCCTTTTGGGGCCCCCACGGTGGGGGGGTTTCCCCCAAAAAAACTTGGGGTTTTTAAAATTAAGAAGAAACCCCCAAAAACCCCCAGGCCCCAAACCACTTTAAATTTAGATCCAGGGTGATCCAAAAGGATTTAAAAGCCGAAATTGGGCCTTTTCCCTTCCAAAAACGGTCCCCCTGGCAGTTCCCCAAAATCTCCCCCCAAAATTTTTCCCCCCCCAGTTTGGGGGGGGTTTGGGGCGGGAACGAACCTTGTCGGCAAAGTAAACCCTTTACCCAAAACCCCCCTTTTAACTAAAATTTAAGGGTTTTTCCGCGACCAAACCTAAATTCCGGCTTTTTAAACTTAAAAACTATTCCTTGGCCCCCCTGATTTTCCAAAGGGGTTTTAAACCTAAACCAAAAAATAAAACCCTGTTTCCCTTTCCCCCGGGCAAAACATAATTAGCCCCAAGGGGGGGAGAGTCATTTTTTTTTTTAAAAAAAAAATTTTAAAAAAAAATTTTTAAAAAAAACAAAAACAGGGTTTCCCGCCACGTTAACAAACACCAAAAAGGGGAAAACATTTTTTTTTCCCCTTTAAAATTTTTTAAAATTTTTGGGAAGGCGGAAAACCAAAAAATCCCCTTTTGAAAGGGGAAGACTTTAAAAAAAAATTTTTTTTTTAAAAAAAAGGAAAAAAAAAACAAAAAATAAAATTAAAAAATCCAAAAACGGGAAAACAAACGGCTTCCCCCCCGGATTTTTCCCCCCCCGGGCGGAATAAAAATCCAAGGCCCTGAAAACAAATAGACCCAAAACTTTCCCCCCCCCTTACCATCCCTTTTTAAAAAAAAAAGTTTTCTATTTTTTTGTTTTTTTTTTATTATTAAAATTTCCCCTTGACCCTTTTTTTTGTTTTTCCTAAAAATTTCCCCTTAAAAACCCCCCCGGGGGAAAAAAAAAAATTTTTTTAAAAATTTTTAAAAATTAACATTTTTTTCCCATCCAGTTAGGATTTTAAAAAATTAAAAAAATTTAAAAAAAAAAAAATTAAAAAACATTAAAAAAAAATAAATTGGGGCCCCACCAAACCCTTTTTTGGGCCGGGTCTCAAAAAATTTCCCTCCTTTCCCCCCAGGGTTTTGTTTTTGGGTTTTTTAAAAGGGTTTAAAACCAAAAAAGGGGGGCCCCCCCAACTTTACAATAATTTTTTGGTCCCAACCCGCCATTGAAAACCCAAAATTAAATTTCAAACCAAAAAGAAAGGGAAACTTTTTTGGTTTTTTACATTCCCCCCGGGTTTTTAAAAAAAATTTTTTCCTTTTTTCCCCTTTTAAAAAAATTAAAATTTTTTTTTTTAACCCCTAGGTTCCACTTTTTTTTAAAATTTTTTTTTTTAAAAATTCCCCCCGGGGGGGGACAAACAAACCGTCCCCCCTAAAATATTTTTCATTAGGGGCTGGGCCCCTTTTTTTCCCCTGGGGGAAAATACAATTTTTTAAAATGGGTTTTAATCCGTTGGATATGACCCCCCATTCATTAAGGTTTTAAATTTTTTCTTTCTTTCAAAAATCCGGTCCCCTTGCGAGAACAGGGGCAGTTTGGGGGGGGGGTTTTTGGTTTGGGGGGGGTGGGGTAAGGTGGGGGGTTTTGGGTGGGGGGGGTGGGGGTGGGGGAACCCTCCCCTTTTCCCCGGGGAAGGAGGTCCCATTTACTGTCCTCCGGGGGCCGCGGTAGGTAATTTACTAGGGTGTGCAAAACCCGGTAGGCCCTTCCTAAACCCATTTGGGGGGGAACCCCCACAACCCCCCCCGGGCGAGTTTGCTTTTCCCTGGGCTTTTTTTCCCCCACGACGCCCTTCCTTTTACTGGGGAAAACGACTTTCCTCGCCAAATTTTTTTCCAGTCCACTCGGGTAAAACCCCCCTTTTTCCTGGGACCAAAACCCGTTCCCGGGGGTTGGGGGGTTTTTCCCCCAAGCCCCCCAAAATTTTTAAAAATGGGGCGGGGCGAATTTGGGGGCACCCCCCGGTTTTTCGCCTTGGGGGCAGACTTTGGGATCGGAATCTGGGGGTTGTTTAGGGGGTCAGTTACATCCCCGTTTCCGGGCCCCTTTTCCATTTCTCAAACCCGGTTGGTGCGGCCAAATTTTAAAGGGGCTTTTTTCCGAATTTTTTACACCCTGGGGGCGGACCACGGATAGATGCTGTGGAGTGGGGCCCGGCCCTTTTTCCCCGGGGGGTTAAGTCCCCCCTCATTGTTACAAAATTCTTTTTTCTTCCCAGAAACCGGCCTTGTAGGTGGGGTTGGGCCCTTTCCCCAGGGGGGGGGAGGACATCCCTTGTGGGGCGGTCGCATTTGTTAAAACAAAAGGGGGAAAATTTTTTCCCCCGGGGAAAAAAAACCCCAAAAACCCCCCCCCGGGGATTTTTAAAAAAATTTAAAACCCAAAATAAACAAATCCCTTTTCTTTCCCCAAAAAAACCTTTGGAACCCCCCGGGGGGGCCATTTTTTTTTGTCCCCCCTTTGGCCCCCCCAAAAAAAAAAAAAAAAAAATTCCCGACCGAATAGGGTTTTTAAATTTCCCGGTCTGTGGTTTTGGGGGGGGGGCTGGGGGTGGGGATTTTAAGGATTTAATTTACAGTTCGTAAACGCCCCTTTTAGCTTTGGAAATGACCAGGGGCTGCTGTAGATCTCTGAGGGGGGTTGGGAGCGCTAGATGTGGGTCCCTACAGGGGGAGGGTTTCCCCAAAGTCTATGGATTTGTAAAGTCGGTGAGTTAAAGAACACATCTCACACGGTCAGCGTTTTTTCCAAAACCTTTTACTTGTAAGATTTCAGGCAGGCCCCCGGGGAGGCTGATCCAAGGAGAGTGTTTTCTTGAGACGGGCAGGGGAAATTTTAGGGGCCCCCCTTTACTTCCAAAACAACGATTTAACAACCAGCCTGAACGTAGTTCCCTAAAAATCTCCGCTAACTATGCTTACCCCCAGGCAGCTTTGTGTTAGGACCCTTCCTGCGAAAAAGCTGAATTCTTATCTTGTTTTGAAATGACTCAAAGTCTTCACTTCCCCTGACCCCAGTTACGTACTGACTATAAGGGGCTTGTTTGCCGGGGACCTAGGGTCCGGTAAATTCCTGGTTTTCTTATCACTATGCTTGAACAGTAGTGATCCTTCGGTCCCCAGTGACCGGTAGCAATGTGCAGGACTTCTTCAATCCGTAAGCACTATTCCAATAAACCACTGTGCCTTTCGCCTTGTCCACGCTGGTAACATAAGCACTCAAACTAGCCAAGGGTCGAGCAGTCACTTCTTTCTTTTCCTTCACTTCAAAGTTAGTTACAGATGCTCAGTTATCAATAGGCAGGAGCACGTCTCTGAACCTTATACCGTCCTTTAGACAGGATGCTGAAGACTTTCTGCACTAAACTTCTTCTTTCCTTCCAGTGTATGCTGATGAAGTACAGCTCTGACTAGGCTAAGGTGAATTAAAACACCTATACTAGACTCCACTTTCCGAACTGATGATAGAGCAATCTGGACTCCTTCCTCCCTCCAGACGTCTTCTCTCTCTGAAGTCAGGAACTAAACTCCAGACGTCTTCTCTGTCCGAAGACAGGAACTAGACTCACTAAATCACTCCAACACATACCTTGACCACTCCCTCAAGAGTAAACTCCACTACCTAAGGGTGTGTCTAGTAATATGTTGAGTGAATGAATATTTAGCATTAAACTGCTGTCTCGCCACACACTCTCCAGGGTACTGCGTGTGCCTAACACCAGGGCTACACAGATTCGTTGGGGAATTGGGAGCCAGTGGAGGGATTTGCAAAGGGGAGAAGTAGGGGAGTAGCGAGGGGAGAGGTGGATTAGTCGGGCAGCAGAGTTGAGGACAGACTGGAGTGGTGCAAGAGAGTTGACGGGGAGGCCACAGAGGAGGGTGTTGCAGTAATCAAGGAGGGAGATGATGAGGGCATGCACAAGAGTTTTAGTAGATTGAGGGCTGAGGAAGGGACAAATTCAGGAAATGTTTTTAAGTTGGAGGAGACAGGAGGTAGCAAGAGTTTGGATGTGTGGTTTGAAGGACAGGGCAGAGTCGAGAGTTACCCCGAGGCAGCGGATTTCAGGTGCGGGAGAGATCGTGATGCCATTTACCATAATAGATAGATCTGGTAGGGAAGATACGTGACATGGAGGAAAGATGATGAGTTCGGTTTTGTCTACATTGAGTTTTAGGAAGCGAGAGGTGAAGAAGGAGATATGGCTGATAGACACTCCGGGATTCTGGACAGCAGAGAGGTGACATCTGGGCCAGAGAGGTAGATCTGAGTATCGTCCGCATACTGGTGGTACTGGAAGCCATGGGACTTTATGAGTTGTCCTAGCCAAGGGTGTAGATGGAAAAAAGTAGGGGCCCCCCGGACAGAGCCTTGAGGGACTCCAACAGAGAGAGGGCGGGATGAGGAGGTAGAGTGGGAGTGGGAGACGCTAAATTGTGCGGTCGGAAAGGTAAGTGGCGATCCAGGACAGGGCAAGGTCTTTGATGCCATGGGAAGAAAGAATCTGTAGCAATAGGCAGTGGTCGACTGTGTCAAAGGCAGAGGACAGGTCAAGGAGGAGGAGGATGGAGAACTGTCTGTTAGCTTTGGCTGTGAGTAAGTCATTAGTAATTTTGGTCAGGGCAGTTTCAGTGAGTGGTGGGGGTGGAAGCCAGATTGGAGGTTGTCAAGGACAGAGTTAGATGAGAGGTGGGAGGAAAGTTGGGCAGGACATGCTGCTCAAGGAGTTTGGAAGCAAACGGGAGCAATGATATTGGGCGATAGCTGGGCATAGCAGTTGGGTTTAAGGTTTGTTTTTTTGAGGATGGGTGTGATGGTGGCATGTTTGAAGGCAGAGGGAAAGATACCAGAAGATAGCGATAGGTTTGAAGAGATGGGTTAGGGCTGGGATAAGCGTGTTAGTGAGGTTGGGGAGCAGGTGGGAAGGGATGGGGTCAAGTGCACAGGTGGTGAGGTGTGATTTGAAAAGGAGATGAGTAA
Source organism: Oophaga sylvatica (assembly GCA_033576555.1). Taxonomy (NCBI): domain Eukaryota; kingdom Metazoa; phylum Chordata; class Amphibia; order Anura; family Dendrobatidae; genus Oophaga; species Oophaga sylvatica. The sequence continues at coordinate 420,577,060 of JARQOD010000003.1, read as the reverse complement.
AATTCTCCTTCAGTGATGTTGGAGAGGGAGGTTATACAGAACATATATAATACCCCCATACAAAACATGTGTTAATACCCCCATACAGAACATGTATAATACCCCCATACAGAACATGTAAAATACTCCACGCAGAACATATATAATACCCCCATACAGAATATATATAAAAACCCCATACAGAACATATTATAATACCTCCATATAAAAACAATATATAACATCTCCATACAAGACAAAATATAATACCCCCATATGGAACATATATATATATATATATATATATATATATATAAAATTGAATGTGTGTGTGTGTATCACCAACCAATCACGAAGCATCTTTCATTTCATCAGAGCTGTTTAAGAGAAGCTGAGCTGTGATTGGTTGCTATGAGCAACCCGCGGCCAGACCAATCAGCGACGCAGGGCTAACTCTGCCCATGTGGTCATGTGTCTCACCAACTGCCCATGATGTGCTGTGTGTACAGTTACAGTGTCTGATGCACTTCTGTCACGTTTACTGAAGACGGGTAATACAGTGACATGAGGTAATACATAAGTAACATAAGGTAATACACAGCAAAATGAGGTAATATACAGTAACATGAGGTAATACACAGTAATATGAGGTAATACACAGTAATATGAGGTAATTCACATGTAGCATGAGGTAATATACGGTAACATGAGGTAATACACAGTTATATGAGGTAATACACAGTGACATGAGGTAATACACAGTAATATGAGGTAATACACAGTGACATGAGGTAATACACAGTAACATCAGCGACGCAGGGCTAACTCCGCCCATGTGGTCATGTGAATCACCAACTGCCCATGATGTACTGAACATGTTTTGTCAGTCAGTGTCTGATGTACTTCTGTCACGTTTACTGAACACAGGTAATACACAGTGACATGAGGTAATACACAGGTGACATGAGGTAATACATAAGTAACATAAGGTAATACACAGTAAAATGTGGTAATATAGAGTAACATGAGGTAATACACAGTGATATGAGGTAATACACAGTAATGAGGTAATACACAGGTAACATGAGGTAATATACAGTAACATGTGGTAATATACAGTAACATGTAGTTTATATATTTTGATGATCTGTTTAATAATTTTGTTCAGTTGTATTAAGTTCTATGAGCAATAACATTTAATGATAATGTATATATTTTACCCGAAAAATCCTGTGTATTCATTGCATTATTCTTAAATTTTCATAAATAAACTACATACATATTCTAGAATACCCGATGCGTTAGAATCGGGCCACCATCTAGTCTACTATATAATCGTCTAATTCTGTCTGTAACGGAAATACCGCGTCGCTGATTGGTCGCGATCTCTCTGCTCCGCTGCCTCTGGATTAGATGTGGGTGTTGCAGGGGGAGTGGTGCGGGCACGCCCTTTGGATACCCCACTGCAGCCTTAACAACGTCACAGGGACTGTCACAGAACCTGTGTTAGAGAGCAGTTCTATGAGCAATAACATTTAATGATAATGTATATATTTTACCCGGAAAATCCTGTGTATTCATTGCATTATTCTTAACTCTTCATAAATAAAACTACATACATATTCTAGAATACCCGATGCGTTAGAATCGGGCCACCATCTAGTATATAATAACCTCATACAGAACATATATAATACCCCCATATAGAACATATATAAAATCTTCATACAGGACATATATGATACCCCCATACAGAACATATATAATACCCACACACAGTACAAAAATAATTCCCCATACAGAACATATGTAATACCCCCATACAGAACATATCTAATACCCCCATACAGAACATATCTAATACCCCCATACAGAACATATCTAATACCCTCATACAGAACATATATGATACCCCCATACAGAACATATAAAATACCCTCATACAGAACATAATATAATACCCTCATACAAAACATATATAATACCCCCATACAGAACATATATAATACCCTCATACAGAACATATATAATACCCTCATACAGAACATATATAATACCACCATACAGAACATATGTAATATGTAATACTCCATACAGAACATACTATAATACCCCCATACAGAACATATCTAATACCCCCATACAGAACATATATAGTACCCTCATACAGAACATATATAATACCACCATACAGAACATATGTAATATGTAATACTCCCATACAGAACATACTATAATACCCCCATACAGAACATATCTAATACCCTCATACAGAACATATATAATACCCCCACACAGAACATATATAATAACCCCATACAGAACATATATAAAACCTCCATACAGAACATATATGATACCCCCATACAGGACATATATCTCCATACAGACCATATATAATTCCCCCAAACAGAACATATATAATACTACCATACTGAACCTAAATCACCATTTCACTGTATTTAGGGATAAAACTCATTTCTCGTGTAACAGAATAACGATTCCTGCACTCTCCACATGGACGGACAGGATTGTTCTTTATCACGCTTCTCTCCACCATTAGTTGTTGTGCACTGAATGGCTCCTAATGATGGCCGAACACGGCTCATTGTTTTGGCAAATGTTCTGAAATACCCAAGAGCCAGTTGGAAAGAACCAAAGTGGCAAGTACGGCCATCTGTGATTGCTCCGCTGCTAGGCTGCAGGCTTACATGAAAGATCTGCCAGTGCTACAAGGCAGTGCCACCTGCTGCGGGCTCAGGTACCTGTACAGCCATGGGGGTGATGTCCAGAAAAGAGTCACCTGATAAACCATCAACATAGAGAACAAAAATATAAAAAATTTAATACAGCTCGGTAACAAGATACCCAGATACTGTGCCTATATCATTATATACAGGAGATGCCCAGGTTATACCAGTTGTACATATATAATTATATACAGGAGGTACTCAGGTTATACCAGCTGTACATATATAATTATATAGAGGAGAGCCCAGGTTATAGCAGCTGTACATATATCATCATATACAGGAGATCCCCTGGTTATAGCAGCTGTACGTATAAATTATATACAGGAGATGCCCAGGTTATACCACCATGCTCCATATGACATTTGGAAGCCTCTGAACTGTGTCGTTGGTTTTGCCCCCACTTGCACCATGAATTCTCCGTGTGACGTCCACACCTTGCAGACCTCTCTGCAACATCTGGACCCCGTCATCTCGATAATTTCCACTCACGGATTTTGTATTCTGGTTCATGATGCATGAAAATCTAATAAAGATGATGGCAGCACTTCTTCAATATGTGATGCGTTAGCGGGCGCTCTCACATAGCCGGGATGGATCCTCTCAGTAAATTACTTACATTAAATAATAATTAAAGTGATTAACTGCCCAGACCCCTCATTCTGGTCCTGACAAGATTAATAAACTGCCAGATCATTTATTCAAAGGCACAACGATTCTACATTCACTAATACGGCAACATCTAGAAAGACCCAAAGACGTTCTGACCACAGTGAAGGTTGTCTCTCCGGTCAATGTATTTTGACTTGCATTCGAATGTTGTTACCTTGTGTCTTCCCAGGTTGGGAGTAATCGAGCTCCATGAATCCCTCGGCCAAGATGAACTCGTGCAAGTTTATGGACCATGATATTGAAAGTCGAGGCATCAAACTGCCCAAACAAACGCAGAACCCTACGGTGGTGTCAACCAACCGAACCATGGTGATGGCCGAACCGGAGAAGAGACGAAGGCAGAGGTACGTAGAGAAAGATGGGAAATGTAACGTCCATCATGGAAACGTCCGGGAGACCTACCGCTATCTGACCGACATCTTCACCACTTTGGTGGACCTAAAGTGGAGGTTTAATCTTCTAGTCTTTACCATGGTCTACACCATCACATGGATTTTCTTCGGATTCATTTGGTGGCTCATCGCCTACATACGTGGGGACCTCGAGCACATTGAGGATGCGTCGTGGACACCGTGCGTGGATAAGTTGAACGGTTTTGTATCTGCCTTCCTTTTCTCCATAGAGACAGAAACCACCATAGGTTACGGATATAGGGTCATAACGGACAAGTGCCCGGAGGGAATTGTTCTTCTGCTGGTCCAAGCCATCTTGGGCTCCATAGTCAACGCCTTCATGGTGGGCTGCATGTTTGTAAAGATCTCACAGCCAAAGAAACGAGCAGAGACCCTCATGTTCTCCAATATGGCTGTCATCTCTGTGAGGGACGGGAAGCTATGTTTGATGTTTAGGGTTGGAGACCTCAGAAACTCGCACATTGTGGAGGCGTCTATCAGAGCCAAGTTGATCAAGTCCAAACAAACTAAAGAGGGAGAGTTCATTCCCCTCAACCAAACAGACCTAAACGTGGGATTCGACACCGGAGACGACCGACTGTTTCTGGTTTCGCCGCTTATTATCTGTCACGAGTTTAATGAGCAAAGCCCATTCTGGGAGATTTCCAAGGAACAGCTCGGAAAGGAAGAGTTTGAGATTGTGGTCATTCTGGAAGGAATGGTAGAAGCTACAGGTAAGAGCTTAAATCGTGACCTATTAGGAACTAATGGTTCTTTTGCAAAGTTGTGGACATTTTGTATGATAATTTTCAAATTTTCAGAATAATTGAAAAATGTGCAAATTAAAGATGTTATCATTCATCCATAGGAAAAGTTATGACTTCTACAAAAGTGTGAGTCTGACAACTTGGGACCCCAACCGATTTGCAGAATGGGGCACTCTTCTCCCAGCTGAAATGGAGCAAGCACACTTTCAACTTGAAAACCCCCTTTAATACAAATGAAGGCAGATGGGGTGAGACAGTAGGGAGTAAATTAAAAAAAAAACACACAACAAAGAAATAAAACCACTATAACGCTGCCCCTTATACACAAGAATATAACTACTGTAAGACTGCCTATGTACAAGAATATAACTACTATAATACTGCCCCTATGTATAAGAATATAACTACTATAATACTGCCCTTATGTACAAGAATATAACTACTATAATACTGCTCCTATGTATAAGAATATAACTACTATAATACTTCCCCTATGTATAAGAATATAACTACTATAATACTGCCCCTATGTACAAGAATATAACTACTATAATACTGCTCCCTATGTACAAGAATATAACTACTATAATACTGCCCTTATGTACAAGAATATAACTACTATAATACTGTTCCCTATGTACAAGAATATAACTACTATAATACTGCCCCTATGTACAAGAATATAACTACTATAATACTGCCCCTATGTACAAGAATATAGCTACTATAATACTGCCCTTATGTATAAGAATATAACTAATGTAATGCTGCTCCCTATGTACAAGAATATAACTACTATAATACTGCCCCTATGTACAAAAATATAACTATAATACTGCCCCCTGTGTACAAGAATATAACTACTACAATACTGCCCATACTGTGGGGAAAAAATATTTAGTCATCCACCAATTGTGCACGTTCTCCCACTTAAAAAGATGAGAGAGGCCTGTAATTTACATCATAGACCACAACTATGAGAGTCAAAATGAGAAAACAAATCCAGAAAATCACCTTGTCTGATTTGGCAAGATTTATTTTGCAAATTATGGTGGAAAATAAGTATTTGGTCACCTAAAAACAAGCAAGATTTCTGGCTCTCACAGACCTGTAACTTCTTCTTTAAGAGGCTCCTCTGTCCTCCACTCATTACCTGTAGTAATGGCACCTCTTTGAACTTGTTATCATGTCAACACACTGCCCTCTACAAATAATGGAAGGCACAGGAGTGCATAAAAAAATTTTTTTTATTAGAAACATATACAATTCATAAAAAAGGGATGCCTCATATCCATAATGACTTGGCAAATCTACTGCAAAAATATATACATAGGGCAAGTACCGTAAATCCTTGTATGAAAAGTATTATTTAAAATGTGGAATTGGTCAAAAACGCCTAAATAAATACTCCCGGGGTGGGTGACACGGCGCTTCTCTGCTAACCACTAAGGTAATACTATAACAGCATTTTCCTTTGTTACTATTTATTTTGGATACATACCACCGGTTCTGGTATTATTGTTTTGAGGCACTGTTGTGCACTTTAACACTTTGTGTCTCAATCACATGATATTTTTTGTGGCATTTTGTGAGTGGAGATTTGATTGGGGGAGATGATGGGCACTTTCCTACTTATCACTATAGCAACATTACAGCAGTAGTTTATATACAGTGACCTCTGTTATAATCTCTCATGCACTGTGAGCACTTTATATTGATACATTTATGAAATATCTATTTATTTCTGCGGTGGATTTTTGATGAGTAAGGATATTATTAATGCTGAAATTGAGTCAGTTGTCCTTGTATTTGCTATATGGATATTTCGGTCCAAAAACGCAACATACGATTTTCATGGTGTTGAATAAGTATTTAGGCGTTTTTGACCAATTCCACATTTTAAATAATACTTTTCATACAAGGATTTACGGTACTTGCCCTATGTATATATTTTTGCAGTAGATTTGCCAAGTCACTATGGATATGAGGCATCCCTTTTTATGAATTGTATTGTATATGTTTCTAATAAAAATTGTTTTTTATGCACTCCTGTGCCTTCCATTATTTGTAGAGGGCAGTGTGTTGACATTTTGATACGGAGTGTGACCTCTTTTTTGAAGGTTTTTCTATGGACTAATATGTATTTGAACTTGTTATCAGTATTAAAGTCACCTGTCCACAACCTCAGTCACACTCCAAACTCCACTATGGTGAAGACCAAAGAGCTGTCGAAGGACACCAGAAACAAAATTGTAGCCCTGCACCAGACTGGGAAGACTGAATCTGCAATAGGCAAGCAGCTTCTTGTTATGAAATCAACTGTGGGAGCAATAATAAGAAAATGGAAGACATACAAGACCACTGATAATCTCCCTCGATCTGGGGCTCCACGCAAGATCTCACCCTGTGGGGTCAAAATGATCATAAGAACAGTGAGAAAAAATCGCAGAACCACACGGTGGGACCTAGTGAATGACCTGCATAGAGCTGGGACCACCGTAACAAAGGCTACCATCAGTAACACACTAAGCCGCCAGGGACTCAGATCCTGCAGTGCCAGACGTGTCCCACTGTTTAAGCCAGTACATGTCTGGGCCCATCTGAAGTTTGCTAGAGAGCATTTGGATTATACAGAAGAGTATTGGGAGAATGTCATATGGTCTGATGAAACCAAAGTAGAACTGTTTGGTAGAAACAAAACTCGTCGTGTTTGGAGGGACAGAATGCTGAGTTGCATCCAAAGAACACCATACCTACTGTGAAGCATGGGGGTGGCAACATCATGCTTTGGGGCTGTTTCTCTGCAAAGGGACCAGGATGACTGATCCATGTAAATGAAAGAATGAATGGGGTCATGTATCATGAGATTTTGAGTGCAAACTTCCTTCCATCAGTAAGAGCATTAAAGATGAAACGTGGTTGGGTCTTTCAGCAAGATAATGATCTCAAGCACACCACCAGGGTAACAAAGTAGTGGCTTCATAAGAAGCAAATGAAGGTCCTGGAGTGGCCTAGCCAGTCTCCAGATCTCAACCCCATAGAAAACCTTTGGAGGGATTTGAAAGTCCGTGTTGCCCAGCGACAGACCAAAACATCACTGTTCTAGAGGAGCTATGCATGGAGGAATGGGCCAACATACCACCAACAGTGTGTGCCAACCTTGTGAAGACTTACAGAAAATGTTTAACCTCTGTTATTGCCAACAAAGGACATATTACAAAATATTCAGATGAACTTTTGTTAATGACCAAATATTTATTTTCCACCATGATTTGCAAAATAAATCTTGCCAAATCAGACAAGGTGATTTTCTGGATTAGTTTTCTCATTTGACTCTCATAGTTGTGGTCTACCTATGATGTCAATTACAGGCCTCTCTCATCTTTTTAAGTGGGAGAACTTGCACAATTGGTGGCTGACTAAATACTTTTGAGTGTGCCTTGCCTCATCGTTGTTCCGGACTGCAGCTTCCTCTCACACATTGAGCGGTGCGGCCATGGAGCTGAAAGATGATGTCATCCAGCTGCGGCTGGCAGCGCCACTCAATGTGTGAGAGGAAGGAATCTGCTGGCGGCGTGGAGAGGTGAGTGTGGCCGCTGTGCCAGTGAAGCTGCTGTGGTGTGCACGTGTGTGTGTGTGTGAGGTGAGTGTGTGTGTCTGGTATGTGTGTGTGTGTGTGCTGAGTGTGGCCGCTGTGGAGAGATGATGGCGGTGATGGGGAGAGGGCCAGTGATGGGGACAGGGCCAATGATAGGGAGAGGGCCAATGATGAGAGTGATGGGGAGAGGCCAATGATGGGAGTGATGGTGAGAGGGCCAATGAAGGGAGTGATGGGGAGAGGGCCAATGATGGGGAGAGGGCCAGTGATGAGGAGAGGGCCAATGATGTGAGTGATGGTGAAAGGGCCAATGAAGGGAGTGATGGGGAGAGGGCCAATGATGGCGATGATGGGAGAGGGCCAGTGATGAGGAGAGGGCCAATGATGGGAGTGAGGGGACAGGGCCAATGATGGGGAGGGCCAATGATGGGAGTGATGATGAGAGGGCCAATGAAGGGAGTGATGGGGACAGGGCCAATGATGGGGAGAGGGCCAATGATGCGAGTGATGGGGACAGGCCAATGATGGGAGTGATGGTGAGAGGGCCAATGATGGCGGTGATGGGGAGAGGGCCAATGATGGGAGTGATGGGGAGAGGGCCAGTGATTGAGACAGGGCCAATGATGGGAAGAGGGCCAATGATGGGAGTGATGGGGACAGGGCCAATAAAGGGAGTGATGGGGACAGGGCCAATGATGTGGTGATGGGAGAGTGCCAGTGATGGGGTGAGGGCCAATGATGACTGTGATGGGGAGAGGGCCAATGATGGGAGTGATGGGGAGAGTGCAACGATGGTGGTGGGGGAGAGGGCAATGATGGTGTGATGGGGAGGAGGAAATGATGGAGGTGGTGGAATTTCTACATTTCTGCATGAAGGGGATCATGATGGGGCAGATTTCTACATGAATGGGATCATGATGGGGCATATTTCTGCATGAAGGGGATCATGATGGGGCATATTTCTGCATGAAGGGGATCATGATGGGGCATATTACTACATTAATGGGATTATTATTTAACAATAATTTTGTACTGCATTAAGTTTGAAAGGAATGCTGCCCGCCAGCTTAAATTTTTTTTTTATGTGCGGTCCATTTACTCTGCCGAGTTTGAGACCACTGATATAACTACTATAATACTGCTCCTATGTACAAGAATATAACTACTATAATACTGCCCCTATGTACAAGAATATAACTACTATAATACTGCCCCTTATGTACAAGAATATAACTACTATAATACTGCCTTTGTACAAATATTCAATACTATAATACTGCCCCATGTACAAGAACATAACTACTATAATACTGCCCCTTTGTACAAATATATAACTACTATAATACTGCCCCATGTACAAGAATATAACTACTATAATACTACAAAGCAGAAGTGGCAGCTGCTGAGTTTCTATGCTCCGCATCTAGTTGTACGGCACAGGCTCAGCATTTGGCGGTGTGTTCGGCAGCGATGATCTGTCCCTGGTGATGACGTTTTTTTGTCAGCTTGCACAGATCCACCATTTTTTTGCTCCCATGTGGAGGGCACTTAAGAGGTTTTATCTGTACGTGGAGCTCCTCGATCATTTCCTGCACTTGTAGCATCCGGCGTGGGCAGCGTGTTTTCTCCAGGGTACATTAGCGATATAGACAGGATGTAATTGCAGGATCTGGCGGCTTGAGCCGCTGATCTCTGATTACAGAACCGTCATTAACTTGTAATTGCCGTTAATTATCCACAATTATCTCCTTTTTATTGATCTCATGTAATACCTGAAATTAAAATCTGGCTGCAAACCATATTTCCTTTATTCCAGTTTTCGCCTGTCCTGTGTCTTGAAAACAGCTTAAGGTAGAGGGGTTGACCCCCATGCAGCTGATTAAAAGGGGCTTTCTTGCTATTAAAGGGGCAGTGAGAAATGTGATATGCATTTTCCTTGCACTTTACTTCCATCCCTGAAACGTGTGTGATATCAGCATGTTAAGAGTATTAATAATTTACCAACATTAACACGCTGCACCCTCTAAATACTATATACTGTTTGTAGCAGTATTGTACGGGTTTGTAGTCAATGGTGACATCTGGTGGCGCTTCTTGGAAGTGTGCTAAATACTAGTTTCCCTATGCAGCACTGCCCTCTGGTGTTCAAAGTGAAAACTGCACTTTAAAGGGTCAATTTGAAAAAGGACCTTTTACAGAGATAAATGTCATTAAAGGACCCTCTAAACAGGTCAGATTCTAGGTTTATGTGGGTCTTTATGTGACAGAGTCCCATTGGAGCCATTATTTATATTCAATTTTTCATCCTCGCTTTCCAAGAGCTAGAACCTTAATTTTTTACAGCTTTGGGAGTTGCTTCAGGGCTTGTTTTTTAGAAGAGTTGGCTCTGATCACAGCAGTTGTGCTAGAATTGGTTCCTCAGGTGCTGACACCAGCTTTAAACTGTGTATCTTAACTGATCATAAGACACTTTTTCAAGTTCCTTGCATATTGTGGATTTTTATTTCCTAGTGATCAACAGTGCAGTTTCTTACAAATATCCCATCAGGACAATTTTTTTAATAAATCTAACATTTTGACTGGATAGGGTGAAGCTCAAGAAAAAAAAAGACACTTCTTTCACAGCAATCCGATGTTCCAGTGCTGAGAAATCCTGCAAATTTGCCTGGAAGTGCATTGGGGGTGTGTCAGTGCACTCTAAGATTGACACGCCCCCTCCAGTGAACGTCTAAGGTAATTTGCATGTGGCTTCAAAGCTGGATTTCTCAGCACTGGAATATCGGACTACTACAAGACAGGCGTCATTTTTATCGTTACAGTAAGACCTACACTGTCGTACCACTAGAATGAGCAGTAAAATCATCCTGACTGTTCCCCTTTAATGGTTTGGAGTCATGGTTACAGTAAATTTATTCCTCTAAAAGCATTTGCCTTCTTTCAAAAACAGCGCCATATCTGTCCACAGGTTGCATATGGTATTGCAGCTCATTCCCATCCCATTTTATAGAGGAAAATCGCAATACCAGATACAAACTATGGATAACAGTGGCGCTTTTACAAAGATTTTTTTTTCTAATAAACCTTCAATGTAGAAGGATGTTTTCTTTTTTTTAATATTAAGCCATAACCCAACTGATTTTATATTATGGAAAGATTAAAAAAGGGAGGATTTTTCTAACTTTGCCTTCTTTACTTTTTCTTTCCGCTGCAGGAATGACTTGTCAAGCACGCAGCTCCTATGTGGAAAGCGAGGTGCTGTGGGGTCACCGCTTCATGCCGGTCCTCACGCTGGAGGAAGGCTTCTACGAAGTGGACTATGACACTTTCCACAATACGGACGAGACGCCGACACCGACCTCTAGCGCCAAGGACCTGGCGGAGCTGAACGAGAAGGGCGAGGCGCTGCAGCTCACCTCCGCCAACAGCAAAGGCAACCAGACCGCCAGCAGTGACTCACAGGATGGGGCCGAGGTGGAGAGCGCTCCGGTCATCTCCAACGGGGACCTTAGTAAAGCAAAGATGGACGCCTGTGAGTGAAGGTCACAAATAATAAAGTGGAATTTTCACCAGCAATAGACGGATGGAGGAAAATCGCCAATATGAGCTGCGGCCAAATTAGACTGCGTGTTTTGCGCAGCTGAGGCAGCCATGTTGCCATATGGATCGCTGTTCAGCAGGGCGCTTGCAAAACCCCAAATATAGAGGTTATCGTCACAGATGAGAGCTAAAAAGATGCTGAAAAAGAAACATTCCCTCCTATAAGCCATTTCTTATTAATATCCATTTCCAGGAAAGCCGAGAGACTAACAATATGGCGGCAACTTACGGCAGGTTCTATTCCACCCTCCCTCCCCCCAACAAGCCAAGGACAGGAATGGTGGCCCTAATGGGCACTCAACTTTCCCAGGAACAGACTTTGCAAAAGAAAAACTCAAGGACCTCCATGACAATTTTATGGCACACATTGGTAATTAAGAGGTTAACATTTGGGGACCTGTCTGCAGCGGGATTATGAACACTACATGGACATGGCGGCCCGCTCTATATTTTACACTGGAACCCGGAGCTTTACGTTACCACTTTCTTCTCTTTCATCCCATAAGCAAATATTTATAGGATGTGGACAGTCGGGGAGAGAATTGTTTTATGCATTTATTTGGGGGATAAAGTCTTTTTTGCAATTGGGTTTAATTATAAATGTTGCACCGTTTGATTCTTATAGCTGCTGTGCTTCCTTGCATTGTCGACTGTGATTGAGTTAACTGGGATTCCATCAGCGAGTTTGTTTTGATGAGGAGTCTGTAGCCATTTTCTGAGCTCCTCTCAGCTCATTTATGACCACATTGAAGTTTGGCTCAGTTTGATGTTGTGTTTGGTTATAAATCAGCACAAAAGTGCTCAGAAAATGAAGAAAAAAAAAAACAGGCTGTATGCAGAAGTTTGCTGTCCACATACTCACTGATTCTTAGTATACTGATTTTGTAGGCTGCAGCAGGCAGAGGTAAGAAGACGGTGAAAGCCAAATGGTGCAGTTTTTATTAAAATCAAAAAAAAAAAAAATCCTGCGGTAACAACTAGTGTCAACCATTTTTAAGTTCTGCTAACAATCTAGCACAGCACAATACCTGCACTTTTTTTTTTATTTTCCACATTCATATTAGGACTTATTCAGACGCATCAGGTTTTTATTTTCCGTGCCCCAAGAAAAAAAGTTGTCCTAGTTTCAATCAGTCTTTCTCCAAAGAGAGAAATATATATCTCCGTAGTTTATCCTATCAACCAGTCCATAACAAAAAGTCCGCTGACATCCAAGTGCCGTCCAATAAATCCACGGATCCAAAGATTCCTATTGCGGATTCGGATCTGACGTGTGAACAGGGCCAGAGACCGTCACAGGTACGAGTGATAAGCGAGAGCCACTGAGAGAACGTGAAAAAAGGACTTGGGGACGAGACCTAGGGAGAATGATGCCGAGGATGCGCATAGGAGGGCTGGAACTTGTCTCTATATAGCACTGGCCTAATATGGTAACTAGGCCGACATTATTGCATATAACATCAAAAACTACATGCATCGTGGCAACATACACAAGTAGGATTTTGCATTAGTGCTGCAGTTTAGAGTGTGCCCACGAGAGGGCAGCAGAGCTGCACAGCAGCCTCTACCCATGCACTGTGATTACATCCACTGCTGTTACTCTTCTATGTTCCTGTATAATAAATATTTAATATATAACATGTTTCTTGGTGCTGGTTACTGACGTCACAACCTGCTGCCATATTCCGCATTGTCAGGGATATGAGACACCTGTATTAACCCTATCAGGTGCATGCAGGCCGGTTTTAGACAAAGTAGGGGGCCCTGGGCAAAAGGAAATGCTGACATATTGCTCCATCACACAGACATGACAGCTGTATTTACCGTCGCTGAGTTCAGACTGTTCTATGACAGTGATCAATAATATTATGGTCATTGGTTGACTACATCTCGGCCTCTTTACACGGCTGAGGAAGGATGACGGGGACAGAACGATCACTGATAGATCACTGTCCCCATACAGTATCATGTTATCTGCAGCACATCTGCAGTTTGCACTGGGTGATAGTCTTAGTTACTTACCGTTAACGGTATTTTTCGAAGTCCATGACAGCACTACAGAGAGAGGGGATCCGCCCCTTAGGAACAGGAAACCTACAGATATAAAAGGGCGGCACCTCTCCCACACATCAGTTGGATTACAGAGCATACAAGGACTACCAAGGTTAAATGGTATACAGCAAAAAATTATGCATCACACAGTAATATTGGTCAATTGTTTATTACATGTGGACTATATAAGAGGAAGAAGTGCACATAGAACATGGGTGGGAATCTAAGGGTGCTGTCATGGACTTCGAAAAATACCGTTAACGGTAAGTAACTAAGACTTTATTCGAACGTCCATGACAGCACTACAGAGAGAATTACAGAGAGTAATAACTACTTAGGGAGGGACTACAGCCTGCAGCACCCTTAGTCCGAAAGAAAGGTCTGAGGAAGCACCCAAATCTAATCTATAATGAGTGTAAAACGTGTGTGGAGAAGACCACGTAGCTGCCTTACATATCTGGTCAATCGAGACTTCTGCCCTCTCTGCCCATGAAGTCGCCACAGCTCGGGTGGAATGCGCCCTTAGCCTCTCAGGTGCCGGCTTGCCCCTCGAGGTGTATGCCAGAGAAATTGCTTCCCTAATCCATCTGGCCAATGAGCTTTTTGTTATTCTGCGGCCTTTATTAATTCCCTGAAAAGAGACAAACAATGCATCGTCCCTTTTCCAGAGGTCAGTGACTGCTAAATATTGCAGTAGACATCTTCTAACATCTAGAGTATGGAGTTTTATCTCTTTTTGATTAGATGGATTAAGGATGAAAGAAGGGAGAACAATTTCCTGTGTTCTGTGGAAGGCGGAAGACACCTTAGGTAGGTATGCTGGATCAGGTCTAAGTATTATCCTGTCATTCAGGACCTGAGTGTGAGGCTAAGTGCACACGATCAGGAATAATTGCGTTTTTTTCGCGGTTTTTCCGCTATTTTCCGCGGTTAAACCGCGAACAAAACGCAAGCATTAAGCATTCTATACGTTTTAATTGATTCCGCATGTTTTGTACACATGTTGCGTTTTTTTCCGCGAAAAAAACGCTTAGCGGAAAAAAAAGCAACATGTTCATTAATTTAGCGTAACCGCGGTGATTCCGCCGCCATAGGAATGCATTGAACCGCTTACTTTCCGCATGTGGCTATGCCCACTATGCGCAATGTAAGCGGTTCATGTGCGGATGGTACCCAGGGTCTGGAGCAGAGGAGACTCTCCTCCAGGCCCTGGGTACCATATCCCTGGTAAAACAATAATTAAAATAAAAAATAATGATATTTCTCACCTTCCGGCGTCCCACGCAGCTTTCCCGCCTTCAGCGACGCTCCCAGCAACTTCCGGTCCCAAGAGTCCTTTGCGAGAATCACCCAGATGGCATAGCGGTCTCGCGAGATGCACGTCATCGGTGTGATTTGTCGCAATGCATCCTTGGGACCGCGAGTTGCCGGGAGCGTCGCTGAGAGGCGGGAAAGCTGCGGGGGCCGCCGGAAGGTGAGAATATCATTATTTATTATTTTTTTTATTATTTTTACATTAGATCTTTTTACTATTGATGCGGCATAGGCGGCATCAATAGTAAAAAGTTGGTCACACGTGTCAAACATTATGTTTGACTCGTGTGACCAACCTGTCAATCAGTTTTCCAAGCGATGCTACAGATCGCTAGGAAAACGCTAGCATTCTGCAAGCTAATTACGCTTGCAAAACGCTATTATTCTGGCGGGAATCAGCATAAAAAAAACGTGTGTATTTCCTGCGGGAGAAGTGCGGGATTGCCGCGGAAATTTCCGCGGCAATTCCGCAACGTGTGAACTTAGCCTAAAGGTACTGCCACACTAAACAATCCCGCTAGCGATCACGATAACGACGCATACTAATGCGATCGCTAGCGGGATTGTTTCTATATCGCTAAGTGCGGCCACATTTAGCGATATAGTTAACGACGCTATCGCCGTTACCGATCTTCTTAACGACTTTAGCGGTACAAAAGTACCGCTAAATCGCTAAGAAAAGGTGCCACACAGCGATTAGATACTTACCCAGCGGGAGCGCCGACGAGAAAATAGGGTCCGGAACGATTCCAGCGACGAGCGAGATCACAGCAGGAAGCTCGTCGCTGGCAGCTGCCGCACTGAACAACATCGCTAACGGGATCGCTAAATAGTGACGTTTTTTAGCGATCCCATTAGCGATATTGTTCAGTGTGGCATACCCTTAAGGAGACAGTCTAGATAGTGCCGGGATATCACTTACCCTCCTAGCCGAAGTTAATGCTACCAGGAAGGCGGTTTTTAGAGAAAGAATTTTTTTTGACGCTGCTGAAATAGGTTCAAAGGGGGTTCTGTTAAAGCAGTAAGAACAAGGTTCAAATCCCATGGCATGATTCTCTCCTTCACTATGGGTCTCGACCTACCCGCAGCCTTAATGAATCTACTGACCCAGTAATTATTGGCGATGTTGCAACTGAAGAGTGCTCCTAAAGCTAAAACCTGCACCTTAAGGGTGCTCGTGGAGAGACCCAAGTCCAGACCCTTTTGCAGGAATTCTAGAATCTGGGTTATCGGTGTTGGGTCCCCTGCTACCACCCCCGAACTCTGAAGAAATTTTTTTCCAAGTCCTAGCATAGATTCTAGTTGTAACCTCTTTTCTGCTTTTAAGGAGAGTATTAATTAGATTAGCCGAAAACCCCTTATCTCTCAGCAGCGACCGTTCAAAATCCACGCTGTCAGGTGGAGGCCCGCTACCTGAGGATGGTAGACTGGGCCCTGGGAGAGCAGATCTGGGATATCCGGCAGGACCCAAGGGTCGGCTATCGACATGTTTCTGAGACCTGAAAACCATGCCCTCCTGGGCCAGAAGGGAGCGACTACTATTACCCTTGCCCTGTCTTTCCTGACTTTCCTCAGTACTAGGGGGAGTAAAGACAAGGGAGGGAAGGCGTAGGCCAGATTGAAATCCCACTTTAACAGAAGAGCGTCCACTGCCAGAGGGCGTTCTCTGGGATTCAGAGAGCAGAACGTCTCACTTTCCTGTTGGATTTGGTAGCAAAGAGATCTACCTCCGGTAGACCCCATTTCCGCACAATTAGGTCGAAGATGGAAGTTTTTAACAACCATTCTCCCTGACTCAGGAGATTGAGGCTTAAGAAGCCCGCCTTGGTATTTTCTTCTCCCCTTATATGAAGAGCCGTTAAAGAAAGAAAATGTTGTTCTGCTAACTGGAGTAGGCGCCTTGCCACTTCCATGAGAGGACCGGAACGAGTACCACCCTGGTGGTTGATGTAAGCGACTGTGACCCGATTGTCGGAGAGCACTCGAACGTGGTGACCCTGTAGATAAACAAGGAGCTTTTTAATCACTTGCTCTACTTTAAATGGTTGAATAACAAGAAACTTATTGAGGGCCTTTAAATTAATAATTGTCCTAAAAGAACCGTCTGGTTTATGGATCAAAAACAGAGGGGAGTAAAACCCTTTACCCCACTCCGCTTCCGGCACCTCCACTAGGACTTTTTTAGCGTAAAGCTCTTGTATTTCCAATTCTAGAGCGGCCTGCTCCGATGGGGATGACCTGAGGGGGGTAATTTTAAAGCTATCCAGGGGTACCGAGGAGAATTCTAAACGCAGCCCTGTAGCTATGAGGTTAAGGATCCAGCTACTGTTTGAGATTTCCAACCAGGCTGGTAGAAGGCCATTAACCTGCCTCCTACCGGTACTGCCAGTCATTGCGAGGGTTTTTTTGGTTTCCCGAGACTGACCCCTAAACATAAACCCTGTACCTCTTCTCCTCTTTTCATCCCATTTGGCTCGCTCCCTGGACGACCTTCTGCGGCCAAACCTCCTTCTGCTGAAAGGCCTCTTGTAGGAAGGAGTCGACAGACTGGGAAACTTTTTCTTGTCGTCCCCTGCCTTTTCTAAAAGTTCGTCCAAGACCGGGCCAAAAAGATATTCGCCGTCACAGGGAATGGAGCAGAGGCGAGATCTGGCTTTAATATCGCCCGGCCAACACTTTAGCCACAACGCCCTTCGCGCTGCATTAGACAGACCTGCCGCTCTGGCAGCCATTCTTACTGAGTCCGCAGAGGAATCAGCCAGGAAAGCCGCCGCGTTGTGGATTATCGGTAAAGTTTTCCGAATCGACCCCATAGGGGTTCCATCTGCTAATTGGGACTCTAATTGGTCCAGCCAGACCATCATTGATCTGGCTGTACAAGTGGCCGCAACCGCCGGCCTCAGGGCACCTGCCGACATCTCTCATGTCCCTTTCAAGAAGGAGTCTGCCTTCTTGTCTAGTGGGTCTTTCAAGGACCCCATATCATCGAAGGGGATGGAGGATTTTTTGGAAGCCTTCGCTACCGCTGCGTCCAGCTTCGGGGCTTTATCCCATCTACCTGTCAAGGGATCTTCAAAGGGATATCTCCGCTTAAACGCTTGGGGTAAGGAGCCTCTTTTCTCTGGCTTCTTCCACTCTCTGTCTATTAGACCTTGGATTCTACTGTTTAGTGGAAAGGATCTGCGTTTCTTTGGATCCAGACCACCGAACATCAGATCCTGTGCTGAGAGTTCTGGTCTCGCCTCCTCTATCCCCATGGTGGACCTAACTGATTTGACAAGTTTGTCCATTTGGTCCAAGGGAAAACAAAATCGGGTAGCGTCTTCTGTAGAAGAAGAGGAAGAAGCCGAAGAGGAAGGAGAAGAGGGTCCTGAAAAAACTTCACCCTTCTCATGGGCAGCGGGTGAATCTGAATCAGATAACACTGGTACAGTCCTACGCCTGGAAGATTCTCCATGTCTTAAGGACTCCTTCATCTCTGCCCTTACTAACTCCTTCAGGCTTTCGGTGAAATCCGGAGTCTCTTCCGCTATCTAAAAGGGAAAGGGGGGGGGGGGTTACTATCTTACCCCAGGCCTCTGCCCTTCCCCCCTTTAATGCCCTACCGTCTGTCGTATACACGGCTGGCATAACCTTTTAGGGCAAGCGTCTGGCAGAGGGCAAGCACAAAAGGCACATTCCCTGTGCTTGCTTTTCACCGAACACTTCTTCCCCTAGTGACAAAACACAGAATGGGGAAAAAACTGCATTACCGGGTATTCTAAGTCTGACGATCTCTTACCCAGTCCATACAGCAGTAGGTACCGGATCACGGGGAGGGGTCTTCTTGCCGGCTGACAAACTCCTGCGGCTGGACTGATTACTTGACCGCCCAGCCATTGAAGAGGAGCGCTCTGTCTGCTGCTGCTGGCTCTCCTGCTGCACTGAGGGAGCTTCTGCAGTGTCCATTGCAAGAAATGGGGCAGAAGCGCTTTCCCAGCTTCATAGGCTCCTTATATAGCCCCTTCCCCGGATATCCGGGTCAGCAGGTGCGGCCAGGGGTCCACCCCCTCCTGCTCCCCACCCCACAGCCCCCCCTGCAGTTCCCCGCTGTCCCCACTGCAGGCGCCGTTCATTATGTGATGCAGCCGCACCAAATATTTCAAAAACCCCGGCGGGTGCCCCACTTCCGGTTCTGGCGGTGGAGACCCCGCCCCCTTTTTTCACGACTGAATCGGCGCTCCAGCAGGGAACGCTAACACAGGTACTCCCCCGCCGCGTCGCCCCACAGCAGGGACGCGAGCGGGCGATCCAAAAACCCCGCCGCGCCACCCCCAGCAGCGACGCGCAGCGGGAGATTCAAAAGAAAACCCCGCCGCGTCGCCCATACCAGCGACACGCGGCGAGTATTCAAAAACCCCGCCGCGCCACCCACAGCAGCGACGCGCGGTGGGAGATTCAAAGGAAAAACCCCCCCGTCGCCCATACCAGCGACGCACATTCAAAAACCCCGCCGCGCCACCCACAGCTGTGACGCGCGGCGAGAAATTTAAAAAAAAAAAAAACCCCGCCGCGCCTCTCATAGCAGCGATGCCGCGGCGGGAAATTCAAAATTCCAAAAAAAAATCTTTTTTTATTTTTACCCCCATGGCTGCACCACCCCAGCAGGCTCCTACCATGACAGACCGCAGGAGAAGACAGGGAGCAGGTACCGGGACCAGGGAGAGGGGGGAATACTTACCAACCGGCGCTGGCTGGGAGACAGGGATCCTCTGGATACTGCTCCACCTGCTCCGCACACTGTCGTGGAATCCTACCCAGACCCACCGTGGCGCTTCCAGGGACTCCGCACCGGTCGAGGTAGGAGACCCCCCGCTACCTGGGTCGACCGGCCGGCCTGGGTCCTCCTGAAGATCTTCATCTGTAGGAAACCAGTCCTTCAGGAACAGGAAACCAACTGATGTGTGGGAGAGGTGCCGCCCTTTTATATATCTGTAGGTTTCCTGTTCCTAAGGGGCGGATCCCCTCTCATCCGTAGTGCTGTCATGGACGTTCAAATAAAATATGCTGCCGAGAACAAGGATTTCTGTTCTGCCATACACAATCCAATCACCTGATGAATCCGCAGCATTTCCATCATTTGTTGGGTGATTGCCGACATGTTTACAACTAAGTGACATCGTCTGCGCAGCCGGATTTATACATGTGGCTGCTACACACACACAGTGTGTGTCACACCGACACGGTGTCTGTACCTGCCGTCTACACATACATACAGAAAAGGTAGAATAACGCAATAATGAAAACCCAAACAATCCCACACACACACACACAGCAAAACCACACCTTCAGATACATGGCCAGCAGCTGCCTAGGGCCCCAACTGCTCCAGGGGCCCCCAGCCAGTGCCTATGGGGCACCTGAGTCAAGGAGGCCCGACCTGTGCCAGCATAGCAGCAGCTGGAGACAGGATTGTGTCCCCGCTGCTAAAGCTAAATTAATATTCATGCTTCCCCACGCCCCTATGGGAGTGGAGAGGCATGAATACCATACACACACAAAGCACCACATCCACACACAAAGCACGTGTACACACACAAAGCACCACATACACACACACACAAAGCACCACATACACACAGCCCAGCACATCCCGGCATCCTGCCTCCTGCCCAGTGCTTTCTGTCTGAGACAGCCCAGATGGATGACATCATCCAGCGCGGTGTCTCAAGACCGAAAGCTGCCGCGATGTGCTGCTGCTGCGAGGTGAGCTGTGCCTGGTGTGTGTATGTGGTGCTTTGTGTGTGTATGTGGTGTGTGAGGTAATCATGGAGGTGATGGGCAATGATGGTGGGGGGAGGCAATGATGAAGGTGATGGGCAATGATGGGGTGGGGTGAGGCAATGATGGAGGTGATGGGCAATGATGGTGGGGGAGGCAATGATGGAGGTGATGAAATGGACAATGATGGTGGTGGAATGGGCAGTGGGGGGGAGAATGATAGGGGTGGTGGGGAGAAGGCAATGATGGAGGTGGTGATGAGGACAATGATGGGGTGGAGAGGGGCTGTATTATACTTTATGAGGGGTCTACATTATATTCTGTGGGGGGACTGCATTATATCCTGGGGGGTTACATATTACTATATGAGGGGGCTACAGTAAACTATGGGGGACTGCATTCCATTCTGTGGTGGGGCTGCATTCTCTCAGGGGACATTATTTTCTGGGGGGCTATATCATACTTTGAGTGGGCAGTATTGTGCCCTATGAGGGGGCTACAGTATACTCTATGGGCGGCTGCATTATATTCTGTGGTGGGGCTGCATTATACACTGAGGGTGCTACATTAAATTCTATGGTGGGGACTGCGTTATACCTTATGAGGGGGTTGCATTATATTTTGTGGGGTGCTGCATTATATTCTATGAGGGCTGCATTATATTCTATGAGGGGGCTACCCCTCTATGATTCTACCCCAACCCCTGCTACATAATTAAGATGTGTACTACCTTATATTATACCGATATTAGCGTGTTTTACCACACAATTGGTGGTCTTGTATTTATTTTATGTAGCTACATAGTGGGCCCCAAGAATGATTATCTGCTGGGCCCAAGGTGCTCCAGTCCGACGCTGCCCCTCAGATACAAACACCTCATCACACCCCAGATACACACATCGCACACACTCCTCAAATACACACTGCACACGCCAACACTCCTCAGATACACACTGCACGCGCGCACACACACCCAATCACACACCCCAGATACGCACCCCGACACCACCCCCAGATTCACACCCCTCACACACCATTGCACACACCCCACAAATACAACACACTGCACACTCCAACCCGAGATACACACCTCACCACCCCCCACAAATACATACTGCACACCCCATCACCCCTCCAGATACACACATTGCACACCTCAACATCCCCCCACACACACCACCCTCTTCAGGCAGACACCCCTCAGATAGACACTGCATCCCCGATACACTGCACACTCCAACCCCCTTAAACACCCCCCATGCACACTGCATACCCCATCATATCCGAGACATACACACACCCCAATACATATACACTTTCCACCCCTCAGATACATACACCACACAGTAGATACACATTCCACCACACAACGATATACTGCACACCCCCAGATACACATACCGCAAACCTCAACACCCCTCAGATACACTGCAGACTCCACCCCCTTTAGACACACCCCATAACCCATCCCATCCCTCAGATACATATACACACACACCCGATAAACACACTGCACACCCCATCACACCTCTCAGACACTACATATCTTATTACACACCAATACACACCTCAGATACACCATGCACACCCCATAACACTCCTCAGATACATTTACACACCCCATCACACATAGCAGATACACACCCCATCACTTCCCTTACATTTACACACTGCACATCCCAATACACCCCTCAGATACACACCCCAACACTGCTCCAGATACGCACACTGCATACTCCATCCCTAGACACAACCCATCCCATACATACACTGCACCACACCTCAGATACACACACTGCACACTCCACCCCCTTAGACATAGCCCACATATACACACTGCATACCCCATCACTCCCCTCAGATACATACACACCCCATCACAAATAGCAGATACACACTTCACACTCCTCAGATACAAACACCCTTCATACACACACCCTACAGATATATATACACAGAGAAAACAGAATGGACGGCAGCTGAAAACAACTCCAGGAATAATCATTGGCACTGGTTCAGGGATTTCGGGTGCCACACCAAATGGTATTGCAGCAAATATCCATATCCAAAAAATAAAGTGGCATCAGGCACTCACCATCCTAAAATAATCCTTTATTCCTCCATGCTGTTTTTATATATCACCAAATAAAGGATTATTTTGGGATGCGAGTGCCTGATGCCACTTTATTTTTTAGATATACACAGACACTGTACACCCTATCACACCCATCAGACACACACCAAGTCAGATACACACTGTATACCCCATCATGGCCCTCAGCCACACACACACACTGCACCCCCCTCAGATACATACACTCCACACTTAACTATATAAAGCCAAAAGTCATCAAACAGTCTGATACTTTCCAGGTTTTTATTTTTTTGACATAGAAATAAATGTACTAGACACTCTCCGACGTTGAGCAGCGTGGGTTGCAGGATTCACGTGGACTATTTCCAGCCGACGTGTCGGGATTCAGGTGGAGACTCCGGATTAGTGGAATCAAGATGAGTCCAAGTCACACCAGACTCAGCTTTAGATTTTCCCAGGGTAGGTGCCGGCTTCTCTTTGCTCGTCCCACTTCTCCACCTATAGGAAAAGAGACATTAGCGACGCTCGCAGGACTGACAGAAGGTGGCATTTACCAAGAGGTCCACCCGGAGCAGAGTGTTAGCTATAGCGTACAACTGTCGTCCATTGTGCGGCCTTTGCTGCTGAGCCCACCCATTCCCCTATGGCAAATATATAGGACATAGCCAGCACCCACATCAGGCAGTGAGAGGCACTGCTGACGAGGAGTTGAGCCCTCATAATGATTGACAGTTTATGCTGGGAGAATGGCCGAGCGCTCTACCATTGTGCAAGGAAAAAGCAGCATGGAAGGAGCGCAGGGACCATGACGCTAACTGGATCCACCCATGTTCAAAGCAGCAAAACCGGCCACCTCTAAAAGCGCAGGGGTGGCCACTGAGCCTGGCAACAAGCTTTAACGTCTGCATTTAAAAATTCCATTGTTCCTCAGATTTTTTATACAAAATAACTCCTTGTTTTGTTTTTTTTAACCAACACCTTGGATATTCACCCACTAATAACGAGAATACCACTTGGGTTCACAGTAAGCGGCCAATGACAGTGCCTCTCGCAACATAAGTGAGGTACTGCTTAACCATACTATGTAACGATGGCCCAAGACGATGCAGACAGTGTGTGCCATCAGAATACGGCATCACTTTCTGATCCAGCTAGAAATAAAACATCCCGGCACGAGACTAGTGCCCTCCCATCAGCCGGTCACTGGACATGTGTGAAATGCAATTAGGCCCCATGCAAGGGGGCTGACACATGTAAGTGCCCAGCATCACCTACCCAGGAATTGGGGCACATGGATTTGTAGACACGGTGGTACCATTCACATGGGTAGGGGTCCTTCCCTTTCGCGTTCAGAGACTTCTGACATCGATGATAATCTGAGAATGAGCAGGTAAGAGGCATCATCCAGAGTCATCACCCACCCAAACCTCACAACACTCCACAATAACTGCAGAAAGCCCAGCTGCAAATCAAATGCTAGGGTAGCGGCATAAATCATGACCCACCCCGTGAAAAATCGCACCAACTCCAAGAGTCATAAGAGCAACAGGTGAAATAAAGTAAAATCCAGTATAAACTTAAATATCAAAAAGTAGAAAATATACATGAAAATGACAAGACACCAAGACTCTACAGATGAACCAAAACCACCCTCTAGATATAACAGGTAATCAGATGTAAAAGACCATAAACCAAGAGGTAAGCTTTGGTGAAAACCGCCCAACAAGAGCATGCACCAGCTAGTAACACAATATAAAGTAACATCGGATGGCAAAGCTTACCAATGGTATAGAGGGCGACCAAGGACCGGGTGAGGAAGCCCCGACGCACGTTTCGCAGGTTCTAGATGCCACTTTCTCAAGGGGATATGATCAAATGTCACTAAAAGACCCTTCAAATAGCCCCGGTAATCGGTCACATGGTCGATATAGACCAATTACACTGGTGCTGCCAGCGCATGCGCAGTGCGCCCGACAGGTCCTGCAGCTACAGAGCAGAACGTTATGTCACAGAGCATGCGTGGGGGGGGAAATCACCGGGTGCACTCCGGAGACAGAGACGTCAGACTGTGTGCAGGACATGAAGGGCAGCAGTACGCATGTGCACGGCCAAAAGGAGCATCAGAGAGTATATACTTAACAGTTTAACAGCATATGGGTTAGAACAGCAGAGGAACACACGCATATAACATGCTGGCCACAGATATAAAGAAATCCTTAAAATCTACATATTCCCATAATTTTGACAACAATTGCAAATGTGAAAATTATCCACATATGATATGCAGTTTTGATCCTCAGCTGATATGATGGTACCGTACTGGATAAAGATGCCATTACAAGGTGGCCAGAGGAAGGTTATTGTGCACACCATGGGTAAAGAGGTCAATGTAGATAATATAAACAAGAAAATAAGAAATAAAACAAATATAGGAAAGAACATTAAAAACAAAAATAATAAAAACCATCAACTGGAAAGGGTACCAAAAATGGTAACAAGATGCCCATAATCAATAATACAGATCATGCAAAAAAAATAGGTATTGACATCCTTCATATGGGTATCGGGGGAAGGGTGGGTGTGATAAACTCCTTGCCCAGATAGAGACTAGGTGGATAGTGACCCTGGACACCATGGCTGCTAAGGGCTTGAACGAATCCCTTAGTTTTGTTTCTTTTTTATAATATTTTTTGCATGATCTTTATTATTGATTATGGACATCTTGTTCCTATTATTGGTACCCTTTCCAGTTGAGGCTTTTATTATTTTTGTGTTTAATGTTCTTTATTATATTTTGTTTTATTTCTTATTTATATTATCTACAGTGACCTCTTTACCCATGGTGTGCACAATAACCTTCCTCTAGCCCCCTTGTAATGGCATCTGTATCCAGTACGGTACCATCATATCAGCTGAGGATCAAAAATGCGTATCATATGTGGATAATTGTACCACTGGCAATTGATGTCAAAATTATGGGAATAAGCACAGTTTTTAAGGACTTCTTTATATCTGTGGCCAGCATGTTATATGCGTGTGTTCCTCTATGCTGTTCTAACACATATGCTGTTAAACTGTTAAGTATATACTCTCTGATGCTCCTTTTGGCCGTGCGCATGTGCGCTGCTGCCCTTCATGTCCTGCACACAGTCTGACGTCTTTATGTCTCCAGAGTGCGCCTCCCACGCATGCTCTGTGACATATGACATTCTGCTCTGTAGCTGCAGGACCTGTCGGGCGCACTGCGCCGAAAGCGCCAGTGTAATTGGTCCACAGAGACCATGTGAATGGTTACGAGGGCTATTTGAAGGTCTTTTAGTGACATTTGATCATATCCCCTTGGGAAAGCGGCGTCTAGAACCCGCGAAATGCGCGTCGGGGCTTCCTCACCCGGTCCTTGGTCGCCCCTATACCATTGGTAAGCTTTGCCATCCGATGTTACTTTATATTGTGTTCCTAGCTGGTGCATGCTCGTTGGGCGGTTTTCACCAAAGCTTACCTCTTGGTTTATGGTCTTTTACATCTAATTACCTGTTCTATCTAGAGGGTGATTTTGGTTCATCTGTAGAGTCTTGGTGTCCTGTAATTTTTATGTAGATTTTCTACTTTTTGATATTAAATAAAGTTGATACTGGAATTTACTTTATTTCTCCTGTTGCTCTTAACACTCCACAGACATGATCCATCCCTCTCAGCCAGTAGGCAGCACCCAGTTCCAAAGGTAGGTGTGTGTGTGTGTGTGTGTGTGTGTGTGTGTGTTGTGTGTGTGTGTGGGTGTGTGTGTGTGTGTGTGTGTGTGTGATGTGAGTGTTGTGTGATTACCTTACTGAAGTTGCTGACAGGTCGGGACCGGTCATGCGACTTCTGCTGTAACTAGCACTTTTTTTGATCCGCGGTTCAGGTATTAAATAATCAATGAGCGCTGCAGTTTTCACCCTCGGATAATTGTAAAGTCAGCAATCCTTTCCAGTTTGATGCCACATTTATGGTGGATGGTAACCTAGAGCTGACCACTGATGACCCTACAGCTGTCAGGGTGTGCTGGGAGTTGTAGTCTTACCAGAGCTGGAGACATGTAGAAATATAACATGCAATTCTGAGCAAAGAACATCCTGAGATTTACTGCAGACAAAACAGATCTGGCTGCTGACTGGCGGCCATATATGAACGCAGATCTGCACAGACAGCAGGGGTTAATAAATAACCTTTATAGACGACTGTTAGGAAGCAGCAAAATCCACAGA
Source organism: Oophaga sylvatica (assembly GCA_033576555.1). NCBI lineage: Eukaryota > Metazoa > Chordata > Amphibia > Anura > Dendrobatidae > Oophaga > Oophaga sylvatica. The sequence continues at coordinate 420,549,840 of JARQOD010000003.1, read as the reverse complement.
AATATAACAGTCACCGGGAATATGGGGGCAAATTATACATCAGTGATGAGGGGACATCACAGAAGACCAAGGGCAAGATATGTCGTATGTATACACAGTGACTGCACCAGCAGAGTAGGGAGTGCAGCTCTGGAGCATAATACAGGATGTAACTAAGAATCAGTAATGTAATGTATGTATACAGTAAATACTCCAGCAGAATAGTGAGTGCAGCTCTGGAGTATATTACATTACTGGTCCTGAATTACATCCTATAATGTATGTATACAGTGACTGCACCAGCAGAATAGTGAGTGCAGTTCTAAAGTATAATACAGGAGGTAACTCAGGATCAGTAATGTAATGTATGTACACAGTGACTGCACCAGCAGAATAGTGAGTGCAGCTCTGGAGTATAATACAGGATGTAACTCAGGATCAGTAATGTAATGTATGTACACAGGGATTATGATTGTGTTACAGAGATCACTTCTATATATGATGTCAGCACATAGATGACACTCTTCTTACCCAGATAGTTCTGGACACAATGTTTGGTCTGGTTTTGATTTGGAAAGCGGGCGTCGAATGGAGCAGTTTTGTAGTTCTCAATCTTAGTACGAATGGCGTCGTCTGCCATTTTGACTGCTGGAAGCAAGAACAGAAGAGAAAAAGGATATTATATACATGCAAGATTCAGAGTCAGTCTTGCACTAATATATCTTTTACACACTCTATACTATGAGAAAAAGATCCAATTATTCTTAAAATGAGTAGTTTAATTTTATAACCAACTTTAAACCACCAAAGGTAATTAACCAACAATCACAATTTGTCATTTATCTAGGATCCACCAGTTGAAACCCATCAATCACAAGGAGAATATTCATTTGTGTGCTTTGTTTTTGTTCCCCCCCTCCTTCATTCCAGGAACCATAAATTATAAAAAAAAAAATAATAAAAAAAAAAAATTCCAAATGCAACTGAATACAATATGGAATACCTCCATCTTTTCCAGATCTTACTGTGAAGTAAAAAAAAAAAAAAATGGGTGGTGGTCAGGTGGAACCCCCGTCGGTGGTAGCAATTCTAACTTTAAATAGTTTTATTTTTATCAGAAGTGGCAATGAAAAAAAAAAATAAATGAATGGAGTGCCATGGCCGACACACCGGCCAGCGGGCGCAGCCTCGGCCCACACCGCCGCGGCCAGCGGGGCCGCAGCCCGGCCCACACCGCCGCCAGGCGGGCGCAGCCTCGGCCCACACCGGCCAGGGGCGCAGCCTCGGCCCACCGCCAGAGGGCGCAGCCCGCCACACCGGGGCCAGCTGCAGGCAGGGCGCAGCCTCGGCCCACACCGGCCAGGCGGGCGCAGGCCTCGCCCCCGCCAGCTGGCGCACCATGCCACACCGGCCAGCGGGCGCAGCCTCGGCCCACACGCGAGGCCACCGGCGGGCGCAGCCTCGACCCACACCGGCCAGGGGCGCAGCCTCGGCCCACACCGGCCAAGGCGCAGCCTCGACCCACACCGGCCAGCGGGCGCAGCCTCGGCCCACACGGCCAGGGGCGCAGCCTCGGCCCACACCGGCCAGGGGCGCAGCCTCGGCCCACACCGGCCAGCGGGCGCAGCCTCGGCCCACACCGGCCAGGGGCGCAGCCTCGGCCCACACCGGCCAGGGCGCAGCCTCGACCCCACGGCCAGGGGCGCAGCCTCGACCCACACGGCCAGAGGGCGCAGCCTCGGCCCACACCGGCCAGGGGCGCAGCCTGACCACACGGCCAGCGGCGCAGCCTCGGCCACACGGCCAGGGGCGCAGCCTCGGCCCACACCGGCCAGGGCGCAGCCTAGCCACACGGCAGCGCCAGCTCGACCCACCAGCCGGGCCACGCGGGCGCAGCCTCGACCCACACCGGCCAGAGGGCGCAGCCTCGACCCACACGCAGGCGCAGCTGGCCAGGAGAGACTCACCCGCTCAGAGCCGTGACCAAAAAAAAGCTCCTGACCAAATAAAAAAAAAAAAAAAAAAACATCTACCACCGTCACCAGTGACAATGCGTTATTAATGAAGAGATAAAGAGGTGACTGTGAGGAGCCAACAGCACACTCCGCACATGTCACCTTGTATCTCCCACCTCAGTAAACGACTCTTTAATGTCAGGCTTCCCTTCAGAGCAGCACTCATTCTCCCATATAGCTCCAGCCAGGCCGTAAACAGCCCTCCTGGCCCCAACACGGCGACTCCAGCCTCTCACCTCACAGTCTCCGTTCACACACCCGCTTCAATGTCACGGCTCACAAAAACCGGAAGTGCGGCTTTCTACCGGAAACACGTCACTCGATCGGAGGGCACTAAAGAAGGGCATTGCGGACACACGTCAGCAGCGCGGTGACGTCGTGCGTAAGAGAAACGTAATAAAACCTCGTGAGCGGCTATCTACATACAGAGGCGCGTGCACAAGGCGGGAAACAGCTAGCGATGGTATTGGCTGATGGGCTGTTGCTAGGGCGGATTGTCAAGCGCCATTTTGTCCGTAAAGAACGTCACACACAGTGACAGGGCGGGACACCGGGAGGAGACAGTGATAATACTGGGCCGGCTGGGACATTATTGTGCTCTACAGCGTGTGTGTGTGTTGTGGGTGTGACTGTCACTGCACTATAAGCGACTTATATACCGGCTACAGTTCTGCCCCCTCAATATAAAGGCGTATAACTGCTATAGTACTTTCCCCTGTGTACAAGACTGCAGCTAACATAAGGCTATGTGCACACGTTGCAGATTTGCCTGCGGAGTTTTCTGCACACTAGCCGCACCTCTTGGCAGAAAACGCAGGTGCGTTTTTTATTTGATGCGTTTTCCATGCAGATTTGTATGCGATTTTGACAGCTAAATAAAGATATGTTTAACAAAAAAAAATTTGTGATGTCATTTCTTGTTCAACCTCCGCTTTTACGTTTGTCCAACCCACACTCCATAACACAGAAGATAATAGACAGATGATAGAAATAGATATATATTAGATGATAATGCATAGATAAAATGGTACATAAATAGTTAAAGAAGATCTTCACGCAATATCTTTATAAAAAAAACTGGGAAAATAAATGTGGGCTCCCGCGCAATTTTCTGCCCCAGAGGGGGAAAGCCGACGGCCGGGGCCAATTTTTCTAGCCTGGAAAGGGGTTAATATCCATGGATCTTCCCAGGCTATGAATATCGGCCGCAGCTAGCCTTCACTGGCTATTAAAATAGGGGGCCCCCCAAAAAAAATTACGTGGGGTCCCTCTATAATTTATAGCCAGAAAGGCTATGCAGACAGCTGCTGGCTGATATTCATAGCCTAGGAAGGGGCCATGGATATTGACGCCCCCCTTGAGCACCATTTGACTTTTTGAATGGAAAATATGCTGGAATATTTAGCTGTTGCCATGTCACATTTGGAGAGTCCCTGTGTGCCTAAACATTGGAGCTCCCCACAAGTGACCCCATTTTGGAAACTAGACGCCCTAAGGAACTTATCTAGATGCATAGTGAGCACTTTGAACCCCCAGGTGCTTCACAAATTGAAACGTAAAAAAAAGAATACTTTTTTTTCACAAAAATTTTCTTTTAGCCTCAGTTTTTTGATTTTCACATGGGCAACAGGATAAAATGGCTCCTAAAATTTGTTGGGCAATTTCTCCTGAGTACATCAATGCCTCATATGTGGTCATAAACCACTGTTTGGGCGCACGGCAGGGCCCAGAAGGGAAGGAGCGCCATTTGACTTTTTGAATGGAAAATTAGCTCCAATCGTTAGCGGACACCATGATGCGTTTGGAGAGCCCCTGTGTGCCTAAACAGTGAAAAAAAAAACACATGTGACACCATTTTGGAAACTAGACCTCTTATGGAACTTATCTCGATGTGTTGTGAGCACTTTGAACCCCCAAGTGCTTCACAGAAGTTTAAGGCCCCATGCACACTTTGCGTTTTTAGATGCGTTTCCGCTGCGTTTTTCAACGTGCGGAAACGCATCCAACCCGCAGCACAGTGCACTACCAATTTAATTCAATGGGAACCGCATGTCTGCTGTGCACATGCTGCGGAAAAAAACGCGCGGTTTCGCCGCGCTTTATTTTCCGCAGGATGTCAATTCTTTGTGCGGAACTGCAGCGGTTCGGCGCCCATTGACTTGCATTGAGTCGGGCACTTCCGCAGCAAAACCGCAGATCTAAAAAAGATCTGCGGGTGAAACCGCTGCAGTTCGGGAGGAGGGAAGTGTGAGGGCGGTGCGTGGTCGTGTATAGTGTGCGGCGCTGTGTGTGTGGGCGGTGCGTGGTCGTGTATAGTGTGCGGCGCTGTGTGTGTGGGCGGTGCGTGGACGTGTATAGTGTGCGGCGCTGTGTGTGGGTGGTGCGTGGGCGTGTATAGTGTGCGGCGCTGTGTGTGTGGCGGTGATTGTGTGCCGGTGTCTGCGTGATTGGTGTGCAGGGCTGTGTGCATGATCGTGTGCGGGTTGTGTGCGTGATCGGTATATGTGCAGCGGTGTGCGGGGCTGTGTGTATGTCTCCGTGTATGCAGGCATCGTCGGATGGGACTACATTAGCCAATGATGGGACAGTAGTAGTCCCATCATCCGGCTAATGTGCTGAATGTAAAAAAAAAAAAAACACATACATGACATACAACATATAACATACACATGACATACAGAACATATAACATACACATGACATACAGAACATACAATGACATACACATGACATACAGAACATATAACATACACATGACATACAACATATAACATACACATGACATACAGAACATATAACATACACATGACATACAGAACATATAACATACATGACATACAGAACATATAACATACACATGACATACAGAACATATGACATACAACATATAACATACACATGACATACAGAACATATAACATACACATGACATACAGAACATATAACATACACATGACATACAACATATAACATACACATGACATACAGAACATATAACATACACATGACATACAGAACATATAACATACACATGACATACAGAACATATAACATACACATGACATACAACATATAACATACATGACATACAACATATAACATACACATGACATACAGAACATATAACATACACATGACATACAGAACATATAACATACACATGACATACAACATATAACATACACATGACATACAGAACATATAACATACACATGACATACAGAACAATAACATACATGACATACAGAACATATAACATACACATGACATCCAGAACATATAACATACATGACATACAACATATAACATACACATGACATACAGAACATATAACATACACATGACATACAGAACATATAACATACACATGACATACAACATATAACATACATGACATACAACATATAACATACACATGACATACAGAACATATAACATACACATGACATACAGAACATATAACATACACATGACATACAACATATAACATACACATGACATATAGAACATATAACATACACATGACATACAACATATAACATACACATGACACACAGAACATATAACATACACATGACATACAACATATAAAATACACATGACATACAGAACATATAACATACACAACATATAACATACACATGACATACAGAACATATAACATACACAACATATAACATACACATGACATACAGAACATATAACATACACATGACATACAGAACATATAACATACACATGACATACAGAACATATAACATACACATGACATACAACATATAACATACACATGACATACAGAACATATAACATACACATGACATACAGAACATATAACATACACATGACATACACAACATATAACATACACATGACATACAACATATAACATACACATGACATACAACACATAACATTGAGTATATACTCACCTATTACCCGACGCCATCCATCTGTGTACCGCTCTGCCGCCGGGAGAGAATGACGTCACTACAGTTTATTCTCTCACGGCAATGCTGGGTGAGAAAATTCCCACGCAGCATTGCCATAAAGTGAGAGAACGAACTCAGGTAACCTCAGGGATGCACTGCAGGAGCCATTGTCTCCTGTCAGTGCATCACTGGGAGGCCCTACAGAGCAGTGGCATCACCTGATGTCACCGTTCTATAGGGGAGACCTTCGTGGGACATTCGTTATTAATTGGACTGCGGCGGACAGGGAGTATACAGTTGTTTTATTTTTTTACGTTTTATTACAGAAGATCGAGGGCGTCGCTTGGATCTGAGCGTGTAATAAACAGTAATGAAAACCGTGTTGTGTTTTATTTCATTAAAATAATTTATTCTTGTGTGTGTTGTTTTTTTTTAACCCTTTATTAATATAAGATTAATAATGGATAGGCGTCTTATTGACGCCTCTCTATTATTAACCGGCTTAATATCACCTTACAATAGCAAGGTGATATTAACCCCTTATTACCCCATATCCCACCGCTACAGGGGAGTGGGAAGAGAAAGGCTAAGTGCCGGAATTGGCGCATCATACAGATGCGCCAATTCTGGGGTGGCTGGGTGCTGGTATTTTTAGCCAGGGGGGCGCCAATATCCATGGCCCCTTCCTAGGCTATGAATATCAGCCCGCAGCTGTCTGCCTAGCCTTTCTGGCTATAAATTATAGGGGGACCCCACGTCATTTTTTGGGGGGGTCCCCCTATTTTAATAGCCAGTGAAGGCTAGCTGCGGGCTGATATAGCCTGGGAAGATCCATGGGTATTAACCCCTTCCCAGGCTAGAAATATTGGCCCCGGCTGTCGGCTTTCCCCCTCTGGCGCAGAAAATTGCGCGGGAGCCCACGCCATTTTTTTTCCTATTTTTTTTTATTTTTATTAACTATTGCGTTATTTTGTGTGTGTGTGTGTACGCGTATGTGTCTTTAACTATTTATGTACCATTCTATCTACCTATATATCTTTCCGTCTATCTATATATCTATCTTTCTATATATATTTCTAACTATCTATTATCCATCTATCTATGTATTTTCTATCTATCCAACTACTGGTATCTATTATCTATCTATTGCCAGCTGTTACACTCGGTCCCCGCGCTGGCTCTGCACTCCGTCCTGGTCACTCACCTGTTCCTTTGGCTGTCCCTCTGCAGCAGTCTGCGCGCAGGCTGGGGTCTCCTGTACCATCTGCTCCTCGGCGTCCTGTGTCCTCCTCCACTTCCTGGCACGCTGCTAGCAGGCCTCCAAATAGATTGCTTAGGACGCGAGGCCGCGCCCACCGTCTCTCTTAAAGGGGCAGCGTGCATTTTTTGAAATAGCTAATTAACCAATGGCAGCGCACTCAGTAGTATATCTGGTCACTCCACCATAAGGGAGTGCCGGAGCAACGTGTTCTATCATTGCTACATCCGGTTCTGTTCCTGATCTGTCTGCGCTGCGTCTGCAGTCTCTGTGCTTCGCTTATACTGTTTGTATCCTCAGATCATTGCTAACCCGTATCTGGCTAACCTGGACAATCTCGGCTATTACTGGCGCAAGTGTCATCCCGTTCTGCCATCAGCCATCCGTACCCGTGGACCATGACAAGGTCACTGAAGCCAGCCTGCCATCATCCATTCTGGACCAGGACCTTACCCTTCTCCGTCAAGAACCCTCCATGGACTCTGTATATACCTGTTATCCTTTTGGTCCCTCTGGGACAGCTGCCACGTGTCCGGGGTCTATCTGGAGGTAGCACCTGTGTCCTCCGGGTATTCCATTCTGGTCCTGTTCGAGGGGCCTTACTACGGGTACCCGGGGCTCACTAGTTACGCCCCCTTCGGAGCCCCCCGGACCGCGGTCTCGAGGTTCCACATTAAAAAATAAAAACGAATGTGAACTTCACCATCTCTGCCTCCGCTTCCATTCGTTACAGATTGCTCCGGCCATGGAACCTGCTGGATCCCAGAGATCTCCGACCACGGATCTGTGCCAGGAGGTGACCCGTTTGGGAGTTCAACAGGACAAGATCACGACTTATCTACGCAGCTTGTCTACCCGCATGGATTCCTTGGGGTCCTCGTCTGCACCTGACTCTTCTATCAATACTCAGGTACCAGTTCCCATGGCAATTCAAGGTCCCCACCTGGCGGCTCCTACCCGTTTCCAGGGTGATCCTACTCAGTGTCGGGGTTTTCTCAATCAGTGCACTCTACACTTCGAAATCTTGGGGCATATGTTTGCTTCTGACCGAGCCAAGGTGGGCTTCATCATGTCACACCTGGGAGGAGAGGCCCTCGCCTGGCTAAACCCGCTATGGGAGAGAGGGATCCGCTGGTTAATGATCTTCAATCTTTCCTAGAGGCTTTTCGCAGGACTTTCGATGAACCTGGTCGCACCACTTCGACTGCCTCAGCTTTGCTCCGCCTGCGCCAAGGTACTCTCACGGTAGCTCAGTATGCTGTTAAATTCTGCACCCTCTCGTCTGAATTATCATGGAACAATGAGGCCCTGGTTGCTAACTTCTGGGAAGGCCTATCCGGAAGAATCAAGGATGAGCTGGCAGGACGGGACAGACCTACCCTCTTGGAAGAGCTAATATCCTTGGCAACTCGAATTGACCTGCGTTTTCAGGAGCGTTCCATGGAGATCAAGCGGGACAAAAGGTCCTATCACCTGGACTCTAGTTTGTACAAAACAGGTACCTCGCCTTCCTCCTCCGAGGCCATGGAGGTAGACCATGTAAGTTTGGCCACCCGCCACCGGGAGGCACGTCTCAAGGAGGGAAGTTGTTACTACTGCGGTAGTTCTGAACATTTGATCCATTTCTGTCCTAAAAAGTCGGGAAACTCCAGTGCCTAGGTCCGGTAGGAGGGGCCAACCTAGGTAGAGAACAGTCCTCTCCCTCTTTACACATCTCAGTCTCCGTGTCCTATGGAGCAATAAAATTCTCCGAACATTGTTTACTGGATTCTGGAGCTGCAGGGAACTTCATCCAGCAGGCGGTTGTGGATCATTACCGCTTACCAGTCCAGCGTCTTCATGATCCGTTGCAGGTGACCGCCGTGGATGGCAAACCACTGACCGAGCCCGTCCAGTTTCAAACCGAGTTGGTGGAACTCCGGGTAGGTCTAATGCATGCTGAACGAATGCGATTTTATGTATATCCCGGTTTGTCCCATCCCATGCTTTTAGGTTTACCTTGGCTCCAGATGCATGAACCAGTCCTTAATTGGAAAACTGGAGAAGTTCTGCGTTGGGGAGATACCTGCATGAATCGTTGCTTAACCCGGATTCAACCTGTTTCGCCTCCAGTCCAGCCTGATACCCTGCCAGGGTTGCCTTATGCCTATTGGTCCTTCTCTGACGTCTTTGGGAAAAAGGAGGCTGAGAGACTACCTCCACACAGGTCGTATGACTGTCAGATAGAGCTTCTTCCTGGAGTATCTCCTCCTCGCGGAGAGTTTATCCCCTTTCACAGGTAGAGACTCAGGCTATGTCGGACTACATCCAAGAGAATCTGGCTAGAGGATTTATCCGAAAGTCATCGTCACCGGCAGGAGCTGGATTCTTCTTTGTGAAGAAGAAGGATGGATCCTTGAGGCCCTGTATCGACTATCGGGGTCTAAATCAGATCACGGTAAAAAACAGGTATCCATTACCTCTTATTTCAGAGCTGTTTGATCGTCTCCGAGGGGCCAAGATCTTCACCAAATTGGATCTCAGAGGAGCCTACAACCTGATCCGAGTCAGAGAGGAGACGAATGGAAAACAGCCTTCAACACCCGTGACGGCCACTATGAATACCTGGTAATGCCATTTGGCCTAAGCAATGCACCTGCGGTCTTTCAGGAATTTGTTAATGACATTTTCAGGGACTTGCTCTATACTTGTGTCGTGGTCTACCTGGACGATATTTTGATTTTCTCTGCTGACTTGACGTCACACCGGAGGCAAGTACGCCTGGTCTTACAAAGACTGAGAGAGAACAGGCTATATGCCAAATATGAGAAATGCCTCTTTGAGCAGTCTTCCTTGCCTTTCCTTGGGTACATTGTATCTTCCACAGGATTAAAGATGGATCCGGAGAAGTTGTCTGCAGTTCTCAACTGGCCTCGTCCGTCTGGGCTAAAAGCCATACAAAGGTTCCTAGGGTTCGCCAATTACTACCGGCAATTCATTCCACACTTTTCCACCCGAGTGGCTTCAATCACAGCCTTAACCCGGAAAGGTGTAAACTCTAAGGAATGGTCCTCCGAGGCAGAAGAGGCCTTTGTTTCTCTCAAAAAAGCCTTCGCTTCCGCACCCGTTCTCCATCGTCCTAATTCAAATGAGCAATTTTTTCTTGAGGTTGACGCTTCTTCCATAGGTGCAGGAGCAGTTCTGACCCAGAAGTCGTCTACCGGGCGGATGATCTCGTGTGTTTTTTTCTCCAAGGTTTTTTCTCCTGCAGAAAGGAACTACTCTGTCGGTGATCGCGAACTGTTGGCCATCAAATTGGCTCTGCAAGAATGGAGACATCTTCTTGAGGGAGCTCATCACCAGGTAATCATATTCACCGACCATAAAAACCTTGCCTATCTCCAATCTGCTTTAAGACTGAATCCCCGTCAGGCCCGTTGGGCATTATTTTTTGCCCGTTTCAATTTTGTACTTCATTTCCGTCCAGCTGACAAGAACATCAAGGCAGACGCACTCTCTAGAGCCTTCTTGCCTCCTGAACTGGGAGAGAACCTCAGCACATTATTGAACCTTCTAAGTTAGTCTCTGTTGCCTCCACTGATCTGGCCCGGCTTCCTCCAGGGAAGACTCTCGTGTCCGCTTCTGATCGTATTCGTGTTCTGCGCTGGGGTCATTCTTCTAAGTTGGCTGGCCATGCTGGTCAGAAAAAGACTCAGCAACTCATCTCCCGTTATTACTGGTGGCCTACCATGGGCAAGGATATCCAGGAGTTCGTCGCAGCCTGTCCTTCATGTGCCCGTAACAAAACTGTTAAACATCTACCATCTAACATCTGCCTCTTCTGATTCCGTCCGCTCCCTGGCAGCACATCGCGATGGATTTCATCACGAATCTTCCCATTTCTTTTGGCTGCTCAGTGGTATGGGTTGTGGTGGACCGCTTCTCTAAAATGGCCCACTTCGTTCCGCTATCTGGCCTCCCGTCTGCTCCAGAACTGGCCGCTCACTTCATTCAGCACATCTTCCGTTTACATGGATTTCCTCTCCACATCGTGTCCGACAGGGGCGTCCAGTTCACCTCTAAGTTCTGGAGAGGACTCTGTAAAATGGTAAAAATTGAACTAGATTTTTCTTCTGCATACCATCCCCAGTCTAATGGGCAAGTGGAGAGGATCAATCAAATCCTGGCTGGATACCTGCGTCACTTCATCAACGCTCATCATAATGACTGGGTAGAATTACTGCCCTGGGCGGAATTCTCCTACAACAACCAAGTAAGTGAATCTTCTGGAAAGTCTCCCTTTCAGATTGTGTTTGGACTCCAACCCGGAATTCCTCTTCCTGTCTCTGGATTGTCCGATGTTCCGGCAGTCGATACCTTGTCTAAGAATTTCTCGAACATTTGGAGAGAAACCAGGTCGGCTTTGGAGAAAGCCTCTCAACGTATGAAAACGCATGCGGACAAAAGACGTTTGGAGGCTTCCATCTTTCGTCCAGGAGACAAGGTATGGCTCTCCTCCAAGTACATCCGTCTGAAGTTACCATCGTACAAATTGGGTCCCCGTTTCATTGGTCCCTTTGAAGTCTTGAGACAAATCAACCCGGTCTCTTATAAACTGAAATTGCCTAATTCTCTACGTGTACCTAACTCCTTTCATGTTTCCCTCCTCAAACCAGTAGTGTTGAGCTCCTTCTTTAAGGACCCGGGTACCACTCCTGATCCGGTTTCTGAGAATGATGTTTTTGAGGTAAAACATATCTTGGCCTCTAAGAGAGTAAGAGGTAGGATCTATTTCTATACATGTATTTCTATGCAGCCGCACACTCAGGTCCGAGAGCGGGCGGCCGTGCCGGTGTGTTGATGCGAGAAAGTCGTGCGACTTACTCGCATCACACTCGCAAGTGTGACGCCGGCCTATCTCTATCTGTGTGTGTGTAATGGAGTGTGGGTTGGACAAATGTAAAAGAGGAGGTTGGACAATAAATGACATCACAAATCTTTTTTTTTTTTGTTAAACAACATATCTTTATTTAGCTGTCAAAACCGCATACAAAACCGCATGAGAAAAACCGCAACAAAACCGCGCCAAAAACCGCGTCAAAACCGCGCCAAAACCGCATCAAAACCGCGCCTGCGGTTTCTGCCAAGAGGTGCGGTTTCGGCGCGGAAAAATCCGCAGGCAAATCCGCAATGTGTGCACAGGCCCTAAAACGCAGGGCAGTGAAAATAAAATCATTTTTTTCCTCAAAACTGATTTTTTAGCCTGCTATTTTTTATTTTCACAAGGGTAACAGGAGAAATTGTACCACAAAAGTTGTTGTGCAATTTGTCCTGAGTACGCTGATACCCCATGTGTGGGGGGAACCACTGTTTTGGCGCATGGGAGAGCTCAGAAGGGAAGGAGCGCCATTTTGGAATGTAGACTTGATGGAATGTTTCTGCGGGCGTCATGTTGCGTTTGCAGAGCCCCTGATGTGCGTAAACAGTAGAAACCCCCCACAAGTGACCCCATTTTGGAAACAAACCCCCCATGGAGCTTATCTAGATGTGTAGTGAGCACTTTGAACCCCCAAGTGCTTCACAGAAGTTTATAAACGCAGAGCAGTGAAAATAAAAAAAATCATTTTTGTTTCTCAAAAATCATTTTTTAGCCTGCAAATTTTTTATTTTCCCAAGGGTAACAGGATAAATTGGACGCCAAAAAGTTGTTGTCCAGTTTTTTCCTGAGTACGCTCGTGCCCCATATGTGGGGGGGAACCACTGTTTGGGCGCACGGCAGGGCTCAGAAGGAAGGAGCGCCATTTGATTTTTTTTAATGGAAAATTAGCTCCAATCGTTAGCGGACACCATGTCATGTTTGGAGAGCCCCTGTGTGCCTAAACTTCGGAGCTCCCCCACAAATGACCCCATTTTGGAAACAAGACCCCCTAAAGAACTTATCTAGATGCACAGTGAGCACTTTGAACCCCCAAGTGCTTCACAGAAGTTTATAACGCAGAGCCCTGAAAATAAAAAATAATTTTTTGTTCTCAAAAAATGATTTTTAGCCCCCCTATTTTTTATTTTTACAATGGTTACAGGAGAAATTGGACCCCAAAATTGTTGACCAGTTTGTCCTGAGTACGCTAGTACCCCATATGTGGGGGTAACCACTGTTTGGGCACATGTCAGGGCTCGGATGGGATGTAGTGACACTTTGAAATGCCGACTTGAGGGAAAAGGTCTGCGGGCATCTTGTTACGTTTGCAGAGCCCCTGATGTGCCTAAACAGTAGAAACCCTCCACAAGTGACCCCATTTTGTAAACTACACCCCCTAAGGAACTTATCCAGATGTGTGATGAGCACATTGAACCCCCACGTGCTTCACAGAAGTTTATAATGCAGAGCCGTGAAAATAAAAAAATCATTTTTTTTTTCCTCAAAAACTGATTGTTTTAACCCGCAATTTTTTATTTTCACAAGGGTAACAGGAGAAATTGGACCCCAAAAGTTGTTGTACAGTTTGTCCTGAGTACACTGGTACCCCATATGTGGGGGGAACCACTGTCCGGGCACACGTTGGGGCTCGGAATGGAAGTAGTGATGTTTTGAAATGCTGACTTGATGGAATGGTCTCGGGCATCATGTTACGTTTGCAGAGCCCCTGATGTGCCTAAACAGTAGAAACTCCCCACAAGTGACCCCATTTTGGAAACTAGAACACCGCACGGAACTTATCTAGATGTGGGGTGAGCACTTTGAACCCCCAAGGGCTACACAGAAGTTTTATAACGCCCGGTATGAAAATAAAATCATATTTTTTCCACAAACATGATCTTTTAGTCCCCAATTTTTTATTTTCCCAAGGGTAACAGGAGAAGTTAGACCCCAAAAGTTGTTGTCCAATTTGTCCTGAGTACGCTGATATCCCATATTGGAGAAAAACTACTGTAGGGGCACACGTCGGGGCTCAGAAGGGAAGTAGTGACGTTTTGAAATGCCGACTTGATGGAATGGTCTGCGGGCATCAGTTTACGTTTGCAGAGCCCATGATGTGCCTAAACAGTAGAAACTCCCCCAAGTGACCCCATTTTGGAAACTAGATCCCCCAAGGAACTCCTCTAGATGTGTGGTGAGCACTTTGAATTTCCAAGTTCTTCACAGAAGTTTATAACGCAGAGCTGTGAAAATAAAAAAAAAATTTTTTTTTCACAAAAAAAATTTTTTTAGCCCCCCAATTTTTTTTCCCAAGGGTAACAGGAGAAATTAGACCCCCAAAGTTGTTGTGCAATTTTTCCTGATATGGTGATACCCCATATGTGGGGGTAAACCACTTTTTTGGGCACACGTCGGGGCTCGGAATAAAGGGAGCACTGATTGACTTTTTGAATGCAAAATTTGCAGGAATCAATGGTGGCGCCATGTCAAGTATGGACACCCCCTGATGTGCCTAAATAGTGTAAACCCCTCAATTCTAACTCCACCCTAACCCCAACACACCTCTAACCCCAACCCTAACCTGTTGTGAATGTGCTGGAAATAAATTCTGAGCAGAAGCTCCCTCTGGTGGTTACAAACAGTACTGAACTATCCAATGAAGATTGTGAGGATTGGCGATCAGGTTTACTGACTGGTCTTATATAAGGGAGGTTCCCTCCCATCAGGGTTGCCGGTGAACAATTGTTCTGGTCTCATCTTTGATTCCTGTCACTTTGTAGCTTGCTGTTTCGTGCCTGCCTCTTCTGCTAACAGATAAGACATTTTCTTCTTTTAGTTTTTTTGTGCTTGCTTTTTGCATTTTGTCCTGCACTTCTGTGGGGGTCTGCCGGTCCCCTCCGGGGGCTTTGTGCTCCTCTCAGTTTAGTTCAGCCACTGTTGTTTGTTCATTTGCCTTTTCCAGTTTTTTTCAGTGGCTGCTGTTTTTGATTTTGTTACACCAAGAACTAAATTTAGGTGGTAGAGGTCGTGTGATCTCAGGTGTTTTTTGTAATTAGTAGAGTTGTGACTTTTCAGGGTTTCTTGAATTGCAGTAAGTGTCCTTCCTATCCTTGTCTATTTAGGAAGTTGGGCCCCAACGTTTGCTCATACTATTTTCTGTCTGTGTCTGTATTTTCCTCTTGTCTAACCGCCATTACATGTTTGGGGCTTCCTATGTTCTTTGGGGATCTGCTCCGGGGCAGATAGTTTTCCCTCTTCTGTCTTTAGGTGTAGTTAGCTTCTCAGGCTGTGACGAGGCGTCTAGGACCAACGTAGGTACGCTCCAACGCGCCTTTAGTTGTGGTGGTTAGTCAGGGTACTGCAATCCCATAGATTCCAACCTCTCCTGGTGTATTTCCTTTTTGGCCTGCTCTCCACAGCTGCCAAATCATAACATTATCACCCCCGGCCTAAAAACTGATAAATTATATGGTACTCACAGAAGGGAAAAATAGTGTTAAAAAAAAAAAAAAGAAGATTGGTCAGAGTTGTCAGAGATTTTTTTTTTTCCCTTCTTTTCCTCTGAATGCTGAGGAGGATTTTTTTTTTCTCTCAATGGAGTTTGCACAGTTGTCGGCCGTGTGGATCAGCTTGCCACTGAAGTTCGGAGTAATTGCTACCTATCTTGCAGGGTTGCCTGTTTGGAACCTAGGATTTTCCCATGCCAGATTTGTTTTTTAGGGGATCAAGCTAAATTTCTGAATTTCAAAAATAACTGTAAGTTGTTTTTTGCCTTGAAATCTAAGTCCTCAGGGAACGCAGCACAGCAGGTTCAAATTGTCATCTCTCTCCTCCTCGCGCGATCCTCAGGATTGGGCTTTTTCCCTACACCTGGGATCCTGTTTTGAGTAATGTTGATGCAATTTTTCAGGCTCTGGGGTTATTGTACGATGAGTGTTATGTTTCGGCAGCTGAGGAGTGCAGGCAAAAAAGGCAATACACCAGAGCGATTGGAATCTATGAGAATTGCAGTACCCTGACTAACCACCACAACTAAGGCAGCCGTGGAGCTTCCTACGTTGGTCTAGACGCCTCGTCACAGCCTGAGAAACTAACTACACCTAAAGATAGAAATAGGAAAGCTATCTCCCCGGAGCAAACCCCAAAGATAATAGAAAGCCCCCAAACATTGTAATGGCGTTAGACAAATGAAATACTGACACAGAAAGAAAAATAGTATGAGCAAACGCTGGGGCCCAAACTAACTAAATAGAAAAGGATGGAAGGGCCACTTACTGCAATCCCAGAAAACCCTGAAAAGCACCAACTTTACTAATTTCAAAAACGCCTGAGATCACACGACCTCTACCACCTAAATTAGTTTCTCTGGTGTAACAAAATCAAAAAACAGCCCACTGAAAAAAACTGGAAAAAGCAAAGTACAAACATCAGTGGCTGAACTAAACTGAGAGGGCAAAAGCCCCCGGAGGGGAACCTGAAGGCCCCCCAGAAGTGCAGGACCAAAATGCAAAAATATAGCACAAAAAACAAAAAGAAGAAAATGTCTTATCTGTTAGCAGAGATGCAGACAACGACACAGCAGGCTACAAGGGAAACAGAATGAAGGATTCAGACCAAACAATTGATCACCGGCAACCCTGATGGGAAGGTGACTCCCTATATAAGACCAGTCAGTAACACCTGATTCCCAGTCCTCACAAAATTCACTGGACAGACCAGCACCGCTTGTAACCACTAGAGGAAGCCTCTGCTCAAACTACATCCAAACCCATTCACAACAGTACCCCCCCCCCCCTTGAGGAGGGGTCACCGAACCCTCATTTGAGCAACCAGGTCGGTCAGGATGAGTTCTATGATACGCACGGATAAGTCTCCAGCATGGATGTCCGAAGCAAACACCCAAGAATTGTCTTCCTGACCATAACCTCTCATTTAAAACCAAAACTGGAGTTTCCGTCTAGAAAAACGAGAATCTAATATTTTTCTCAACCACAAACTCCAGATTGCCCCTCAACCAAAACAGGTCAGGAGGCCACAGCAGCAGTAACCACTGGCTCAACAAACCTCTTCAACAAGACTTGTGGAACACGTTATGGATCTTAAATTCCCTGGAAGAAGCAAACGAAAAGAAACAGGATTAATAATCTCCATGATCTTATAAGGTCCAATGAACCTAGGCTTAAATTTAGGAGAGCTAACTCTCATAGGAAATTCCTCGAGGACAACCAGACCAAGTCCCCCCCACTTCAAACTGAGGACCATCGTTCTATGGCCGTTAGCAAACCGCTTAAAACGCATGTTCAGGGACAGACAATTAAAAAGGCCCACCTTTAGGAAATTTACTACCCCAAATAATTCAATAGCGCAGTCAAGCTCCTTGGGGAGGCAAATGCAGTTTTAAATTTCGCTAAAAAACATCAAAAAAACAATCAAAAATTTAGGAACAACCGAAACCTGGGGGGAGGGGAGAAAAAAAAAGAGTTTGGTAATTTTAAAACTGAAATTTTATGATACAGTTCATATAGCGTCGTGCTTGGGTGCGATAAAAAACAGGATTCCCCAGGTTTGATATAGAAAATCCTGGGATTAAATTCAAACAATTGGCAGAAAATAGGGCACACAGTTTTGGGAGACAAAAGAAACAGGGACACCCGCAAGCCCCGAAATAATCCAAGCTCAGCAATCACTCTCCAATACAATTCAGGATCTTCTTCTCCCTTTTCCCTAATCCAAGCAAACGGGTCTTTCAAAGACAGGGTTCAGATCCACAAGTGCTCAAGTCCCCCAGTAGGAATACGGAGTAACAAGGTCCAAGGCTTACAGGATCAAGTCACAGGTTCACTGCAGTTTAATTCTGAACACTGATTGCTCACTGGGCTGCTTAAGAACCCAAAGAGAGAATCAGGGGGAAACATCAAGCTGGAAAACTCCATTTTGACTTGAGGGCAAGATAGCTGCAGCAAGACAGAAAGTAAAATGGCTGACGAACAAACTGAGTTTCAGGAATATTACAAGAACCTTACTTACCCCCCCCCTTTAAGGACAACCTCCATGACCCACGGGGGGGGCTTGTGTGGGTACCTCTATGAAAAGACGGAGCAAGCGAGGAGCTTTAAAACGTTTTGACCGGTTCCCATGAGTTGTCTCCACGGGTAGCCCTGCCATTTAATCAGATATTGAACTGATTTTCTAAACAACCGGAAAACTAAAATCCTTTCCACCACAAATTCTTTCCTGCCCCTCGACTAGAAACTGGTCAGGGCAAGAAGAACGTCCAGGAAACGGTAAGGGGGGGCGCAGCCTTTAGTAGGGATACATAAAACAGGGTGGATTCTCATAGTTCTGGCAGTTGGAAGACGACAAGCAACGGCACTTTAATTTTAACTGTTTTTTAAAAGGGCCAAAAGACTTATGTCCCAACTTAGACGATGGAATCCTTAACTAAGATTTCTGGTTGACACCGACCAAGTCCCCCTACCTTAAAAAGCTGGTGAAAGTTTGCGAAATTTTATCTGCTGTTTTCCCTTGTACCTTTCTTGGGGCCGATTCCAGATTTTCCTTTAAAGACCATATCTTCTGTAAAAGACTGATTCTTTCAGCCACGCCTGTAAAGGCGTTTTCCTGGGAAATCGTGGTAGAATGTTAGGATGATAACCTAGATTAAGTAAAAAGAACTGTTTAGTGGAGGCACTCTGAAGTATTTGTTATACAAAACTCACTAAGGAAGTAGATCCCCCCAATCATCCTGTTAGGTGGCAGATAAAACAGCGGAGAAGCTCCAGGGGTTTGATTGGTTGTTCGGCTTCCATTAGTCAGGGTGAAAAGCAAAGAAAGTTTATTTTAAAAGTCCAATCTCCCACGAAAATTTGCCAAAACCTAGGAAGTGAATTGCCCCCCGATCCAAATAACCCTCCGGTACTCCCATGTAAGAAACACATCTTTAATAAACAATCTGATGTCTTTTTGCAGTGGGTAAGCCGACACAAGGGATAAAAGAGCTGCCTTTTTTTTAGACGGTCAACCCACCACTAGAATGTGTTCTTCCCCGAGGGGGTTGGAACCCACAATGAAGTCCATAAAAAAATTGGATCCCCACGAGCGGGACGGGGTGGGAAGAGCTGTAACAGACCAGTTGGAGGCATGTTTTTGCATTTGCACGACCTCATATGAATGACCCTAATTCAAAACATCCTTCCTGCAATGGGCCACCAAAAGAAACGAGAAAAAAAATTCCTGTGTCTTTAGAATTTTCCCCCCAAGCCCAGCTAACTTGGAATCGTGAATGATTGCAATCTCCTTAATCTGACTGTTTTCAGGAATATACAGAAAGTTGTCCCCTGAATCCACACACCATTCTTAAAGACAAACTTAAAGTCCCTTGGGGGTTTTTTCCAAAAAGGAATCCGGGATGGTAAGCTTCCTTGAAGTCCTTAATTTGGTCTTGATTATAATTACTCCTAGGAACTAGAAATTGGGGAATATCTTAGAGGATAATTGGACGGTCCTCTGAATAAATTTAAAAGAGTGCAAGCCCTTTTTCCCTTGCGGGGTCCTGGTCTAAAAGAGATGAAAAATTTAAATTGGTTTAAGAAAAGATTCCAGCGAGCCTGGCGGGAAGGGCAGGCACTTAGCCGACCGAAAAAATCAAGGTTTTCGATGATCTTTTCAGGCACTATTTGCTGTGCCCTCCCTGAAGAAGGGTTTTTTTTCCATTCTTTGAAGGCGGCAATAATGGGCCAACAAATCTCTATTGCCCACATCGTTTCCTCCCAAACCGAAGGAAAAACTGCTGGGAAAAGAAGGCACAGGAATGCAAAAAAATTCTTCCACCATTTCACTTTAGAGGGTAAAGCCCAACGGCACAGTCCCCAAGATCCACCTCAATTATGAAGCAAGCTCGGGTTGGGATGTCTAGAAGGTGCATTAAATTTATCTTTTTTAAAGGGCGGGAAAATGCTTCCGGGCCCCTTGGGGGGTCCGGAAAACCAGACCTTTCCGGGGGAAATTGATGAAAAAGGGCACTACCTCAAAAAATTCTAAAAAAACTCTAAGAAGTTGGCAAAAACCCCTAACGCGTACCCCTTTACCCTTTTTTTAAATTGGCCAATCCTTAAGGCTTGGGTTTTGCTTCCATCCATAAAAATTTTTCCTGGGGGGACAGTACAAATCCCCCCCGAAATTGAATTTCGGTCCTGGGGAAATTTTACACTTTTAAAATTTTTATGTAAAGATATTTTGTTTAGACTTTTTCCCAAAACCATTCTCCACATGTCCATGATTTCCCCCTGTGGAGTTAGAAAAAATTAGAATTCATCCAAAAAAATTTAACCCCGAAGGGGATCAAAGGGGAAAAACCCTAAAAAAGTCTTTTCCAAAAATTTGGAAATGGGCGGGGGGGGTACTCAGCCCAAAAAGGGGATAAAAAGTTTTTTCAAATTCCATACGGCCCCCAAAAGCAGTCTTCCCCCCCCTCCCCGGGTTTCCCCAAAAAACGGCCCCAATTTTTTGGGGCCCCCCGAAGATCCATTTTTGAAAAAATTTTTGGGGGATGTCCACTCTCCCAATAACCCCGGGGGTTAAAAAGGGAAGGGGAAAACCCTTTTTTTTAAAATAACCTTTTTGAGTTCCCTATAGTCTACCCCCTGGTCTCAAGATCCACTTTCTTTTTTTACAAAGAAGTTTTGGGGGCACCCCCCGGGGATGGGGAGGGGCGTTGAAGCCCTTGGCTAGTTTTTTTTATCTATGTAATCCTTTAAAAACCTTTTTTCTCTTTTCCCCCCCCCGGGGGGAATTTTTACCAAAAAAAAAACTCGCTCCAGGCAATAATTTCAATTTGGGAACATAGGGGCGTGGGAGGAAGCTGGCCCCGTTCTTCTTAAAAAAACCCCCCAAAATTTTTCCCGGTAAAAAAGGGGTGGTAGTTAAAGGGGCTGACAAGTTTCCCCCTTTAAAAGGGAAAAAAGCAAGCAAAACCCCTTTGGACTAAACGTTTTTCGGAAAGTGAATTTCCCCCTTGGGGCCCCCAAATTTTAAAGGTAGGATTTTTTTGACCCGCAGCCAGGGGACCCTAGAATAAGGGAAAGTGGGGAAAAGATAAGCAAAAAAGGACAGTTTCTTTTTGATGATCTTTACCCAAAAAAACCCCCAAAAAGGGGTCTTTTTCCCCCGACCAGGGGGCCAGGGGAAAAAAGGGGGGGGGCCCCTCCACAGTTTCCATCTTTTACTGGGGGAAACCTTTTAAACACAAAAGAAATTTCCCCCGTTTCAGAGCAAAAGGGGACACCCCTAAAATTTCCATTTGGGGCCCCCGAACCCCAAACATAGCAAGCTAGACCCCCCAAAAACGGGGTCAACCCAGAGTTTGAGGGGAAAAAAAGCAATGAAATTGTTTTTTTTTTCCCAAAATCAGCTGGGAAAAAACCCCCCTGGGGGAAATTTTTAAAAATGGGGGGGGTTTTTCCCCAGTCAACGTCCCCAGAGGAAAAAGGGGTTTTAAAAATCCGAGAAATCAAGATTTTTTCTTAAAAACTCTCTGGAGCCTGGGGGTCGGGACCGACAGATCCCCCTCGCAACACCCCCCAAAAAGAATGAGTGCTGCAGATTTTTTCAAAAAGGGGTGGGGGGGAGTTTAAAAAAGAAATGCCCTGCCCCTTCCCCCAAAAAAAAAAACATAGTTTTTCCCTTTAAAAAAAAAAGTTCCTTGCGTGAAAACACAAACCCCCCTCGTTGTAAAGAGTCAACCCCCAGGGGGGTTTGGGGTTTGGGTTTTCCCCCCCTGTAATCCTACTCAAAGGATTCCTTACTGGAAAGGGGAAAGGGGGGAAAAAGGGTTTTTGTGCGATTGCTTTCGAACCATCTTCTTTGCCTTTTTTTAATCAGAAAAAAATATAAATTTTGGGGTGCAGGGGGGTTTTTAAAAACCCCCTAACCAGTGGGGGGGCGGCACAGAAAATTAAAACCCCCTTTTAAAAAAAGGGGGGGAAAACCCCCTTTTCCCCAAAAATAGATTTTTTGGGGGGAACTTTTTCCCCGGTGGATAAAGGGGGCCCATCTCCTAAACCCCCAAAGGGATATTCAGCTAAAACCCCCGGGTTTCCCTTTTGGGGGAAAGCTAACAAGGCTGCTTCACTGTTTTTTCCCCCATTGGGGTCATCAAACACCGCCCCATGGCTAAAAAAAAACAACCCAAAGGGATTCCCAAAAAAACATCCCGTCTCAATCGAGGGTTTGCCCCCAAATTTAAAAAATTGTTTGGGGGGGCAACATAATTTTTTTAAAAAAGGGGGCCCTTAGAAACGTTTATGGGAAATTGTGAAGCTGTGCCCGGAAAAAAAAAAAAATTTCATTGATTTTAAAAAAACCCCTGAATTTTTTTCCCCCTTTCCCCCCCGCCAAAAAAAAAAAAGGGGGGAACTTTGGGGGAAAAACCCGCCCCTCCCCCGGGGGGGAAAGGGAGGATCCTTTGGGGGCCCCCCCTCTAGAAACCCAATCCTGGCCGCAAATCCTTTTGGGGGTCGTCCAACCACTTTGCAAATTGTGATTAAAATTTTTGGGCCTGTAGATTTTTAAAAAAGGGGGCCCCTTTTTAAATTTTTAAATCGCAAGGGGGTTATCAGTCACTCCGCAAAGTTTCCCCTTTTTTCGGGGGCCCCCCTTTTCCAATCCTTTTTTTAAACAGATTTTTTTGGGGAAAAAAAGGAAAAAAAAAAAAAAAAAAGTGGGTTTAAACCCCCGGCAACAAATGCAGAAGAAAAAAAAAAAATTTAAGGGGGAAAAACTCACCTGGGGAAAAAGGGGGGGAGGAAAAAACAACCCCAACCCAACTAAATTTCCCCAAAACGAAAATTTAAACCCCCCCCCCCCCCCCCCCCCCGACCCCCCCCCCCCTTTATCCCCCCCCAAATTAAAAGGGAGGGGGAAAAAAAAAAAAGAAAGGAGAAAAAAAAACAAAAAAAATAGTGTTTTTCCCCGTGGGAACACTGCCCCAAAAAAAAAAAATTTTAAGGGGAAAATTCTCACCGTGAATGGTTTTGAGAATCACAACCACTGTCATCACAGAAAGAAAAAAAAAACCGGAAAGTCTGTTTCCCCATTTCAAAAATTTTCCCCCCCCCCCAGACACAAATTTTTTCTTCAGAATCTTGTAATGTAAGTATTTTAAAAATTCAAAAAAGCTCTTTTTCTTGGTGCGAGAAAACACAGGAGTCCCAGGGGTTTTATATAAAAGAAAATCCTGTATTACTTCATACAATTTGGGAAAAAAAAGTCACCAAAAATTTGCAGACCCCGAAACAGGAACAAAAGCAGGCCAGAGTAAACCAAAAACTCAGCAATCCTCTCCAAACTTTTTTAAAGGGGGCTTTTTCTCTTTTTTCCAAAAACCCCTGCAAACGTGGGTTTTTTTAAAGACGGGGGTTTGAGTCCACAAGTGTTTTTTAAGTTCCTCTTTAAAAGGGAAAACTGGAGCCCCAAAGGGCCAAAGGGCCCTTTCGGGAAAATCTTTTTAAGGGGTTTACCCCGGGGGTAAAATTCTAAAGGGGAAAAAAATTCTCAGCTGTGGCGCTTTAAAAAAGAAAAGGGGGGGAAAAAAACAGGGGGGGGCCCGGGGAAGCGGAAACTCCTTTTTTTACTGGGGGGGAAAAATAGCTTAAAACCCAAAAAGAAAGTAAAATTTTTTTTACGAACAAACTGGTTTCAGGAAAAATATAAAATAAAAAAACCCTTTCAAACCATTGGCAGCCCCAACGGTTTCAACAAAAGTTTTTCCCCCAAAACCAAAACGGGGTTTGAGACTGAAACCCCAAAGGGGAAAACCCCCCCCGAAATGTCATGCAGAAAATCCCGAACCAAAATTTCAGCACCCTGGGGATCAGGTACAACCCCCTTTAAAAACACCTTAGTAGAAAACGGGGGTTTTTTTCTCACCCAAAAGGGGGGGAAAAAACGATCCCCTTTTGGGGGAAAAAGACTTCGTAGGGTACCCCCAAAAGGGGAAAACCCCCAATTTTTTGAAAAAACAAATTTCCTTTTGGGGTTTAAAAGCGTTTTCCGAATCCCCGAAAGCCTGAGCAAAAAAAGAGGACAAGAGCAAATCAGAGTGACATTAAAAAAAAAAATTAGTTTTAAACTCCCCCGACAACTGACGGGGGAAAACTTTTCCCCCCCCCTTTTTGGGGAGACTGAAATAGCATGAAGGAAACACCACAGTAAAAACCAAAAACCCCTTGCTTTTTCCCCAAACCCAAAGGGGCGCGTGCCCCAACCCCACTTTTATCACACTGCATGGTTCAGAAACGGGTTTTAAAAAAGGCAACAAAAATTTTCCCCGCATACTTTTTTCCCCCCCACCCAAACGTCGGGGAAATTTTTAAAACGCAAATGACATAAAAAAAAGAGACCGGGGGGGGGCAGGGAACCCCCCCAAAAATTTTTCCCTTTTCATT
This sequence comes from Oophaga sylvatica, assembly GCA_033576555.1. Classification (NCBI taxonomy): domain Eukaryota; kingdom Metazoa; phylum Chordata; class Amphibia; order Anura; family Dendrobatidae; genus Oophaga; species Oophaga sylvatica. Next base: position 420,525,316 of record JARQOD010000003.1, on the reverse strand, counting down.
ATCTGACAGCCCCTTTTCCGGGGAAAAGGGGGGCCCCAAAAACGTCGTTTTTTTTATTTGTCAGGACTTGCCCACCTAGGGAAACCCCCGACAGTATAACTCAGTTTTTATAAAGCCCCTGTTTTTAAAGCCAAAAAAAGGGTTTTTCAGCTTGATCAGGGGGCATTAGGCTCATCGTACAATTAACCCCAAACCCCGAAAAAATGCATCAACATCACTCAAAAAAGGTTTCCCCCGGTGTCAGGGAAAAAAACCCAATCCTGAGGGTTTGCCCCCCAGGAGAGAGTGAAAATTTTGAACCCCCGCCCCTGGGGTTTTCCCCAGGCTTAGATTTTTTTAAGGGGGAAAAAAAATTTACAATTATTTTTTAAATTTTGAAAAATAGCTCGATCCCCCCCCAAAAAAAAAACGGCATTTGGGGGGGGCCCAGGTTCCACAACCCCCCAAACCCAGCAAGAAAATAGCAAAACTCCGAACCCCCCGGCAAGCTTTATCCCCAAAAGGGGCCCCCCAACTGTGGGGGAAATCCAATTTTTAAAAAAAGATCCCCCCAAACACCCAAGAACAGAGGAAAAAAAAAAACCACAAACGAAAAATACTCTGGAACCCCCCCCCCCCTCTGACAACCTTTTTTCTTTCACCAAATTTTTTTTTTTCCCCCCTTTTTTAGGACCATAAAAATTTTTAACTTTTAAAGGGCCCCGGGAAAAATGTTATTTTTTTGGGGGGCTGAGGAGTGGGCCAAAGGGAAAAAAAAGGGGGTACCCAAGCTTTTTTAAAAAAATGAGATTGCTACCCTGACTAAACCCCCCCCAACTAGGCAAAAAGTGGAGCGTTTTACGTTTTGGGCCAACCGGGGCCTCGCACAGCCTGAAAACTAACTACACCTAAAGATAGAAAA
>JARQOD010000003.1:420476796-420524315 GCA_033576555.1 Oophaga sylvatica | reverse complement strand
AACAATCAACCTTTTCCTCCCCATACTGTCTGCACCCATCCCCCATAACCGTTTCCTCATACATACTCTTCAGAAACCCCAAATCTCCACACACACATTAAATCTCCCATCCCCACTCCAAATCCCCCACACATAAAAATAACCCCCGTCCCCACTCCAAATACCCCCACATAAAGTAACTCCCCTCCCCACTCCCTAATCCCCCCACACAAAGTAACACCCCCATCTCCACTCCAATCCCCCCACACATAAAATAACCCCCCATCCCCACTCCAAATCCCCCACACATAAAGTACCGCCACATCCCACTCCTAATCCCCCCACAAAAAGTACTCCCCCATCACCACTCCTAATCCCCCCACAAAAAATTACTCTCCCATCATTTCCACTCCTAATCCCCCCACAATAAAGTACTCCCCCATCACCACTCCTAATCCCCCCACAAAAAATACTCTCCCATCATTTCCACTCCTAATCCCCCCACAATAAAGTACTCCCCCCCATCATTCCCACTCCTAACCCCCCACAATAAAGTACTCCCCCATCATTCCCACTCCTAATCCCCCCACAAAAAGTATTCCCTCATCATTCCCACTCCTAATCCCCCACAATAAAGTACTCCCCCATCATTCCCACTCCTAATCCCCCACAAATAAGTATTCCCCCATCATTTCCACTCATAAACTCCCCACAATAAAGTACTCCCCCCATCATTCCCACTCCTAATCCCACCACAATAAAGTACTCCCCCCCTCATTCCCACTCCAAATCCCCCCACAATAAAGTACTCCCCCATGCCACCCCACATTATGTACCCCGTCTTCAGTGGTTTCTTCAGCTCATCTGGAGCACACTCACCACCAAGCAGGTCCCCCTTCTGGGCGCCGCCGGCGAGTGACGTCAGCAGCGTGATCACATGACCTGATCACGCTGCTGGCGTCTCTCTGACCCAGGGTCAGAGCTTCAATAGTACTGGCGTCTGTATAGACGCCAGTACAATTGATCCCTGGAGCCGGCACGCAGCAGCTTCTCTGCGCCGGCTGTCCAGCTTGACAGCCGACATAGGGAACCGCCGACTCTCAGGCCGGGGCGGCAGAACGCAGCCGCAGGGGAGACACTGTGGACCGCCGCATTAGGCGGCCCGACTGCGCCCCCTTCCTGCTGCGCCCGGGGCAAGTGCCCCGGCTGCCCCCCTCGATACGCCCCTGACTAAAACCACTATTAGGGCTTGTGCATGTGCAATGCTTGTGCATGCCCTCATCATCTCCTGCCTCGACTACTGCAACATCCTTTTCTGTGGCCTCCCTGCTAACATCCTCGCACCTCTCCACTCCATCCTTAACTCTGCTGCCCGACTAATTCATCTCTCTCCTCGCTACTCCTCCCCTTTTCCCCTCTCCTCTCTTCACTGCCTCGCATTCCCTCAGCGTATCCAGTTCAAATTACTAATACTGACCTACAAAGCCATCTATAACCTGTCTCCTCCATATATCTCTGAACTAATCTACCGATTCCTTCTCTTACGTAATCTCCAGTCCTCCCAAGACCTCCTTCTCTCCACACTTATTCGCTCCTTACCCAACCGCCTCCAAGACCTCCCGAATATCCCCCATACGCTGGAATTGTGTGACCCAACACGTCCGACTATAAATCACAGTCGGATCCTTCAAACGGAACCTGAAAACCCACCTCTTCAGGAAAGCTTACAGCCTGCAATGACCCACTGCCTCCTCACCACTACCGAGCTACCACCTCACCAACACCGGAGCTGCTGCAATCCCCTCAACCCACTGTCTCCTTCCCCACCATCCTGTAGAATGTAAGTCCACAAGGGCTGGATCCTCTCCCCTCTATATCAGTCTGTGATTGTTAGTTTGTTTACTGTAAGTGATATCTGTAATTTGTATGTAACCCCTTCTCATATACATCACCATAGAATCAATGGTGCTATATAAATAATAATAATAATTAGGGCTTTCCAGCACTATTAATGGGGTACTCCATCATTCTAAAGATGGCTTTCCTGCTCTATTATTGGTGGTACCCTGACACTAATAATCAGGTCTCTCCGACACTATTAATGGAGGTACTTCAGGGCTCAGGCTCTCCAGCACTATTAATGGGGGCACTCCAGCGCTAATAATCAGAGCTCTCCAGGTCTACTAATGGGGTATCTCACACTAATGAACAGGTCTCCACAGCTATATTAATGAGAACACCCAGTGCTAATATTAGAGCTTTTTATCCCCTTTAATGGGGGTCCTCAATTGTTCTAATGAGGGCTTTCCAGCTCTACTAATGGGGGTACTCCAGTGGTAATAATCATGGCTGTTCAGCTCTATTAATGGGAGTACTCCAGTGCTAATAATTCACTGGTCAACACAAAAAAATCATCAGCAAAGGTAATATGTCTGTTTTTATGGAGTTTGATGTGCTGATTCCAAAAATATGCTTAGTTTCGCTCTATCATATAAACTTTCTTAGATAGAAGCATTTTTGTTATTACGTTATTTCTGCATTTTCAATGTATGTGGTTTTTCCTAAGTTATTCCCATTTATTTGTTTGTCTTAATTAATTGTGAATTTTCTTACAGGGAAAACATCAGTAAAGGTTTTAGTGAGTTTTATGGGAAGGAGTATTGACAGTGCAGTCGACCAATGACTGCTTCTCGGAAAGTCACATGTTATGGGGAGGAGCTAACTGTTATGAGGCGTAAGATTTGAGTCAGTCAGAATAGGATGGTGATGGCAGCAAGGACTGGTATGTGAGACTCTGACAGGAGATAGGCCTCTACAGGGATCTGAGCCCTGCCACAGGGAGATAGAAGGGAAGGCAGCGGGCAGCCGCCATTGTGAGAGGATTTTCACTGCATTTCTGGGAGAGCAAGTCGCCTCAGAGGGAAGAAAACAGCTCAGGCACTGAGGTGTAACTGAGTGAGGGTCTCCACAGTGAGAGAACCTGAAATCAGCCAATATCACACAGAGAAACTGCCTGTCTGCAAGTGTTCATCTGTAAGGAATATGCGACCCGTTTACCTCACAACTGTATACAGTTATCTACCAGATTACCTCCAGTAAAATCAGTTCTAATACAAGCTGCCTCTGTCATCTCTGGGGAAATATCTACATATATAGTCGGTCGGCTCATCGCATTTTCTTTTTAGTTTGTCACCGCCATTCAACTAAACTTACTCTACTGTTTGATCTGATTTGAAAGAGAAAAATGTATCACTCATTATTATTATTATTATTATTATACATTTATATAGCGCCATTTATTCCATGGCGCTTTACATATGAAAAGGGGAAAAATATAGACAGGTACAATAAACATGTGCTGGACAAGGGACACACAAGTACAGAAGGAGAGAGGACCCTGCCCGCGAGGGCTCACAGACTGCAGGGATGGGTGAGGATACACTAGGAAAGGGTAGAGCTGGTCGTGCGATGGATCAGTAGACTGAGGATCATTGCAGGTTGTAGGCTTGTCGGAACAGGTGGGTCTTCAGGTTTTTCTTGAAGGTCTCCGTTGTTGGTGAAAGTCTGATGTTTTGCGGCAGGGAGTTCCAGAGTATGGGGGAAGCCCGGGAGAAGTCTTGTATGCGGTTGTGGGAAGAAGAGATGAGGGGGAGTCGAGAAGGAGATCTTGAGAGGATCGAAGGTTGCGTGTAGGTAGGTAGCGGGAGACCATGTCACAGATGTATGGAGGAGAAAGGTTGTGGATGGCTTTGTATGTCATGGTTAAGGTTTTGAACTGGAGCCTCTGGGGAATAGGGAGCCAGTGAAGGGCCTGGCATAGGGGGAGGCTGGGGAATAGCGGGGAGACAGGTGGATTAGTCGTGCAGCAGAGTGTAGGATGGACTGGAGTGGTGCCAGAGTGCTAGAGGGGAGGCCAGACAGTAGGAGGTTGCAGTAGTCGAGGCGGGAGATGATAAGGGCATGCACTAGTGTTTTTGTGGTTTCATGGTTGAGAAATGAGCGGATCCGGGAAATATTTTTGAGTTTGAGGCGGCAGGAGGTGGCGAGGGCTTGGATATGTGGTTTGAAAGAGAGGGCAGAGTCGATGATCACCCCAAGGCACCGAGCATGTGGGACTGGGGAAAGCGAGCAGCCATTGACATTGATGGATAGGTCTGGTGAAGGGGTAGAGTGAGGTGGGGGAAAGATGATGAATTCTATTTTGTCCATGTTCAGTTTGAGAAAGCGAGCAGAAAAGAAGGCTGAGATAGCAGACAGACACTGTGGGATTTTGGTCAGTAGGGAGGTGAAGTCAGGTCCAGATAGGTAGATCTGCGTGTCATCGGCGTAGAGGTGATACTGCAAGCCGTGGGATTCTATGAGCTGTCCCAGGCCGAAGGTGTAGATGGAGAAGAGTAGGGGTCCTAGGACTGAGCCTTGAGGAACACCGACAGACAGGGGGCGAGGTGAGGAGGTGGTGTGTGAGAGGGAGACACTAAATGTTCGGTCTGTTAGGTATGATGAGATCCAGGATAGGGCCAGGTCTGTGATGCCAAGAGATGAGAGAATCTGTAGCAGGAGGGAATGGTCCACAGTGTCGAAGGCAGAAGACAGGTCCAGGAGAAGGAGGACAGAGTAGTGTCGCTTGCTCTTGGCGGTTAGCAGGTCGTTAGTGACTTTAGTTAGGGCAGTTTCAGTTGAGTGATGCGGTCGAAAGCCGGATTGTAACCGGTCATCCGAACAGATTCTGCTATGTGTGTGGCTCTTTTACACCAAAAAGCCAAGTACGTTCAATCACTCATGATCAGGGCCGGTGTCAGCAAGTGCCGGGGCCCTGAGCAGGCTGGGGGGCCCACTCAACGTCAGGGACATTGGCACACTATGGGGGCCCAGTGTCTGTGCCAGTGCCGACTCCCGTGAGTGGGTCCCCCGCTTGCTCAAGGCCCTGTCATTTGGGATACTTACTTCTCCCCGTTCCATCACTGCGGCGTCTTCTGACTGTGACGTTCAGGTCAGAGGACGCTATGACGTCACGTCTGTGCGCCCTCTGCCTGAACAGTCACAGTGCAGAGAGCTGGAAGATGGCGACGCTGAGGAGTCTGGAGCAGAGCAGCAAGGAGAGGTGAGTATTTCATATTATTTTGTGATGTTTGGAGCATTATATATAGGGATCATCATACACTGGTATGAGGCCCATTATACACTGAAGCATCGTATATGGGGTCCATCATACACTGGAGCATCATATATGGGGCCAATTATACAGGGGCTGGACAAAATAATGGAAACACCTAACGTTTTGGCATCATAATCTTCGAACATGTTATAAACATGCAAACCGTGACATATGGTAATGTTTTGTAGTTGATTATTTGTGTTATGTGATATGTGTATGTAAATTAACTGTTTGTTTTGCATAATTGTAAGAACATTGATGAGAACCTGATACCAATGGCAGACCTCTCGGATTTTCAAAGAGGCCAAATTGTTGGTGCTGGTATGGCAGGCGCTAATGTAACCGAAAGTGCCCGAATGCTTGGCGTGTCAAGAGGTACTGTCTCCAAAGTAATGACTGCATTTGAAAGAGAAGGAAAAACGTCCGCAGCAAAGCACAGGGCCGGCCGAAAGTGGAAGTTGACTGAGAGAGACCGTCTCACTCTAAAGCGAATTTTGAGAGAGGATCGCAAGACCACGGCTCCGAAAATCACTGCTGAGCTCAATGAACACCTACAGAACCCAGTTTCCACGAAAACTGTTCGTCGGGAGCTGAACAAATCTGGATTCCACGGAAGAGCTGCAATTCGAAAACCGCTGCTCTCAATGACAAATGTTTCCAAGTGTTTAAAGTGCGAAGAAACCTCCAGAATTGGTCCCTCGAGCCGTGGAAACATGTGATATTCTCAGACGAATCATCGTTTACCCTATTTCCAACCTCCGGCCGCGTGTACGTTTGGAGACAGCCGAAAGAAGCATTCCATCCAGACTGCTTTCTCCCAACCGTAAAACATGGCGGAGGTTCTGTGATGATCTGGGGTGCTATTTCGTGGAGATCCGCCGGGCCAATGATATCCCTTCATGGAAGAATTAACAGCCGCGATTATTTAGGCATTTTGGGCGACCAAGTGCATCCTATGGTTCAAGCACTGTTCCCAGAGGGGAATGCCATCTTTCAGGATGATAATGCACCAATTCATACAGCTAGAATCGTTAAAGCATGGCACGAGGAACATTCTAATGAACTTGAGCATCTCATCTGGCCCCCTGTTATGAATGTGCTAAAAATGGTTTCTGAGCGGAGGCTCCCTCTGGTGGTTACTGACAGTACTGAACCTTTCAGCGAGGAATGACAATCTGGGATCACGGACTGGTCTGATATAAGGGAGGTTCCCTCCCATGATGGTTGCCGGTTATCAATTGTTCTTGTCTCAATTGTGGTTCCTGGTTCATTTGGAAGCTTGCTGAGTCTTGCCTGCATCTTCTGCTATCAGATATGATATTTTCTGCTTTTATTTTTGTGCTTGCTTTTTGCATTGTTCCCTGTACTTCTGTGGAGGTCAGCCAGGTCCCCTCCGGGGGCTTGTGTTCCTCTCAGTTTATCTGGAGCCACTGTTGTTTGTTCATTTGCTTTTTCCTGTTTTTTCAGTGGCTGTGGCTTAGTTTTGTTACACCAGAGAACTGATTTAGGTGGTAGAGGTCGTGTGATCTCAGGTGTTTTTGCAATCAGTAGAGTTGGTATTTTTTAGGGTTTTTTTGGATTGCAGTGAGTATCCTTTCCTGTACTTTTCTGTCTAGACAGATTGGGCCCCAGCGTTTGCTCATTCTATTTTCTGTCTGTGTCCGTGTTTCTTCTTGTCTAACCGCCGTTACATGTTTGGGGTCTTCCTATTTTCTTTGGGGATCTGCTCTGGGGCAGATAGCTTTCATCTTTCTGCCTTTAGGTGTAGTTATCTCTCAGGCTGTGACGAGGCGTCTAGGATCAACGTAGGAACGCTCCACGGTTACCTCTAGTTGTGTGGTTAGTTCAGGTTACTGCAATCCAATAGGTTCCAGCCTCTCTGGTGTATTGCCGTTTTTGCTTACTCTCCTCAGCTACCAAAACATAACAGTATCACCGGCCAAAATTAAAAATTATATGGTACTCACAGAAGGGAAAAATAGTGTGGAAAGAAAAAAGATTGTCAGAGTTGTCAGAGATTTTTTTTTCTTTTCCCTGTTTGTTTCATTTTTTTTTTCCCTCTGTTTCTCTGTGTGCTGAGGAGGATTTTTTTTTCTCTATGAAGCTTGTACAGTTGTCTGGCCGTGTGGATCAGCTTGCCACTGAGGTTCGGAGTATTGCTGCCTATCTTGCTGGGTTGCCGGTTGTGGAACCTAGGATTCCCATGCCAGATTTGTTTTTGGGGGATCGGGCTAAATTTCTGAATTTCAAAAATAACTGTAAGTTGTTTTTTGCCATAAAGCCTAAGTCCTCAGGGAACGCAGCACAGCAGGTTCAAATTGTCATCTCTCTCCTGCGCGGCGATCCTCAGGATTGGACTTTTCCCTGACACCTGGGGATCCTGTCTTGAATGATATTGATGCATTTTTTCTGGCTCTGGGGTTATTGTACGATGAACCTAATGTCACTGATCAAGCTGAAAAAACCTTGTTGGCATTAAATCAGGGTCTTGAAGACGCTGAGTTGTACTGTCAGAAATTCCGAAAGTGGGCAGTCTTGACCAAATGGAATGATGATGCTTTGGCAGCCCTTTTTCGGAAGGGGCTGTCAGAGAATGTAAAGGATGTTATGGTGGGATTCCCTGCTCCCTCTGGTATCAATGATTCTATGTCATTGGCTATTCAAATTGACAGACGTTTGCCTGAGCGCAGAGGTATGCATGAGTTAGTGTTGCCTTGTGAGCCAGCTTCTGAGTCCATGCAGTGTGATAGAGTGACTTCTGGGGCACAGCGTCATGAGTTTTGAAAGCACAATGGGTTATGTTTCTACTGTGGTAATGCCTCTCATGCTATTTCAGTCTGCCTTAAACGGGGAAGACGTTTTGCACGCTCAGTTGTCTTGGGTAGTGTTCAGACTAAATTTCTGTTGACTGTTACCCTGATTTGCTCCCTGTCCACATTTTCTGCTCAGGATTTTGTTGATTCAGGAGCAGCTACTAACCTGATGGATTTTGACTTTGCCAAACGTTGTGGGTTTCCCATGATACCCCTGCGGAAGTCTATTCCCCTACTGGGCATTGATTCTACCCCTTTGGCGGAGAATAAACCCCAGTTTTCTACTCAGGTGATAATGAGGGTTGAACCAGATCATCAGGAGAGTTGCAAATTTCTGGTGCTGTATAATCTGCATGACATTATTGTACTAGGTTTCCCTTGGTTACTGTCTAATAATCCTGTTTTGGATTGGAAATCTGTGTCTGTGACCCGTTGGGGCTGCCAATGTGTTAAAGTCGACACTCCTGTTTTTTTCTGCCTCTCCCCAGTCTCAGGATGTTCCTGACTTTTTGACTGATTTTTCGGATGTTTTAGTGAAAGTAAATCTGCATCCTTGCCCCCTCACAGGAGCTATGATTGCGCTATTGAATTAGTGCCTGGTGGTAAATTTCCTAAAGGTCGCCTTTTTAACTTGTCTGTACCTGAACACGATGCTATGCGATCTTATGTTAAGGAGTCATTGGAGAAGGGTCATATCAGACCATCCTCTTCACCCTTGGGTGCCGTTTTTTTCTTTGTGGCCAAAAAGGATGGTTCATTGAGGCCATGTATTGATTATCGTCTCTTGAATTAGATCACTGTGAAGTATCAATATCCGTTACCCTTGCTTTCTGACCTGTTTTCCAGGGTTAAAAGTGCTAGTTGGTTTACCAAGATTGACCTCAGGGGGGCGTATAACCTTATTCGCATTAAGCACGGGGATGAATGGAAGACGGCGTTTAATACCCCAGAGGGGCATTTTGAGTACCTAGTGATGCCCTTTGGGCTCACTAATGCTCCTTCCATCTTCCAATCCTTCATGAATGATATTTTCAGGGATTTTGTGGATAAATTTCTGATTGTTTATTTGGATAATATCTTGATTTTTTCCAATGACTGGGACTCTCATGTGAAACATGTTCGGACTGTGTTCCAGATTTTGAGAGAGAATGCACTGTATGTGAAGGGATCAAAGTGTCTTTTTGGCGTACAGAAGATCTCATTTCTGGGATTCATTTTGTCTCCGTCTGTTATTGAAATGGACCCGGTCAAGGTTCAGGCCATCTGTGATTGGGTCCAACCTACTTCATTAAAGGCTCTTCAGAGATTTTTGGGTTTTGCCAATTTTTATCGTAAATTTATTGGTAATTTCTCCGGTATTGTTAAACCATTGACTGATTTGACCAAAAAGGGTTCTGATGTGGTGAATTGGCCTCCTGAAGCAGTCTCTGCATTTCAGGAACTTAAGCAGAGATTCACTTCTGCTCCTGTTCTACGGCAGCCTGATGTTTCTCTACCGTTTCAGGTGGAGGTTGATGCCTCCGAAATTGGGGCAGGTGCCGTTTTGTCCCAAAGAGATCCAGAGACCTCTAAGAGTAACCCTTGTGCCTTTTTCTCTCTAAAATTTTCTCCAACTGAACGTAATTATGACGTGGGTAATAGGGAGTTATTGGCCATGAAGTGGGCCTTTGAAGAGTGGAGACATTGGCTGGAAGGAGCCAAACATCAGGTGGTGGTCCTCACGGACCATAAGAATCTGGTTTATCTCGAATCAGCCAAGCGACTTAATCCTAGACAGGCCAGGTGGGCCTTGTTTTTCACACATTTTAATTTTGTGGTTTCTTTTCTTCCTGGCACTAAGAATGTTAAGGCGGATGCCCTCTCGAGGAGTTTCTTTGCGGACTCTCCTGAGTTATCTGATCCTACTGTTATTTTGAAAGAGGGTATAGTTCTTTCCGCCATCTCGCCCAATTTGAGACTGGCCCTGGAAGGGTGTCAGGAGGATAAACCTGAGCACTGCCCTATTGGGAAATTGTTTGTCCCAAACCAGTGGAAGAAGAGTGTGATGTCTGAGATTCATTGTTCGGCGTTGGCTGGTCATCCCGGGATTTTTGGTACCAGAGACTTGGTGAGTCCGTCCTTTTGGTGGCCTACTTTGTCTCGTGATGTCAGGGAATTTGTGCAGTCCTGTGGGACTTGCTCTCGCTCCAAGCCTTGCTCTCGCTCTAGTGGTTTGTTAATGCCATTACCTGTGCCCAAGAGGCCATGGACCCATATCTCTATGGATTTTATTTCTGACCTCCCTGTTTCTCAGAGTATGACCGTTATCTGGGTAATCTGTGATAGGTTTTCCAAGATGATACATCTTGTGCTGTGCCATTACTTAAGTTACCTTCCTCCTCCGAATTGGTGCCTTTGTTCCTTCAGCACGTGGTTCGGTTACATGGCATTCCGGAGAACATTGTGTCTGACAGAGGAGTCCAGTTTGTTTCCAGATTTTGGAGGACATTTTGTTCTAAACTTGGTGTTCAGTTATCTTTCTCCTCTGCTTTTCATCCTCAGACTAATGGACAAACCGAGAGAACAAACCAGACCTTGGAGACTTATTTGAGATGTTTTGTGTCTGCTGATCAAGATGACTGGGTCTCTTTTTTGCCTTTGGCTGAGTTTGCTCTTAATAATAGGGCTAGCTCTGCCACCTTGATGTCTCCATTTTTCTGCAATTTTGGGTTTCACCCTCGATTTTCTTCGGGACAGGCGGACACTTCTGTCTGTCTGGGTGTTGACTCTGTTGTGAAGCGTATGCAGCAGATTTGGGACCAGGTAGTGGAGAGGTTGTCCCTCTCTCAGGAGAAGGCCCAGCGGTTTGCCAACCGGCATAGGACTGATGGTCCTCGGTTTAAAGTGGGGACTTGGTCTGGTTGTCCTCAAGAAATATCCCTATGAGAGTTGCATCTCCTAAGTTTAAGCCTAGGTTCATTGGACCTTATAAGATCATGGAGATTCTTAATCCTGTTTCCTTTCGTTTACTTCTTCCAGGGACATTTAAGATCCATAACGTGTTCCACAAGTCCTTATTGAAGAGGTTTGTCGAGCCAGTGGTTCCTATGGCTGCGCCTCCTGACCCTGTTTTGGTTGAGGGCAATCTGGAGTATGTGGTTGAGAAAATATTGGATTCTCGTTTTTCTAGACGGAAACTCCAGTATTTGGTTAAGTGGAGAGGTTATGGTCAGGAGGACAATTCTTGGGTGTTTGCTTCGGACATCCATGCTAGGAGACTGATCCTGCGTATCACAGAGCTCATCCTGACCGACCTGGTTGCACAAATGAGGGTTCGGTGACCCCTCCTCAAGGGGGGGGTACTGTTATGAATGTTTTAGAAATGAATTCTGAGCAGAAGCTCCCTCTGGTGGTTACAAACAGTACTGAAGCATTCAATGAGGATTGGCAATCAGGAATTACAGACTGGCTGGATATAAGGGAGGTTTCCCCCCATCATGGTTGCCGGTGATCAATTGTTCCTGTCTCAACGTTGTTTCCTGGTTCACTTTGAAGCTTGCTGAGTCTTGCCTCTTCTCCTGCTCTCAGATAAGATATTTTCTGTTTTTTGTTTTTGTGCTTGCCATTTGCATTTTCTCTGCATTTCTGTGAGATTTGCCAGGTTCCCCTCCCCGGGGGCTTGGGCCCCTCTCGGTTCCTCTGGAGCCACTGTTGTTTGTTCATTTGCCTTTTCCAGTTTTTTCAGTGGCTGCGGCTGAGTTTTGTTACACCAGAGAACTAATTTAGGTGATAGAGGTCGTGTGATCTCAGGTGTTTTTGCAATTAGTAGCGTTGTTTTTTTTTTTTTTTAGGGATTTTTGGATTGCAGTAAGTATCCTTCCTATCCGTTTCTGTCTAGGCAGATTGGGCCCCAACGTTTGCTCATACTATTTTCTGTCTGTGTCTGTATTTCCTCTTGTCTAACCGCCATTACATGTTTGGGGGCTTCCTATGTTCTTTGGGGATCTGCTCCGGGGCAGATAGCTTTCCTCTTTCTATCTTTAGGTGTAGTTATCCTCTCAGGCTGTGACGAGGCGTCTAGGACCAACGTAGGAACGCTCCACGGCTGCCTTTAGTTGTGGTGGTTAGTCAAGGTACTGCAATCCAGTAGATTCCAATCTCTCTGGTGTATTGCCGTTTTTGCCTGCTCTCCTCAGCTACCAAAACATAACAGGGTGCATTATTCTTTATGGAGCAATATATGGGGCCTATTATATACTGTATAGAGCAATATATGGGGCCCATTATACAGCATGCAGCATTATATGGGGTCCATGATTTTGTATGGAGCAATATATGGTGCCCATAATACTGTATGGAGCATTATATGGGCTCATTATACTCTTTGGAGCATTACATGGGCTCATTATAATGTATGGAGTATTATATGTGGCTCATTATACTATATTGAGCATTATAGGGGTTCATTATTCTGTATGGAACAATATATGGGGCTCATTATTCTGTATGGATCACTATGTGGTGCCCATAATACTGTATGGAGCAATATATGGGCTCTTTATACTCTATGGAGCATTATATGGGCTCATTATACTGTATGGAGCATTATATGTGGCTTATTATACTGTATTGAGCATTATAGGGGTTCATTATTCTGTATGGAACAATATATGGGGCTTATTATTCTGTATGGAGCACTAAGTGGTGCCCATAATACTGTGTGGAGGACTATACTGTCCAATTTCTGATCTATTGTAGAATTTACAATAGATATTACTCATGGAATGTAAGAAGTGAAATCTTTGACATTGTACTATACCTATATTTTTTTGCCGTATCGGAGCATCATGAATTGTGGTATGTGTTAAAGGGGCCCACTGAGACTCTTTCGCCCGGGGCCCACGAAAACCTGGAACCTGCCCTGCCCATGATATTAAAAAGATGTACCAGATGTACTTTAAGTGTCCACTTGGTGATCAAGACAAAAGCTGGGCCTGTCATGTGATATGCTCAAGTTGTTCAAATGGTCTTCGTGACTGGTTGAATATGAGGAAAGTGGCTATGCCATTTGCTGGTCCCATTATTTGGAGATAACCCTAAAATCATAGTGATGACTGCTATTTTTGTTTTGTCAAACTGAAGGGCTTTTCTACAAAGAACAAACATAAGATTAATTACCCTGAACTTGAATCTGTGATTTGGTCAGTTCACATGATGGTACCTTGCCAGTTCCAGTACCACCATTGTCTGGATTGGATAAAAATTAAGTAGAATATGAATACTATGGAGCTGAAGCTACTGGTGAAGACACGGAGACCTCAAGTCAAGATGAGTATGTACCTGATGGGGCAGCCAGAACACTTTACTCAACATGAATTAAATGATCTCATCAGAGACCTTTCATTGTCAAAAGATAAAGCTGAACTTATTGCATCCAGGTTGAAACAGAAGAATCTTCTTCATGATGATGTCAAAATGTGTTATTACCAAAACAGAAGTAACACTTTAACTCAATTTTTCACAATTGATGGACCAATGGTGTACTGTACCAATGTGAATGGCATCTTTGAACAGCACGGTGGCTCAGTGAATAGCACTGCAGCCTTCCAGCGCTGGAGTCCTGGGTTCAAATCCCACCAAGGACAACATCTGTAAGGAGTTTGTATGTTCTCCCTGTTTTGTGTGGGTTTTCTCCGGGTACTCCGGTTTCCTCCCACACTCCAAAAACATACCAATAGGGAATCTAGATTGTGAGCCCCATCAGGGACAGTGACGATGTGTGTAAAGTGCTGCGGAATATGTTAGCGCTATATAAAGATTATGAATCAAGAGTATTTTGTCGCAGATTGGCGATTGTTTTTTGACTCATCCCAGAGAAGTTTGAAAGCAGTGTTGCTTCACAATGGAAATATGAAACCATTAATCCCTATTTCTCACTCATGTCATCTAAAGGAAAGCTATGAAAATCTGTCAGTTGTTTTGGATGCTATACAATATAAGCATCATCAATGGAATTTCTGTGGAGATTTTAAAGTGATTGGTCTTCTTATAGGAATGCAAGGAGGTTTCACAAAATATTGTTGCTTCTTGTGTTTACGAGACAGTAGAAATACAGTGGAGCATTATGTTCGTTGTGATTGTGGACAGAGAAACATCTATGCTCCAGGTAGAGACAATGTTCAGCATAATCATTTAGTTGCTCCAACAAAAAATTTTCGTCCTCCACTACATACAGTCAGGGCCAGAAATATTTGGACAGTGACACAATTTTCGCGAGTTGGTCTCTGCATGCCACCACATTGGATTTGAAATGAAACCTCTACAACAGAATTCAAGTGCAGATTGTAACGTTTAATTTGAAGGGTTGAACAAAAATATGTGTTAGAAAATGTAGGAATTGTACACATTTCTTTACAAACACTCCACATTTTAGGAGGTCAAAAGTAATTGGACAAATAAACATAACCCAAACAAAATATTTTTATTTTCAAAATTTTGTGGCGAATCCTTTGGAGGCAATCACTGCCTTAAGTCTGGAACCCATGGACATCACCAAACGCTGGGTTTCCTCCTTCTTAATGCTTTGCCAGGCCTTTATAGCCGCAGCCTTCAGGTCTTGCTTGTTTGTGGGTCTTTCCCTCTTAAGTCTGGATTTGAGCAAGTGAAATGCATGCTCAATTGGGTTAAGATCTGGTGATTGACTTGGCCATTGAAGAATGTTCCACTTTTTTGCACTCATGAACTCCTGTGTAGCTTTGGCTGTATGCTTGGGGTCATTATCCATCTGTACTATGAAGCGCCGTCCAATCAAGTTTGCAGCATTTGGCTGAATCTGGGCTGAAGATATATCCCGGTACACTTCAGAATTCATCCGGCTACTCTTGTCTGCTGTTATGTCATCAATAAACACAAGTGACCCAGTGCCATTGAAAGCCATGCATGGCCATGCCATCACGTTGCCTCCACCATGTTTTACAGAGGATGTGGTGTGCCTTGGATCATGTGCCGTTCCCTTTCTTCTCCAAACTTTTGGCTTCCCATCATTCTGGTACAGGTTGATCTTTGTCTCATCTGTCCATAGAATACTTTTCCAGAACTGAGCTGGCTTCTGGAGGTGTTTTTCAGCAAATTTAACTCTGGCCTGTCTATTTTTGGAATTGATGAATGGTTTGCATCTAGATGTGAACCCTTTGTATTTACTTTCATGGAGTCTTCTCTTTACTGTTGACTTAGAGACAGATACACCTACTTCACTGAGAGTGTTCTGGACTTCAGTTGATGTTGTGAACGGGTTCTTCTTCACCAAAGAAAGTATGCGGCGATCATCCACCACTGTTGTCTTCCGTGGGCTCCCAGGTCTTTTTGGATTGATGAGTTCACCAGTGCTTTCTTTCTTTCTCAGGATGTACCAAATTGTAGATTTTGCCACTTCTAATGTTGTAGCAATTTCTTGGATGGGTTTTTTTTCTGTTCTTGCAGCTTAAGGATGGCTTGTTTCACCTGCATGGAGAGCTCCGGTGACCACATGTTTCCTTCACAGCAAAACCTTCCAAATGCAAACACCACACCTCAAATCAACTCCGGCCCTTTCATGTGCTTAATTGAGAATGACATAACAAAGGGATTGCCCACACCTGTCCATGAAATAGCCTTGGAGTCATTTGTCCAATTACTTTTGGTCCCTTTAAAAACAGGGTGGCACATGTTAAGGAGCTGAAACTCCTAAACCCTTCATCCAATTTTAATGTGGATACCCTCAAATGAAAGCTGAAAGTCTGAACTTCAACTGCATCTGATTTGTTTTGTTTCAAATTCATTGTGGTAATGTCTAGAACCAAAATTAGATAAATGTTGACTCTGTCCAAATATTTATGGACCTAACTGTATACAGTTGGGTTTGATTAAAAACTTTGTGAAAGCCATGGAAAAGACAAATTCACAAGAGTTCCAGTAAATTTCACAGAAATTCTGCAGCATTTCACCAGCAAAACTGAAGTAAGGGTTATTTGTTGGTCCTCAGATCAGGGAGCTTACGATAGATGATGTGTTTTAAGAAACTCTAAATAATAAAGAATTGAGATCTTGGAAAAGCTTCAAGTGGATCAGTGAAAACTTCTTAGGAAAACAAAAATCTCCAGAATATGTTGAAGGTGTTGAGGAACTGCTAAATGCACACCAGTGTCTTGGATGTCACATGTCTCTGAAAATGCACTTTTTGCATTCACATTTAGATTTCTTCCCTAAGGCTAAGTTCACACGTTGCGGAAATTTCCGCGGCAATCCCGCACTTCTCTGCCGCGGGAAACACGCATTTTTTTTGTATGTGTATTCCCGCCAGAAACTAGCGTTTTGCAAGCGTAATTAGCTTGCAGAATGCTAGCGTTTTCCTAGCGATCTGTAGCATCGCTTGGAAAACTGATTGACAGGTTGGTCACACGAGTCAAACATAGTGTTTGACACGTGTGACCAACTTATTACTATTGATGCCGCCTATGCCGCATCAATAGTGAAAAGATCTAATGTAAAAATAATAAAAAAATAATTAAAATAATAAATAATGATATTCTCACCTTCCGACGGCCCCCGCAGCCTTCCCGCCTCTCAGCGACGCTCCCGGCCAATCGCGTTCCCAGGGGGTCCTTTGCGACAGACCCCAGATGACGTAGCATCACGCGAGACCGCTACGTCATCTGAGTGATTCTCGCAAAGGACTCCTGGGAACGGGAGCGTCGCTGAGAGGCGGGAAGGCTGCGGGGGCCGCCGGAAGGTGAGAATATCATTATTTTTTATTTTAATTATTGTTTTACCAGGGATATGGTACCCTCCTCCAGGCCCTGGGTACCATCGCACATGAACCGCTTACATTCCGCATAGCCACATGCGGAAAGTAAGCGGTTCAATGCATTCCTATGGCGGCGATTCCGCTGAGATTACGCAAAATTAATGAACATGTTGCTATTTTTTCCGCGAAGCGTTTTTTTTTGCGGAAAAAACGCAACATGTGGCCAAAACATGCGGAATCCATTAACATGCATAGGATGCTTAATGCTTGCATTTTTTTTTGCGTTTTTACTGCGTAAAATCGCGTAAAAACGCGAAAAAAAACGCAAATATTCCTGAACATGTGAACTTAGCCTAAAAATCTTAGAGATGTAAGCGATGAACAAGGCAAGCGGTTTCACCAGGACATTAAAGTAATGGAACACACCGCTACCAGGGTTTTTGGAATGACTCAATGATGGCAGATTACTGTTGGATGTTATATAGTGACAACCCTGAAAAATCAGATCGACAGTCTAATGTCAAGCACTTTTAATTTCTGCTCGTGTTTTGGTTTCTATTTTGCATGTGAAATTATTTTGGTTCAATAAAAACTGTTTTGTAAGGTGAAACATTTTGTTCTGATATGTAGATTACTGTTTTCTCAATGTCGCCACTATATTTCCTATATCTTATAATAATGATGCTGCTCCATGGAAACTATACGTGCTACAGAAAAACTATATACATTTTTGAAATCAGGACAAAAAGATGATTCAGAAAAGTACAAAGTCACCTGCGATGATTGCAAAAAATATTTTTTTGTAGACCGGTGAATCATGGCTGTCCAGCACTATTAATGGGGGTACTCCAGTACTAATAATCAGGTTTCTCCAACATTATTAATGGGGATAATCCAGTGCTAATATTCAGGTCTCTGCAGCACTATTAATGGAAGTACTCTAGTGCTAATAAATCAGGTCTCTCCAGCACTATTACTGGGCATACTGCAGCACTGATAATCAGGGCTTTCTAGCACTATTAATGCTGTTTTCCAGCACTGTGAATAGACAATGCAGCACTATTTTAGTGGTATAAAAAAATTCAATGTGCGCTGTCTGTATGTTCTCCCTCAAAGAATTTCATGATCCAAGTCCATATTTACAAGAAGTGGTCGGATTCCATTACCTAAACCATGGTGGGCACTATTCTGCATATGTTTTAAAGAGTCTTTTTAAAGCGAATCTGTCATCAGATTCATGCTATATGATTCCAGCCAGGTAAATTTTACTCTAAAAGCTGCAAGGCTACCATGAACTATATGTCTCACTGACTCGTCCTCAGCTGGTTGCCCGCTTGCTAGTTCTCAGCTGAATTGCTCTCCACTGGCTCGTCCTCAGTTGCTCCTCTGCCGGCTGGTCTTCAGCTGGTTCTCCACTGGCTAGTGTTCAACTGGTCCTCTGTTGGCTTGTCTTCAGTTTGTTCTCTGCTGGCTCGTCTTCAGCTGGTCCTTTGCTAGCTCATCCACACCTGGTCCTCCGCTTGTTAGTCTTCAGCTGGTCCTCCACTGTCTCGTTCTCAGCTGGTCCTCCGCTGGCTCATCTTGAGCTGGTCCTCTAGCTTGTCCTCAGCTGGTCCTCCGCTGGTTTGTTCTCAGCTGGTCCTCCACTGGCTAGTCCTCAGCTGGTCCTCCGCTGGCTCGTCCTCATCTGGTCCTTCCCTGGCTCATCCTCAGCTGGTCCTTCACTGGTTCGTCCTCAGCTCGTCATTCCTCTGGCTTGTCCTCAGCTGGTCCTCCTCTAGCTAGTCTTCAGCTTGTCCTCCGCTGGCTAGTCCTCAGCTGGTCCTCCACAGTCTCGTCCTCAGCTGGTCATTCGCTGGTTCGTCCTCAGCGTGTCCTTCCCCTGGCTTGTCCTCAGCTGGTCCTCCGCTGGCTCATTTTCAGCTGGTCCACCACTGGTTCGTCCTCAGCTCTTCCTTCCCCGGCTCATCCTCAGCTGGTCCTCCACTGACTCGTCCTCAGATTTTCCTTCCCTGACTCATCCTCAGCTGGTCCTTCCTCTGGCTTGTCCTCCACTGGCTTGTCCTCAGCTGGTCCTCCACTGACTCATCCTCAGTTGGTCCTTTGCTGGATAGTCCTCAGCTGGTCCTCCGCTGGCTTGTCCTCAGCTGGTTCTCCACTGGCTAGTCTTCAGCTCGTCCTCCACTCTCTCATCCTCAGCTGGTCCTCCACTATCTCATCCTCAGCTGGTCCTTCGCTGACTTGTCCTCAGCTGGTCTTTCCTCTGGTTTGTCCTCAGCTGGTCCTTCACTGACTTGTTCTCCGCTGGCTCATTCTCAGATGGTCCTCCACTGGCTCGTCCTCAGCTGGTCCTTCACTGGTTCATCCTCAGCTGGTTCTCTGCAGGCTCATTCTCTGCTGGTCCTCCTCTGGCTTCTTCCCGCCTCACTTCAAGTAACTGGCAGGTCTCTCTGTACATACCTGGTTCGGGCAGCATGAATCTGTTGACAAGTTCACTTTAAGTACAATCAGGAGTAATTTGTGGGGATACCAGCCATGGCCCCCAGTACGGTTATTCATTAAAATGGTTCCGTATTATGTGCTCCTCACACAGCAACAGTGATTCATCCCCGTCTTATGAATGGTCACATTACAGCCCCCAGTGACACATCACACACAATATGACTCCCTATTCTCTTATTCTATTCTCAAGGCCGTTCTCCAGTGTTAGGAAAATGAAATATCATTCACAAAATGAACCTCAAGATTTTTGTATAATTTTTTTTTAGCAAATATTTCCTTCTCTCTATATGTTCTGTGCTTTATATTGTACAGCACAAAAAGCCTTGCCTGGTAATGTACAATATGGTCACCCTCACAGCTCATCCGAGCGTCTGAACAGCAGATCTGTACAATATGAGCAGAGATGAATCTCTGTACAATCAGTCAGTGTTCCAGGACGATGGAAAAGCTGGGTGTAAGTAGCAATGGCAGCCATTTTGATTGTCATCCAGCTTTCCCAGAAATGGATACTATAAATGACTTACAGTCATGGCCCGAAACTGTTGGCACCCTCGAAATTGTTCCAGTAAATGAAGTATTTCTCCCAGAAAATTATTACAATTACACACGTTTTGTTATACACATGTTTATTTCCTTTGTGTGTGTTGGAACAACACAAAAAAAAACATAGAAAAAGAGGAAAATTGGACATAAGTTCACACAAATCCCAAAATATGGGCCGGACAAAATTGTTGGAGCCCTCAACTTAGTAACATAGTAACAAAGTAAGGCTAGGTTCAACATTTGCAGTTGAGTCCGCAGCGTATCATCCGCAACCATGAACGCATGCAAAGACGTATGTAAACGTATACAAATACAGCGTTTTTTAGCCGCCTCATCTTACGTAAGACGTTAAAAAACGCTGCGTTTTTATGCGTTTGCATGCGTTTGTGTTTTTTTTATGCGCATGCTTCCCATTTTGAAAAATTTTTCCAGGAGATTTTCTGTGGCACAAGCCACACCCAGTGTCTCATGGGATTTTGTTCTGTAGATCCTTGTAGAGCTGAAATCCGCAGATTTTGATCCTGTATCCTGCGTCAAGATGGATATTCGAATGAGAGTTTCTATTTTAAACTGGATTTGGATATCAAATTGTTTCTTGCCCTTGCTTTTGCTCGTGAGCAAGAAAGGAAAAGAGAAAGATGGAGAAGAAGACGGCGTCGGCGCTTTTGGCAACACCCCATTCTTGAAGTCCGGGAGAGCCTTGGAGCCTACCACTCCTTATTCAGTGAGCTCCGTGAAAACCCAGAGAAATATTTTGGTTATGCGAGGATGTCTGAAGAGAGCTTCCGGGATTTGCTGGGTTGTGTAGAAGGAGCCATCAGCAGACAGGACACCCAGCTCTGAGGAACGTCTGCTGGTGACACTAAGTTACGTAATATTTAACCCCTTCACCCCAAGGGTGGTTTGCACGTTAATGACCGGGTGTCAAGATCCCGTCTGGGTTGGAGCCGATGTTACTGCAAACACTAGGGGAAGCAGAGGCAGGTAGCGTAGTCAGATGGCAGCCGGAGGTCGGTACACAGGAAAGCAGTGTTTGTAGCAATGGATCAGGCGGATAACGTAGTCAGGTGGCAGCCGGAGGTCGGTACACAGGAAAGGCAGTTCGGTAACAGAGGAGCAGGCAGATAACGTAGTCAGGTGGCAGCCGGAGGTCGGTACACAGGAGAGCAGTGTTTGTAGCAATGGATCAGGCGGAGAGCGTAGTCAGAAGGCAGGCCGAGGTCGGTTCACAGGAGAGCAGTGTTTGTAGCAATGGATCAGGCGGAGAGCGTAGTCAGAAGGCAGGCCGAGGTCGGTTCACAGGAGAGCAGTGTTTGTAGCAATGGATCAGCAGGAAACGCTTGACTAAAGGCTTGGAGCTCAATAATCTCGCAATGACACACCCACAGGGCCAGGTTTATATAGGGTGTGTAATTGGCAATCAGAGGCCCAATCAAAAGAGCACTAGGTGTAGCTAATCAGGAAGAACAGTCAATGGTATCAGGGTTCAGCAAGGAACTTTGCAGCCAGCAGAATAGCTCAGATGGTAGAGCTGCTGGCCAGTGGACAAGAGGTACTGGGTTCGACTCCTGACAGTACTCCCCTCCTTCCAGGATGGCCTCTGGACATCTCAGGAGCTGGCTTATCCGGGTACCTCTGATGAAAGGCTCTTGTTAGTCTAGGAGCATGGACGTTGTCCCTTGGTTCCCATGAATTTTCCTCTGGTCCGTAACCCTTCCACTGCACCAGATACTGCAGTTTACCTCTGAATTTTCGGGAGTCCAGAATCTTATCCACAATGTATTCTTCTTCACCACGGATCCTTTCTGGTGGAGGAGGTGGCTGAATTCTTCCTGGAAACAGGTTTTCACAGAAGGGTTTGAGCAAGGATATGTGAAACACTGGATGAATCTTTAGATTGTTGGGAAGTTCCAAACGAAAAGCAACCTGGTTAATTTTTGCAGAAATTTGAAAAGGTCCAATGAATTTCTGACCCAATTTGGAGGATGGCACATGTGTCTTAAGGTTTTTAGTGGACAGCCAAACTTTGTCTCCAACCTGAAGAGCAGGGGCACTCTCCGATGTTTATCTGCTGCTTCCTTATATACTTCCTGGGTCTTGAGTAATATCTCTGATAATTCCTTCTGGGATTCCTGTAATTTTGCAAGCCTGTCATTTACAGCAGGAATGGGAGTGTTCACTGGCAGATTAGGGATAAATACTGGATGTACTCCATAATTAGCAAAAAATGGGGTTTGAGATGTAGCGCTATGTATGGAGTTGTTGTAGGAAAACTCTGCTGTTGGTAAATAGTCCACCCAGTCATCCTGAAGATAGGAAATGAAGCAACGGAGGTATTGCTCCAAAGTCTGGTTCGTTCTCTCCGTCTGGCCATTGGACTGAGGATGGAAAGCGGTAGAAAGATTCACCGTGACTCCCAAGGCTGTACAGAAACTCTTCCAAAATTTTGACGTAAACTGAACGCCTCTGTCAGACACCACGCTGTCAGGAATTCCATGTAACCTGAATACCTCTTTGATCATCAGTTCTGCAGTTTTTTCAGCAGTAGGAATTCCTTCAGTTGGAATAAAGTGGGCCATTTTTGTGAGTCGGTCCACTATGACAAGGATGACGGTCATCTGTTTGGAAGGGGGTAGTTCCACAATAAAATCCATGGAAATAGATCCCCAAGGCCTGGATGGAACTGGAAGTGGTTGCAAGAGTCCTAGAGGAGACGATCGTGGGGTCTTGTTTCGTGCGCATGTTAAACAGGTTGAAACATATTTCCTCACGTCCTTCCTACAATTAGGCCACCAAAAGAAACGAAGTAGTAAGTCTTGTGTTTTTGCAACTCCAGGATGTCCTGCCAGTTTAGAATCATGGACACTTTTGAGGACTTCAAGGCGAGAAGATTCAGGTACATATATTTTGTGTTTCTGCATCCAAAACCCCTCTTTGAATGAAAGATCGACGTCTTCCGAAGGATGGTTAAGGAAAGAGTCCTCTTGATATCCATCTTTAATTCTATTACATAGTCCTCTAGAGTGCAATATTCCCAAAAAATTTTTAGGGCCTAGAATTGTATCGTCATTACTAGACCTCTCCTGAGGTTCCGAACACATCCTGGACAGGGCGTCAGCCTTGCCATTTCTTGAACCAGGCCGGTAAGAAATTATAAAATTGAATCTTGAGAAAAATAAGGCCCATCGTGCTTGTCTTGCAGACAATCTTTTTGCTGTACGGAGGAATTCAAGATTCTTGTGGTCCGTGAGGACAGTCACAGGGTGATTGGCACCTTCCAAAAGATGTCTCCATTCGGAGAAGGCAACTTTAATGGCTAACAGTTCTTTATTACCGATGTCGTAGTTCTTTTCTGCAGATGACATGGTGTGGGAAAGAAACGCACATGGGTGAAGTTGCATTTTGTCCCCAACTCGCTGAGACAGAATGGCTGCAACTGCAGAGTCCGAGGCGTCCACTTCGACAGTAAATGGCAATTCAGGATTTGGGTGTACTAACAATGGAGCAGACGTAAAAAGAGTTTTCAATTTGTCAAAAGCCTCCTGTGCCTCCGGAGACCAGAAAAATGCTTTGGTCTTTTTTGTTAGTGTAGTAATTGGTAGTATGATCAGTGAAAAGTTCTTTATAAATTTTCGGTAAAAATTTGCAAATCCTATGAAACGCTGGACGTCTTTTAAATTTCTTGGAACAGGCCAGTCCACTACAGCATTGATTTTGCCGGGATCCATGCTCAGACCTTCTGGGAGATGATATATCCCAGAAATTGGATACTGGTTTGTTCAAACTCACATTTTTCAAGTTTAATGTAAAGATGGTTCTCCTGTAGTCGTTCCAAGACTAACTGGACGTGCCTGCGATGCTCTTCCAAGGTGTCTGAAAATATAAGAATGTCATCGAGATAAGCCACAACGAATTGGTCCAAGAAATCTCGAAATACATCATTAATAAAATGTTGAAAGGTGGCTGGGGCATTGCTAAGACCAAAGGTCATAACCAGAGATTCAAAATGTCCATATCTCGTTCTGAAGGCGGTCTTCCACTCATCTCCTGGGCGAATCCGTATGAGGTTGTAAGCCCCTCTAAGATCCAGCTTCGTAAAGATTTTCGCAGAACGGAGTCTCTCAAATAGTTCAGGAATCAAGGGTAGCGGGTA
The DNA here is from genome assembly GCA_033576555.1 of Oophaga sylvatica. Classification (NCBI taxonomy): domain Eukaryota; kingdom Metazoa; phylum Chordata; class Amphibia; order Anura; family Dendrobatidae; genus Oophaga; species Oophaga sylvatica. The sequence continues at coordinate 420,500,409 of JARQOD010000003.1, read as the reverse complement.
GTGATTCTTGACAGTGATATTATTCATCTCTCTGTAGTCAATACATGGCCGCAGAGTGGAGTCTTTCTTTTCAACAAAGAACAGGGGTGCCCCAGCTGGAGATGTGGAAGGTCGAATAAAGCCTTTCTCTAAATTTTCATCCAGGAACTTTCTTAATACCTTCAATTCAGGTTCGGAAAGATTGTAAATCCGTCCAATGGAATGGTTGCTCCTGGCAGCAATTCAATGGGACAGTCGTAAGGACGGTGAGGAGGTAATTGATCTGCTTTCTTCTTACTGCAGACATCAGAGAACTGCTGATATTGAGGTGGTAGTTTCTCTTCCTTCTCATGCGAAATCTCAGAGATTTGGACTTGTTGGAGAACAGGGGGTTCCTTATGACAATTATTCTTACAGTAGTCAGATGGAAAGGTGATGGTCCTTGATGCCCAGTTGATAGAAGGGTTATGGACTGAAAACCAGGGGATCCCTAGAATAACCGGAAATTTCGGAGATGAGATAAGGTGGAAACTGACAGCTTCATGATGATCCGGTTTGATACAAATCTCCAGTTCGATTGTCTCATGCGTGACAGGTCCAGAAGACAAGGGTGATCCATCCACCGTTTCCATTTCAATTGGTGTGGATTTGGTCCTACTGGAAATATTATTATCACGTGTAAATTTTAAGTCCATAAAATTCCCTCCTGCTCCCGAATCCAACAGGGCAGAGCATTGTATTTTTTGGGTGCCCATTACAACCTGAATGGGGATTACAAAATGAGATGTAGTATGTATTTTGTCTATTTCTGGCGTTACTGATGAGATAGTCTGCAAGATGGAATCCGACTGCTGAGAAAGGTCCATATTGCTGGCAGACCTGTTGTTGGTAAAGGCTATAGTCCTTTTGTTAGGACAGTTGATGGCATAGTGTCCAGGGTCCCCACAATAGAGGCAGAGATGTTCTGCACGTCGCCTCTCCTTCTCCTGTGCAGAGAGTGGTCTTCGGATGACGTCGATCTGCATCGGTTCAGACATGCCTTGCGTCTTTTCTTGGTGGTCCGATGCTGAAAATGAGAAGCCAGGGCTATTCCCAAGTGCTCGCAGTCTCTCCTTTCTCCTTTCAGTAAGTCTCTGGTCAATCCGGATACATAGTTGAATAAAGTCCTCCAACTGGTCAGGGGTCTCAACCCTGGCAAGCTCGTCTTTCACTGGTTCTGATAACCCTCGTCGAAATTGACTTCTCTGGGCCGCTGGATTCCAGGTGGTGTCGGCCACCCAGCGACGGAACTCCGATGTGTATTCCGCAACAGAGCGACGTCCTTGGCGCAAATTATGTAATTTGGTTTCTGCTGTGGCACAGCGGTTTGGGTCATCAAAAACTTGATTCATAGCTGCGGTGAAGGCTTCCAGGTCATTAAGGAGGTCATAGTCCTTTTCTACATAAGGTGAAGCCCAAGCAAGAGCTTCATCCGTTAGGAGATTTATCATGAAAAAAACTTTCTTCCTCTCACTGGTAAAGGGAGCAGGTTGCATCTGGAAGTATATGCGGCATTGATTGAGGAATCCTCGGTACTGCTTGCGATCCCCACTGAACTTTGCAGGCAGCGGCAGCCGCGCGTTTGATTCGGACCCTGAATTGCGCACGTCCAGAAGTTGTTTTTGTAGCTCAATTACTTACTGTTGTATCGCCGTGAAATCAGTTTGTAACTTGGCATATTTTCCTTGAGAGTCAGTACAAAAACTTTGAAGCTCCGTAACTTGCCGTCTCAGGGTGTTCACAGCGGACTCCATTTTGGCGCGAGATTATTCTGTCAAGATCCCGTCTGGGTTGGAGCCGATGTTACTGCAAACACTAGGGGAAGCAGAGGCAGGTAGCGTAGTCAGATGGCAGCCGGAGGTCGGTACACAGGAAAGCAGTGTTTGTAGCAATGGATCAGGCGGATAACGTAGTCAGGTGGCAGCCGGAGGTCGGTACACAGGAAAGGCAGTTCGGTAACAGAGGAGCAGGCAGATAACGTAGTCAGGTGGCAGCCGGAGGTCGGTACACAGGAGAGCAGTGTTTGTAGCAATGGATCAGGCGGAGAGCGTAGTCAGAAGGCAGGCCGAGGTCGGTTCACAGGAGAGCAGTGTTTGTAGCAATGGATCAGGCGGAGAGCGTAGTCAGAAGGCAGGCCGAGGTCGGTTCACAGGAGAGCAGTGTTTGTAGCAATGGATCAGCAGGAAACGCTTGACTAAAGGCTTGGAGCTCAATAATCTCGCAATGACACACCCACAGGGCCAGGTTTATATAGGGTGTGTAATTGGCAATCAGAGGCCCAATCAAAAGAGCACTAGGTGTAGCTAATCAGGAAGAACAGTCAATGGTATCAGGGTTCAGCAAGGAACTTTGCAGCCAGCAGAATAGCTCAGATGGTAGAGCTGCTGGCCAGTGGACAAGAGGTACTGGGTTTGACTCCTGACACCGGGCCAATTTTTACAATTCTGACCACTGTCTCTTTATGAGGTTATAACTCTGGAACGCTTCAACGGATCTGCGCGATTCTGAGAATGTTTTCTCGTGACATATTGTACTTCACGTTATTGGTAAAATTTATTCGATATAACTTGCGTTTATTTTTGAAAAAAATGCAAATATGGCGAAAATTTTGAAAATTTTGTAATTTTCAAACTTTGAATTTTTATTCCCTTAAAACAGAGAAATATGTCACACAAAATAGTTAAGAAATAACATTTCCCACATGTCTACTTTACATCAGCACAATTTTGGAATCAAAATTTTTTTTTCTTAGGAAATTATAAGGGTTAAAAGTTGACCAGCGATTTCTCATTTTTACAACAAAATTTACAAAACCATGTTTTTTTAGGGACCACCTCATATTTGAAGTCACTTTGAGAGGTCTATATAGCAGAAAATACCCAAAAGTGACACTATTCTAAAAACTGCACCCCTCAAGGTACTCAAAACCACATTCAAAAAGTTTATTAACCCTTCAGGTGCTTCACAGGAGCTGAAGCAACGTGGAAGGAAAAAATGAATATTTAACTTTTTAGCCACAAAAATGATCTTTTACAAACTTTTTTTTTATTTTCACAAGGGTAAAAGAAGAAAATGGACAGATAAAGTTGTTGTGCAATTTCTCCTGAGTACGCCAATAGCCCATAAGTGGGGGAAAACCACTGTCTGTGTGCACAGCAGAGCTCATAAGGGAAGGAGCGCCGTTTGACTTTTTCAAACTAAAATTGGCTGAAATTGAGATCGGACGCCATGTCGCGTTTGGAGAGCCCCTGATGCGCCTAAACAGTGGAAACCCCCACAAGTGACACCATTTTGGAAACTAGACCCCCTAAGGAACTTATCTAGATCTGTTGTGAGCACTTTGAATCACCAAGTGTTTCACAAAAGTTTATAATGCCTGGGTGTGAAAAAAAAAAGAAACAATTTTCCACAAAAATGATTTTTTAGTCCCAAATTTTTGATTTTTCCCAAGGAAATTGGACCCCAAAAGTTGTTGGCCAATTTGTCCTGAGTACGCTGATACCCAATATGTGGGGGGGGGGAAACTGTTTGGGCACACGGCAGGGCTTGGAAAGGAAGTAGTAACGTTTTGGAATGCAGACGTTGATGGGGGTCATGTTCTGTTTGCAGTGCCCCAGATGAGCCTAAACAGTAGAAACCCCCCACAAGTGACCACATTTTGGAAACTAGACCCCCTAAGGAACTTATCTATAGCTTTGGTGAGCACTTTGAACCCCCAAGTGCTTCACACAAGTTTATAATGCCCGGGCATGAAAATAAAAAATCCTATTTTTTTCCCACAAAAATTATTTTAAGTCACTAATTTTTTATTTTCCCAAGGGTAACAGGAAAAATTGGACCATAAAAGTTGTTGTCCAATTTGTCCTGAGTACGCTGATACCCAATATGTTGGGGGGAACCACTGTTTGGGCGCACGGCAGAGCTCGGAATGGAAGGAGCACCATTTGACTTTTTCCAACCAAAATTGGCTGGAATTGAGATTGGATGCCATGTTGCATTTGGAGAGCCCCTGATGTGCCTAAACAGTGGAAACCCCCCACAAGTGACCCCATTTTGGAAACTAGACCCCCTAAGGAACTTATCTAGATCTTTGGTGAGCAATTTGAACCCCCAAGTGCTTCACACCAGTTTATAACGTAGAGTCGTAAAATTAAAAAATCATATTTTTTCCACAAAAATTATCTTTTCACTCCAATTTTTATTTTCCCAAGGGTAACAAGACTCCAAAAGTTATTGTGCAATTTGTCCTGAGTGCTGATACCCCATATGTGGGGGTAAACCACTGTTTGGGTGCATGGCAGAGTTTGGAAGGGAAGGAGTGCCGTTTGACTTTTTCAACGCAGAATTGGCTGGATGCCATGTCGTGTTTGGAGAGCTCCTGATCTGCCTAAACAGTGGAAACCCCCCACAAATGACACCATTTTGGAAACTAGACCCCTCAAGAAACTTATCTAGATGTGTGGTGAGCACTTTGAACCCCAAGTGCTTCACAGAAGTTTATAACGTACAGCCGTAAAATAAAAATTTTTTTTATTGTTTTACAAAAATGATTTTTTCGTTCCCAATTTTTTATTTTCACAAGGGTAACAGGAGAAATTGGACCCCAAAAGGTGTTGTCCAATTTGTCCTGAGTACGCTGATACCCAATATGTGGGAGAAAACTACTGTATGGGTACACGTTGGGGCTCGGAAGGGAAGTAGTGACGTTTAGGATTGTAGACTTTGATGGAATGGTCTGGGGGCGTCATGTCGCATTTGGAGAGCCCTGATGCGCCTAAACAGTGGAAACCCCCACAAGTGACCCCATTTTGGAAAATAGACCCCACAAGGAACTTATCTAGATGTGTGGTGAGCGCTATGAAGCCCCAAGTGCTTCACAGAAGTTTATAACGTACAGCCGTAAAAACAAAAAATATTTTTTTTTTACAAAAATTATTTTTTTCGCCCCAATATTTTATTTTCACAAGGGTAACAGGAGAAATTGGACCCCAAAAGTTGTTGTCCAATTTGTCCTGAGTACGCTGATACCCAATATGTGGGAGAAAACTACTGTATGGGTACACGTTGGGGCTCGAAAGGGAAGTAGTGACGTTTTGGATTGCAGACTTTGATGGAATGCTCTGGGGGCGTCATGTCGCATTTGGAGAGCCCCTGATGCACCTAAACAGTGGAAACCCCCCACAAGTGACCCCATTTTGGAAAATAGACCCCACAAGGAACTTATCTAGATGTGTGGTGAGCACTTTGAACCCCTAAGTGCTTCACAGAAGTTTATAATGAACAGCCGTAAAATAAAAAATATTTTTTTTTTTACAAAAATTATTTTTTTCGCCCCCAATATTTTATTTTCACAAGGGTAACAGGAGAAATTGGACACAACAATTTGTTGTCCAATTTGTCCTGAGTACGCTGATACCCAATATGTGGGAGAAAACTACTGTATGGGTATACGTTGGGGCTCGGAAGGGAAGTAGTGACGTTTTGGATTGTAGACTTTGATGGAATGGTCTGGGGGCGTAATGTCGCATTTGGAGAGCCCCTGATGCGCCTAAACAGTGGAAACCCCCCACAAGTGACCCCATTTTGGAAAATAGACCCCACAAGGAACTTATCTAGATGTGTGGTGAGCGCTATGAAGCCCCAAGTGCTTCACAGAAGTTTATAACGTACAGCCGTAAAAACAAAAAAAATCATTTTTTAAAAAAAAAATGATATTTTTGCCCCCAGTTTTTTATTTTCCCAAGGGTAACAGAAGAAATAGGACAAATTGCACAATAACTCTTAGGGTCCAGAGTACGCTGATACCCCATGTGGGAGTAAACTACTGTTTGGGCGCATGGCAGAGGTCAGAAGTGAAGGAGCACCGTTTGACTTTTTCAACGCAGAATTAGCTGGAATTGAGATCAGACGTCATGTCACATTTGGAGAGCCCCTGATGTGCCTAAACAGTGGAAACCCCCCAATTCTAACTCCAACCCTAACCCCAACACACCCCTAACCCTAGTCCCAACCCTAACCACAAACCTAACCCTAACACACCCCTATCCCTAATCCCAACCATAACCCTAATACTAACTTTAGCGCCAACCCTAACCCTAACTTTAGCCGCAACCCTAACCTTAACCATAACCCTAATGTGAAAATGGAAATAAATACATTTTTGTAATTTTATTATTTTTCCCTAACTAAGGGGGTGATAAAGGGGGGTTTGATTTACTATTTATAGTGGGTTTTTATGATTGGCAGCTGTCACGCTAAAAGACGCTTTTTATAGCAAAAAATAGTTTTTGCATCACCACATTTTGAGAACTATAATTTTTGCATATTTTGGCCCACAGAGTCATGTGAGGTCTTATTTTTTGCGGTACGAGTTGACATTTTTATTGGTACCATTTTTGAGCATGTGACATTTTTTGATCGCTTTTTATTTCGATTTTTGGGAGGTTAGAATGAACAAAATCAGCAATTCATTAATTTCTTTTGGGGGAGGCGTTTATACCGTTCCGCGTGTGGTAAAATTGATAAAGCAGTTTTATTCTTCGGGTCAGTACGATTACGGCGATACCTCATTTATATCATTTTTTTATGTTTTGGCGCTTTTATAGAATAAAAACAATTTTATATAAAAAATAATTATTTTTGCATCGCTTTATTCTGCGAGCTATAACTTTTTATTTTTTCGCTCATGATGCTGTGTGACAGCTCCTTTTTTGCGGGACAAGATGACGTTTTCAGCGGTACCATGTTTATTTATATCGGTCTTTTTGATTGCGTGTTATTCCACTTTTTGTTCAGCGGTATGATGATAAAGCACTGATTTTTTTCTTTGTTTTTATTTTTTTAAGGGGTTCACAAAAGGGGTTAACTATTGGGACAATTTTATAGGGGGGGTCGTTACGGACACGGCGATACCAAATATGTGTACTTTTATTGTTTTATTTTTTTATTTACAGGAAGAAATGAATTTATTGGGGAATATTTTTTTTTTTTTATTTATTTATTTTGGAATTTTTTTTTTACACGTTTATTTTTATTTTTTTTACTTCTTTACATTGTCCCAGGGTGGGACATCACTGTAAAATGTCAGATCGCTGGTCTCACAGTGTGCACAGCACTCTGTGAGACCAGCGATCTCACAGGCAGCGCTGCAGGCTTCTCAGTGCCTGCTCTCGGCAGGCACTGAGGAAGCCGCCTCCCTCCAGGACCCCGGCGCCATCTTGGATCCGGGTCCTGGGAGGAGGAAGCCCTCAGAATAGCGCGATCACATCGCGCTGTTCTGAGGGTCTCAGGGGGGCGCGCAGGGAGAGTTGCTCCCCTGTGCCCCCAGTACACCGCGATCATGTTTGATCGCGGTGTGCAAGGGGTTAATGTGCCGGGAGCGGTCCGTGACCGCTCCTGGCACACAGTCCCGGGTGTCAGCTGTGATAATCAGCTGACACCCGGCGGCGATCAGCTGCGCTCCCCCCAGGAGCGCAGCTGATCGCTATTACGTACTATCCCGTCCGTGGTCAGATTGTCACGGGTTTTATGGACGGGATAGTACGTCTGATGTCAGAGAGGGGTTAAAAATAAACGCCTGTCATAATTATTATTGCTCTGCAATGTCCTTTTTTTTTTTGCAAAACCTGTCGTTAATATTATTATTTCTAATGTTTTTTTCTTTCTCTGTTTGGCAGATTCCTGGCTACCGGAGAGATCCTATCTTCGCTCCATTTCCAGTTCCGGATTGGCCTTTCCACCCTTTCTGGGATTGTTGCAGACACTTGCTGGGCTTTGTGGGACGTTCTTCGTCATGAATTTATCCCACCTACTAACCACAGAAATATGGCAGGAAACTGCAGAAAAATTCAGGGAAGTGTGTAATTTCCCCAACTGTTTGGGAGCAGTGGATGGGAAACAAATTAGGATTATTAAACCGGCTCTAAGTGGGTCAGAGTACTTTAACTATAAAAAATATTTCTCTATAGTGCTCATGGCGATTGCAGCTTCAGACTGTAGATTTATTGCCGTGGACATTGGTTCTTTTGGCCGTGGAAATGACTCCCAGACCTTTAAAAACTCGTACATGGGCCAAAGGTTGTATAGCAATACTTTTAATTTCCCTCTCCCACGACCTCTTCCCAACACTCAAGGCCCACCAATGCCATTTGTTGTGGTTGGGGATGAGGCCTTTCAGATGTATGGAAACCTACTGAAGCCATACTCCAGTCAGGACTTGAACCACACAAAAAGGATTTTTAATTACCGACTGACCAGGGCACGAAGAACTGTTGAGTGTGCCTTTGGTATTCTTGTCTCGAAATGGCGCATTTTAGGGACAGCAAATAATCTGAAAATTTAAACAATCGATGAGGTGGTCAAGGCGTGTATTGTTCTCCAAAACTAAATAATGGCTAAAGAGCGACCAACCATCGAACTTGATGAATCTGTTGCTAACCCATTGCCAGATTACCGTCATCACCCTCTGAGGACAACAAGAGAAGTTGCCCAAATGAGGGATATAGTCGCGGACTACTTTGTTTCTGAGATTGGACGTGTGGCATGGCAAGATGCAATGGTTTCATGTTGAAATTTTATGTAATGTTATGGCCTTTGAATTTTAACATGTATTTTAAATGTTTTATGTTAAATAAAAAAATTTAGTACAACACTTGTTTACTATATTGATGTCCCCCATGCTTTACACTTCACCTGTTCTATGTGTCAGTGCTATGGTTGGTTCTCATGAGCTCCATTGTCTCTTCAGTCTGCATTATCTATAGTCCAATAAATTAATGCTCACTGAAGAGATGATGGAGGAAATCCACCTCATATCTTTACTCACCTGCCCGTGTGTCAGAACTACTGCACTCAGGATGCAGAAAACACAGCATCCCTAGTGCAATAGTACTGACACCTATGCAGGTGAGTATTGCAGACCCCTGACCCGTTGTGTTGTTTACCTTTTTTTTCGGGGGGGGGGAAGGATTATCCATCCTCTTTGTTGTTTTGCCACCTCATAGCTCCATGACAGACACAAGAAAGAAAGCTATGAGGTGGAAAAAAAACATAGTGTGTGTGTATACAGCGATTTGTGTGTTGACGGCGTACAGTGTATGTTGCCGGCGACGAAAGAGACAAAGAGCAAGCAGTGATATGGGCAAACAACACAATTTTATTTACAAAAAATATATATTTTTTACAAAATGAGGGGGAAATGTTACGGACCAGGGGAGTGTGGAGATGGGAGGATTGGCTTGGGGTGGACACTGAAGGGGTTCCAGGGGAAGGGGCTAATAGATGTGTGGGGTCTGGGAGATCAAGGATCGAGGTTATAAGGAGGTACAAATTGGACATAACAGACACATTGGGAGTGAGGTGGTGGAGGAGCATGACTGTCCTTTCAACGCCTCTTTCCCTCTCCTCTTTTTGCCTTCCATGTGGTGCTGGCTGCTTCTCTTCTCTTGGAAGTGTTGAGGGTAGCCACACTAAACATATCGCTAACGGGATCGCTAAAAACGTCACTATTAGCGATCCCGTTAGCGATATTGTTCAGTGCGGCAGCTTCAGCGACGAGCTTCCTGCTGTGATCTCGCTCGTCGCTGAATCGTTCCGGACCTATTTTCTCGTCGCGCTCCGCTGGGTAAGTATCTAATCGCTGTGTGCACCTTTTCTTAGCGATTTAGCGGTACTTTTGTACGCTAAAGTCGTTAAGAAGATCGCTAACGGCGATAGCGTCGTTAACTATATCGCTAAATGCGGTAGCATTTAGCGATATAGAAACAATCCCGCTAGCGATCTCATTAGTATGCACGCTAACGAGATCGCTAGCGGATAGCTTAGTGTGGCAGTACCTTTGGAGTTGTGGTGAATCTGCGTGCTGGTGGATGGACATGAAGGAGCAGGAACATGCGTGCTGGTGGCGGTGGATGGCTGGGCAGGAGCAGGACTCTGCGTGATGGTGGCAGTGGGCATCCGTGCAGGAGCAGGACTCGGCGTGGTGGTGGAGTGGCTGTCAACTGCACTCGGCATGGTGGTGGCGCTGTAGTGGAGTGTGGCAGGACTGGGCATGGTGGTGGCCATAGAGGGGTATGCAGTAGAACTCGGTAGTGATGTGAACCGGGTAACTGGTGGCACAGTTGGAAATGCATGTGCCTGCAGGTATAACCGAGTCTGCTGCATAGCCTGAACATATGCAGCATTGCGGGCCTGCATCACATTCAGCTGAAGTTCAGGCGTAAGGTTTTCCGCCATGCCCCGTTCAATGGCCGTCAAAAATGATGTGCTGGCCTCTGGATGTTGGATTCTAGACGGTCAAGGCGCTGGTGGGACAGATTGGAAAAGTGTGCCAACATGGCTCCTAACACTATCCTGTCTATCTACCATCGACTTCATGCCGTCCTGGAAAACTGAGCTCAAGTGTAGAAACTCGGGCAAAGTTTCCTGTCCGAGGCCTTCTGCCGCTGTCGGGAAGACCCAACATAAAAAGAGGCGGAGAAGACCTGGGACAGGGGAAAACCTGACGGACTAGCTGCCTGTTCTCCAGCCTGTGACCCGGCCTACTTGCTGCTTCACTGGTGGATGGCTGGGACTGATCCGAGGCTGTTCGCTGAAGGACTGCTCCAGAGGATGAACCAGGTTCCAGGGTGCTGCTCCAGGTTCTGTGAAAAGAAAAGAAAAACATTACTACCACAAAAAAACTATTGTACAAGCGCCAACTCCTGTGGAATAGAAAAATTCAGATTAGGGAACATAACACAATGGAATACAACACAAAAATACTTACGTTTTCTGAGCAAGGACAGGCCTCAGGAAAGCCAGCATCTGGTGGTATTTATATTTACGGATCCTTGCTGCACCACCACCACTGAGGTCCTTGTTTAATCGATCCTTCATTGAATGCCAACGGGTTCTGACTTTGTTCACTGTGAAGGGGGAAAAAAGGGTTAAACAATGCACTTTAGGCCAGGATCACACACGGTTTAGTTCTGCAACCATTTCTTCCCTTTTGGTAAGAATTAGGTTCAAAATGGCAGATCCTCTTGTTCTCTCTTCTACCTTTAAAAAGATAAAGTTGTCAGTGAGAGAAGATAAGAATTTTCTGGACCCATTACTTTTGCCTGAGAGAGATTCCCAATAAATATCTGGATATTTACAATCTCCCATGATCACTATGTCGTACTTTTTTGAGAACAGAGACATCTGATGTCTCATCCATATTTCATCCATATCTTCAGTCTGTCCAGGTGGACCTACAGTCAAATATGGTGGAAGTTCACAGAAGTTTTGGGGTTGCTTTGCTTCCTCTGGCCATGGGTGCCTTGACTGTGTGCAAGTCATCATAAAATCTGTCTCCATTTCCTAGCTTTTTTATTTGCAGTTAATGGAGTTTTAGGAGAACGAGCTGTAGTTTTCATTGGTACCATTCAGGGGCACATACAACTTTTTGTTCAATTTTTATTACATTTATTTGGGGAGGTGAACTGGCGATGCCCCCCAGCCGCTGTTGTAACCTCATTGACATCCTGCATTGCTCTGTGCACGGGGTTGGATGACTTAATTGCCCTCCTCTTGAATCCAACCGTTGATGGGTTTGCGGATTTGCGGTAGGTTTTTTTTTTTTTTTTGAGGGGGTGAAGGGCTAAAGAGTGAGGTCTGGTCTGGGGTCTGCAAATAAGTGGTCTGGTTTGGAGTCTGTGTTTATTTTGCGGGTCTGGTCTGAAGTGTATATAAATAGGGGGTTTGTATAAATGGGGTCTGATTTGCGGTCAGTACGGATGGAGATCTGATTTGGGGTCTGTATAGATGTGGCTTTATCTCTTGTCTGTGTAGATGGGGTCTGATCTGCGGTCAGTATAGATGAGTGTCTGATCTGGGGTCAGTATAGATGTGTGGGTCTGATCCTGGGGTCAGTATAGATGGGTGTCTGATCTGGGGTCAGTATAGATGGGGGTCTGATCTGGGGTCAGTATAGATGGGGGTCTGATCTGGGGTCAGCATAGATGGGGGTCTGTGTAGATGGGGTCTCATCTGGGGTCTGTATAGATGAGGTCTGTATAGTTGGGGTCTGATCTGGGGTCTGTGTAGATGGGGATCTGAATAGATGGGGCCTTATCTGGGGTCTGTGTAGATGGGGTCTGTATAGATGGGGGTCTGATCTGGGGTCTGTATAGATAAGGGTCTGATCTTGGGTCTGTATAGATGGGGGTCTGTAGATGGGGTCTGATCTGGGTGGAGTCTATATAGATGGCTGTCTGATCTGGGGTCTGTATAGATGGGGGTCTGATCTGTGGTCTATATAGATGGGGGTCTGCTGTGAGGTCTGTATAGATGGGGGTCTGATCTGGGGTCTGCATACATGGGGTCTTGTCTGGGGTCTGTATAGATGGGGTCTGATCTGGGGTCAATATAGATGGGGTCTGATCTGGGGTCTGTGTAGATGGGGATCTGATCGGTGGTCTGCATAGTTGGGGATCTGATCTATGGTCTGTGTAGATGGGTATCTGATCTGGGGTCTGCATTGATGGGGTCTGAGAAGATGTGGTCTTATCTGGGGCCTGTATAGATGGAAGTCTGATCTGGGGTCTGTATAGATGGGGGTCTGTATAGATAGGGTCTGATCTTGGTCTGAATAGATGGGGTCTTATCTGGGGTCTTATCTTGGGTCTGTAATAATGGGGTCTGATCTGGGGCCTGTAGAGATGGGGGTTTGATCTGGGGTCTGTATAGATAATGGTGTGACCTGGGGTCTGTATAGATGGGGTCTGTATAAATGGGGGTCTGATCTGGAGTCTGAATACATGGGGTCTGATCTGGGATCAGTATAGATGAGGGTCTGATCTGGGGTCAGTATAGATGGGGGTCTGATCTGGAGTCTGAATACATGGGGTCCGATATGGGATCAGTATAGAAGAGGGTCTGATCTGGGGTCAGTATAGATGGGGGTCTGCATAGTTGGAGATCTGATCTATGGTCTGTGTAGATGGGTATCTGATCTGGGGTCTGCATAGATGGGGTCTGAGTAGATGCAGTCTTATCTGGGGTCTGTATAGATGGGGTCTGATCTGAGGGTCTGTATAGATGGGGGTCTGATCTGGGGTCTCTATAGATGGGGGTCTAATCTGGGGTCTGTATAGATGGTGGTCTGATCTGGGATCAGTATAGATGGGTGTCTGATCTGGGGTCTGTATAAATGGGGGTCTGATCTGGGTCTCTATAGATGGGGTCTGATCTGCGATTGTATAGCTCAGGGTCTGTATAGCTGTGGGTCTGATCTGCAATCTGTATAGATGGAGGTCTGATTTGGGGTCCTTATAAATCGGGTCTGATCTGCGATCTGTATAGATCAGGGTCTGTATGGATGTGGGTCTGATCTGCAATCTGTATAGATGGGGTCTGATCTGGGATCTGTATAGATGTGGGTCTGTATATATGGGGTCTGTATAGATGGGGCTCTGATTGGATCTGTATAGAAGTAGGTCTGTATAGATGAGGTCTGTATAGATGAGGTCTGATCTGGAGTCCTTATAGATGGGGTCTGATCTGGGATCTGTATGATGTAGTCTGTATAGAGGGGTCTGATCTGGGATCTGTATAGATGTGGGTCTGTATATATGGGGTCTGTATAGATGGGGCTCTGATCTGGATCTGTATAGAAGTAGGTCTGTATAGATGAGGTCTGTATAGATGAGGTCTGATCTGGAGTCCTTATAGATGGGGTCTGATCTGGGATCTGTATAGCTGTAGGTCTGTATATATGGGGTCTGATCTGGGATCTGTATAGCTGTAGGTCTGTATATATGGGGTCTGATCTGGGATCTGTATAGATGTGGGTCTGTATATATGGGGTCTGTATAGATGGGGTCTGATCTGGGATCTGTATAGATGGGGGTCTGATCTGGGATCTGTATAGATGTGGGTCTGTATAATGGGTCTGTATAGATGGGGTCTGATCTAGGATCTGTATAGATGGAGGATCTATTTTTATTTATTTTACTCACTTATATAGCGCCATTAATTCCACAGCGCTTTACAGCCATTATCATCGCTGTCCCCGATGGGGCTCACAATCTAGATTTTCTATCAGTATGTGTTTGGAATGTGGGAGGAAACCGGAGAACCCGGAGGAAACCCACGCAATTACGGGGAGAACATGCAATCTCCTATATCTTTATAGTATGCTATATATTGGGGTTGTGACCTATATAAATGGGCGGGATATGAGGAAACATTTTTAGTAACCTCCCTGATGTCTCTTTTCAAAAATTGCCAAATATAATATTACGCAGAAATTGGAGCAATATTCAATGCAGTTTGACGTTTTCTAAAAAATTTTTTTTTCCAACATGTTTTATTGATTTAAAGAGTATTACAATAAAGGAAAATCATACAAGTCTTGAAGTAACAAGCTTATTTGACAGGCGTAAAACTCACAATATTGATTTAAAGAGCATTACCAAAAAGTAAAGCCCCCGTCTCACACAGCGATCTCGCTAGCGAGATCGCTGCTGAGTCACTAGTTTTGTGACGCAGCAGCGATCTCCCCAGCGATATCGCTGTGTGTGACATTCAGCGACGATCAGCCCCCTGCTGGGTATCGCTGATCGTCGCTGTATGTTCTGGACATTTTTTTGATCGCTGGTTTCCCGCTGACAGGCACGCATCGCTGCGTGACAGGCGGGAGACCAGCGATCCGCTGGTAACCAAGGTACACAGCAGGTTTCCAGGCGCGGGGCTGTGCCTAGAAACCCGCTGTGTACCTTGGATACCAGCGCTCTGATGCAGGGAGCTGGTAACCAAGGTACACAGCGGGTTTCCAGGCACCGCGCAGCGCCTGGAAACCCGATGTGTACCTTGGTTACCAGCGCCCTGCATCAGGGCGCTGGTATCCAAGGTACACTGCGGGTAACTAAGCGATGTTACCCGCAGTGTCGCTTGTACTGATCGCTGCCTGAGCTGCCTGTTTGGCAGCTCAGCAGCGATAATGTAGCGATACACCAGCGATCCTGATCGTTGTCGGGATCGCTGGTGTATCGCTATGTGAGACCCGGGCTTTAGTCATACAGGTTTGAAGGTATCAAGCTTATTTGATGCTTATTTGACAGGCATAATACTCATAAAAGTCCTCCCTCCTCCCTTAACCCTCCCAACCCCCCCCAACATATAAACCCTTTAAACGACTCTCATTTGATTAACAATCAACAAGCTCAAGGAATAGGATTATGTCCGCTAATTTTCTGAAGAAGATACCACTGGGTGTTTTCAAAATGTGTCCTTAGTTTGTCCCTGGTGTCTTGAGACAGAGATGGGATGAACAATGACCATGTACTTAAAAACTTCCCAGTCAATTTCTCTTTATTTGTCAGGGTATCTGGCCAGTCCATTCGAAAAATATACATTATTTTGGAGTATATGAGAGATTTGGGTGGTGGTAATGGATTTAGCCAGTGCTGCAAGATACTTTTCCTGGTAGCTGAGGCCCATATTATCAACAGGGCCTTAACATGTTTGGGGAATTTGTGTTGAGAGCTGTCTAAAATATTAAATATTGCCCATTGCGGCGTCAAAGGAAACAATATCCCAAGATTCTGCAGTTCGGTGTGGATAGACTGCCATATTTTTTTCACTTTGGGACCACCCCACATGTGATGAAATATGTCTGTGTTTCCTGTCCCGCATTTGGAACATGTGAATGTGCCCCCTGGAGACATCCTAGACTTAATGTGTGGGGTAATATAAGCTCTATGAAGGAGTAATAAAGACATGTCTGCATAACTACTGGAGGGGATCACCTTCCGTTGCATCAAAGTGGCATCTAAGATTTCCCCGACTGTGATGTTCTGTATATCATTAACCCATCGTGCTGGACCTGTCTTTTTGCCCTCCCATGACCATTGCTTACGCAACAGTGTGTAAATGCTGCTTGTCGAGGCTATCTGCACCCTGGCGGTCCTAAGGAAGCCATCCAAAGCATTCCTCCCTCTATCTCCACCCCTAGTTGCTATGCTTTTCAAAGTTAAGCTCCTTGCTTGAAGAAAAAGGAAGGGCTTATTTACAAATGTTGGGAAACGTAGTGCTGCTATGTCAAATGCAGGCATGGAGAATCTATCATCTAATAGGTCAGCTGCCAAGATGCAACCCTGCCCAGCTAGCTCAATGTAAGATAAGGGTGGTTTACCTCCCATAAAGCCGGGTTACCCAGAAAGGGCACAAAAGGAGAGACATCGCTTCTCAAATGACATGGTCTCCGGCATTTCCTCCACGTCTGTATAGTTTGCCATATGGTGGGGTGGTTTCTTAAGTCTGCAATAAGGTCATCATTGGCTATATGTAGTAATGCTGGTAAGGAGACATGGGGACTAAAGTTACTGCCACACTAAACTATCCCGCTAGCGATCACGATAAAGACGCATACTAATTGCGATCGCTAGCGGGATCGTTTTAATATCGCTAGTAGCGGCTTTATTTAGCGATGTCGTTAGGACGCTATCGCGGTTAGCGATCTCCTTAACGACTTTAGCGGTACAAAAGTACCGCTAAATCGCTAAGAAAAGGTGCCACACTAGCGATATATACTTACCCAGCGGGAGCGCCGACGATAAAATAGGGTCCCGAACGATTCCAGCGACGAGCGAGATCACAGCAGGAAGCTCGTCGCTGGCAGATGCCGCACACAACAACATCGCTAACGGGATCGCTAAATAGTGACGTTTTTTAGTGATCCCGTTAGCGATGTTGTTTAGTGTGGCATACCCTTTAATTGTTGGTCTAAAAGTACGTTTGCGAAATGTGATCTACCTCTTAACCAATCAATGGTGTATCTGAGATTTGCTGCTAGATTGTACTTTGCAATGTCTGGGAAATTGATGCCACCCTCCTCCTTTGGGGCTTGAACTCAGCAGAAATGAAATAACAGCGCAGTGTAAAAAATAATAATAAAAATTATAAAAATGATTCAATAAAATAAATAAATTTTACACATAAAACTGAACCCCACTTCTAATTGTGGATGGCAAAACCAACCTAAAATTGAAAACAAACACCCAAGTGCAAGAGAAACAGGAGGAAAGAAAAAACACCAACCAAGGCAGGTGAAGTATACAATGTAGAAGTTTTATTGAATTCTATTACAAACATAAAAAATAGCACAAGCATCAGAATAACAATTTAAAAAGGAAGCATGAACACCACCTAATAGTGTCCAATACCCAGGCTTTTGAGAAATATGTAATCAGGTAAATATGCAAGTTATGCATAAAGTATACAGTACTAATAATCCATTGGCCTACTATAAGATATATAAATAGTGTACACAAAAATTATGTATGTACAACCTAAATAAAAACAGTGCTTATAATGAAAAAAACACTGTTGTGCTCAATTAACATAGATAATAAACCTAAAAAAAAGTGTAACCAGTGCACAAACAACAATACTAATGTGTAAAGAAAAATAAATGGGCACTATTAAATAAAATGTAGTGCAAAGGTGTGAAACAATAAAGTGAACAGGAAGCAGCAAACTGCACAATAATAGTGCCAAATCAGGCGCAAACAGTCACTGATGAGATGAAAAAAGCAGCACCAATATGAGCACAAATAGCGCTCAATTAAACGTAAGCCATAATATAATGTGATGAAAAATCCCTATATCAACCTAGCAAAGCCATATGGGCAAAATAAGCAACTTGTACCTGAAAAAACCGGGGAGTAAATGGAAGGTGGTGTCGATGCTTCCACGAACGCGCCCCGACGCGCGTTTTGGAAAATCTTCCTTCGTCAGGAAGAATCTGCCGGGAGGTGGACACCCAAATATTTGATAGATGATGTGCTCCATTGGAAAGGAAGTGTCGAGTCTGAATTTTTTTTAACCTAAAAATGTTTGCAACCTAAAAATGGCCCCCTCCTTTTCTTCCAGGTATTTTGTGTATCTTCTCCTCTGGCTTTTATTATGATAAATAATTGCAAAAGTGGAAAGTAAAGAGACTTTGCTTTCAACGTTTCGGCTCCAGCGCTCTGCGACCCTGGTGGACGGGGCCTGTCACTGTAGAGGGCGTGGCTACCGCAGTGACGCAGGGCGGAGGCGGCAGCGCTCTGGCGGCTGCTGCTGCTCAGCAGGGCTCTGCGCATGCGCACTCACGTGACTTCTCTTCAGCGGCTGTTGCGTCGGTTTGTTTTCGCAGCCATTTTGTGTTGCATTACTGGGAAAAAAAAAAACCCGTCAGAGCGTCGGAGCCGGAGTGCGGGGCAGAGGCGGCGAGCTGTCACAGCCTCCCTCCCCGCCTCCACCTGCAGCTGCTGGCCACCACCGGGGAGGGAGTAGGGAGCGGACGCCGGGGCTGCCTGTAGAAGCTCCGCTCCGGCCTGCGGAGAGCTCGTCAGGATGTGCGTCCGCCCGAGGAGAAGCAGCAGCAGCAGCAGCCGCCGCGCCTGAGGTAAGTTCTGACGGCTCCGGTGTCCGGGGAGGTGGCTGTATCCAGGGGCGGCCGGATTCTGCCCACGCCGCTGTTTCTGGGGGGAGCACGGATTCTGCCGGGGAGGATGAGGGGCTGCAGGTGTGTGACGGTTACATTACCCCCCCAACCTGGAGTGGTACGGCTCATCCAGTGAACTGTCACCTATGGACCGTTAACCACTTCAGGTCCTACCATTGCGTCTCATTAGGGGGGTCATTGCATTTTGGTGCAATTTTTTTTTCTTCTGGTGTACCCCAAAGAAAATGGTGTTTTAATAAATGATTGTGTTTTCCCAAACCCCACTAAAATTCAAATGTAACCTGCCTTGTGCGGTCCCTCTATTATTCCTCCTGGAAATGTGTGAATGAAGTGCCACCATATTTTTTTTTTCTTTTTTCCCAAAGCGATGAATGAGTCTAAATTCTCATGGAAGGTGATTTAAAAAAAAATAGTTTTGCTTTTCCTGGCTCCGCTCCAGTGTCCGGTCCACTCTTCATGGGCCCTTGTCATGTGACCGTGTGATGCCAATCATTGGTTTCAGTGCCAGAATAGCGTGAAGAAGACGGGCGCGTAGGTGACAACAGGAGACGGTGTATATATAATTTATTATTTTTTATTTACTCTTTTGCCTTCTGAGTTCAGATTGAAATTCGGAATATTTCTATCAATAATAATTGAATATTCAGAATTTAAATTTGAGCTCCACAGGCAAAGTGGTACCTTTTTTTTTTTTCTTATGCTTTTTTTTTGCGGATTTCAAATTTGAAACTTTGTATATTTTTATTATTTTAATTTATTACTGATAAAAAATATTCTGACTTTCAGTTTGAACTCTGCAGGCAAAAAAAAGCATTATAGGTTAAAAAAATAAATAATTTATTTTTTTGCCTGCTGAGTTCAAATTGAAATTCCAAATATTTATAATTATTATTAATTTAATTTTTTTGACAAAGATTTTGGCGTGAGGCGCATCTGAATGTTGTTGTTTATTTTTTCTTTTAGTAGCTATGAGTTGCTTTTCTTTGTCGTCGGCTCTGATAGTCATCCCGTGTAAAACGGTAACATCCATTTGCTCATTTATTCATGCGTTTCCATGAGCAGTAACAGAGGAACGCCACCAAGGAAATAAATAATAAAAACAAAAATTATTACCGCAGCAGAGAGGACGGGGCATTGGTACTGATCATGTGGGCAGCTAATTTTCGTCCTGCACTGGTGTTTTTTTGTGTAAGGTACCAATGTTGCTTTTGGCAAGTGAAGCGTTGCCAGTGCCCATTGATTCATATGGGGGGTTGGAGGTTGCAGTCAGGTCTGGGCGCCCCCTACATTCTCATCAACATCCTCATTAGAACTTATTGGCAATGATGAGAGTTAATACCGGGGTCAGGTTCTGCAGTTCTAGTATGAGGGATATAAGCAAGGGTTGCTCCTAATATGTGGTCCCCACGTCCTGGCCCTGTGTGGGGAGCACCCTGCCTGATACACTGGGGGGAGTCTGCTATAAGTATGTGGAGGGTTGTGACACAAGGGGTGCTTATTGCGTCGTGTATGCTCACAGCGATGGCGAGCCCATTCATAGATGTGCAGCTGGATTGTGGGTAATCAGATAGATTACATGAAGGAGATGGATTGTGGGGACAGCGTTTCACTTGGCTCTCGGATAAGCAAAGTGGAAGTTGCTGGATTAGGGACTAAGCTATGAAGAGATATAATGTCATAGACTGGATGGCTGCAGTATAGATTTTTACAGGCGGATCCCTCCAATGACTATGGGGTTTTAAGAGGGTAGAAAAGGATCCTACAGGTTGGAATTTTATTTGTCTCATCCTTAATTCCCACAGAAATAGTGACAGACAATTATCTGTCTTATTACAGGTAACATGAACTTTTGGCCATCGCCTTTGAAATGGAAAAAGTGATTTTTACATATGTTACCTTTTTTAGTTTTTAAAACTGTAGCCAGTTTGTCTGCAATTGTCATTCTTTTATTCATTTTCAAACCCCCCCTAGTATGTAGTTTTCAGTATAATCCAAGATTCAGATTTTTTTCTTGTGGGAGTGTCTCTTACAGTAATATATGCTGAATGTGAGTGATTTGTTTCCTCTTAGTTATATAGATTGGATGTGAGCGCTGTGTTTCCTCTTGGTAATATAGGCTGGATGTGAGCGCTGTGTTTCCTCTTGGTAATATAGGCTGGATGTGAGCGCTGTGTTTCTTCTTGGTAATATAGGCTGGATGTGAGCGCTGTGTTTCTTCTTGGTAATATAGGCTGGATGTGAGCGCTGTGTTTCTTCTTGGTAATATAGGCTGGATGTGAGCTCTGTGTTTCTTCTTGGTAATATAGGCTGGATGTGAGCGCTGTGTTTCTTCTTGGTAATATAGGCTGGATGTGAGCACTGTGTGTGTTTTCCTTTTAGTAATATAGGCTGGATGTGAGCTCTGTGTGTGTTTTCCCTTTAGTAATATAGGCTGGATGTGAGCGCTGTGTTTCTTCTTGGTAATATAGGCTGGATGTGTGCCCTGTGTTTCCTCTTGGTAATATAGGCTGGATGTGAGCACTGTGTTTCCTCTTGGTAATATAGGCTGGATGTGAGCGCTGTGTTTCCTCTTGGTAATATAGGCTGGATGTGAGCGCTATGTTTCCTCTTGGTAATATAGGCTGGATGTGAGCGCTGTGTTTCTTCTTGGTAATATAGGCTGGATGTGAGCGCTGTGTTTCCTCTTGGTAATATAGGCTGGATGTGAGCGCTGTGTTTCTTCTTGGTAATATAGGCTGGATGTAATCTCTGTTGTCTCTCACCCAGTAATATAGACTGAATGGGAGCTCTGTGTGTCCTTCCAATAATATAGACTGGATGGGAGCTTTGTGTCTGTCAGTAACATAGGCTGGATATGAGGTCTCTTGTCTCTCACAGTAATATAGCATGAATATGAGGTATGTTATCTCACAGTAATATAGGCTGGATGGGAGGTCTGTGTGTCCTCTTAGTAATATAGGCTGGATGTGAACTCTGTGTGTTTTCTCTTGGTAATATAGGCTGGATGTGAGGTCTGTGTGTGTTTCGTCTTAGTAATATTATTTATTATTATAGCGCCATTTATTCCATGGCGCTTTACATGTGAGGAAGGGTATACATAATAAAACAAGTACAGTAATACAGTAATCTTAAACTATACAAGTCACGACTGGTACAGGAGAGGGACCCTGCCCGTGAGGTCTCACAATCTACAAGGGATGGGTGAGGATACAGTAGGCGAGGGTAGAGCTGGTTGTACAGTGGCTTGGTGGATCGGTGGTTACTGCAGGTTGTAGACTTGTTGGAAGAAGTACAGTCATGGCCAAAAGTTTTGAGAATGACACAAATATTAATTTTTGCAAAGTCTACTGCTTCACTTTTTCTAATGGCAATTTGCATATACTCCAGAATGTTATAAAGAGTGATCAGCTTAACAGCAATTACTTGCAAAGTCAATATTTAGCTAGAAAATGAACTTTATCCCCCAAAACACATTTCAACATCATTGCAGCCCTGCCTTAAAAGACCAGCTAACCTCTTTTCAGTGATTGCTCCATTAACACAGGTGTGGGTGTTGATGAGGACATGGCTGGAGATCAATCTGTCATGATTAAGTAAGAATGACACCACTGGACACTTTAAAAGGAGGCTGGTGCTTGGCATCATTGTTTCTCTTCTGTTAACCATGGTTATCTCTAAAGAAACACGTGCAGTCATCATTGCAATGCACAAAAATGGCCTAAAAGGGAAGAGTATCGCAGCTAGAAAGATTGCACTTCAGTTAACAATCTATCACATCATCAAGAACTTCAAGGAGAGAGGTTCCATTGTTGCCAAAAAGGCTTCAGGGCGCCCAAGAAAGACCAGCAAGCGCCAGGACCGTCTCTTAAAAGTGTTTCAGCTGCGGGATTGGGCTACCAGCAGTGCAGAGCTTGCTCAGGAATGGCAGCAGGCAGGTGTGAGTGCATCTGCACGCACTGTGGGCAGAGACTCTTGGAGCAAGGCCTGGTCTCAAGGAGGGCAGCAAAGAAGCCACTTCTCTCCAGAAAAAACATCATGGACAGACTGACATTCTGCAAAAGGTACAGGCAGTGGACTGCTGAGGACTGGGGTAAAGTTATTTTCTCTGATGAATCCCCTTTTCGATTGTTTGGGACATCAGGAAAACGCCTCATTCGGAGAAGACAAGGTGAGCACTACCACCAGTCTTGTCTCATGCCAACTGTTAAGCATCCTGAAACCATTCATGTGTGGGGTTGCTTCTCAGCCAAGGGAATCGGCTCTCTCACAGTCTTGCCTAAAAACACAGCCATGAATAAAGAATGGTACCAGAATGTCCTCCAAGAGCAACTTCTCCCAACCCTCCAAGAGCAGTTTGGCGATCAACAATGCCTTTTCCAGCATGATGGAGCACCTTGCCATAAAGCAAAGGTGATAACTAAATGGCTCAGGGAACAAAACATAGAGATTTTGGGTCCATGGCCTGGAAACTCCCCAGATCTTAATCCCATTGAGAACTTGTGATCAATCATCAAGAGACAGGTGGACAAACAAAAACCTAAAAACTCTGACAAAATGAAAGCATTGATTGTGCAAGAATGGACTGCTATCAGTCAGGATTTGGTCCAGAAGTTGATTGAGAGCATGCCAGGGAGAATTGCAGAGGTCCTGAAGAAGAAGGGTCAACACTGCAAATATTGACTTGCTGCATGAACTCATTCTAACTGTCAATATAAGCTTTTGTTACTCATATGTTTGCAATTATTATATTTCTGTCTGTGATAAAAACATCTGTCAAACACGCATAAAAACCAGAGGGCAGCAGATCATTTGAAAATATAATATTTGTGTCATTCTCAAAACTTTTGGCCATGACTGTAGGTCTTCAGGCTCTTTTTGAAGATTTCCACGGTAGGCGAGAGTCTGATATGTTGGGGTAGAGAGTTCCAGAGTAGGGGGGATGTACGGGAGAAATCTTTTATGCGATTGTGGGAAGAGGAGGAGTCGAGACGGAAGTCTTTTGAGGATTATAGGTTGCGTGCAGGTAAGTACCGGGAGACTAGGTCACAGATGTATGGAGGAGACAGGTTGTGGACGGCTTTGTATGCCATGGTTAGGGTTTTGAACTGGAGTCTTTGTGTAAT
>JARQOD010000003.1:420324851-420476696 GCA_033576555.1 Oophaga sylvatica | reverse complement strand
CGGGACGCCCGGCAGCAGCTACAGTAGCGGGGGCCGCTTTTTCCTGCCCGGGAGTGCGCGGCGGAGACTCCCGGACGTGACCTTCCATGACCCGCGTTCACCTTGCCCTGGTCGGGCGGTCCGCGGAGCTGCGCCTGAGCCTCGTCTGTCCGCCCCCAGCAGGTCGCAGCATGCTTCCTCAAAGATAAGGCCCGGCGCCTGCCTATGCTAGCACTTGGTGGAACAGGGTTACTCATCAATCTCCTCCATGACTGGATTACTACTCTCATCATCGCTGGCAAGCTGAAGGGCTACAGAGTGCAGCTGCCATGGCCAGAGACCCCCTCTGATTCGCTGGAGTTATATTTTATATTCAGCCCTGGATGACATGGATTTCTGACAATTCACCTATCCTTTTGTTTCCCCATCCCCCTTTTACATTTTTTTCTTTGGTTTGCTGACAACTTGTGATTTCCTGGTCTGACTACCGACTCTGCCCTGAGAAGAAACACATCGATGGTGATCACGTCCAGTTCTGAAGAGGCGCCCCCTCAGAGAATGCTGACAGCATTGCCCACGGATTGGGCAGTAAGGATCCGGCGGCGTGCCACAGCGGCAGGAAGCCTTCCAGAAGTTGGTATACCTACCTAGCCACTACTTTCGGTGTCGTGGTGAATACCGCTTGCGCGCCGACAGTTTTCTGCCTTATTTTGCATCTTGTCGTTTCTGCAAGTGCACGACAGTACCCGATGTGCAGAATATATGGGCACCAATTTGTGGAATATCTGAGCACCGCTATATGGGTAGACGGGTATCAGGAAAAGGCGCCCGAGATTCAACTGTCAGAAAAAAAGTTGTACTTTTGTCAGATCTGGAGATATTGCACAACTTTGATGCCTTTGGGAAAAGCTATAACATTTCTGAAAGTTGGTGTAGGAAGTTCATGTGAAATTAGACGAACTCGGCAAGTTGAGTTTGTGAAAGAATGAGCTAGTGTTTTTTTTATATTTGGAGGGACTAGTCATCGGTTCTCTGGGTGAAGTGTATTTATAGGATCTCTTGACTCAGTTCTGACCCCGCAGTGACTCGGCCTGAAGGGTAGGATTAGTCAGAGGATGACTCAAAGCGGGGGCAAAGATAAGGGGGTCCTGAGACACCGATAATGGTTTCCACTTGTAAGACTGCTATATAAATCCAACTTATGTATCGAGTCAGTACTGCATAAATATGACGGCCTAGCACAGGGTTTTGTGTTTTTGAATATAATTGTACGTAGTGAATTACCTTTCTTGACTGGGTGAACTGAAGGTCTACAATTTTTGACATAAAATATCCATGTTCTCAATTGTACCACACTTGTGAATTTTTGTGGTTGAGGTGCAGGTACACAAGGTCAGGTGACCTGAATGAGAACGTAAGGTGTATTTCTCACTTTACCGTCATGTAGTGGGGTCACTGATTTTGTAAGACTTGCATGTTAATTTTACTGTTTTTTTGAGTGGAGAGGTTCAGATTCTGTCCAAAGCAAACAGAGCTTTGATCTTAGGCCGGACTGAAATAGTCTGGGATAGTCGCCATTGACCTAGGACTTTAATTGCCAATTCCAAAGTTGTGAAATCACCTGGGCATTAATGTAAATGTGAATGGCAAATGACCTATATACTCTTCCTCCTTGGTCACATGTACAGAGCTGATAGGGCCTGGGCCTATCCAACCAGGCTAATAGAGAGGAGCTGGGACCCTGTTTCAGCAACAGTGACCTGTGGCCACCGGATGGGAGTCCTGCAAACGTCCTCCTATCTGTAATGTGGTGTCACCATTGAGACACACGCTAATGACGTGCCAGGCCAGCTAGTCATAATAAGAGCCAGCAGGGATGCCAGCAGGATGGTGTTTTGCAGGGGACCTATCCGGCAGCCATGGAATACCGATCTGCAAATCAATTTTCTCATGTCTGTCTCTTGCAGTGATTGGCAAGGACAGACCCTCATTTTTGGGGTTTGAGTATGAAGAGTACATGGTGGGTTCACCATTGTCAGCCGTATGGTTAGGCCCTCACACCCTTTTAATGTTCTTAAAGAATCAGTGATGTAGAAATGTATTTGAGTTTAAAAATAAAATGTAGATGGCCTAGAACAAGCTGAAAGGGGGAGTCAGCCAGTCTATCTTCAGGTTTATCATGGCTGGTTGCAGCCTAATATGTATAATGCATCTTTCTTAGGCCGTGTTTACATTGTGTTGCAATCGTACTACTGCTCCCAGGCTTCTCTGAGCTTTGATCTGTCTGATTTAGAAGCCAGACATTTTACAAAATCTAAAAAGGTTTTATCTTGGAACATTTGATACCTGGGCTAGAAGAGCAGCCTGTGTGGGAGTGACTAGGGGTTAGTTTTTTGTTTGTTTGTTTTTTACATTTTATGGTTGACCTGAGTCAACCTGTTTAGTATAGGGTGGTCAGTGTGTTGTAACCTGGCGGGAGGTTGCTAAATGGAGTCCCAAGTGTGAAGGGTAATATTAGACATCTCTGGTGTTGAGAGTAACGTTGGAGAGGATAACTTGTAGAGTTATTGCACTAAGAGTGGATAAAGTTGTGCATATACCCCTTCCCTTATCCAAGTTATAAGGTCCAGGTTGATAGAACAATGGTTTAACATGACCGTATCATTTAGAGAATACAGTTTGTATTTCATGTTTTTGTAATATTGTGGTTTACTTTTAGTGTGGGGTCGATTATCTCTGTTAAAGGGAACCTGTCACTCACCCCCCCCCCCCCCCCCCACTTTCTCCGGGCCATTTTAAGTAAAAGAGCCACCTTCAGCAGCACTAAGGCTGCATTCTGTGAAGGTGTCTCTTAGGTTTCTTATCCCTAGGAACACTGAAATACAGAGTTTTATAATTTGCCTGCCATACCTCTATTGTGTCCTAGTTATATTTTCTCCCCCTGTGTCAACCGCCTCAGAGCCGTCAATCATCTCCTTCTTACATCTGTGCTCTGCCTCCTGTTACATGCCCTGCGCCTGCGCTCTGCCAACATTTCGCCTGATGCAAGTTCCCAGCGCATGCCCGAGAAATGTTGGCAGAGCTCAGGCGCCGGGCATGTAACAGGAACACAGGAGGCGGCACACAGACGCAAGAGGGAGATGATTGACTGCTCTGAGGCTTTTGACACAGGGGGAAAAAACATACCTCCAGGACACAATAGAGGTATGGCGGGCAAATTATAAAACTGTATTTCAAAGTTCCTAGGGATAAGAAACCTAAGAGACACCTTCACAGAATGCAGCTTAGTGCTGCTGAAGGTGTCTCTTTTATTTAAAAAGGCCTTGGGGTTTGACAGGTTCCCTTAAATGGCTAAATGTTGCAAGCTCAGAAGACCTAGCAGCATTGAGCAGCTATAATAAGGTCTTCTGGATTGGTGTCCCACACTGGCGAAGTGCTGTAGGTGCTAGACGTCAAATGACTTCAGCGGTCACGATGACTTTTTAATGATCTGGCTATAAGAAATCCAAAGTACCTGATGCCATTGGACACATTGCCTCTTGTTTGTAGAATTAGTTCTTAAGCAAAGATGGTGAACTTTATCTCCCATAGACATGACGTTGCTGAATATTTTCAATCATTGTACCGTCCTAATATCCATTACAAAAATTAGTGTGGTTAATAAATCTTTTAGAACTTCTCTTAAATTAAGTAAAGGTAACAGGAAGTGAAATTCTGATCTGACTTCCTATTCATGACACCTCTCCAGTCTGTTGCTTAAGTAAAGGTACTGCCACACTTAGTGATCTCGTTAGCGATCTCAATAACGACGCAAGCTAATGAGATCGTTTGTGAGATCTCTTTTAGGTCGCTAGTAGCTGCCAAACAGGAGATCTCATAAACGACTCATCAGCGGTCAGCGATCTCTTTAACGACTTTGGCGGTCGTTAGGATGTCATTAGCATGTACTGAGCGCTTCTGATAGGAATTTCCAGCATCGCTCCTGCTCTCTGCGCCCTGCTAGCCTGCTTTGCAACTGCTGTGATCCTCTCTGTGACGCAAAAGAGAACTTACAGATATTGCGATCCATTCCGTGACGCTAAACCCATATGCGTCACAAACTAGGTCGTTCGCAAAAGGTGCCAAACACAGCGATATAGGCTCACCAGCAGGACGCCAACGATCAAAAAACGGTCCAGAACTCTAGTGAACGATCAACGAGATCACAGCAGGGGCCACATAGTTGCTACATGCCACACACAGCTAAGTTGCTAACGAGATCGCAAAATAGTGACGTTTTAGTGATCTCGTTTGCGATCTCGTTTAGTGTGGCATACCCTTAAGACTGATCAGTGATCACCATTTAGGCCGGTGTCCCACTTGCAACTGCAATGTGAGAAACTCGCTCAATACCCGGCACTGCTACCGGCGCTTTGGACCGGGAGCGTTCAGCTGCATAGAAATACATGCAGCCGCACATCTCGGTCCCGAGTGCCGGTGGCAGTGCCAGGTATTGAGGCGAGAGACTCGCATGAGTTTCTCGCTTTGCAGTTGCAAGTGGGACACAAGCCTTACTAGAACCTACATGTCCACCTTCTCAACATGGAGGGTCCTAGTGATTATAATTCTTAATTTGTCTTTGGGTCATCTCCAGCATAGCAGAAGCTGTAGGAAGTCCTTTTTTTATTCATTGCTTTTAGTTTGGTAATCAGTGAGGATCCCTGGAATGGAACCCAGAGCCACCCATCAAATAGGAGTGGCCTGTCCTAGCAGTGAACCATGTCCCTATGCCTCAATATGATTCCTATAATCTTTAGCCTCGGAGAAGCTCAGTGTCTCCCCCTACTGATTAAATTTACTTTGTAGGCTACAAGGAGAGCGCTAGTGGAAAGGAAGTGACAACTGCTCTCAGTGCATTTATAGCCTCCAGTTGTCATTGTCAGCTGTTCCCAATGTGAATATTCATGTGGTAAATGAGTTTCATGAAAGGAAGGTTGGGAGCATTACACCACAAAGAGGACCTGATAATTTTTTTTAAAACATACCTTGTTACAAATGAATCCATCTGCATATCATGTGTTTTTCAAAATGGTGTCCATCCTTACCAGACGACATTAGGTATTACCTCCTTTTTGATGCTGTTATCAGCCCATCATTTTACATTACCATCATTGCAGGGTAGGCAAGATTTTTTTTTTACAAGTATAGTACTGACTGTTGCAATGTCCATGGATGGTTTTCTGTTCACTTTGACCAGACAGGTTTCTTTCCCATCTGTTTGATAAACCTGAAAAGGTTGTGATCGATATTTAAGACCATGCTCCTTATGCTCATGGAGTTTGACTTGGTACTGCCAGAATTACTGGATTTTGGAAACAGTTTGCTATCAATTGATCATGCTGAATATCGTATTGTTGTTGACTCTTATCTCTGTGTATTGTTAATGGATAAATATATGATCTGATGTGTGGGCATCAATATGTATAAAACAGCTTTTTGTTCAGTCATTGGTTTTAAGTCTGAGGCTTGAATTACAGAGGTTAACAATTGCAGAAATGGAGTTGATAAACTTTAAGAAGCATGGCTGCCAGCCGTCATTTACTTTTGGCGAGTTGATTTCAATTCGTGGCTCTCAAACTCTTATAAAACTGCATGACCAGCTATCTGCAGCTTTCAGTGTCCTCAGCCTTTCAGTTTTGACAACTGTTGATTCATAGGTTGCAGATACCTTTCCTCTATAGATGAAATATCAAGTGAATTTAATTTCCCCCACTGTTCGTGCACCAAAGCCATGCGGCATTTATTGAGATTCTCCTGATGGTAAAATATTTTCATATAACTTAAGTGTTTCAGAAAGTTGGAGCAGGAAACAGCCCTGTTTTTCTTTCATCCCATCGATGGTTTTATTTTCAGCTATTCATAGCATCAGACCTTGTGTGCAGTTCAGACCTTAAATGAACCCAGTGTATCACCAGGCAATTAAGGACCACTTGGCACAGTTTCTGTAATCTGTTACGGAGAAGAACAGAGTAACTTTAAGGGACAGACTGTAAACTTAATGCTTTCTGCACACACTGCTGAGAATGGAATAGTTGTGAAACCTATTGAGCCTAAACTGCAAAATTAACACTTATTAGCACGTGAGGCTCTAAAGACTTAATAAGGCAACGTAACAAAAAGAAATTCCAGAGCCGTGCAGTTCGTTTGTCGGCTATATATAGGTTTTGTGTAGAGGGTGGATAACTACAAATAGTTTTGGAATGATTTTTCATGGTTAAAATATCAGTTTTAACGGGATTCTCTTGACAGGCTTTTGCTACTCTATCTGGGTCTCTGTCTCTACATTGTGCTGCTCCCATATTGGATGTCAAAAACCTGTTGATAGACAGCTGTATAAATCATTAAAGGGACTCTATCATAGAAAATATCAGAGCACTCTTTTGATGCTGGGTCCTAGGGATAAGACTGCTCTTTTGTAATGGACCCATTTGACTTAACAATACATCTTAGCCATCAGAGTAAGTACACCTTGCCTAGAAACATAGGCTCTGTCACTTTCTGATTTATGTAGTTTCAATGAAAACTAATGTTTGAGACTTTATGGAAGAATATGTAGCAGCATCCTGCTCTGATAAGTGCCCATGAGGGATAAATGCAAAATCACATCCAGTAGAAGATGACCAGTATAGTGTCTAACACTGGTGACAAGTGCAGAAATACATGGCAATAAAAAGATGGCTGAACATAAGAAAATGCTATGGTAAATTACATATTTGCAACCTTATGCATCAGACCACAGGAGTGTGGCAGGTGACCTAGAACTGATCCATGGCATCTGACCATAATGCAGAGATTTTCTCATGTTTTATTGACCCTGTCCTTTGCAGTCAAGCTAAGGACCACATACACATTAGGCTAAAGATTGGCCGGACCCACTGATATCGGTGGGCTTAGCCCACAATCTGTGTATGGGATGATAGAGGCATCCAACATGTCTGAATTTGGCCTGCCAATTCTTTCATTCACTGTTGATGTAGAGGACATGGCAGCATATACCTGAGCCGAACACTCTTGTGTATGGAGTAGTCGTGAAAATTAGTTTTCGTTTTGTCCAACACTTTTCTGTTGTCTGGGGGGGCTTTAGATTCAGACTGCTTCTCCTTTGTTTTACCCTCCATTTGTAGTTCCTGTCATATATGTAACAGAGCTGGCCAATAGTACCTGCTTATACTGCAGTAATCATCCCAGACTGGTTGGAGCTGGATGTCTTCACTGGTTTCTGGGCAGTTTTATAACTTTTCTAGCCCTCTTTCAGTCAGAAATCTGACTGGTTCTGATCAGTTATGTCCACGGTGCTCTTAGACCGATCTAACAAGCTTTTAAAGGGTTTGACCATCCTGGTGGGGAATGCAATGTATTCCAAAGTGACTTTAAGAAATGGGTCAAGGTGCATTCCTCTACCTTGTCCATTTCTTCTAACAGTCCGGGAATTCAGACTGTTACTCTATCTCTAAGCTGGAGCAGGAAGATGGCACCAATATCTGCCATAATGACAAGCAGCTGCTTTTTGTCATCCAGCCTGTGCACAGCTAGTCTTTACCTTTTTGTTACTTTTAGTCTCTGTTCTTGAATTTGTGATAAGGTTAAAAAAAAAAACGCTCCTTCATTGACAAAGTAATAACTTAATGAAAGCCTGAAGTTGCCCTGCGAGGTGGCAATGGAATCTCTTCTGAGGAGGAAGGTCGATCCACCCCCTCAAAAAAAAATACAATTTTATGTGAAATTAACAATTATTCCTTAATAAATGTTACTTAACACTAGGACTACTGGACTCGTGACCCCGCCTAGAACTACTGAAAGGAGTCATTTTGACTTCTTGCTTGTTTTCGTTTATTTTTAGAGTTTCATTTGTGGTTATTTATTAATAATTTTATTTTTTGTAATGTATTATTATTGTGAGATCCAACAGTAATGCTTTTGATTGTTTTTTTTCTGCTTTTCTTATTTTTCTACAGAAAATAACAATAATTATAATAGACGTTTTTCAAACATTTTTTTTTATTCAAGTGCACACATATAAACAACAACTGAAGAACAAAAAGCAGAGAAAATGTAGGTGGAGGAGCATAAAAATGAAAATATGGCGCAGAATTCACCTTCTAAACATTTGGTGTTTCGCATTTTAGGCATTGCCTTTGATTTATGGCAGTACATTGCCCACACAAAGACTTACCACAAGTCTTACAATTGCCGACAGATCTATTTTTCTTGCACTTTTCTTTGATCTGGCAAAATTTTGTTTGAACCATCACTTCTGAGCATGTAGAAACTTGGGACGTGGAACCCTTTTCCCTATCTGTGACATAAGGACCACTCAACTCTCTCACAAGCGTTTGCAAAAATGCCTTGCGTGACATTTTTTGGTGGGTTATCTCATTGAATATTATCCATGCATTTATACCCGCAAAGTCTAAGGCATTTTCAAATGCATGAACAGGCCATCTCCTTGTGCATGTTCGTGTGGTATATTTTCGTGCCATCTGATCCACTACATCTACTCCATATTTTGTTTCATTGTAAAACTTTACCGTTTCTGGAGTTTTTTTAGCGGAATCAGACGCAACAACATCTGGATGGACGGAACTCAAATGACAACATTTTTGTTGGGCTTTCCTTGATATACTGTAAGTGTAAAATTGTCTTCATTTCTAAACACTTTAGTGTTGTACAATTCCTCTTTCATGGATTTTATTTCTTTAGGCACTTCTCGCCTTATCTTGTTCAGTGTTCCCACGATGGTTGTTCCTTTGCTTTTTAGCTGTTTAGCTAATTTTACTGAAGTAAAATAATTATCGGTTGTAACATTGCGACCTTTTTTCAAAAACGGGTCCAATAACTTCATTACCACATGGTCAGCTAAACGGTCCTCAGCACGGCGTGTGTCATCTTTGCCTAGATAAGGGAAGCCATTTGCCAGATATTTGCTCTCCTTATCAACAGCTAGCAAATATTTGTGGCCATATTTATCTGGTTTGGAAGGCATGTACTGCGTGAATGGACACCTAGTTTTGCTTGGGAAAAGTTGCTCATCCACCGTTATGTATGGGCCAGGTTTGTAACACGCAATACAATTTTCAATAAACCTGTCCCACACAGTAGAAAATAGAGCAAACTTGTCTGTTTGCAGTCTCTCCGATCGAGTAGATTTCTCATCAAATCTGAGAAACCTCATAATTTCAACAAAGCGGTCCCTAGACATTGTCGCTTTGCAAAACGGTATTCCCCAGTCATTACACCAAATACTGCTAATCGAGTGACGGTTCGTGCCAGATATTCCACGAGCATAGAATATCGCAATGAATGCATCTAGCTCCTCATCAGATAGAGTAAACTGTAAATTATTGTTCCTGCATGCTTCTGCAAGTGTACAGTTCTTTATGTGTCAATATATATGAATCAAAAATAATAAGAGCCTAGAGTAAACAAGCTATTTTGTTCAGCATTACACAGTAATACAAGCAGGTAAAACACAAGGAAAATGTGAAAAGTTGACATGTAAATTGAACTACATCTATATGAACATCAGGGTAAATAAGACAGAGTGAAAAAATTATGCACAAAACTTTATAGCAACATTTAGTGACAAAAGGACCTCAAAATATAGTAGGGAGTCAAAATGACTCCCTTCAGTAGTTCTTGGTAAATTTTGAAAAAAACGCGCAAATTTTTCACCAAAATTTATTTATTCTCACAAAATCTTTTTTCACATCATATTTGAGGAAAAGTCACCGAGTTTCAAGCTGGAATTCTGAAAAATGTAGTCACAGAAGAGAAATAAAAAACGAAAGGAGTCAAAATGACTCCATCAGTAGTTCTAGTGTTAAAAGTCAACATTGTCCTGGAAGGCGTTTATCCCCCACTAGTGCTCACAAAGGGTTGAGTTTTACATAAGCTTGTATTTTTAGTTCACTTGCTATTAATACACGTGAAGCAGCACTTGAATCCCATGTGCTCAGTCCTTACTTGCCTTCTTTGGCATCGTAGTGAGTTGTGAACCCGGCGACTTCAGAGTGGTAAACTCACTACTGCTCTGAACCAACCCAGGGTGTTAATTGGCAGCACCGTGTAGGTGAAACTGCATTGTCTCTGTAGTACAAAAATGGTTTTATTAAAATGTGACGTATACCTGGGAACTTCTAGTAAAAATTCTGACCTTCAGTTTAGACAAATGGCTATTATCAGATATTGTGTTGAATAATTGGGATTGTGTGCTGTGTCGTACATGGCCTGGGGCAATGTGTCTGATGTGCCCTTAGCACACTGTCTTCATTGATTGCAGCAGCGTACTCTGTGGGACCTTAGACCAGAAACAAAAGACCATCCATCTCGCCCTCTTCATCGGTTTATTAGCCCCTTCCACATTGATCCTCAAAGTGATCAGTTTCAGAACCTTCTCTGCTGGACCAAATAGATTAGAAGTACTTGTTAACGCTCAGTAACCCCAATTTGCGCCATGCTCTAAAGAGCTATTCCCAGAGACAGCTTGGGTTTAAAGGGGTTGTCTGATGGTATATCTTTAGGATAGGTCATCAATGTCTGATTGGCAGTGGTGCTGTTCAAGCCCCCTATTCAAATCAGTAAGCCTGGGATGTGCAGTACCCGGGCTGAGGCCACTATACAATCGATAGAGCTGTGCAGTTCTGGAACAGCTGATTGGCAGAGTGAGGGTACAAGTGATCAGACTTTGACCTATCCTTATGCTAGGCCATCAATTTAAAGTCCTAGACAGCCCCTTTAATTTATGTCCTCATAATTCTATCATTCATCTATTGAGTGAAATAGCATTATCTGGTTTATGCTTGATCTACTGAATTACTGTGATACAAGCTGGGCAGTATTGGGGACAATGTAATGTGAGTTTGTAGGCTAGTATGAGACTTAAAATTACCATTGGTAATATTAGCAGACCCAAGAATTCAGAACCAGATAAAAAGATATGTATTGAGCTAATGCAAGAGTACTGGTTGAGACCTCTAGTAATATTCTGTCACCCCACCTCACTTGTCCATTTTGGTATAATGCTCATACTCTGGAGCATCTTTTCTCACAACTCTTGTACTGTTCCTCTATTATTCCTTTTAGAAATGTATAAATAGATGTCAGGAATGGTAACACTCGGGTGTCCCTGCACTATCGGCAGTGATTAATAAGACGGAGATATCTAGTGGCATAAACCCAACTGGTGACTTCCAACTGAACATCAGTTAACAGATAAAAAAAAAAAAGCTAGACTTGTGGCACATTTTTTTTTCATTGGGAAGATGGGTCTTTGCTAAATTGAGGAAGTGCCCCGGGGGACAGAGAAGCTACACGCGTGTAATTGCCTCCAGAATGTCTCCAGTTTCCTTTCTAATTTTTTTGGTGTCCAGATCACTTGTATGCTCGAATTTATTTATCAGCTTCCACCATAAGGTCACGCATGACGAGAAAAAAATTCTCCAGAAGGATTTTAGTGCTAAATACATGTATTTACTAAAACTGACATATTGGGAGCAATGATAGATATTAGATGGCTAAAATCCTGAAATTCTTGAATGTATCGTGGTAGCATAAAACTCTGATCTTATGGCATTTCTAAACCCTTAATCCATATGTGTGATTCGCTGCACACCATCACGTAAGGATACCCGGCTGCCGTTGTTCAGGGTGACTGGCTTATTTCATCTTGTTTTGCTTTCCTTGCTGTCACCGCTGTGGATCTGTGGCGGCTGTGGCACCTCCATCTGTATTCACAGGGCATTGTGGATATAAACACATAGCATATTTAGGAAGGTTTTGCTGCTGAAGATCCTCCATTCCCATCTCTGACAGGGAGGAGTTCGCTGGTTTCCTTGCCAACCACAAACTGGCTGCTGGCAGCTGTGTTTAGTCAGCTGTGTGCATGGTGGTATTATGGGTACTGCCGCTGCTGAGACAGCACAGCTGACTTTTTTTTATTTTTAGACTAACCCTGCCCATAGATACTAGTTCTTCATTGGATACCTGTATTGCTAGTTGGACCAATTAGAGGAGGAAATTAGAACTACTTTTGCAGTAGCGAGTAGCGTGTCTACTTGTCCCCAGCGAGAAGACATAAATTCATGTTCGCTAAGTGTGTTATGTAAGGCGGAGAAGTTTGTTTTGCTGGAGACTTTCTTCCTTTCTTTTCAAATAGAGCAGCTGCCCAACAGCTAATATAGTCCAGACATATAGCAACAAAGTCCTCCTCCATATGTCATAAATGCGAAATTGTAATTTTGCAGTTGACGTTACGTTGAGCATCGTAGTGCATTCATGTTTCGGAAAGGGGATGACTTTCTTTTTCAGCAGCAGAACGGAAGGAAAGGAGACACACTAGTCATAACTAGTGGGTAGGCGGAGCCCAGATAGGATTGACACCTCAGATTAAAAAGAGTGTTGACCGGCCCCTCCAGCTCGGGCTCCTCCTACTCAGCTCTCCAGTTTAAAATTTGAGGTCTCAGAGGATAGTCGCTGCTGGAAGCAGCTCCTCAGAAGATTTTATTATTTTTTATCGGACAGAGACTTGGATCACCAGAAGTGGTCTAGAGGTCTCAGGGGTCTCAGCACTGCTGGACCCCCACCTCTCCCTTGGCGGATCTGTATTACCCTATATGGTGGTCCCTGCAGAACCCTGCCGGCCCGGGGGGATGAGGATGGCTTCCCTGGCGGGGACGCAAACCGCGCTGCAGGGGTCACTGCGTTCCCCGCCCTGGGGGGAAGCAATGGGCATAGCGCCACAAATCCCTGGGGGTCCCTGTGGCACTCAGCTTGGTGAGTACTCAACATGTTAATGTGTTTTGAGTGCTTCAGCGACTGCTGCGGCAGCCGCTGTTACATGTATACATGTCGGTGACTGGTGTTTTTTGTCCGCAGGTAGATGCCTGCAGGACATAGGAGCGGGGGAGAGAGGAGTTGCGCGCCTTTTTATTGAATTTTCGCGCCGCTCTGAGCGCGTGCTTTACTGCTGTCTCCTTTTCCGGCTTCTCTCATGGAGCACATCGGAGGCACAGCGCGGCGGCCATTACTGAAGCAGGCTGAAAGCTTCCTCGGGCCTTTCACTCCTCCCCTCCCGGCAAGACGCTACACCGTGACCAGCTGGGTGAGTCGCTTCTACCCGTCTGGGCAGAAGCTTAACCCCCTCACCCCCACAGCGCGGGCGCCTTTCTGAGGCACAAATGAGTGGCAGATAGCGCTGTCCTGCAGCTGTTATTCCATAAGAGGGCTCGCACACCCTTTTCATTAAAGAGGTTGTGGGGAGTCTGCGACATTAATGCCACTATACGTTCCCGCTAACGATCCCGATAACGACGCATACTAATGCGATCGTTTGTGTGATCGTTTTAATGTCGCTAGTAGCTGCCAATCTGGGCGATCTCATTAACGACGCATAAGCGGTTAGCGATCTCCTTTACGAATTTGGCGGTCATTGCGATGTACAAAACAGCGCAATTTTTTAGCGATCTCGCTGAACGTTCTTGTTTAATGTGGCATAGCTGCCCTGCAGCTGCTGCCTTATAAGAGGCACTTGGGGCTCGCACACCCTTTTCATTATCAAGGTTGTGGGGAGTCTGCTACTTTAACCCCTTAGGCGGTTAACTCTTAATGGGGGACAGCTGAGGTAGCTCTCTCTTTAAGAGCTTTAACCCTTCAGCGTTCGTTTTTTCTTTAAGAAACACACTGTTCTAGTTACTGACAGGTTTATCCTGCCATATACTGTGCAAGGACATGTCAGATGCGGACCGTCTCCCAGATCCGCTACAGGATCAGTCTCGCGTATCTGTCACGCAGACCTCGACGGCGTCATGCGCAGCGGTCGGAGGTTCCAGTGGTGTCAAAATGGAGGCCCTCGCTAGTTTCTATTGATGGCCGGTCTGACCTTCTAGGTTTTTGGGTGTCAGCTAGATCCTCTCAAGGAAGTGACACAAGCCGGTGCTTTCCTTCCAGCGTAACGAAGATGTCCGATTCGGACAAGGAGGATCGGCAGGGACACTCTGTCTCTCTTTTGGGCCGTACGGAGGCTTTTATTGAAGCCATGAGGGCGTTACAGTTACCGGAGGAGGTAACTAGACGTCCTGGTAAGTCGGCCCGGATTTTTCAGGAGTCGCATAGGTCGCGATCAGCTTTACAACGTTTTCAGACACTGTATCCGTGTTCTACGGAGTTGATTGATAATTGGATCCCTTCTCCTGAAGGGAATGTCCCTTTATCCCAGCTTAGCAAATCTTCCTGTTAAAAGGAAGGAGAGTCTGCAGGACCCGCTGGACAGAAAAACGGAGATGGCAGCAAGATCCATCTGCGAGGCCGCGGGTCATGGATTCAGTACTAAGGATCCATGTGTGCTTGTAAAGTTTCCCTGAGCCGGTTGGACCGTCTACGGACGGCGTGGCAAGATGGATCTCCTCTATCGAGGTAGATGGGCTTTTCAAGTTGTTGGAGGATACTGCGTCACTGCTATCCAGGGCGCAATCCTCGGCAGTCACAGTCAGAGAGCACTGTGGCTTAGGCTACTTTCACACTTGCGTTTTTTTGCGCAGCGCATCTTGCGCTATCGGACGCATGCGCAATGTTCCCCTATATTTAACATGGCGGGCGCAGGGTCTAGCGCTTGCACGCGTTCATGTGCGTTTGTCGTGCGCTGCGCATTTTCCCGGTCTGCGCCCATACGCGCCAGACGCTACATGTTGCATTTTTTTTTTCCGCCCAACCGCTTTAAAAAAACGCGTGCGCACGTGTGCGCATGCTATGCGCAAAAAATAACATTGCAGTCTATGGGGGCGCTGGCGTGCGCATGGCTTTGCGCTCGTCAGCGCTTTTGCACGCACGCGATTTTTCTGTAAATACTGGAGCCAGAGATGATGGAGCCAGAGATGATGGAGCCAGAGATGATGGAGCCAGAGATGATGGAGCCAGAGATGATGGAGGCAGAGATGATGGAGACAGCTGATGGAGGCAGAGATGATAATGTGACAAATAGAAAACGCATGCGCCAAAAAAACGCAAACGCATGCAAAAACGCATGAAATCGCAGACAAACGCTGCATTTTTTGTCGAAATGCGCATGCTGATGCGACTAAATATTGCAGCGTTTACAAGCGTTTGCATGCGTTTTTTTAATGCGCTTCATGTGCGCTCGAAACGCAGCGCAAAAAAACGCAAGTGTGAAAGTAGCCTTAGACAGTGGACTGGGGACGTGGTTTCCAAGCAGGGTATGCTATCTTTAGCTTACAAGGTGGTCAGCCTTTGGATCTGACCTCACGGAGCTGATTGCCAAGGCAAAGGCAAAAGAAACGGCTTTACTGCAGCGAAGAGCTGTGACTTCTACGTCTGGCAGGACTAGTGCCGGTAGTAGTCGGCGGTCCTTTCGGTCCAGGGGACGGTTCGGTCAGCCCTCTTGGGGATCGGGTCGTCCCTCTTTTTCAGGAAAAGAGACCTCTCAGAAATCCCGCACTCCCTGGAAACAAAGTTTCCGTCAAGAAAAGCGAGAAGCTGACAAAAAGCCCGCTAAGGCGGACTGACGCCAGGGTCTCACTCGAGGGCTCTCGAGTGGGGGGTCGCCTGCTCCAATTCAAATTGACTTGGGTTTCCCGCGTCCCGGACGCCTGGATGACGCGGGTTGTATCGGCAGGCTACTTTATAGAGTTTTCTTCTCGACCCCCAGACAGTTTTTGCCAATCTCGCATTCTGTCAGAGCCCGAGCTATTTGCCGCTCTACTGCGAGAGGTCGATTCCCTTCTGCAGAAGGGTGTGGTGGTACCGGTTCCGCAGGAGGACCGGGGAAGAGGGTTTTATTTCCAACCTCTTTGTGGTCCCCAAAAAGGAGGACAAATTTCGCCCCATTCTGGATCTCAAAAGATCGAATCGGCATGTCCACACCCGGAAATTCCGCATGGAGTCGCTTCGCTCCGTTGTGGCAGCCTTGTCGCAGAACGACCTTTTGGTGTCATTCGACATTCGCGACGCTTATTTGCATGTTACAGTCGGAAGGGCTCACCAACGCTTCCTTCGTTTTGCCATAGGTCAGGACCATTACCAGTTTGTGGCTCTGCCATTCGGGTTGGCCTCAGTGCCAAGAGTTTTTACAAAAATTCTGGCGCCTCTCATGGCAATTCTTCAAAGACAGGGGGTTTCGATTCTCCCTACCTGGACGACCTTTTGATGGTGGCGTCCCCAAAGGAGGAGGCGGTGACGGCTCGCAATCTATCCCTTCAGCTCCTGGAGGACTTCGGGTGGCTGGTCAATTGGGAAAAGTCATCTCTGGAACCATCGCAGTCAGTCCTGTTTTTGGGAATGCATTTCGACGAGCAGTGGTGTCTCTGCCTCCAGACAAGCAAGCATGTCTCCTTCGACATGTACAGGTTATGAAGTCTTCAACAGCAATGTCCCTTCGAAGGTGTATGCGCCTTCTGGGTTTTATGGCGTCCATGGGGGCACTTCTGTTTGCCCAGTTTCATTCCAGGGCCCTCCAAAGGCTCATTCTGAGCCGTTGGCGATCGCAGGCTTCGCTGGATTGCAGTGTCATCATCTCCCACAGGGTGCGAGAGTCTCTAGGATGGTGGTTACGTCCGGAAGCGTTATCCCTGGGGAAGTCCTTCCTCTCTCCGAGGTGGTCGGTCATAACCACCGATGCCAGCCTGACGGGCTGGGGAGGTGTCTGGAACGATCTCTGGATTCAGGGAGTATTGTCGTCGGCTGTCCTGCCGATCAACATCCTGGAATTGAGGGCAATTTTCCCTTGCCTCCAACACTGGACGGTCCATTTAAGCGGTCTGCCAGTCCGAGTGCAGACAGCCAATGCGACGGCA
The DNA here is from genome assembly GCA_033576555.1 of Oophaga sylvatica. Classification (NCBI taxonomy): domain Eukaryota; kingdom Metazoa; phylum Chordata; class Amphibia; order Anura; family Dendrobatidae; genus Oophaga; species Oophaga sylvatica. Next base: position 420,459,876 of record JARQOD010000003.1, on the reverse strand, counting down.
GTCGCGTATATCGAACATCTAGGCGGGACAAGGAGTTCCAGGCTCATGGTGGAGGTATCTCGGATCCTGGTATGGGCCGAGACCAGAGTGCCAGCCATCTCTGCGATCCACATTCCAGGAGTTCAGAATATCACGGCAGACTTTCTCAGTCGCGAGAAGATGGATCCCGGAGAATGGAGTCTTCATCCGGAGATTTTTGCACTGCTGCGCTCCCGTTGGGGAACTCCCCAAATGGATTTGATGGCATCCAGGTTCAATGCCAAGTTACCGACTTTCATGTCCAGGTACAAGGACCCGAAGGCTGTGACGGTGGATGCTCTGGTGGCTCCGTTGGACCAATTCGAGCTAATCTATGTGTTCCCGCCGATACCCTTACTTCCTCTGGGGTTGCGTCGGATCAGACTGGAGAGAATCCCGGCTATGTTGATAGCCCCAGATTGGCCATGGAGGACGTGGTTCTCGACATTGGTGTCGCTTCGGGCAGCGCCTCCTTTTCCACTTTTTCTTCGCCCGGACCTGTTAACCCAAGGGCCCGTTCGTCATCCGGACCTGAAGTCTCTGCGTTTGAGGCGTGGCTCTTGAGACCGAAATATTGACCGTCAAGGTTTTTTCAGCCAAAGTCATTGCCACTTTGCGGGCTGCCAGAGGTCCGGCTACTACTAGGATTTATCACAAGTCTTGGGAAGCCTTCTTTTCGTGGTGTTCGGGTTCTTCAAAGAACCCGAGGATTTTTTTCCATTCCCAATTTTGTTGGCCTTCCTGCAATTCGGGCTGGACAAGGTTTGGCAGTGAGCACCCTGAGGGGTCAGGTTTCTGCTCTGTCCTTGCTGTTCCGGAAGGCTATCGCCTCGCGTAGAGACGTACGTTCCTTTTTTCGCGGAGTAACCCGCCAGTTTCCGCCGCGGAAGGCGCCTGTGTCTCCTTGGCGTCTCAATCTTGTTTTGGAGGCTCTTCAACACGGGCCTTTTGAGCCTATGGACTCTGTTAGTCTTTCTTTGCTCTCTTGGAAGGTTGCCTTCCTAGTGGCGGTCTCCTCTTTGAGAAGGGTTTCTGAGTTGGCGGCTCTTTCTTGCTCACCTCCTTTCCTGGAGTTTCACCCGGATCGCGTAGTGCTTCGCACACGGGGCGACTTCTTACCTAAGGTGGTGTCGCAATTTCATGTTAACCAGGATATTGTGTTGCCCTCTCTTTGTCCGGGGCCGAGGAATGCGAAGGAACGGGCCTTGCACACATTGGATTTTGTGCGGGCTTTGAAGTTCTATTTGTCTGTTACCCAAGGTTTTCGGAAGTCGGACTCTCTGTTTGTGATTCCAGCAGGTCGTCGACGTGGTCGACGAGCTTCCAAGGATTCTATAGCTCGTTGGATATGGTCGGCCATTTTGGAGGCTTACCGACTTAAGGGCGAACCTTGCCGATTAAGGTTCCAGCTCACTCCACGAGAGCTGTGGGCTCATCTGGGCTTTCCATCAAGGGGCCTCGGCAGCTCAGCTCTGCCGGGCGGCGACCTGGCGCTCCGTCCACACCTTTACAAAATTTTATAAGGTGGACGTTAGTGTTTCCACTGATGCAGCCTTAGGACGTAGGGTCCTGCAGGCGGCGGTAGTTTAAAGTTCTCTTTAATTTGTGTTTTAGCGCTAGTTGCGCATTTTCTTGGGTTGTTGGGTTCTGCCTTTTCTGGTTTTTTCCCACCCTTAATTTTTGGACTGCTTTGGGACGTCCCACTAGTTATGACTAGTGTGTCTCCTTTCCTTCCGTTCTGCTGCTGAAAGACGGATTTTGGTAAGAACTTACCTGTAAAATCCTTTTCAGCGAAGGAAGGAAAGGAGACACAGCTCCCTCCCATGGCAGAAGTGTGTTGTTGTATTTGCAGATGCGGCGTGACCCTCCTCTGATAGCGATTATCTGGGCTGAGGTCGACGCGCTAAGGCTCTGTTCCAGCATTGCCAGCTTATCTCAGTGGTCAGGTCCAGTGAGTAGTACCTAGAACTGTGTGGTTTTTGCCTAAATGCATGCATAACCTGTATTCTTGTGTTTTTTTCTCTGAAGTCCTTCAGAAGGGGTTATGTTGCTCCGCTGGTGATATTGCTCTTCCTTAAGCTTGTGTACAACTGGAGAGCTGAGTAGGAGGAGCACGAGCTGGAGGGGCCGGTCAACACTCTTTTTAATCTGAGTTGTCTATCTCATCTGGGCTCCGCCTACCCACTAGTTATGACTAGTGTGTCTCCTTTCCTTCCTTCGCTGAAAAGGATTTTACAGGTAAGTTCTTACCAAAATCCGTCTTTTTCCCTTTTTTATCTGAGCTGTTGCTTAGCAACCTCTAGATGCGCTACGAGAGAGCTTGTATTGAATAGCGATTGCATATTGTCACTTTGTACCATTGTACTTCTATGTAATTCAATTTCTGGAGATGCAGGTATGTGGTTCCAGCAAAGTGATTAAAATTGTTCCCTGTGCATCTAATTCACCCAGTTATTTTGGACTAAGTTTGTACAATACTGTGACCCAAAATCTGGAAATGAGAAACCTTTGTAAAGGAATGAATGTGTGGCCCTGTATGTGTAACGAGGCTTAAATGTGTCATGTATGCAGTCTATTGGCATCTGAATATCTTTAAAAAAAAACTTCAAATTGCAAGACAAAGAAGGAAAAGTCATGAACCGTGAATCACACTATTGATGGACATGTTAATGATCTGTAAAGGATGATCAAAACGGAAACATTTTCTAAACATTGATTTAGTCAGAATCCATTGTATACATCACATGCAGAAATGTACGCACTTGTATGTCTGGAGATGCTTCTGTTGTGGTAGCATGTTTAGGCCACTCATGGCACCATGCCACTTGGCGTTTTGTTCAACAGCGGTGATTGAGACACTTAATAATTTATATTTCTGTAGCACAAGCAAATTCTGCAGCACTTTAGAATTTAAGAGGACATGTACAAAATAACACCTAGTTCACCACTTACTGGACGAGTGGGGGCCGTGCTTATAATATGTAGAACGTGCTTGTCATGTAATATCGGCCTTCATTATAATCGGGATTATGGTGTTAGGCTAAGTGCACATGTTCAGGAATGTGTGCAGAATTTTCCTGAGCAAAACCGGACTTTTTTCGCGGTAAAAACATTATTTTTTGCGCGGTTTTTGGTGCTGTTTTTGCACCGATTTTGTGCGTTTTTACCGTGATTTTTCCCTGGACTTTCTAGGTCAATAATATAGTGGGAAAAACTCTAGAATTACGCGAAATTAATGAACATGTTGCTTTTTCCGCGATGCGTTTTTTTTTTTGCTGAAAAAAACGCACCATGTGCACAAAAATTGCGGAATTCATTCTAAATGATAGGATGCTTAATTCATGCGTTTTTTACGTGTTTTTTTTTGCCGTGAAAAAACGCGAATAATCCTGAACGTGTGCACTTAGCCTAAAGCTGCATTATCCAGTCATCAGCCAGGATCTGTCTTTAAGGGAAGATGCCATCAAATTTTTTTTTTTCAGCTATTGAAAAATGTAAAGCATTAATGTTTAAATTTTCTTAAATATTATAATTTGTTTATAATTTAGTAAAATAAATGAATAATAATTTTAAAAGGTTTGGTATTTCCACTTTTAAACACTACTGGGAGCAGCTACTGAAATTTAACAAAAACCTAGCGAACAGCTAGCTCACATTACTGCACTGCAGTAAATATGGGCAGTCTGCTGACATGGATGTTGGCAGCCATATTGTTGGTGACTGAAAGTTATACTGACAAGTAGACAGTTGCCAAGGATGGCAGGCAGCAAGGATTCTGGGAGATATATGGTGGAGGGATCAGGTGACAGCAGCACAGAGTATTTCAGAAGAGCAGTGTGCTGGTCTATGGGGGAGGTCACAGAGGGAGATTTATGGATGGAAGGAGCACAGAGTATTTTAGGAGAGCCGTGTTCTGGTCTATGGGGGGATTGTACATAGAGCCCTGTCTTTAATACACATGGATGGACCGTCTGCTTGTCTGCGCCACAGAAATCTAGGAAACATTTCAGCTGATTTATGGCCTGTTCTGATCCAGACTTTGCATGCAAAGACCCCATTTCCCTCCCTAGATCCTGTCTTCTCTATCCTCTTCTGGCGATGTGTGATAGCAAAGCGACAGGCGCTTTCCAGGATGACGCTGGGAAGCAGGCTGAGGGGGAACTGTAGCCATATAGTAATGATAAAAATGCGACTCCTCTCTTCAGCTGCGTCACCAGCCCTCCCCTGACTGCACCTAACTGGAGGTCATACTGCCCCCTCTATTACCCCAGACCCGTGTGCGGGTGCTCTGCCAGAACCACCCTAGAATGTGTTCCCTTTCTGCAGATAATACGGCTATAGTGTTCTCACATAATACCGCCATATAGATCACACATAATACCGCCATATAGATCACATAGTATCACACAGGATAGGATTAGATACATGGCTCAGCAGACTGTATCACACAGTATAGGATTAGATACATGGCTCAGCAGACTGTATCACACAGGATAGGATTAGATACACAGCTCAGCAAACAGTATCACACAAGTTCCCCACTTGTCAAACTGCTCTAAGGGTATGTTTCCACGGTCAGGAAACACTGCGTGTTTGACGCTCTGTACAGCCGCAGCGTCAAACACGCAGCGTCCAGATGTTACAGCATAGTGGAGGGGATTTCATGAAATCCCGTCTCCACTATGTTAAAACACGCAGGCGTTAGACCTGCGTAAACGGACATGCGGCCGTCTTTTCAGATCGCAGCATGTCTTTTTACCTTGCGGCGACGCTCCGTCGCCGCAAGGTAAATAACACAGGCCTATGTAGGGCTGCTGTGATTCCGGATGTGTTAATGAACACATCCGGAATCACCGTGCGTTCAGAAGGGGGCGGGGCTTTGGGCAGAGCGGGCCTTCCGCTCCGTCCAAAACGCTGCCTATCCGGAACGTGGAAACATACCCTCTGGCTATGTGCACACGTTGCGGAATCTGCTGTGGAATTTTCGGCACAGATTTTGCTAAATCCGCAGGTAAAATGACCTGCTTGTTACCTGCGGATTTGATGCGGATTATCCGCGTTTTTTGTGCGGATTTCCCCTGCGTTTTGAGACCTGCGGATTTCTGTTTAGAGCAGGTCTCATAACGCTGTGGAGCTGCACAAAAGAAGTGACATGCTGCGGATTTAAATCCGCGCGGAAAAATCCGCAGCATGTGCACTGCGTTTTTTTTATTTCCATTGAATATAATGCTACTGTACATCACTTGCAGATCTGCAGCAGCAAATCCGCTGCGGATCCGCAGCAGATTCCGCAACATGTGCACAGACCCTAAGGCTATGTGCACACGTTGCGGAGTTGCCATGGAAATTTCCGCGGCAATTCCGCACCTCCCTGCCGCGGGAAATCCGCATATTATAGGTATGCGTATTCCCGCTAAACACTAGCGTTTTGCAAGCGTAATTAGCTTGCAGAATGCTAGCGTTTTACAAGCGATCTGACAGGTTGGTCACACGAGTCAAACAAGTGTTTGAGAAGTGTGACCAACTTTTTACTATTGATGCAGCCTTTGCCGCATCAATAGTAAAAAGATCTAATGTAAAAATAATAAAAAAAATAATGATATTCTCACCTTCCGGCGTCCCACGCAGCTTTCCCGCCTCTCAGCGACGCTCCCGGCAAGTTCCGTTCCCAGGAGTCCTTTGCGACAATCACCCCGATGACGTAGCATCACGTGAGACCGCTACGTCATCGGGTGATCTCGCAATGCATTACTGGGAACGGGATTGGCTGGAGCGTCGCTGAGAGGCGGGAAAGCTGCGTGGGACGCCGGAAGGTGAGAATATCATTATTTTTTATTTTAATTATTGTTTTTACATGGATATGGTACCCAGGGCTTGGAGGAGAGTCTCCTCACCTCCAGACCCCGGGTACCATCTGCACATGAACCGCTTACTTTCCGCATGGTGGGCACAGCCACATGCGGAAAGTAATTGGTTCAATGCATTCCTATGGCGGCGGAATCACCGCGGTTCCGCAAAAAAGAATGAGCATGCTGCGGATTCTCCCGCGATGCGATTCCGCCGCGGAAAAACCCGCAGCATGTGCACAGCATTGCGGCATCTCATAGGCCTTAATGAGTTGTATTGTGTAAGCGGTTTTGCTGCGGTTTTGCGGCGTTTCCGACTCGCAAAACCGCTAAGAAACCGCAACGTGTGCACATAGCCTAAGTCTCGTCCTTGACTGTTCCCATCCCCCAGTCAGGAGAAGCTAAGCAAACAGCAGGGGGGAAAAAATTGACATCACTGTACTGTAGCTCGAAAAGGTCAAAACATCAGAGACTGCCAAGTATGAAGGTTCGGACGTTCCCCACCCCTGATTCTACGCATTGTATAGATTCTATACAATGCATAGGGAAAAAAAACAATGTACTTACCTTCTCTCCTCTAACCAGGAAGTGCTGCATCTTGTTCAGGGCAGAGCCGTGTGACGATCTCCCTGCTGTGCTCTGAACAGGTCGGAAGTGAGGGATGATTACAGCCTGTACTGTAATACTAATTACAGGCTGCAACCACCCCTCCCCACTGCCCATACTCACCCGGACCCTCCCTGCAGCTTCTCACTGGCAGCTCCTGTTATCAAACACACTTTGCACTGTGTGTAATGACAGGGGAAAAATAAAGCCCACAGCATACGCTGTGAGCTACAACAAAATGGCCACTATCTCCCACAGCTGTGATCTGGACAGCCCAGCGGGGGCATGCCCAGGTCACAGCTAGAGGCAGGAGGAGCGTAAGTGCCTTAATGAGGAGTGCAATTGTCATGCCCAGACACTTGCACCCACACTAACAAAAATAGCAGCCTCCAGTGGAAAAAGTAAAAGTTAATAAATAAAAAACTATGAAAGTAGTTCATTTATTTTGTATTAAAAATAATTGATTATATAATCAATAATTAATACAAAAATTAAAATCACGGCACCCTCCCTTTAAGTACAGTTACAAAGGGCTGTTGGATGCATGGAGGATGTGGAGACAGGTGAATAGGAGGGAGCAGGGAAGAGTTAGATAAGTGAATTGATAGGCCTGTCTAAAGAGATGTGTTTTTAAAGCTCGCTTAAAAATTCAGGGGCTAAGTATTAATCAGTTTGTCCAGGGTAGTGCATTCCAGAAAACTGGCTTAGCACAAGAGAAGTCTTGCAGACTGAGGTTCGGTTATTCTCCGATCAATTGCAGAACAGAGAGCACGGGTGGGGTGATACAGAGATGAGGGAGGAGTTGTATGGTAGTGGAGAGGTTTGTGGGTGAGAGCGAAGAGGAAGCATGGTGGCCCAGTGGTTAGCACTATTGCAGCGCTGAGGTCCTGGGTTAAAATCCCACCAAGGACAACATCTGCAAGGAGTTTGTAAGTTATCTTCATGTTTGCGTGGGTTTCCTTCCAGTTTCCACCACACTCCAAAGACATATTAATAGGGAAATAAGATTTTAAGCCTCATTGGGGACAGTGGCGATATCGGTAAAGTACTGCAGATTTTGATGGTGCTATACAAGTAAAGCATAATAATTAGTTTATAATGTACTATGTAGCGGATGGGCAACCAGTGCAATGACTGGCATAAGGTGGATGGAAAGAAATGCAATCCTGGCTGCTGCATTCTGGACGCATTGGAGAGGAGAAAGTTTGGTAAGAGGGAGAGCAATTAGTGGAGAGTTGCAGTAGTCCAGATGAGAATGATCTTTGAAGAAATGGCCACACCACTGGTTAAACCAGGGGTGGGCAATTTTCTCGAGGGGCCTCATGAGAGACCGTGACTGTTGTGGAGGGCCGAACCAATAGGATGAAAATTAATTATACTCATTGTTAATATCGTTTTACTAGATGGTGGCCCGATTCTAACGCATCGGGTATTCTAGAATATGTATGCAGTTTATTTATGCATGGCTCCGCTCCCACACTCCCATCTCATATACATGGCTCCGCTTCCATCCTGTATACATGGCTCCGCTCCCACCCTCCCATCCTATATACATGGCTCTGCTCCCACCCTCCCATCCTATATACATGGCTCCGCTCCCATCCTATATACATGGCTCTGCTCCCACCCTATATACATGGCTCCGCTCCCACCCTCCAATCATATATACACGGCTCCACTCCACCCCCCAATCCTATATACACGGCTCCACCCTCCAATCCTATATACATGGCTCCACTCCACCCTCCCATCCTGTATACATGGCTCCGCTCCCACCCTCCCATCCTATATACATGGCTCCACTCCACCTTCCCATCCTATATACATGGCTCCGCTTCCACCCTCCCATCCTATATACACGGCTCCGCTTCCACCCTCCACCCTGATTCTACGCATTGTATAGATTCTATACAATGCATAGGGAAAAAAAAACAATGTACTTACCTTCTCTCCTCTAACCAGGAAGTGCTGCATCTTGTTCAGGGCAGAGCCGTGTGACGATCTCCCTGCTGTGCTCTGAACAGGTCGGAAGTGAGGATGATTACAGCCTGTACTGTAATACTAATTACAGGCTGCAACCACCCCTCCCCCACTGCCCATACTCACCCGGACCCTCCCTGCAGCTTCTCACTGGCAGCTCCTGTTATCAAACACACTTTGCACTGTGTGTAATGACAGGGGAAAAATAAAGCCCACAGCATACGCTGTGAGCTACAACAAAATGGCCACTATCTCCCACAGCTGTGATCTGGACAGCCCAGCGGGGGCATGCCCAGGTCACAGCTAGAGGCAGGAGGAGCGTAAGTGCCTTAAGTGAGGAGTGCAATTGTCATGCCCAGACACTTGCACCCACACTAACAAAAATAGCAGCCTCCAGTGGAAAAAGTAAAAGTTAATAAATAAAAAACTATGAAAGTAGTTCATTTATTTTGTATTAAAAATAATTGATTATATAATCAATAATTAATACAAAAATTAAAATCACGGCACCCTCCCTTTAAGTACAGTTACAAAGGGCTGTTGGATGCATGGAGGATGTGGAGACAGGTGAATAGGAGGGAGCAGGGAAGAGTTAGATAAGTGAATTGATAGGCCTGTCTAAAGAGATGTGTTTTTAAAGCTCGCTTAAAAATTCAGGGGCTAAGTATTAATCAGTTTGTCCAGGGTAGTGCATTCCAGAAAACTGGCTTAGCACAAGAGAAGTCTTGCAGACTGAGGTTCGGTTATTCTCCGATCAATTGCAGAACAGAGAGCACGGGTGGGGTGATACAGAGATGAGGGAGGAGTTGTATGGTGGTGGAGAGGTTTGTGGGTGAGAGCGAAGAGGAAGCATGGTGGCCCAGTGGTTAGCACTATTGCAGCGCTGAGGTCCTGGGTTAAAATCCCACCAAGGACAACATCTGCAAGGAGTTTGTAAGTTATCTTCATGTTTGCGTGGGTTTCCTTCCAGTTTCCACCACACTCCAAAGACATATTAATAGGGAAATAAGATTTTAAGCCTCATTGGGGACAGTGGCGATATCGGTAAAGTACTGCAGATTTTGATGGTGCTATACAAGTAAAGCATAATAATTAGTTTATAATGTACTATGTAGCGGATGGGCAACCAGTGCAATGACTGGCATAAGGTGGATGGAAAGAAATGCAATCCTGGCTGCTGCATTCTGGACGCATTGGAGAGGAGAAAGTTTGGTAAGAGGGAGAGCAATTAGTGGAGAGTTGCAGTAGTCCAGATGAGAATGATCTTTGAAGAAATGGCCACACCACTGGTTAAACCAGGGTGGGCAATTTTCTCGAGGGGCCTCATGAGAGACCGTGACTGTTGTGGAGGGCCGAACCAATAGGATGAAAATTAATTATACCATTGTTAATATCGTTTTACTAGATGGTGGCCCGATTCTAACGCATCGGGTATTCTAGAATATGTATGCAGTTATTTATGCATGGCTCCGCTCCCACACTCCCATCTCATATACATGCTCCGCTTCCATCCTGTATACATGGCTCCGCTCCCACCCTCCCATCCTATATACATGGCTCTGCTCCCACCCTCCCATCCTATATACATGGCTCCGCTCCCATCCTATATACATGGCTCTGCTCCCACCCTATATACATGGCTCCGCTCCCACCCTCCAATCATATATACACGGCTCCACTCCACCCCCCAATCCTATATACACGGCTCCACCTCCAATCCTATATACATGGCTCCACTCCACCCTCCCATCCTGTATACATGGCTCCGCTCCCACCCTCCCATCCTATATACATGGCTCCACTCCACCTTCCCATCCTATATACATGGCTCCGCTTCCACCCTCCCATCCTATATACACGGCTCCGCTTCCCCACCCTGATTCTACGCATTGTATAGATTCTATACAATGCATAGGGAAAAAAAACAATGTACTTACCTTCTCTCCTCTAACCAGGAAGTGCTGCATCTTGTTCAGGGCAGAGCCGTGTGACGATCTCCCTGCTGTGCTCTGAACAGGTCGGAAGTGAGGGATGATTACAGCCTGTACTGTAATACTAATTACAGGCTGCAACCACCCCTCCCCCACTGCCCATACTCACCCGGACCCTCCCTGCAGCTTCTCACTGGCAGCTCCTGTTATCAAACACACTTTGCACTGTGTGTAATGACAGGGGAAAAATAAAGCCCACAGCATACGCTGTGAGCTACAACAAAATGGCCACTATCTCCCACAGCTGTGATCTGGACAGCCCAGCGGGGCATGCCCAGGTCACAGCTAGAGGCAGGAGGAGCGTAAGTGCCTTAAGTGAGGAGTGCAATTGTCATGCCCAGACACTTGCACCCACACTAACAAAAATAGCAGCCTCCAGTGGAAAAAGTAAAAGTTAATAAATAAAAACTATGAAAGTAGTTCATTTATTTTGTATTAAAAATAATTGATTATATAATCAATAATTAATACAAAAATTAAAATCACGGCACCCTCCCTTAAGTACAGTTACAAAGGGCTGTTGGATGCATGGAGGATGTGGAGACAGGTGAATAGGAGGGAGCAGGGAAGAGTTAGATAAGTGAATTGATAGGCCTGTCTAAAGAGATGTGTTTTTAAAGCTCGCTTAAAAATTCAGGGGCTAAGTATTAATCAGTTTGTCCAGGGTAGTGCATTCCAGAAAACTGGCTTAGCACAAGAGAAGTCTTGCAGACTGAGGTTCGGTTATTCTCCGATCAATTGCAGAACAGAGAGCACGGGTGGGGTGATACAGAGATGAGGGAGGAGTTGTATGGTGGTGGAGAGGTTTGTGGGTGAGAGCGAAGAGGAAGCATGGTGGCCCAGTGGTTAGCACTATTGCAGCGCTGAGGTCCTGGGTTAAAATCCCACCAAGGACAACATCTGCAAGGAGTTTGTAAGTTATCTTCATGTTTGCGTGGGTTTCCTTCCAGTTTCCACACACTCCAAAGACATATTAATAGGGAAATAAGATTTTAAGCCTCATTGGGGACAGTGGCGATATCGGTAAAGTACTGCAGATTTTGATGGTGCTATACAAGTAAAGCATAATAATTAGTTTATAATGTACTATGTAGCGGATGGGCAACCAGTGCAATGACTGGCATAAGGTGGATGGAAAGAAATGCAATCCTGGCTGCTGCATTCTGGACGCATTGGAGAGGAGAAAGTTTGGTAAGAGGGAGAGCAATTAGTGGAGAGTTGCAGTAGTCCAGATGAGAATGATCTTTGAAGAAATGGCCACACCACTGGTTAAACCAGGGGTGGGCAATTTTCTCGAGGGGCCTCATGAGAGACCGTGACTGTTGTGGAGGGCCGAACCAATAGGATGAAAATTAATTATACTCATTGTTAATATCGTTTTACTAGATGGTGGCCCGATTCTAACGCATCGGGTATTCTAGAATATGTATGCAGTTTATTTATGCATGGCTCCGCTCCCACACTCCCATCTCATATACATGGCTCCGCTTCCATCCTGTATACATGGCTCCGCTCCCACCCTCCCATCCTATATACATGGCTCTGCTCCCACCCTCCCATCCTATATACATGGCTCCGCTCCCATCCTATATACATGGCTCTGCTCCCACCCTATATACATGGCTCCGCTCCCACCCTCCAATCATATATACACGGCTCCACTCCACCCCCCAATCCTATATACACGGCTCCACCCTCCAATCCTATATACATGGCTCCACTCCACCCTCCCATCCTGTATACATGGCTCCGCTCCCACCCTCCCATCCTATATACATGGCTCCACTCCACCTTCCCATCCTATATACATGGCTCCGCTTCCACCCTCCCATCCTATATACACGGCTCCGCTTCCACCCTCCCATCCTATATACTCGGCTCCGCTTCCAACCTCCCATCCAATATACACGGCTCCGCTCCCATCCTATATACACGGCTCCGCTCCCACCCTCCCATTCTATATACACGGCTCCGCTCCCATCCTATATACATGGCTCCGCTCCCACCCTCCCATCCTGTATACATGGCTCTGCTCCCACCCTCCCATCCTATATACATGGCTCCGCTCCCATCCTGTATACATGGCTCCGCTCCCACCCTCCCATCCTATATACATGGCTCCCACCCTGTATACATGGCTCAGCTCCCACCCTCCGCTGGGCTCCCACGTCCTCCCCATCATACTTACCCTCCTTGCTCCGTCGCTGCATGTCCCTGCATCTCTATCCCGCGGTCAGCTTCTTCCTCTGTGGAGCGTTCACATGGTACCGCTCATTAAGGTCATGAATATGGACGCCACGCCTATGGGAATGCCGTCGCATCCATATTCATGACCTTAATGAGCGATAGTACATGACAGCACCGCACAGGATAGAAGCAGACTCGCTGGGACAGGGATGCAGCGACGGAAGGTGAGTATGTACTGGAGATGACCCGCGGCTACTGTCTGGAGATCAGTGGCTATCGCCGCTGATCTCCCTACGATTGCGGTGGCGTGCCAGGTTGAAATTGTGCGCTAATTCGTGGCCGGATGTGCCTGTCGCTGATTGGTCGTGTCCCGCTGGGCGCGAGCAATCAGCGACGCAGGATTTCCGTTACAGACGGAAGTTAAAAGTTAGATAATTATATAGATTATAAAATATTAATTGTATCACTACATAATGTTTGAACCCGAGTACAGCCCCTTCTGTTTATCGTAAGAGCCCCTCACCTTCCTCCCACATATGCGGCACGAGCCCCACACCTTCCTCCACCATATGCGGCACGAGCCCCACATTCTTCCCCCATATGCGGCATGAGCCCCACCCCAGCCTCCCTATATAAACGGCACGAGCCCCACACCAGCCTCCCTATGTACACTGCACGATAGCACCACACCAGCCTCCCTATGTACACTGCACGAGAGCACCACACCAGCCTCCCTATGTACACTGCACGAGAGCCCCACACCAGCCTCCCTATGTACACTGCACGAGAGCCCCACACCAGCCTCCCTATGTACACTGTACGAGAGCCCCACACCAGCCTCCCTATGTACACTGCACGAGAGCCCACGCCAGCCTCCCTATGTACACTGCACGAGAGCCCCACACCAGCCTCCCTATGTACACTGCACAAGAGCCCCACACCAGCCTCCCTATGTACACTGCACGAGAGCCCCACACCAGCCTCCCTATGTACACTGCACGAGAGCCCCACACCAGCCTCCCTATGTACACTGCACGAGAGCCCACGCCAGCCTCCCTATGTACACTGCACGAGAGCCCCACGCCAGCCTCCCTATGTACACTGCACAAGAGCCCCACACCAGCCTCCCCATGTGCAGCATGACGCCCCCATATGCAGCACCATGTCACCCGCATATGCAGCACCATCTGCAGCATGTCTCCCCCATAGCCTCCCCATGCCCACCCAAACATCCCATACACATGAAAAAAGCCACATACTCACCTCTGTCCCGTTCCCCGGCGCACTGCTTCTCTCTCTGCCTCCGGTGCGCTGACTCTCCGCAGTACACAGCTGACTAAATGAAATGACGTCATCACGTCAGCTGTTTCACACTGATTGGTGGAGGAAGTGACCGGAGGCCCCTCCTCCACCAATGCAGTCAGCGCCTATGAAGACAACGAGCGGGTGGGCACGGTGTGGACCATGTCCTCTGGTTTCCAGCCCCACGACTGTCTCGGTCCACGGGCCGGACTGAGACAGCCAGAGGGCCGGATGTGGCCCGTGGGCTGCACTTTGCCCAGGTCTGGGTTAAAAAATTAAACCAGTGAAATGCTTAGCTGTTGGTGCACCTGGCATGAGCAAGAGGAGTCTGACTTCAGTACATTATACTACCTCAAACTATAATCACAGGAGTATGACATGGTTTTTCCCACTTGTTGCCCAGACTAATTTCTGGCGAATATTACATCCAGACAAAAGTGGGATTCGTGACTGAGGCTATGTGCACACGTTGCGGAATTGCCATGGAACCTCCCTGCCGCGGGAAATACGCATATTATAGGTATGCGTATTCCCGCTAAAAACTAGCGTTTTGCAAGCGTAATTAGCTTGCAGAATGCTAGCGCTTTACAAGCGATCTGACAGGTTGGTCACACGAGTTAAACAAGTTTTGACAAGTGTGACCAACTTTTTACTATTGATGCCGCCTATGCCGCATCAATAGTAAAAAGATCTAATGTTAAAAATAATTAAAAAAATAGTGATATTCTCACCTTCCGGCGGCCCCCGCAGCTTTCCCGCCTCTCAGCGACGCTCCCGGCCAATCCCGTTCCCAGGCGTCCTTTGCGACAATCAGCCCGATGACGTAGCATCACACGAGACCGCTACGTCATCTGGGGTGATTCTCGCAATGCATTACTGGGAACGGGATTGGCCGGGAGCGTCGCTGAGAGGCGGGAAAGCTGCGGGGGCCGCCGGAAGGTGAGAATATCACTATTTTTTATTTTAATTATTGTTTTACCAGGGATATGGTACCCAGGGCCTGGAGAAGAGTCTCCTCTCCTCCAGACCCTGGGTACCATCCGCACATGAACCGCTTACTTTGCGCATGGTGGGCACAGCCACATGCGGAAAGTAATCGGTTCAATGCATTCCTATGGCGGCGGAATCGCCGCGGTTCCGCAAAAAAGAATGAGCATGCTGCGGATTCTTCTGCGATGCGATTCCGCCGCGGAAAACCCGCAGCATGTGCACAGCATTGCGGAATCCCATAGGCCATAATGAGTTGTATTGTGTAAGCGGTCTTGCCGCGGTTTCGCGCAAAACCGCTAGGAATCCGCAGCGTGTGCACAGGCCCTGAAGAGGCTAGACCTCCATTCCAGTTTTCATTGCCGTGTTGCTCTGCATCTTGATTGCCTACAGTCATGGCCAAAAGTTTTGAGAATGACACAAATATTAATTTTTACAAAGTCTACTGCTTCACTTTTTCTAATGGCAATTTGCATATACGCCAGAATGTTATAAAGAGTGATCAGCTTAACAGCAATTACTTGCAAAGTCAATATTTGGCTAGAAAATGAACTTTATCCCCCAAAACACATTTCAACATCATTGCAGCCCTGCCTTAAAAGGACCAGCTAACCTCTTTTCAGTGATTGCTCGATTAACACAGGTGTGGGTGTTGATGAGGACATGGCTGGAGATCAATCTGTCATGATTAAGTAAGAATGACACCACTGGACACTTTAAAAGGAGGCTGGTGCTTGGCATCATTGTTTCTCTTCTGTTAACCATGGTTATCTCTAAAGAAACACGTGCAGTCATCATTGCAGTGCACAAAAATGGCCTAACAGGGAAGAGTATCGCAGCTAGAAAGATTGCACCTCAGTCAACAATCTATCGCATCATCAAGAACTTCAAGGAACTGTTAACCATGGTTATCTCTAAAGAAACACGTGCAGTCATCATTGCAGTGCACAAAAATGGCCTAACAGGGAAGAGTATCGCAGCTAGAAAGATTGCACCTCAGTCAACAATCTATCGCATCATCAAGAACTTCAAGGAGAGAGGTTCCATTGCTGCCAAAAAGGCTCCAGGGCGCCCAAGAAAGACCAGCATGCGCCAGGACCGTCTCTTAAAAGTGTTCCAGCTGCGGGATCGGGCTACCAGCAGTGCAGAGCTTGCTCAGGAATGGCAGCAGGCAGGTGTGAGTGCATCTGCACTCACTGTGGGGCGGAGACTCTTGGAGCAAGGCCTGGTCTCAAGGAGGGCAGCAAAGAAGCCACTTCTCTCCAGAAAAAACATCATGGACAGACTGATATTCTGCAAAAGGTACAGGCAGTGGACTGCTGAGGACTGGGGTAAAGTTATTTTCTCTGTTGAATCCCCTTTTGGATTGTTTGGGACATCAGGAAAACGCCTCATTCGGAGAAGACACAGCCATGAATAAAGAATGGTACCAGAATGTCCTCCAAGAGCAACTTCTCCCAACCCTCCCAAGAGCAGTTTGTCGATCAACAATGCCTTTTCCAGCATGATAGAGCACCTTGCCATAAAGCAAAGGTGATAACTAAATGGCCCAGGGAACAAAACATAGAGATTTTGAGTCCATGGCCTGGAAACTCCCCAGATCTTAATCCCATTGAAAACTTGTGGTCAATCATCAAGAGACGGGTGGACAAACAAAAATCTAAAAATTCTGACAAAATGAAAGCATTGATTGTGCAAGAATGCACTGCTATCAGTCAGGATTTGGTCCAGAAGTTGATTGAGAGCATGCCAGGGAGAATTGAAAACTTGTGGTCAATCATCAAGAGACGGGTGGACAAACAAAAACCTAAAAATTCTGACAAAATGAAAGCATTGATTGTGCAAGAATGCACTGCTATCAGTCAGGATTTGGTCCAGAAGTTGATTGAGAGCATGCCAGGGAGAATTGCAGAGGTCCTGAAGAAGGGTCAACACTGCAAATATTGACTTGCTGCATTAACTCATTCTAACTGTCAATATAAGCTTTTGTTACTCATATGTTTGCAATTATATTTCTGTCTGTGATAAAAACAACACACATAAAAACCAGAGGGCAGCAGATCATGTGAAAATATAATATTTGTGTCATTCTCAAAACTTTTGGCCATGACTGTACATGCCACCAATCTCAAAGGCTATGGAACCCTATCTGTAGCTCGATGTCATGCAAACGCCATCTTATGGTTTGTGTAGACAATGATGCCTTGGGCTTTTGATATGTGACGTCCATTTTAACTTTCAGCAAACAATAGATCAAACATGGATCCAGTGGTGCTCCAATGTTGCCAACATTGCTCGTACTACTGTGAGCAGCCTGCTTGGCCTAAACTTGCTCCTGTGGCTGCAGCGTCTCCGGACTTGTCTCCTTTGGGGTCATCATTGGTCAGTGATTACACGAGCTGCTAGCAGAGGATCTTGATGATTTGCTCAAGTGCTTTTAGCACGCCATCCATGAATAACCTCATTGATAAATATATTTAGAATTGAGAGTCCTCAGTGGTTGATACCTTTTAATGGCTAACTGAAAAGATGGTAACAAATTGCAAGCTTTCGAGACTACTCAGGTCTCTTCATCAGGCAAAGACTAATACAAAATCCGAAGAATCACATATTTATTCACCACACAGTACAGAAACCATGCAATAGATAAGACAAGTGACGTGAAGCAGAACTGTCATTATGGGAGATAGAGATGAACATAAATAGTGGAACAGTTCATAGATAAGGAGTGTGAAAGTTTTATTGCCCTCTGATTGGGGTCTGGTATTGTTGTGATCCCCCAGAAGGTCTGAAGTGCAAATTCCTTAATTGATGTAAAAAGACATAAATCCATGCGACACGTTCATTCCTGCACTGAGAGTGTCAAAGGTCATCATGAGTTTATATTCGGAGACTCTCCTGTCTCTCTGAGATGTGAAACTACTTTTCAGTACCAGTAATTTCATGTGTGTGGTGCTGTGATCAGGCATACAAAAATGTTTTGCCACAGGTAGGTAGAACAATGAAATAGAGACATCCCTGTGTCAGAAGCCAATCGACCGTCCAACATACCTTAAATGGGACAGTTTCCATCCAAAACACATAAAAAACTCTATTATCTACAGCCAAGCCATCAGATACAACCGTATATGTTCCAACCCCATGGATAGAGATGAACACCTTGGTCGCCTCAGAAAGACCTTTTTACATCAGGGCTACCATCCAAGAACAATTGAAAACCAAATTACAAGAGCCACCAGAATATCAAGGAATCACCTGCTACATTACAAAGCTAAAGAAGAAAATAACCAGGTGCCTCTAATGGTCACCTACAATCCAAATCTGGAGGTGCTAAGAGGAGCTGCACGGAAATTACAACCTTTACTACAAAAAGATGCCCGATTACAATCCATATTTCCAGACCCCCCACTACTGTGTTTTAGTCATCCCCCAAATCTAAGAAGCATCATTGTCAGAAGCAAGCTGTCCTCTCCAACAGCTGCAGGAACCTTTCCTTGTAAGAAGAAAAAATGTAAAACCTGTCCATTTCTAATCACCACGGACAAGATAAAGATCCCCAACTCACATCAGGACTACAAGATCCCAGGTACTTTCAGTTGCATCACATCTGGTGTGGTGTACTTAATTATTTGTACTAAATGTCCAACTGGGGGTCTGTATGTGGGAGAGACCGGGCAAAAACTGAACAAGGATGAATTCCCATTGCCACACAATAGAGAAAAAAGAATGGATCTACCTGTGGCAAAACATTTTTGTATGCCTGATCACAGCACCACACACATGAAATTACTGGTACTGAAAAGTAGTTTCACATCTCAGAGACAGGAGAGTCTCCGAATATAAACTCATGATGACCTTTGACACTCTCAGTGCAGGAATGAAGGTGTCGCATGGATTTATGTCTTTTTACATCAATTAAGGAATTTGCACTTCAGACCTTAAGGGGGATCACAACAATACCAGACCCCAATCAGAGGGCAATAAAACTTTCACACTCCTCATCTATGAACTGTTCCACTATTTATATTCATATCTATATATCCCATAATGACAGTTCTGCTTCACGTCACTTGTCTTATCTATTGCATTGTTTCTGTACTGTACTGTGTTGTATATAAATATGTGATTCTTCGGATTTTGTATTCGTCTTTGCCTGATGAAGAGACCTGAGTAGTCTCGAAAGCTTGCAATTTGTTACCATCTTTTCAGTTAGCCATTAAGAGGTATCAATCACTGAGGACTCTCAATTCTAAATATATTTTTCTATCTACTGGCTAACACAGTACAAAGATATACATCTTTACTGTAACCTCATTGATAGCAGCCAAGACTGTAACTGCCTGGATTTCTGCATGTGGTGCTCATGCTGAATAAATCGAGATATTTTGACAATTGTTTTGAAAAAAAATTTCAGCATTTGCACATTAGTAAGTTGTATATTAACCCTGTTGCTTCCATAATTTCACAACTTCTTGGTGCCACAATTTCAATGTTGAGGAGTGCGGTTTTCCATGGTCAAAAAGAGTAAAAAGGCTCCCATACACCTGTGGATCAAAGTCAGTCAAACTCATCATTCATTGAATGTGTTGGGAGAAGCCTGAAATTTCCCTGACAAAGGCGGATCGGGTGGTTTTATTTCTGACTCCCAATCCTCTTGTTTTAGTTGTCGATAAGCTGCTGCTAAATGAGTTTAGTGCGAACCTACACCCCTCTACACATTAAAAACTCTCAAATGCTTGACAAAGTCAAATGTTCAAATATACTGGGGAGTTGGGAAATGTTTACTAACAAATGGGTGTTACATGTAGAGTATTCTATGCGTTTGAGGTTTTTTTGGCCTGCAGGAAAACCTTAGGTCATGTCCAGAAAACCATATTGGAAATAATAGTTTTTTGGTGCAAAGTGATGTTTTTTTATGCAGCAGTTATATATATATATATATATATATATATATATATATATATATATATATATATATAGTGTGTATATGCCAATTCTTCCAGTATTTTTACTGCAACTTTTCCATATTGATCTCAATATGGAGAATTTACAGTAAACTTATTTGAATTGACATGCTGTGTTTTTACATACTGTATGTTCCTAGTGCATAGCATAATTGGTAGAAATTACATTTTCAATAGACCTATATTAAATTCTGATATGTTCAGGACCTTTAGCAACTAGCAGGAGTGCAGACTGTGTATTAAGATGCCCATCATTCTGGAGGCCCCCCTCCATGCCAGTCTGTACATTATCTGGACTGCCCATGGATTTATTAGGGACTGGTGTTACACGGTCCCGTTTGGAGGGAACACTTGCTAACGGTTCTTTTTTGTTGGTTAAAGTTGATCTGAGAACTGCTCTGATGTGCCTATTTTTAGAGGGTCCTACTTGCAAAAATAACACTTGAAATCCCTTTTTAAATAGAATTTATGTTGTTGAATGTGATTTAGCTCGGTCTGCAGCTTCATTTGCTTGCTTTAAAAATAAATAAAAGTAGCTAGACTCTTGTTAAGTGGTGGTCAATGTGTGTTCCTAGCCTTCATCTGCACAGTTACATGTCTGAGCCCAGAGTATGTGAAGGGTATGCAGAGATATTGGTTGTAAACATGCCTCCCTTAATGGGGGTCATTTGGACATCACATCACATGCCACTAAATACTCCTTCACTGTGTCCGGCCTCTCGCAGCATCAAGCTTTCAACTTGTAAATTCTAGAGGTGCCACAGTCTTCTGCATGTTTTACGTATTGCTACCTGTGTGCCACAGGTTTTATTGTCATTTAGTAGTGAGTAAGCTTTTCCAATTTTTATTTCAATGTAGGTGGCAGCAGTACAGGATGCAAGTCCTCCTCTTCTTTCTGTCTGGCTGCCCCTTTTGCCTTTGTCCCCACTGAGGCAAGCATGTCGAGCCAGCACAGCCACGCTCCGTTCTCCAGCCTCCAATCAATGGCTGATCATCAGCAGGTAACTAGAACATGGCCTTACATTGTAAAATGTGGTGCAAAACAAGTTATATAAAGTGTTGCACGTGGTTCATGATCTCTGCATGAAAGAAAAACTGCTCTTTTATTTCCTTCTGCCTTTTTAGTGCCTTAAGTCACATGTTCCACAGAAAGGGTTGTCCCTTTTCAGACAATGCTCTTTTGCAGCTTCAGTTTAGCAACAAACCATTTTGTCATTGCCTTCTCTGGTGAGTCTACGCCACTGCTTCTGGCTTTGACTGTGGCATATCTAGTGGCAACGTCAGCTTGGCAGCCAATCGGTGAGCTCAATGAGTTGCCCATTTACATTGAGCTCGCTGATTATTTTTCTTGTCAATGACTCAGTGCTGCAGCCAATATTCAACACTGGGATCGGTGGCAGAGATTTGCATGTGGACCCTGGGAAGAAAAGTACGTTTTTTTTGTTTTGCCATAGTAGAAAATTGTCTCATTTTAGTCAATCTCTTTAAAAAAAAAAAAAACGTAGAATTTAAAAAGGCATAAAATTGAGAATAAATAAAATAAAACAGGCAAAAACCCCACAAAGTGTAAATGCAATAATGTATATTTCTACACAGTACATATGAAGTGACATACAAGTGACACATTCACAGAATATGGGGGGGGAAATCATTCTGTAATTAGAGATATCTTGTTGTGCTTGCCTACTTTTTCCACAAATATTCACATAATAGCTTTTTTCAGTTTTTATTTCATAATTCGTGTATGTGAATGACTTGGATAATTAACACCAAGTGGGTATTATTTCCATGTATACACCAGGTCCTGCCAGACATGACAATTCTACAACGGCGGATTCCATTAACCTTCCGAGACTCGGCAGCTGCACCGCTACGGAAGCTTTCAGTGGACTTGATAAAGACTTACAAGCACATAAATGAGGTTAGTTCACAATAATTGTCAGTATAGTTGCGACTAATTAGTAAAGTTGTTCACATATTGCTGTTTTGCCACAAACATTTAGAAAAAGTCTCCGCACAACCATTTTATTTTAAGTTGATCCATTACCTTGCACTTTTTCCTCTCCATTTCTCTGGCATATATAATTTTGGGTTCTGCCTGCACTTTATGTAATTTGCCCAAGTGACCACAGTCCTTTGTCAAGAGTTCTGAAACAAAATAATAAAAAAAAGTTGAATTGTGCTCTGTAATGTAAAGTTATACCAACTCCTGAATGTTTTTTCCCACTCTACTGAATGCCATCCAAATGTGAAAGAGAAGTATTTCATATTATTTATTATTTTAGCACCATTTATTCCATGGCGCTTTACATGTGAGGAGGGGGTATACCTAATAAAAAACAAGTACGATAATCTTAAGCAATACAAGTCACGACTGGCACAGAAGGAGAGGACCCTGCCTGCGAGGGCTCACAATATAAAGTTTTCCTACCTATAAAGAATGGAGAGGGCTGTAATTTTTATCGTAGGTACACTTCACCTGTGCAAGACAGAATCTAAAAAGAAAAAAAAATTACATTGTATGATTTATAAAAAATTTGCATTTTATTGTATGAGTTTCAGCTCCCTCCAAAGATTTTCTATTAGGTTTAGGCCTGGAAAATGGCTAGGCCACTCCCAAGACCTTGATATGCTTCCTACGAAGCCACTTCTTAGTTGCCCTGGCAGTTTCGGGTAATTGTCATGCTGCAAGACCCAGCCACGACCCATATTTAATGTTCTTATTTGAGGGAAGGAGGTTGTTTGCCAAAATCTTGCGATACATGACCCCATTTACCCTTCCTTCAATACTGTGCAGTTGTTCTGTCCCCTTTGCAGAAAAGCACCCCCTAAGTATAATGTTTCCCCCGCCATGCTTCATGGTTGGGTCGGTGTTCTTGTGGTAATACTCATCCTTCTTCCTCTAAACACGGCGAGTGGCGTTGATACCAAAAAGTTCTATTTTGGTCTCATCTGACCAAATCACCTTTTCCCATGTCTCCTCTGGATCATCCAAATGGTCATTGGTGAACTTTAATCGGGCCTGGACATGTGCTGGTGTGAGCAGGGGGGTCCTTTTGTGGCCTTCAGGATTTTAATCCATGCTGGCTTAGTGTGTTACTAACCGTAATGTTTCAGTGTTTCAGACTGTGTCCCAGCTCTATTCAGGTCATTGACCAGGTCCTTCCTTGTAGTTCTGGGATGATTCCTGACCTTTCTCAGAATCAACCTTACCCCACAAGGCGAGATCTTGCATGGAGCCCAAGACTGAGGAGGACAGTCATCCTGTGTTTTCTTCCATCTTCTAATAATTGTGCCAACAGTTGTTGCCTTCTTACCAAGCTGCTTGCTTATTGTCCTGTAGCACATCCCAGCCTTGTGCAAGTCTACAATTTTGTCCCCTGTGTCCTTAGACTGCTCTTTGGTCTTGGCCATGGTGGAGAGGTTGAAGTGATTGTGTGTGGACAGTTGCAATTAATGCAGATTAGTGCAGAGTAGGTGGGCTTTTTTAAAAAAAAAAAACCTACAGATTTGTAAGAGCCAGAATTCTTGATGGTTGGTAGGGGATCAAATACTTATTTCATGCAATAAAATGCAAATTAATTATGTAAAGATTCTGTCTCTCACAAGTGAAGTGTACCTTTGATAAAAATTACAGATCTCTTCATTCTTTGTAGGTGGGAAAATTTGCAAAATCGGCAGCGTATCAAATACTTATTTTCGCCACTGTATATGACTCTTCTGTAAACTGGTAGCTCTTGCCAAGTACACATACATGCTCCTCACTGGGCAGGAGAAGATAAGAAATCCTGTTTGTAAATCTATCATGACCTAAATGTGAATGTATAGATTTCCATAGAACAATTTTTAGTTCCCCTTTCAAATTATGTGTAGAAACGAAAGGCATAGTCTCCGCCCAACAAAACGTATAACTTGCGCAGCAATATTTTTTTCTTTCGCTTCAATTGACGCGCAATGACACTTAATTCTAATTAATGTATGTGTAATTTCAGGTTTATTACGCTAAGAAGAAGCGCCGTGCCCAACAAGTGCCACCTGAAGACTCCAGCACGAAGAAGGAAAGGAAAGTATTCAATGATGGATTTGACGATGATAACTACGATTACATTGTTAAAAATGGAGAGAAGTGGATGGACCGATACGAAATAGATTCACTGATTGGAAAAGGATCTTTTGGACAGGTAATCTGATTGGAGAAGCATTCAGAAAAGCCTTTGTGTGATGTATACACAGAGATAGATATATATATATTCTGTCCTCTGTGTGTTATAACTGTGTGTACATGTATATTTTACAGCTAAAGAATAATATTTTTAGAATATTGAGTTAGGTTTGAGTCTTTATGTGACGTTTCAATGATTCATTCATCAGTATTGGAGCATGTATATTACAGTGGCCACTAAACAATCTCTTCACATGTCATTACAGCCGTTCTGTTGCTGATATGAATGAGTACATAACTGAGAATGGTGCGGTCCATTCTATATAACTATAGTTCTTAGCTTTGCTAGTAAATCTTATGAACGTGCTGGGTTATTTTCTTCTGTGTTAAATCCAACTATGTATTTTTCAGGTGGTGAAGGCATACGATCACCACGATCAAGAATGGGTAGCCATTAAAATCATTAAAAATAAGAAGGCTTTTTTGAATCAGGCCCAGATAGAGCTAAGACTACTTGAGCTTATGAACAAACATGACACCGAAATGAAGTATTACATTGGTAAGTAATGACACAATTATTAAAATTGATGGTTTATCCTGACAATGGGCCGTGACTAGGAGAAAGCTGCAAGTGCTTGTGACAGTGTAAGGGTATATTCACATGGAGCAGATTTTTATTTCTGCAGCTAAAGTCTGAACGGGGCTTGAAGAAATCCTTTTGCTTTTCATTAAAACAGATCAAGATGAATGGCACAGATCATAAGTTTCAGAAATTTCTGCTGCTTGAAAGTTTACCTTAAGGCTCATGAAAACTGGTCTGACCAGAGCGTAATATAAATTCATCTTCTAGAGCACTTTGCATTTTGCTGCTTTTCCAATTTTCCATTTTTTGGGGAGGAGGGGGGATTGTGGATGCGACTTAACGCAGTATTACAATTGCAGTGGATGTGTCTGGGATCTGAAATGTCACCAGCGTTCTTTGTCTTTGCAGTGCATCTAAAGCGGCACTTTATGTTTCGGAACCATCTTTGTCTGGTGTTTGAGCTTCTGTCCTACAACTTGTACGACCTTCTAAGAAATACAAACTTCCGTGGTGTTTCTCTAAACTTAACCCGAAAGTTTGCTCAGCAACTCTGCACCGCTCTGCTCTTCTTGGCCACTCCTGAACTCAGCATCATTCATTGCGACCTGAAACCCGAGAACATACTTCTATGTAACCCAAAACGCAGTGCCATCAAAATTGTGGACTTTGGTAGCTCCTGTCAGCTTGGACAAAGGGTACGTGTTTAGGAAGTCCCTTGAGAGTGATGTAAAGGCATCCTCCTCATAGTCTTGTCCGAAGGGACTTGTGTAATGCAATAGGTTAAGTCGTCGGAGTGGAGGAGGATCGGTAATAATGAATTTCAGATTCCAATCTTTTTTATTTCGCTGGCTGAATTTCAGTGTCTGCCTCTGACTCCCATCTCCTCACTAAAAATGCACACATGATTTTTAGTTTTTAAATTTTTATTGCATGAATCCATCAAAAATCATTTTTCTGCTGGGCCAAAATTACCGTATTTTTTGGACTGTAAGACGTTCCCCAAAATTTCAGAATGAACACAGGGAAAAAAAACTAGTGCATCAAATGAGGGTCAGTCCTACAGTCTGAATTCAGCTTACTTGGGGGGTGGGGTGGTGAGGATCGCCAGCGATGGTGGAGCGGGGTCACAGGGTGTGTTTGGTGGTCCAGCAATTAACTGACTCCCAGACTGGTGCAGCCGTGCTCGGTGGTACAGGGGATTCTCCCGACATCTTGTGAATGCCTAGAGCCCCCGCACATCCATTGCTGCAATGCAGTGGCTTCTGGGGGACTG
Organism: Oophaga sylvatica; assembly: GCA_033576555.1. NCBI lineage: Eukaryota > Metazoa > Chordata > Amphibia > Anura > Dendrobatidae > Oophaga > Oophaga sylvatica. The sequence continues at coordinate 420,433,977 of JARQOD010000003.1, read as the reverse complement.
GCTGCCAGGCTTTCACAAGATGTCGGCGGAGCCCCCATACCACCGAGCTCCACAGAACCCGCCGCTTCAGTCTGGGATGGGAGTCAGGTCATCGCCCTGCATCGTTAGACCACCGAACACCCCTCTTCCCAGCCCAGTACGGCAGAATCTCCAAACTCATGCTGCCGCCACACTCCTGGTAAGTACATTCTGACTGTAAGACGCACCCCCAATTTCCCCCAAAATTTTAGGGTAAAAAAGTACGTCATATAGTCCAAAAATTACGGCAGTTAAATGAAAATAATTTAATTTAATTTTGGAGTTTGTCCAAATACAGGTCCTTCTCAAAAAATTAGCATATAGTGCTAAATTTCATTATTTTCCATAATGTAATGATTACAATTAAACTTTCATATATTTTAGATTCATTACACACCAACTGAAATTTGTCAGGTCTTTTATTGTTTTAATACTGATGATTTTGGCATACAACTCCTGATAACCCAAAAAACCTGTCTCAAAAAATTAACATATTTCAACCGTCCAATAAAATAAAAGTGTTTTTTTAAAAACAAACAAAAAAACCATCAAATAATAAAGTTCAGTTATGCACTCAATACTTGGTCGGGAATCCTTTTGCAGAAATGACTGCTTCAATGCGGCGTGGCATGGAGGCAATCAGCCTGTGACATTGCTGAGGTGTTATGGAGGCCCAGGATGCTTCGATAGCGGCCTTAAGCTCATCCAGAGTGTTGGGTCTTGCGTCTCTCAACTTTCTCTTCACAATATCCCACAGATTCTCTATGGGGTTCAGGTCAGGAGAGTTGGCAGGCCAATTGAGCACAGTAATACCATGGTCAGTAAACCATTTACCAGTGGTTTTGGCACTGTGAGCAGGTGCCAGGTCGTGCTGAAAAATGAAATCTTCATCTCCATAAAGCATTTCAGCCGATGGAAGCATGAAGTGCTCCAAAATCTCCTGATAGCTAGCTGCATTGACCCTGCCCTTGATGAAACACAGTGGACCAACACCAGCAGCTGACATGGCACCCCACACCATCACTGACTGTGGGTACTTGACACTGGACTTCAGGCATTTTGGCATTTCCTTCTCCCCAGTCTTCCGCCAGACTCTGGCACCTTGATTTCCGAATGACATGCAAAATTTGCTTTCATCAGAAAAAAGTACTTGGGACCACTTAGCAACAGTCCAGTGCTGCTTCTCTGTAGCCCAGGTCAGGCGCTTCTGCCGCTGTTTATGGTTCAAAAGTGGCTTTTCCTGGGGAATGTGGCACCTGTAGCCCATTTCCTGCACAAGCCTGTGCACGGTGGCTCTGGATGTTTCTACACCAGACTCAGTCCACTGCTTCCTCAGGTCCCCAAGGTCTGGAATCGGTCCTTCTCCACAATCTTCCTCAGGGTCCGGTCACCTCTTCTCGTTGTACAGCGTTTTCTGCCACATTGTTTCCTTCCAACAGACTTCCCATTGAGGTGCCTTGATACAGCACTCTGGGAACAGCCTATTTCAGCATCAGAATGGAAGGAAAGGAGACACACTAGTAATGACTAGTGGGTAGGCGGAGCCCAGATAGGATTGACACCTCAGATTAAAAAGAGTGTTGACCGGCCCCTCCAGCTCGGGCTCCTCCTACTCCTGCTTCTTCAGTCTAAAATTTGAGGTCCAGAGGATGGTCGCTGCTGGAAGCAGCTCCTCAGAAAACTTTATTATTTTTATCGGACAAGAGACTTGGATCACCAGAAGTGGTCTAGAGGTCTCAGGGGTCTCAGCGCTGCTGGACCCCCACCTCTCCCTTGGCGATCTGTAATACCCTGTATGGTGGTCCCTGCAGTTTCACGCCGGCCCTGGGGGATGAGGATTGCTTCCCTGGCGGGGACGCAAACCGCACATCGGGGGTCACTGCGTTCCCCGCCCGGGGGGGGGAAGCGATGGGCACAGCGCCACAAACCCCTGGGGTCCCTGTGGCGCTCGGCTGGTGAGTACCGCATTTTTATGTGAATGTGTGTGTGCTCTCAGCGGCTGCTGCGGCAGCCGCTGGTACATGTATTAGATGACATGTTTGGTGACTGTATTTTATGTCCGCTGGCAGATACCTGCAGGACAGAGGAGAGCAGAGAGCGAGGAGTTTGCGCTCTTTTTTGAAGCCGGAGGGGGGCGTGGCTTAACGCTTCCCGCTCTTTTTGTGACAGGAATCGCTCTGAGGAGACTGCAGCTTCACTGTCCTTCTCTTCCGGCTTCTCTCAGCGCAGCGGCCATTACAGAGGCTCCGGGCTCCTCATGCTCCGCTCCTCCTGTTTAAGGTATACTTTCACCGAGGCCAGCTGGGTGAGTGAATATCATCACCCCACAGCGCAGAACCTATCTGTGTTCCAAGTGACAGATAGCGTTTATCTGCAGCCGCGTTCTCTTATAGAGACCTGGGACTCGCACACTCCTTTTATTTTATATAGGGAGTTGTGGGGAGTTGGCGGCATTAACCCCTATGAAGGGTTAACCCTTTCAGCAATAACCGCCGCAGGTTCTACCCGGTAGGGATCAGAACGCAGGAGGTTATTTATATACTGAGAGATAGCTGGGGTAACTCTCTTCTTTAAGAGCTTTAACCCTTCAGCGTACTTGCTCAGTCTGCTTAGTAACCACACTGTTTCCAGTTACTAACAGGGTTTTGACCTGCCATTTACTGCTGACATGTCGGTTCAGGGTCCGGAAGGTGCGGACCATCTGCCAGATCCGCTACAGGATCAGTCGTAAGTATCTGATACGCAGACTTCGACGGCATCAAGCGCTGCGATTTACAGCGATACCAAATTAGATGCCATCACTCAGTCAATTAATGGCTTGTCTGACCTTTTAGGTCAGTGGGTGTCAGCTAGATCCTCTCATGACAGGAAGCGGCGCAGGCCGGTGCCATCTTTTCCGCGTAGCGAATCAGAGGTATCTGATATGGAATGCGGACAGGGTTCTCCTTCAAACTCAGAAGGGGAGTTATCCGATTCGGATAAGGAGGATCGGCAGGGACATTCTTTCTCTCTTGTGAGCCGAACAGAGGCTTTAATTGAAGCTATGAGAGGGGCGTTACAGTTACCGGAGGAGGTAACTACACGGCCTGGTAAGTCGGGCCGCATGTACCAGGAGTACCATAAGTCGCGGTCAACATTACCGGCTCTGGAAGAGCTTAATACGGTAGTGGAGGAGGAACGTCTGTGTCCAGATAAACGTTTTCAAGGGACACGGTTCTTTGAAGCATTATATCCGTGTTCAACGGAATTGACGGATAATTGGATTCCTTCTCCTGAAGTGGATGTTCCTTTATCCCAGCTTAGTAAATCCTCATTGCTTCCGGTTAAAGGGAAAGCGAGTCTGCTAGAGCCGCTGGACAGAAAAACGGAGATGGCGGCGAAATCCATCTATGAAGCTGCAGGTCATGGATTCAGAGCAGTACTAGGATCCATGTGTGCTTCTAAGGCTTCCCTGTGCTGGTTGGTCCGTTTACGGAAGGCGTTGCAAAATAGATCTCCATTATCCGAGATAGATGGACTTCTCGATTTATTGGAGACTGCAGCCCGATATAGCTGTGATGCAGGTCTGGATACTGCGTCATTATTATCCAGGACGCAATCCTCAGCGGTCACAGTCAGAAGAGCACTGTGGCTTAGACAGTGGACCGGGGATGCGGTTTCCAAGCAGGGTTTACTGTCTTTAGCCTACAAGGGTGGTCAGTTATTTGGATCTGACCTCACAGAGCTGATTGCCAAGGCAAAGGCTAAAGAAGCGGCTTTACCACAGCGAAGGGCTATGGCTTCTACGTCTGGCAGACCTAGTGCCGGTAATGGTCGGCGGTATTTTCGGTCTAGGGGACGATCCGGTCAGTCTTCTTGGGGATCGGGTCGTCCCTCTTTTTCGGGAAAGAAGTCTTCTCAGAAATCCCGCACCCCTTGAAACAAAGTTTCCGTCAAGACAAGCGGGAAACTGACAAGAAGCCCGCCAAGGCAGACTGACGCCAGGTCCTCACTCGAGGGCTCCCGAGTGGGGGGTCGCCTGCTCCAATTCAAGGCGAATTGGATTTCCCGCGTTCCGGATTCCTGGGTAACGCGAGTTGTGTCGGCAGGCTATTTCATAGAGTTTTCTTCTCGACCCCCGGACAGTTTTTGCCAGTCTCACATTCCGTCAGAGCCCGAGCTATTTGCCGCTCTGCTGCGAGAGGTGGAATTCCTTCTGCAGAAGGGTGTAGTAATACCGGTTCCGACAGAGGACCGGGGAAAAGGTTTTTATTCAAATCTCTTTGTGGTCCCCAAAAAAGAGGACAAATTTCGTCCTATTCTGGATCTCAAAAGATTGAATCAGCATGTCCACACCCAAAAATTCCGCATGGAGTCACTTCGCTCCGTTGTGGCAACCCTGTCGCAGAACGACTTTCTGGTGTCAATCGACATTCGCGACGCTTATTTGCATGTTCCCGTCGGAACGGCTCACCAGCGCTTCCTTCGTTTTGCCATAGGTCAGGACCATTACCAATTTGTGGCCCTGCCATTCGGCTTGGCTTCAGCGCCCAGAGTTTTTACAAAAATTCTAGCGCCTCTCATGGCAATTCTTCGAAGACAGGGAGTCACGATTATTCCCTATTTGGACGACCTTTTGATTGTGGCGTCCTCAAAGGAGGAGGCGGTGACGGCTCGCAATCTATCCCTTCAGCTCCTGGAGGACTTCGGGTGGCTGGTCAATTGGGAGAAGTCGTCTCTGGAACCGTCGCAGTCAATCCTGTTTTTGGGGATGCATTTCGACACGGTACGGGCAGTGGTGTCCCTAACTCCAGACAAGCGGACATGTCTCCTTCGACATGTACAGACTATGAAGTCTTCGACAGCAATGTCCCTTCGGAAGTGTATGCGCCTTTTAGGTCTGATGGTGGCTTCCATGGAAGCACTTCCGTTTGCCCAGTTTCATTCCAGAGCCCTCCAAAGGCTCATTCTGAGTCATTGGGATCGATCGCAGATTGCACAGGATCGCAGTATCCTCATCTCTCGCAGGGTGCGAGAGTCCCTAAGTTGGTGGTCACGTCCAGGAACGTTATCACTGGGGAAGTCTTTCCTTCCTCCGAGGTGGTCGGTCATAACCACCGATGCCAGCCTGACGGGCTGGGGGGGTGTCTGGAACGATCTCTGGGTTCAGGGAGTATGGTCATCGGAAGAGTCTGTTCTACCGATCAACATCTTGGAATTGAGGGCAATTTTCCTTTGCCTCCAACACTGGACGGTCCCTTTGAGCGGTCTACCAGTCCGAGTGCAGACAGACAACGCAACGGCGGTCGCGTATATCAACCACCAAGGCGGGACGAGGAGTTCCAGGCTCATGGTGGAAGTGTCTCGGATCCTGAATTGGGCCGAGGACAGAGTACCAGCCATCTCTGCGATTCACATTCCAGGAGTTCAGAATACCACGGCGGACTTCCTCAGTCGAGAGAAGATGGATCCCGGAGAATGGAGTCTTCATCCGGAGATCTTTGCACTGCTGTGCTCCCTTTGGGGAGTTCCCCAAGTGGATTTGATGGCATCCAGGTCCAATGCCAAGTTGCCGACCTTCATGTCCAGGTACAAGGACCCGAAGGCTGTGGCGGTGGATGCTCTGGTGGCCCCGTGGGACCGATTCGAGCTAATCTATGTGTTTCCCCGATATCTTTACTTCCTCTGGTGCTGCGTCGGATCAGACTGGAGAGAATCCCGGCTATGTTGATAGCCCCAGATTGGCCAAGGAGGACGTGGTTCTCGACACTGGTGTCGCTTTTGGCAGCACCGCCATTTCCACTTCCTCTTCGCCCGACCTGTTAACCCAGGGTCCTGTCCGTCATCCGGACTTGAAGTCTCTGCGTTTGACGGCGTGGCTCTTGAGACCGAAATACTGACCCGTAGAGGTTTTTCAGCCGAAGTCATTGCCACTCTGCGAGCTGCCAGAGGTCCGGCTACTACTAGAATTTACCACAAGACCTGGGAAGCCTTCTTCTCGTGGTGTTTGGGTTCTTCAAGGAACCCGAGGATTTTTTCCATTCCCAATCTGTTGGCTTTTCTACAGTACGGGCTGGACAAGGGTTTGGCAGTTAGCACCCTGAGGGGTCAGGTTTCTGCCCTGTCCCTGTTGTTCCGGAAAGTTATCGCCTCGCGTAGGGACGTGCGCTCCTTTTTTCGCGGGGTAACCCGTCAGTTTCCGCCGCGGAAGGCACCTGTGTCTCCTTGGCGGCTCAACCTTGTCCTGGAGGCTCTTCAGCATGGGCCTTTTGAGCCAATGGATTCTGCTAACCTTTCTTTGCTTTCTTGGAAGGTTGCCTTCCTAGTCCAGTCACTTCTTTGAGAAGGGTTTCTGAGTTGGCGGCTCTTTCTTGCTCGCCTCCTTTCCTGGAATTTTACCCGGATCGAGTAGTGCTTCGCACACGGGGCGACTTTCTACCTAAGGTAGTGTCGCAATTCCATGTTAACCAGGATATTGTTTTGCCTTCACTTTGCCCGGGCCCGAGGAATGCAAAGGAACGGGTTTTGCACACATTGGATTTAGTGCGGGCCTTGAAGTTCTATTTGTCTGTTACTCAAGGTTTTAGGAAGTCAGACTCCTTGTTTGTGATTCCAGCAGGTCGTCGACGTGGTCAACGAGCTTCCAAGGACTCTATAGCTCGTTGGATTCGGTCAGCCATTTTGGAGGCTTACCGACTTAAAGGCGAACCTTGCCCGATTAAGATTCGTGCTCATTCCACGAGGGCTGTGGCCTCATCGTGGGCCTTTCATCAAGGGGCTTCGGCAGCTCAGCTCTGCCGAGCGGCGACTTGGCGCTCCGTCCACACGTTTACAAAGTTTTATAAGGTGGACGTCAGTGCTTCCGCTGATGCGGCCTTAGGACGCAGGGTCCTACAGGCGGCTGTAGTGTAAAGTTCTAGTTAACTTGTATTTGGCGCCTGTTGCGCATTTACCAAGGTTGTTGGGATTCTGCCTGTTTTTTCTTGGTTATATTCCCACCCTTAATTTTTGGACTGCTTTGGGACGTCCCACTAGTCATTACTAGTGTGTCTCCTTTCCTTCCATTCTGCTGCTGAAAGACGGATTTTGGTAAGAACTTACCTGTAAAATCCTTTTCAGCGAAGGAAGGAAAGGAGACACAGCACCCGCCCATGGCAGAAGTGTGTTGATGTGTTTTCAGATGCGGCGTGACCCTCTTCTGATAGCGATTATCTGGACTGAGGTTGACGCGCTACGGCTCCTTTCCAGCATTGCCAGCTCATCGCGGTGGTCAGGTCCAGTGAGTAGTACCTGGAACTGTGTGGTTTTTTGCCTACATGCATGCATAACCTGTATTCTTGCTTTTTCTCTGAAGTCCTTCAGAAGGGGTTATGTTGCTCCGCTGTGATATTTGCTCTTCCCTAAGCTTTTGTACGACTGAAGAAGCAGGAGTAGAGGAGCCCGAGCTGGAGGGCCGGGCAACACTCTTTTAATCTGAGGTGTCAATCCTATCTGGGCTCCGCCTACCCACTAGTCATTACTAGTGTGTCTCCTTTCCTTCCTTCGCTGAAAAGGATTTTACAGGTAAGTTCTTACCAAAATCCGTCTTTTACATGCGTTATTTGTAAAAGGAAGAGAGAAGATCATTTATAATTGGGTTAGCTTACCTCCCAATTGACCTAGATCAAAAAATCTCTGTGACGGTCCTAACCAAACTCGCTCTAAATTTAGCGCCAGAGGAAGAATTAGATCGGCACTTATTGCGTCTAAGTCAGGGCGTATCTGCACATGTCTCTCACAACAACGTTGACTGTATTGACTAAGTCTGAGATCTATGCACGACCACTTGGAATCAGAGAATTCCTTCGCGCATGGAAGAAAGACCACAGTGCGGTCATTATCTGCGTTGTTCGACCCTGGATGACACATGAGTGCGACATGCCCAGTACTCCCCTAGTCACTCTGTCTAGTTTGAGCCAGAGATGGTCTGAGTACTCCTACAGAATATTATTATTCGAAAATTGGATCACATTATGTCTGAGTCTATTCAGCGCTCTGAATCTTGGCGATCGTATTACTCAGTCTGCAGATTCGTGGGGAGAGGATAGCTTCTCTGGCGGAACGCAAACACACTGCGGTCACTGCGTCTCGCCCTGGGGGGAAAGCATGGCACTGCGCCAGAAACCCCTGAGGGTCCCTGTGGCGCCTTGGCTGGTGAGTACTCCACACAAATTTTAATAATAATTATGTGTGAGTGCTTTAGCGTCTGAATGAGCAGCGCTATTACTAATGTCAGATGCTCAGCGTCTGTGACGTATCATGTATGTCAGTATGCTTCAGCGCTGCTGTGACAGCGCTACTACATGTAATGTCAGTATGCTTCAGCGCTGCTGTGACAGCGCTACTACATGTAATGTCAGTATGCTTCAGCGCTGCTGTGACAGCGCTACTACATGTAATGTCAGTATGCTTCAGCGCTGCTGTGACAGCGCTACTACAGTAATGTCATATGCTTCAGCGCTGCTGTGACAGCGCTACTACATGTAATGTCAGTATGCTTCAGCGCTGCTGTGACAGCGCTACTTACATGAAGATGTGGTGATTTTTTGTCCGCAGGCAGATAGCTGCAGGACAGAGAGGGAGCAGGAGCGGGGAGAGTTCGCGCTCATTATTTGAGCTAGCAGGGGGCGTGGCCTATCTATCCCGGTCTTTTGAGCAGGAAGACGCGCGCTCTGGCTTTTCTCCTGCGACCCCCTCACTGTGGCGGCCATTACTCAGGCTCCTGGGCTCCTCGGACCGCTCCCTCCTCATATAGACACCACGGCCAGCTGGGTGAGTGCGGATTCCTCACCCCGCAGCGCAGCGATCGCTATCCTGCAGCTGCAGTCTCATCAGAGACATAAAAATTGGCTGGGGCTCACAAATATATATATATTTTGGTGAGTTTGCAATATTAACCCCTTTGAGGGTTATTTCTACCTGCTAAATTTGCTGACTGAATACCGCTGGGGTAACTCTGCTTGGTGGAGCGTTAACCCTTCAGCGTTTGAAAAAAAAAAAAAAAAAACCGCATAGTTTTTTGCTGGTATTACCGCTTTGACCTGCTCATACAGGTGAGACATGTCTGAACAGAGTTCAGATGCCGCGGATCACGTCCCAGTGCCATTGCGGCAATCAGATACGCAGACCTCCACAGCGTCTAGCGCTGCGGTCGACAGCGGTGGAAAATTGGATGATATCGCTCGATCGATTAATAACTTATCTGACCTTTTAGGTCAATATGTGTCTGCTAATTCCTCTCAGAGGAAGCGACGCAGGCCGTTACCGGCCTCTACACGGAGCGAGTCAGATGTATCTGATATTGGGCAGAGTTCCCCTTTAAATTCGGATGGAGAAATATCCGATTCAGATGCGGACGAGCCGCAGGGGCGTTCCTCTATGACGAAGCGTACGGAGGCATTAATTGAAGCCATGAGAGATATACTACAGTTACCGGAGGAGGTAACTAGTCGTCCTGGTAAATCAGCACGCATGTTCCAGGAGTCCCGTGCTTCGCGCACAACATTGCCAGCTCTGGATGAGCTTAATGGTGTAATAGAGGAGGAACGTCTATGTCCAGATAAGCGTTTTCATGGAACGCATTTCTTTGATACACTTTATCCTTGCTCTACGGAGTTAAAGGCTAATTGGACTTCTGCTCCTGAAGTGGATGTGTCTTTGTCTCAGCTTAGTAAATCCTCTCTACTCCCTATTAAGGGAAAAGCGAGCTTACAGGAGCCTTTGGATAGAAAGGCAGAATTGGCGGCAAAAGCAAGCTATGAGGCTGCGGGTCATGGATTTCGAGCAGTGCTAGGATCCATGTGTGCTGCTAGAGCTTCTCTAAGCTGGTTGGCACGTCTGAAGACGGAGTTGCAAAATGAATCTCCGTTATCTGAGATACGGGAAACTTGTGAATGGTTAGAAACGGCAGCCTGTTATATCTTTGATGCCGGTCTGGATACGGCATCTCTGCTGGCCAAAGCGCAAGCTTCAGCGGTCACAGTCAGAAGAGCTTTATGGCTCAGACAGTGGGCCGGGGACGCAGTTTCCAAACAAGGGTTGTTGGCCTTACCTTACAAGGGTGGCCATCTTTTTGGATCCGACCTCACAGAGCTGATTTCCAAGGCTAAGGCGAAGGAATCAGCATTACCACAGCGAAGGGCCATGGCCTCGGTGTCCAGTAAGCCTGGTGTTTATAGTGGTCGGCGGTCCTTTCGGGGCCGAGGACGATCTAGTCACTCCTCGTGGGGATCGGGTCGTCCTTCTTTCTCAGGAAAGAAATCCTCTCAGAAAACTCGTACTCCCTGGAAGCAGAGTTTCCGCCAGAACAAGCGGGAACTTGACAAGAAACCCGCAAAGTCGGATTGACGCCAGGGGTCCACTCGAGGATTCTCGAGTGGGGGGTCGCCTGCTTCTTTTCAAGGAGACTTGGATGGCTCGCGTTCCAGATTCCTGGGTAACGCGGATAGTGTCGGCAGGCTATTTCATAGAGTTTGCTTCTCAACCCCCAAATGTTTTTTGTCAATCTCGCGTTCCGTCGGAACCCGAGCTTGTTGTCGCTCTACAGCGAGAGGTCGAATCGCTACTACAAAAGGGTGTAGTGATACCGGTTCCGTCAGAGGACCGAGGGAAAGGTTTTTATTCCAACCTTTTTATAGTTCCCAAAAAGGAGAACAAATTTCGCCCGATTCTGGATCTCAAGCGATTAAACCGGCATGTCCATGCCCGGAAATTTCGCATGGAGTCGCTTCGTTCCGTTGTGGCAGCTCTGTCACAGAACGATTTTCTGGTGTCAATCGACATTCGCGACGCCTATTTGCATATTCCCATCGGAAAGGCTCATCAGCGCTTTCTTCGATTTGCCATAGGTCAGAATCATTACCAGTTCGTGGCTCTGCCGTTCGGCTTAGCCTCAGCGCCAAGGGTCTTTACAAAAATTCTGGCGCCCCTCATGGCACTCCTTCGAAGACAGGGGATTACGATTCTCCCTTATCTGGACGATCTTTTGATCGTGGCTTCCTCGGAGGAGGAGGCGTTGACGGCTCGGGATTTGTCTCTTCAGTTTCTGAAAGACTTCGGTTGGCTGGTCAATTGGGAGAGTCGTCCCTGGAACCATCGAGGACAATTCTCTTTTTGGGAATGCATCTCGACACGTTTCGGTCGGTAGTTTCCCTACCACCAGACAAACAGTCATGTCTTCTTCGACATGTACAGATTATGACATCCTCAACGGCAATGTCCCTACGGAAGTGTATGCGTCTTCTGGGACTGATGGTGGCGTCCATGGAGGCAATTCCTTTTGCCCAGTTCCACTCCAGGACTCTTCAAAGGTTCATCTTGAGTCGATGGAATCAGTCGCAATCGCTGGATTGCAGTGTCACCATTTCTCGCGCGGTGCGGGATTCTCTAGAATGGTGGTTACGTCCAGGGGCATTCTCCCTGGGGAAGTCTTTCCTCCCTCTGAAGTGGTCAGTCATAACCACCGATGCCAGCCTGACGGGCTGGGGGGGTGTTTGGAACAATCTCTGGATTCAGGGGGTATGGTCACCGGAAGAGTCTGTGCTTCCGATCAACATCCTGGAATTGAGGGCGATTTTTCTTTGCCTCCAACATTGGACGGTCCCTTTGAGCGGTCTGCCAGTCCGTGTGCAGACAGACAATGCGACGGCTGTCGCGTATATCAATCACCAAGGTGGGACAAGGAGTTCCAGACTCATGGTAGAGGTGTCCCGAATTCTGATTTGGGCAGAGGCCAATGTACCAGCCATTTCGGCGATTCACATTCCAGGGGTTCAGAATATTACAGCGGACTTTCTCAGTCGCAGAAGGATGGATCCCGGGGAATGGAGCCTCCACCCGGAAGTCTTTGCACTACTGTGCTCTCGCTGGGGAACCCCCCAAGTGGATTTGATGGCTCCAGGTCCAATGCCAAGTTACCGACATTCATGTCCAGGTACAAGGACCCGAAGGCGGTGGCGGTGGATGCTCTAGTGGCTCAGTGGGATCAGTTCAAGCTGATCTATGTATTCCCGCCGATATCCTTACTTCCTCTAGTGCTGCGTCGGATCAGACTAGAGAGAATTCCAGCTATTCTGATAGCTCCAGACTGGCCAAGAAGGGTGTGGTTCTCGACAATAATGTCGCTGTTGGCGGCACCTCCGTTTCCACTCCCTCTTCAACCGGACTTGTTGACTCAGGGGCCCATTTGTCATCCGGACTTGATGTCCCTGCGTTTGACGGCGTGGCTCTTGAGACCGAGATCTTGACCCGTAGAGGTTTTTCAGCCGAGGTCATTGCTACCCTTCGTGCTGCAAGATGTCCGGCTACTTCTAGGATTTACCACAAAATTTGGGAAACCTTCTTTTCGTGGTGTTTGGGGTCTTCTCGGAACCCGAGAAAATTTTCCATTCCCAACCTGTTGGCTTTTCTGCAGCATGGGCTAGACAAGGGTTTGGCAGTTAGCACTCTGAAAGGTCAGATTTCTGCTCTGTCCTTATTGTTCGGAGAACCATTGCTTCGAATAGAGACGTGATCTCTTTTTTCCGAGGTATCTCTCGTAAGTTTCCGCCGCGGAAGGCACCCGTGTCTCCTTGGCGGCTCAACCTTGTTTTGGAGGCTCTTCAGCATAAACCTTTTGAACCTATGGTTTCTGCTAGCCTTTCTTTACTTTCTTGGAAGGTGGCTTTCCTTGTTGCAGTCACTTCCTTGAGGAGAGTTTCTGAATTGGCAGCTCTTTCTTGCTCGCCTCCTTTTCTGGAGTTTTTTCCGGATCGTGTAGTGCTTCGCACTCGGGGTGATTTTTTGCCTAAAGTGGTGTCACAATTTCATGTTAACCAGGATATTGTGTTGCCTTCACTCTGTCCGGATCCGAAGAATACGAAAGAGCGAGATTTACACACATTGGATTTAGTGCGGGCCTTGAAGTTTTATCTATCTATTACTCAAGGTTTTCGTAAGACGGACTCCCTGTTTGTGGTTCCGGCAGGTCGTCGGCGTGGTCAACGAGCTTCCAAGGGTTCTATAGCTCGTTGGATCCGGTCAGCTATTTTGGAAGCTTACCGTCTTCGGGTGAATCTTGCCCGATTAAGATTCGAGCCCATTCCACGAGAGCTGTGGCTTCATCGTGGGCTTTTCATCAAGGTGCTTCGGCAGTGCAGCTTTGCCGAGCGGCGACTTGGCGCTCTGTCCACACGTTTACAAGATTTTATAAAGTGGACGTCAGTGCTTCCGCTGATGCAGCCCTCGGACGTAGGGTCCTGCAGGCAGCTGTAGTTTAAAGTTCTGGATGAACTTGTGTTTAGCGCTGGTTGCGCTTTGTTGTTAAGGTTGTTGGGTTTCTGCCTTTTGTTGGTTTTTTCCCACCCTTATTTTTGAACTGCTTTGGGACGTCCCATCAGTAATGAATACTGTGGCTCTCTTCCTTCATCTGCAGCTGAAACACGGATTTTGGTAAAGACTTACCTGTAAAATCCTTTTCAGCGAAGGAAGGAAGAGAGACACAGCACCCTCCCACGGCAGAAGTGTGTTGATGTTTTCAGATGCAGCGCGACCCTTATCTGATAGCGATTATCTGGGCTGAGGTCAGCGCGCTAAGGCTCTGTTCCAGCATCGCCAGCTCATCGCAGTAGTCAGGTTCCGTGAGTAGTACCTGGAACTCTGTGGTTTTTTGGCTTTCTTTGCATGCATAACCTGTATCCTTGTGTTTTTTCTCTGAAGTTCCTTCAGAAGGGGTTATGTTGCTCCGCTGGTGATCTTGGCTCTTTTCCTAAAAGCTTTGATACGACTGGAGCTGAGTAGGAGGAGCCCGAGCTGGAGGGGCCAGCCAGTCATCACTCTTTTGATCTGAGGTAACATCCTGATCTGGGGCTCCGCCTACCCATCAGTAATGAATACTGTGTCTCTCTTCCTTCCTTCGCTGAAAAGGATTTTACAGGTAAGTCTTTACCAAAATCCGTGTTTTTTCTCTGAAGTCCTTCAGAAGGGGTTATGTTGCTCCGCTGGTGATATTTGCTCTTCCCTAAGCTTTTGTACGACTGAAGAAGCAGGAGTAGGAGGAGCCCGAGCTGGAGGGGCCGGTCAACACTCTTTTTAATCTGAGGTGTCAATCCTATCTGGGCTCCGCCTACCCACTAGTCATTACTAGTGTGTCTCCTTTCCTTCCTTCGCTGAAAAGGATTTTACAGGTAAGTTCTTACCAAAATCCGTCTTTGTTGAGAAATTTCTTTCTGGGTCTTACCCTCTTGCTCAGGGGTGGGCAATTAATTTTGCCAGGGGCCGCATGAGAAATTGGGATGGTTTTAGAGGGCCGGACTAATATAATTAACTCCGATCTACCCAATACTGTATATATACATAGATATATATATATATATACTGTATACTGTATATATACATACCTGCCCATTATCATCATCTTCTCCCCATCATCATCAATGCCTCCCCATTATCAGCAATGCCTGCCCATCATCTTCTCCCCATCATCAATGCCTGCCCATTATCATCATCTTCTCCCCATCATCATCAATGCCTCCCCATTATCAGCAATGCCTGCCCATCATCATCTTCTCCCCATCATCAATGCCTGCCCATTATCATCAATACCTGCCCATTATCATCATCTTCTCCCCATCATCATCAATGCCTGCCCATCATCATCATCATCTTCTCCCCATCATCAATGCCTGCCCATTATCATCATCTTCTCCCCATCATCATCAATGCCTGCCCATCATCATCATCATCATCTTCTCCCCATCATCAATGCCTGCCCATTATCATCAATACCTGCCCATTATCATCAATACCTGTCCATTATCATCATCTTCTCCCCATTATCATCAATACCTGCCCATTATCATCATCTTCTCCCCATCATCATCAATGCCTGCCCATCATCATCATCTTCTCCCCATCATCAATGCCTGCCCATTATCATCAATACCTGCCCATTATCATCATCTTCTCCCCATCATCATCAATGCCTCCCCATTATCAGCAATGCCTGCCCATCATCACACACAGACAGCACATAAGCACTCTCTCACATACATACACACACACACACACACACAAAGCACCGCACTACATAGACACAGACACACACAGAGACACGTCTTACCTGTCCAGCGTCCCCGCTCTCTGACACAGCCGGCCGCTGAATGATGACGTCATTCAGCGGCCGGCTGTGAGAGGAAGCGCCGGTGGAGCCCGGAGCTGCAGCAGCGGAGGCACGGGAGAGGTAAGTATTGTGCCAGCTGATGCCGGGGCCCTGAGACTGCCGGAGCGCCTCCGCGGGCCGGTCACTGACAGCCGGCGGGCCGGATGCGGGCCGCTCCTTGCCCGGGTCTGCTCTTGCTTGAGGGTGTCAATGATGGCCTTCTTGACATCAGTAAGGTCGCCAGTCTTACCCATGATGGGGGTTTTGAGTAATGAACCAGGCAGGGAGTTTTTAAAAGCCTCAGGAATCTTTTGCATGTGTTTAGAGTTAATTAGTTGATTCAGAAGATTAGGGTAATAGGTCGTTTAGAGAACCTTTTCTTGATATGCTAATTTTTTGAGACAGGTTTTTTGGGTTATCAGGAGTTGTATGCCAAAATCATCAGTATTAAAACAATAAAAGACCTGACAAATTTCAGTTGGTGTGTAATGAATCTAAAATATATGAAAGTTTAATTGTAATCATTACATTATGGAAAATAATGAAATTTAGCACTATATGCTAATTTTTTGAGAAGGACCTGTAAGTAGCGATGTTGGCTTTGATTAATTTCGTCTTTCTTCAGCTGCCCGGGCGTCAGTCTAGGTTGCTTTGTGGATGGAAACAAATTGCTTAACTTTCTAGTAAACACAAATCTTATTATTTTCAAAGATCTACCAGTATATTCAAAGCCGCTTTTATCGGTCGCCTGAGGTGTTACTGGAATGCCGTATGACCTGGCAATAGACATGTGGTCTTTAGGGTGTATTTTGGTGGAAATGCACACAGGAGAACCTTTATTCAGCGGATCCAATGAGGTAAGAAACGTTGATAAAAAATACCCACAGCCCAATAGGAATAAATAATTTTACATGTCTATTTCTGTAGAGTTGCATAATTATTTCCTGCTTGAAAGCAGCGATTTCATGTATAGACCAGTCTCATTATGGCTGCTGTTCTGCATTTGTGAAGTAGTAAAGCTAATAAAACTGCTTGTGACACAAAAGGTGGACCAGATGAACAAAATAGTGGAAGTCCTGGGAACTCCCCCAAACCACATGTTGGATCAGGCCCCAAAGGCACGGAAATACTTTGACAAACTTCCTGAAGGAACGTGGACTGTAAAGAAAAATAAAGATATCAAGAAGGTAAAAACATAAAATAAATTCTGTTACTTGTGATGTGATCATCTGATAACTTCATACAAATTTGATGAATATTGACATGTATCAAGGTTTGAAATACAGAGTTTGAAATCTTTTATTCTTTTAGGACTACAAAGTGCCAGGAACTCGTAGGCTCCATGAAGTTCTGGGTGTAGAAACCGGTGGTCCCGGTGGACGTAGAGGAGGAGAACAGGGACATTCGCCATCCGATTATCTCAAATTTAAAGATTTAATTTTACGGATGTTGGATTATGACCCTAAAACTAGGATTACCCCTTTTTATGCGCTCCAGCACAATTTCTTCAAGAAAACGACAGATGAAGGGACAAATACAAGTAACAGTAACTCTACAAGCCCTGCAATGGACCATAGTCACTCTACCAGTACAACTAGTTCTGTGTCCAGCTCAGGTGAAGTACTAAGCAAATTTTACAGCTATAGCAAAATGTGTTGTCTCCAAGTCGGTCTGTTGTAAATCTGCTCTCTACTGTTAAAAGGGCCTTTTTTTATTAATATATATATAATGCTTTGATAAGAAGTCTATCCGTCATCTTGGTTCCTCACATAGAGGGTGGAAATGTGTAATGAAAAAGAATATATAGGGATTATTACCATTCTAATAATAATTTAAAAATAAATGTGTATGTATATGTGTGTATCATACACACATTTATTTTTGTAATTTATTATGTTAAAAAGCCCTATTTATTAAAGAAAAATTATTCTAAAATTATGTATTTTTTCATGTTTTTTAATTGATAAATATGCATAATTTTTTGTTTGTAAAAATTTATACATTAAAGTTAATGTTTTATCAATATTTTTTCTTACATTGATAACAGAAATATCTAAAAAAAAATTTTGTATAAAATTTTTCTTTTTTTAAAATTAATAGTTGGTACACGTGAAAAAAAAATGTCATATTTGATCAGAGAAATTAGCTCCTTTCCCATCCTTGACTGAATTCACTCTCAAAATTCTCTCTTCATGGGTAAAATCTGTCTTGAGTGAACACAAGAGTTTCCCATTACTGTGATAAATAACAGTTGGTGCTCATAAATTTCTACGGGGAGCATGCGGCAGACTGTCGGCCTCTCGCTCCTCCATAGAATTTTGGAGCACCAACTGTCACCTATCTCAGTAACGTCTTCACTGAATACAGATTATTCCCATGGATTGGGCGTGAAAGATCAGTTCCAGAAGGAGAAAGAAGCGGATATCTGATACTTCAAAGTTTTTTGTTTTCGGTTGTACTGTTTTCTTATGATTATTCTCTATTTATGGAACGTGTGTGGTCTTCTGCATAGCCATCTGTACTGCTTCTGTGAGCAGAAAAAGTTCTAGATATTGGGCATGTCAAAACTATTGACCAGAGGTCACAAATGTGTATCTAAAGGGTTTTACATTTTATCTCTGAAGTTCACAGTCTGACTTGCTTTTATGTGGTCAAACCTATTTGTGGATGTTTGATCCTAGAGGCATTAATCTTGGTGGGGTCTCCCCATCTGAGCGATTCAATATGCGGCATCCAGAGGTGGCTGGGACTGCAGAGACCGCTGTGCCATTGTCTCCGTAACTCGTGTCGATCGTAGCAAGACCCCTCCACTGTTCTCTTAATCCCACCACCTCTTTTCGCCGCTTATGAAAAGGCTAAAATAAAATTTATTCTATTTTTCTATATATTTTTTTTTAAGCGTTTGTTTTGTAATTGCTCGATAATGGCCTACACAAATGAATGCTTTAGTGCTAACATATACTGAAGCACTACACCATTCACTTCAGTGTGTCAGCCATGCACACACTATATAAAGCCACGTATAACACTTGATATGGGTTTGAGAGTTCTGGAGAAAACCAGGACCACCTGGATGAAACCAACCCAAACTCTGCCAGTTTTCTCCTTGGTAGTTCCAAGCCAGAACCCCAGTGCAAGGTTACAGCGATGACCACACAGGTGCAAACTACAAGCTACAGTGTATAGATTTATCATGCGAGATCAGGAACAATAGTTTTGTTCAGGCTTCTTTGTTTTATTCCATCCATTTTTCTGTCGATGCTTCAGCTCCTTGAGTAGACTGGTTTTTGAACACATGTTGCGTTGTCGTCTGCGTCTTCTCATACGTGTTCTACTTTACCCGCAGGAGGATCAAGTGGCTCTTCTAATGATAACCGCAATTACCGGTACAGCAACCGCTACTATAACAGCGCCGTCGCTCACACAGATTATGAGATGCAGAGTCCACAGGTAAGCGATTGTTATAGTTTCTGCATTGTCTTAACATTGCGATGAGGGAATAATGGGTACAAGACTATCATACTGCAAATTGCTCTAGATCTCCGGAAAAGACGGATTTTGGTAAGAACTTACCTGTAAAATCCTTTTCAGCGAAGGAAGGGAGACACAGTCATTACTAGTGGGTAGGCGGAGCCCAGATAGGATTGACACCTCAGATTAAAAAGAGTGTTGACCGGCCCCTCCAGCTCGGGCTCCTCCTACTCAGCTCTTCAGTCGTACCCAAGCTTAAGGAAGAACAATATCACCAGCGAAGCAACATAACCCCTTCTGAAGGACTTCAGAGAAAAAACGTAAGAGTACAGGTTATGCATGTATTCGGCAAAAAAAATCACACAGTTACAGGTACTACTCACTGAACCTGACTACTGCGATAAGCTGGCAATGCTGGAACAGAGCCGTAGCGCGTCGACCTCAGTCCAGATAATCGCTATCAGAGAAGGGTCACGCTGCATCTGTAAATACAACAACACACTTCTGCCATGGGAGGGAGCTGTGTCTCTCTTCCTTCCTTCGCTGAAAAGGATTTTACAGGTAAGTTCTTTCAGCTGCAGATGGAAGGAAGAGAGCCACAGTCATTACTAGTGGGACGTCCCAAAGCAGTCCAAAAATTAGGGTGGGAAAAAACCAAAATAGGCAGAAACCCAACAATCTAGATAAATGCGCCACAGGCGCCAAATACAAGTTAACTAAAAGCTTAAAATTACCGCTGCCTGCAGGACCCTACGTCCTAAGGCCGCATCAGCGGAAGCACTGACGTCCACCTTATAAAACTTTGTAAATGTGTGGACGAAACGCCAGGTCGCCGCTCGGCAGAGCTGAGCTGCCGAAGCCCTTGATGAAAGGCCCACGATGAAGTCACAGCCCTCGTGGAGCGAGCTCGAATCTTAATCGGGCAAGGTTCGCCATTAAGACGGTAAGCCTCCAAAATGGCCGACCGAATCCAACGAGCTATAGAGTCCTTGAAAACTCGTTGATCACGCCTACGACCTGCTGTAATCACAAACAGGGAATCTGACTTTCGAAAACCTTGAGTAATAGACAAAATAGAACTTCAAGACCCGCACTAAATCCAATTTGTGCAAGTTCCGTTCCTTTGCATTCCCTGGGCCCGGGCAAAGCGAGGGCAACACAATATCCTGGTTAACATGAAATTGCGACACCACCTTAGGTAGAAAATCGCCCCGTGTGCGAAGCACTACTCGATCCGGGTAAAACTCCAGGAAAGGAGGCGAGCAGGAAAAAGCTGCCAACTCAGAAACCCTTCTTAAAGAGGTTACCGCCACTAAGAAGGTAACCTTCCAAGAAATTAAAGAAAGGCTAGCAGAACCCATAGGCTCAAAAGGTATATGCTGAAGAGCCTCCAAGACAAGGTTGAGCCGCCAAGGAGACACAGGCGCCTTCCGCAGTGGAAACTGACGGGTTACTCCGCGAAAAAAGGAACGTACGTCCCTACGCGAGGCGATAGCCTTCCGAAATAGCAAAGACAGGGCAGAAACCTGACCTTTCAGAGTGCTAACTGATAAACCTTTTGTCCAGCCCGTACTGTAGCAAAGCCAACAAATTGGGAATGGAAAAAAATCCTCGGATTCCTTGAAGAACCCGAAACCACGAAAAGACCAAGTCTTGTGATAAATCTTAGTAGTAGCCGGACCTCTGGCAGCTCGCAGAGTGGCAATGACTTCGGCTGAAAAACCTCTTTGGGTCAAGGTTTCGGTCTCAAGAGCCACGCCGTCAAACGCAGAGACTTCAAGTCCGGATGACGAACGGGCCCCTGGGTTAACAGGTCCGGAAGTGGGAATGGCGGTGCCGCCAAAAACGACACCAGTGTCGAGAACCACGTCCTCCTTGGCCAATCCGGGGCTATCAACATAGCCGGAATTCTCTTCCAGTCTGATCCGACGCAGCACCAGAGGAAGTAAAGATATCGGCGGAAACACATAGACTATCTCGAAATGGTCCCACGGAGCCACCAGAGCAACCACCGCCACAGCCTTCGGGTCCTTGTACCTGGACATGAAGGTCGGTAGTTTGGCATTTGAACCTGGATGCCATCAAATCCACTTGAGGAGTTCCCCAACGGAAGCACAGCAGCGCAAAAATTTTCGGATGACTCCATTCTCCAGGATCCATCTTCTCGCGACTGAGGAAGTCCGCCGTGGTATTCTGGACTCCTGGAATGTGATCGCAGAGATGGCTGGAACCTTGGTCTCGGCCCATAGCAGGATCCGAGACACCTCCATCATGAGGCTGGAGCTCCTTGTCCCGCCTTGGTGGTTGATATACGCAACGCCGTCGCGTTGTCTGTCTCCACTTGGACTGGTAGACCGCTTAAAGGGACCGTCCAGTGTTGTAGGCAAAGGAAAAATTGCCCTCAACTCCAGGATGTTGATCGGTAGAACAGACTCTTCCGATGACCATACTCCCTGGATCCAAAGATCGTTCCAGACACCCCCCCCCAGCCCGTCAGGCTGGCATCGGTGGTTATGACCGACCACCTCGGAGGGAGGAAAGATTTCCCCAGGATTAACGCTCCTGGACGTAACCACCATCCTAGGGATTCTCGCACCCTGTGAGAGATGATGACGCTGCAATTCAGAGAAGCTTGCGATCGATCCCAACGACTCAGAATGAGCCTTTGGAGGGCCCTGGAATGAAATTGGGCAAACGGAAGTGCCTCCATGGACGTCAAACCCAGAAGGCGCATACACTTCCGAAAGGACATTGCTGCCGTAGACCTCATAATCTGTACATGTCGAAAGAGACATGCTCGCTTGTCTGGAGGAAGGGACACCACCGTCCGTACAGTGTCGAAATGCATTCCCAAAAACAGGATTGACTTCCAGAGACGACTTCTCCCAATTGACCAGCCACCCGAAGTCCTCCAGGAGCTGAAGGGATAGATTGCGAGCCGTCCCCGCCTCCTCCTTTGAGGACGCCACAATCAGAAGGTCGTCCAGGTAGGGAAATCGTAACCCCCTGTCTTCGAAGAATTGCCATGAGGGGCGCTAGAATTTTTGTAAAAACTCTGGGCGCCGAGGCCAAGCCGAATGGCAGAGCCACAAACTGGCAATGGTCCTGACCTATGGCAAAATGAAGGAAGCGCCGGTGAGCCCTTCCGACGGGAACATGCAAATAAACGTCGCGAATGTCGATTGACCAAAAAGACGTTCTGCGACAGGGCTGCCACAACGGAGCGAAGCGACTCCATGCGGAATTTTCGGGATTTAAACATGCCGATTCAATCTTTGAAATCCAAAATAGGGCGAAATTTGTCCTCCTTTTTGGGGACCACAAAGAGGTTGGAATAAGAATCCTCTTCCCCGGTCCTCTGCGGAACCGGTATCACCACACCCTTCTGCAGAAGGGAATCGACCTCTCGTAGTAGAGCGGCAAATAGCTCGGCTCTGACGGAATGCGAGATTGGCAAAACCTGTCCGGGGGTCGAGAAAGAAACTCTATGAAGTAGCCTGCCAACACAACCTGTGTTACCCAGGCGTCCGACACACGGAAACCCAAGTCGGTTTGAATTGGAGTAAACGACCCTCCACTCGAGAGCGCTCGAGTGAGACCCAGATGTCAGACCGCTTTAGGGGTTTTTTGCCAGCTTCTGTCTTAATGGAAGTTCTGTTTCCAGGGTATGCGGAATTTCTGAGAAATTCCCCCTTTTTTTTTTTTTTTTTTTTTTTTAAAAAGAGAGGAACGACCCAAACCCCCAGAGGGTTGACCGGATCATCCCCTGGACCGAAAGGACCGCCGACAACTACCGGCACTAGTCCTGCCAGACGCAGAAGTCACAGCTCTGCGCTGCGGTAAAGCTGTTTCTTTTGCCTCAGAAATCAGCTCTGTGAGGTCAGATTCAAATAGCTGACCACTTTGTAAGCTAAAGATAGCAAACCCTGCTTGGAAACCGCGTTCCACTGTCTAAGCCACAGTGCTCTTCTGACTGTGACTGCCGAGGATTGCGCCCTGGATAGCAGTGACGCAGAATCCTTCAACTTGAAAAGCCCATCTATCTCGATAGAGGGGATCCATCTTGTCACGCCGTCCGTAGACGGTCCAAACGGCTCAGGGAAACTTTACAAGTACACATAGATCCTTAATACTGAATCCATGACCCGCGGCCTCGCAGATGGATATTGTTGCCATCTCCATTTTTCTGTCCAGCAAGTCCTGCAGACTCGCCTTCCTTTACCAGGATAAAGGGACATTCACTTCAGGAGATCCAATTAACAGTCAACTCCGTAGAAAACGGATACAGATTGTAAAGCCGTCGCGACCTATGCGACTCCTGAAACATCCGGGCCGACTTACCAGGACGCCTAGTTACCTCTCTCTGGTAACTGTAACGCCCTCATGGCTCCAATAGTACGGTCCATGAGAGAGGCAGAGTGTCCCTGCCGATCCTCCTTGTCCGAAACGGACATCTTCGCTACGCGAGAAGGAAGGCACCGATTTGTGTCGCTTCCTTGAGAGGATCTAGCTGACACTCCATAACCTAGGTCAGACAGGCCATCATAGAAACTAGCGAGGGCCTCCATTTTGACACCACTGGAACCTCCGACCGCTGCGCATGACGCTGTCGGGGTCTGCGTGTCAGATAGTCCGCATCTGACATGTCCTTGCACAGTATATGGCAGGTTAAACCTGTCAGTAACTAGAACAGTGTGTTTCTTAAAGAAAAAACAATCGCTGAAGGGTTAAAGCTCTTAAGAGAGAGCTACCCCAGCATTAATAGTTAACCGCCTAAGAAGGGGTTAAAGTAGCAGACTCCCCACAACCTTGATAATGAAAAAGTTGTGCGAGCCCCAAGTGCCTCTTATAAGGCAGCAGCTGCAGGACAGCTTTTTATGCCACACTAACAGAAAAACGTTCCACAAGATCGCTAAAAATTGCGCTGTTTTGTATATCGCAATGACCGCCAAAGTTGTTAAGGAAATCGCTAACCGCTTATGCGATGTTAATGAGATCGCCCAGATTGGCAGCTACTAGCGACATTAAAAAATGATCACACAAACGATCGCATTAGTATGCGTCGTTATCAGGATCGTTAGTGGAACGTATAGTGGCAGTATTAAAATCGCAGACTCCCCACAACCTCTTTATTATTATTGAAAAGAGTGTGCGAGCCCCTTATGCGATAACAGCCGCAGGACAGCGCAGTCTGTCACTCATTAGTGCCCCAGAAGGCGCCTGCGCTGTGGGGGTGAAGGGGTTAAGCTTCTGCCTGCGGGCTAGAAGCGACTCACCCAGCTGGTATCAGTGTAACATCTTGCCGGGAGGGGAGGAGGGAGAAGAGCCAGAAGAAGCTTTCAGCCTGCTTCTTTAATGGCCGCCGCGCTGTGCCTCCGTGTGCTCCATGAGGGAAGCCGGAAATGGAGACAGCAGTAAAGCGCGCGCTCAGAGCGGCGCGAAAATTCAAATAAAAAGGCGCGCACTCCTGCGGACAAAAAACACAGTCACCGACATGTAATGTACAGCGGCTGCCGCAGCAGTCGCTTGAACACTCACACACACATTAATAAAAATGTCAGGTAAAAATGTGAGGTACTCACCAGCCGAAGCGCCACAGGGACCCCCAGGGTTTCTGGCGCGTGCCCATGCTTCCCCCCAGGGCGGGGGACGCAGTGACCCCTGCAGCGCGGTTTGCGCCCCCGCCAGGGAAGCCATCCTCATCCCCCCGGGCCGGCAGGGTTCTGCAGGGACCACCATTAGGGTAATACAGATCCGCCAAGGGAGAGGTGGGAGTCCAGCAGCGCTGAGACTCCTGAGACCTCTAGACCACATTTGGTGATCCAAGTCTCTTGTCCGATAAAAAATAATAAAATCTTCTGAGGAGCTGCTTCCAGCAGCGACTATCCTCTGAGACCTCAAATTGTAAACTGAAGAGCTAAGTAGGAGGAGCCCGAGCTGGAGGGGCCGGTCAACACTCTTTTTAATCTGAGGTGTCAATCCTATCTGGGCTCCGCCTACCCACTAGTAATGACTGTGGCTCTCTTCCTTCCATCTGCAGCTGAAATGTGAATTTTATTTTATTTTTTGCTTCTAACTGTATATGGAAGAGTTTCTATTTTGGAAATTATCTCTTAGGAACATTGCTGGCGCGAGTGTAGAATAAGCATACGATGACTTACGATTGTAGGGGAGGAAGGAGCAATGTGCATACACTGAGCTGAGTGCAATAAAATGTGTGAAAGGGAAGATTTTGTGTGTAAGCAGCAATCTTGGGCTGTGGAGAGGCTGAATGTCGTCTTCTCAGTGAGACAAATCTCTGCTCCTGGGGTTGTTGCTTTTTGCAGCCATCGGGCTCTTGTTATATTGACATCCGTGTGTGTGACAGATTACATATGAGACTTATGGAAGTGATCGGTACGGGATGTATGGCAAACTTGTTTGTTAATATGGTTGTGTTTCTCGTCTCTCCCCAGACTCATTCTCAGCAGCAGATAAGACTGTGGGCCGGCGGAGATGTTCCCATCACAAACAGCGATTCCTACCCTCAGATCTTACCTCACAAGCCTACTCCCAGTCAGCCGCAGCATTTTCATGGAAACGAACCACATCACCCTCACCCTCTGTATCATCATGTTAACCGGCCACACTACCATCGGCAGCTCATCACCTCCTCTTCTCCGCAAATCCCAGAGTCTATGGAGCTCAGCTTGGGACACAGACACCCCCAGTCTTCCTCTTCATTGCACCCACACCATCCTAGCTTAGACTGCACTCCGTTTGGCTCCTCAAACTTACACTTAGGGGTTTCTGCTTTTCGGACTAGAACAGTCAGCGGGCATAACGATTCTGGCGTGCCTCTGAATTATCCCTACTCTAGCAACACATCCAGCATGGTTGGACCACCTCATATCCGAAACAGGACGGAAACTGAAGAGAGTGCGATGTTAGGCGTTTGTGTCCCTCAGAGTACGGCAGCAAGCTCTTGATGATTCTTTCATGTAAAATTAAAGCCATACCAATAATAGAAAAAAAATGAATTCGGAGGAGGGCTGACAGGCTGCAGGGTGGGGTTGTGGAAAAAGGGTGAGCTGGCTTTTATCACAACCATCAAACAAAAAAATGTCAAGGTGTAGCTGTTAATGTGAATTGTTTATTTATTAAAAAAAATCACTACGAGAGGAGTGTGAAGTGTGTGTTGACCCATGAGAAGCCGTTTTAAACAGACTTCAATTGGACTGCTTTTTTTATTTTATTTTTATTTTTTATTGCTTTTTTTGACACACTGGTAGAAGTTTAACCTGTGCAAAGACTTCAAGACATTTCCAATGCTTCCATTTCTATCATAAGTTCCTCTTCAGAAGAAGCAGGATGATCCAGACTTACTTTGCACGTCAGTGAACTCGTTTACAGGCCAAACGTCACTCTGCAAAACACTGTCTGTGCCAGTTGCCCTACGCTGCCATCTTAAGCATTCATCCAGATCTCTCCTGTGTTGCCCCCCCGTCCTTCCCCCACCTTATACCAACCTTCTCGCTAGGGTGCAGATTTATGCACTTCACTGGAATAACCTTGGCTGCTAACTCCACTCTCTCAACTGGAATTGCTGCTAAAACTCTTTAACAGTTTTTGCTTTCTAAGAAACCTAAAGGTTCCCCCGTGTCTTTTATTTATGACTTCGTACTCAGTCGGTTTTAGCTGTTTCAGGAAAGATTTTTAGGAGCCATTTTTTTTTTCTTTATAACCAATTAATACAGAATTTCAGTGTCTCTTATTCTCCCATCATCACTTTTTTTTCTTTTTTTTTTCCTACCTTTGGTAATCCTAGATTTTTTTGTTTGCATACCCATTTCTTGTTTTTAACACTACATTATATATATATTTTTTTTTATTGCATTGTCCCTTTTCGGCCTCTTAAATTCCGTGTGACCAGTGATGGCACATCTTCATGGGTTATTGTAAGATGCTAAGCCCTTGCTTCAGTATTAACTTTTACAGCGCTATGTGCTGTAACAGTAGGGTTTTTCTAATTTACCTTTTTTTTTTTTTATTTATTTTTTTTTTAAAAAAAAGCTTTCAAAATGTAAAGATTAACTTTTAACCTGTCCTTTTTTTTTCTTCTTCATATCTCTGTGGATAGTAACGTACTGTTTTAATTTATTTTTATTTTCTTCTTTTTTTTTTCCTTTTTTATTTATTGTACCAAAGAATGGTATTGAGGCATCACTTTTAAAAGAAAAAAAAATGAGGAAAAAAAACAAAAAAAATTTATCAGACATGTAAAATGATTGTCTTTTTAAATGTTTCCTTTTTCTGTTCTTGCGTGTTTTTAATTGGGCTTAAAAATTCTGAATCATGTGTAGTTGCTGTTGGACTCCAAGGCCTTTCACATTCATGTTTGTTTCAAGTATTGTGGGTGATTTTGGAGGATCCTAAAAATAAAGTAATAGACAGCTACAGAAGATCGAGAGGATTGGTGTCGATTGTGTCTTTAAAAAAAAAACCCTTAAAGGAAACGCATTAAGAAGAATCACAACTTTTAGCCGTGCTGTAATTATATCTTCACAAATGCTTCTGTGAATAAAATGGAAATAAAAGATGATTTTTACTTTGCTGCCAGAAATGCTTTCAATATCATGTGCCGGAAGGATTGATGGTAGCAAAGGATTGAACAACGTATTTTGGCTTTATTTATAGGAGAAGAGATGGAAATCTTTGTACTGTCTGGTATGCCTGTTGCCCATAAACCTTCTACTATAGTATATTTTTTATTTGTTTTTGCTTTTTATACATTTTATTCTAGAAAAAAACCTCTAAATTTATATCTTTTTGGCTTTTATGTATTTGTTTAATTCATTCCCCACCTTTTTTTTTTTTACCTCTCTTCTTGAACTGGCTTGGAGAAAGTTTTAATTGTGAAGTGATATAACTATATGGATATCTACATTTCCTCCCAAGGTTTTTATTAATGTGAAAAAAAAGGATTTAAACTTAACTCATTGCTCTTTTTCTGCTTTGTAACTTGTGGAGATATTTTACATTTTATTTTTTTTTATCCTTTTCCCAAAAAAAATAATGAAAGTATGACACTCTCGGTTGCATTTGTAGCCTCCCCGTCAGTTTTTTTTTTTTAATTATTTGCTGATCTATTCTGTGAATTGAAGTCCCTACTATTAAAGTACAGAGCAGGTTTGTACTGCACAAGAGATCAATAAATGAGGCTCTACTTTGGACATTTTTGGTGTGTGTGTGGGGAGGAAAGAATA
Source organism: Oophaga sylvatica (assembly GCA_033576555.1). Classification (NCBI taxonomy): domain Eukaryota; kingdom Metazoa; phylum Chordata; class Amphibia; order Anura; family Dendrobatidae; genus Oophaga; species Oophaga sylvatica. Next base: position 420,406,089 of record JARQOD010000003.1, on the reverse strand, counting down.
GTTAATGGATGTTTTGGGGAAGGGGATGGGTCCATTGTGTTGATTTGTACAAATCTTGCAGCCGAAAGCTTCGACCTCGTCTCCTAAAGCTGTTTTTATGGTAAGCGTGTGTCAAGAACTTGTATATCGATACCGATCATTAGGCAACGTTGGACAAGTCTGTATCGTCTCCATGTGGAGCAGCCGTCGGTCACACAAGGATCTGTCTAAATGATTGTGTTTAAGGGAATTGTACATACTGTATGTTTCTCCATACATTTAAGGATGATAAAGTTATCTTTTCTATTGAAGAATGCTTTGTACAAAATTTTTTGTTTTTACCTATATCTGCAATGCGACTTAATAGAATGATATTTAACAGGGAGAAATGCAAGATTCTACATCTGGGCAAGAAAAATTAAAATTACATCTACAGAATGGGAGGAATAGAACTAAGCAACAGCATGTGTGACAAAGACTTGGATATACTAATAGATCACAGACTGCACTGAGTCAACAGTGTGATGCATCAGCAAAAAAAAGGCAAATATCTAGTTCTAGGATGTATTAGAGAATTAGAGAGTCTAGGTCACGTGAAGTCATTATCCTCCCTCTCCTCCTTGGTCAGGCCTCATCTGGAATACTGGGTCCAGTTTTGGGCACCACATTGTAAAAAAGACATCGACAAACTGGAGCAAGTTCAGAAAAGAACGACCAGAAGGGTGAGCGCACTGCAAAGTATGTTCTACGAGGAACAGTTACAGGATCTGGGAATATTTAGCTGCAAAAAAAAAAGTCTAAGAGGAGTCTTACTAGCCGTCTACAAATTCTGAAGGGCTGTCACAGTGTAGCAGGATCATCCTTATTCTCATTTTCACATGAAAACATGAGAAACAAAGGGGATGAAAGGGAAAAGATTCAGATTACCGTAGATATTAGAAAAAACTTGACAGGGTGATCAATGAGTGAAACCGGCTGCCACGAGAAGTGGTGAGTTCTCCTTCAATGGAAGTCTTCAAACAGAGGCTGGACAGACATCTGTCTGAGATGGTTTAGTGAATCCTGCTTTGAGCAGGGGTTGGATACTACCCTGGAGGTCTCTTCCAACTCTGATCCTTTTCAGGTGTTCCATATATATTGGCCATTAAATCAATGTCAGCTAAAGCTATTGCTAGGTTTTTCTAGGACAAGAAAAATCCGTGCACGCTGCGGCCATTACAACAGGGTTTAATGGATCTATACGTCATTTTGGGAATACAGACGAGGGCAGCACACCTGTGTAACCACCACTCCGTTCTGCCAATTGTTGGCGGTCTTAGCAATCTTCAAGGTGCTAAAATAAAAAGTTTGATTTGATAAATGCAAAAATCAATGTAAAAAAAAGTTAAATATAGGATTGCAGCTTTTGTAAAACTCCAATTTAGAAAAATATTACACGAGTTTATCCCATATGATAAATGGCCTAAAAGAATTCATGTTTCAGCTGCAGATGGAAGGGAGGGAAACACAGGAATTCATTACTGATGGGTAGGCGGAGCCCCAGATCAGGATGTCACCTCAGATCAAAAGCGTGGTGACTGGCTGGCCCCTCCAGCTCGGGCTCCTCCTACTCAGCTCCAGTCTAAGATTTGAGGTCCCAGAGGATGGTCGCTGCTAATGCAGCTCCTCAGAAGATTTTATTTTATTTCGGACAAGAGACTTGGATCACCAGTTGGTCTAGAGGTCTCAGGGGTACCAGCGCTGCTGTACCCCTCCCTCGGCAGATCTGTATTTACACTATGGTCCCTGCAGAATCTTGCCGGCCCTGGGGGATGAGGAGAGCTTCCCTGGCGGGGACGCAAACCACATGTGCGGTCACTGCGTTCCTCGCCCTGGGGGGAAGCATGGGCACAAGCGCCACAAATCCTGAGGGGTCCCTGTGGCGCTAAGCTGGTGAGTACTCCACACAAAATTTTATTATTAATGTGTGAGTGCTTTAGCCTCTGAGTGGCAGCGCTATTACATGTATGTCAGTATGCTGCAGCGCTGCGGTGACAGCGCCGGTACATGTAGAAGTGGTGATTTTTTGTCCGCAGGCAGATGCCTGCAGGACAGGGAGGGAGCAGGAGCCAGGGAGTTCGCGCTCAATATTTGAGCTGGCAGGGGGCGTGGCCTATCGCTTCCCTGTCTTTGAGCAGGAAGACGCGCGCTCTGGCGCTTCTCCGACTCCCCCACTGTGGCGGCCATTACACAGGCTCCAGGGCTCCTCAGACCGCTCCTCTCCGCATAGACACCACGGCCAGCTGGGTGAGTGCTGAATTCTCACCCCGCAGCGCAGCGATCACTATCCTGCAGCTGCAATCTTATTAGAGACTTGAAAATTCGCTGGGCTCACACAGTATATATATATTGTGGAGAGATTGCAACATTAACCCTTCTGAGGGTTATTTCTGCCAGCGGTTTTGACTGAATGCCGCTGGGGTAACCCTTCCTGTGGGAGCGTTAACCCTTCAGCGTTTACAAAAAAAAAAAAAACGCATATTTTTTGCTGGTACTGCCTCTTTGACCTGCAAACACAGGTGAAGCATGTCTGAACAGAGTTCAGAAGCCGCGGACCATGTCCCAGTATCTCTGCGGCAATCAGATACGCAGACCTCAACAGCGTCTGGCACTGCGGTCGACAGTGGGGCAAAATTGGATGATATCACTCGCTCGATTAACAACTTGTCTGACCTTTTAGGTCAATATGTGTCTGCTAATTTATCTCAGAGAAAGCGACGCAGGCCGTTACCGGCCTCTACACGGAGCGAGTCAAATGTATCCGATTTTGGACAGAGTTCCCCTTTAAATTCGGAAGAAATATCCGATTCAGATGAGGACGAACCGCAGGGGCGTTCTCTGGCGAAACGTACGGAGGCATTGATTGAAGCCATGAGAGAGATGTTACAGTTACCAGAGGAGGTAACTAGTCGTCCTGGTAAATCAGCACGTATGTTCCAGGAGTCCCGTTCTTCGCGTACAACATTACCAGCTCTGAGGGAGCTTAATAGTGTAATAGAAGAGGAACGTCTGTGCCCAGATAAGCGTTTTCACGGAACGCATTTCTTTGATGCACTTTATCCTTGCTCTGCGGAGTTAAAGGATAATTGGATTTCTGCTCCTGAAGTGGATGTTTCCTTATCCCAGCTTAGTAAATCCTCTACTCCCTGTTAAGGGGAAAGCGAGTTTGCAGGAGCCGTTGGACAGAAAAACGGAAATGGCGGCAAAAGCAAGCTATGAGGCTGCGGGGCATGGATTCCGAGCGGTGCTAGGATCCATGTGTGCTGCTAGAGCTTCTCTAGGCTGGTTGGCACGTTTAAAGACGGAGTTGCAGAACGGATCTCCGTTACCTGATATACGGGAAACTTACGAATTGTTAGAAACTGCAGCCCGTTATATCTTTGATGCCGGTCTGGATACGGCATCCCTGCTGGCGAGAGCGCAGGCTTTAGCGGTCACAGTCAGAAGAGCTTTATGGCTCAGACAGTGGGCCGGGGACGCAGTTTCCAAACAGGGTTTATTGGCTTTACCTTACAAGGGTGGCCTCCTTTTTGGATCCGACCTCACAGCTGATTTCCAAGGCTAAGGCGAAGGAAGCAGCGTTGCCACAGCGTAGGGCCATGGCTTCGGTATCCGGTAAGCCTGGTGGCTATAGCGGTCGGCGGTCTTTCGGGGCCGAGGACGACTTAGTCACTCCTCGTGGGGATCGGGTCGTTCCTCTTTCTCAGGAAAAAAGTCCTCTCAGAAAACCCGTAATCCTTGGAAGCAGAATTTCCGCCAGGACAAGCGGGAATCCGACAAGAAGCCCGCCAAGTCAGATTGACGCCAGGGGTCCACTCGAGGACTCTCGAGTGGGGGGTCGCCTACTTCATTTCAAGGCGACTTGGACGGCTCGCGTTCCAGATTTCTGGGTAACGCGGGTAGTGTCGGCAGGCTATTTCATAGAGTTTGCTTCTCGACCCCCAAATGTTTTTTGTCAGTCTCGCGTTCCGTCAGAACCCGAGCTTTTTTTCGCGCTACAGCGAGAGGTCGAATTTCTGCTACAAAAGGGTGTAGTAATACCGGTTCCGTCAGAGGACCGAGGAAAAGGTTTTTATTCCAACCTTTTCGTAGTTCCCAAAAAGGAGAACAAATTTCGCCCGATTCTGGATCTCAAGAGATTAAACCGGCATGTCCACGCCCGGAAATTTCGCATGGAATCACTCCGCTCCGTCGTAGCAGCTCTGTCACAGAACGATTTTCTGGTGTCAATCGACATTCGCGACGCCTATTTGCATGTTCCCATCGGAAGGGCTCATCAGCGTTTTCTTCGGTTTGCCATAGGTCAGGATCACTATCAGTTCGTGGCTCTGCTGTTCGGCTTAGCCTCAGCGCCCAGAGTCTTTACAAAAATTCTGGCGCCCCTCATGGCAATCCTTCGAAGACAGGGGATTACGATTCTGCCTTATCTGGACGATCTTTTGATAGTGGCCTCCTCGGAAGAAGAGGCAGTGACGGCTCGAGACTTGTCTCTTCAGCTTCTGAAGGACTTTGGTTGGCTGGTCAATTGGGAGAAATCGTTTCTGGAACCATCGAGGGCAATCCTCTTTCTGGGGATGCAGCTCGACACGATTCGGTCGGTAGTTTCTCTACCACCGGACAAACAATCATGTCTTCTTCGACATGTGCAGATTATGAAATCCTCAACAGCAATGTCCCTGCGGGAGTGTATGCGTCTTCTGGGACTGATGGTGGCGTCCATGGAGGCAATTCCTTTTGCCCAGTTCCATTCCAGGACTCTCCAAAGGTTCATCTTGAGTCGATGGAACCGGTCGCAATCGCTGGATTGCAGTGTCACCATTTCTCGCGCGGTGCGGGATTCTCTAGAATGGTGGTTACGTCCAGGGGCATTCTCCCTGGGGAAGTCTTTCCTCCCTCCGAAGTGGTCAGTCATAACCACCGATGCCAGCCTGACGGGCTGGGGGGGTGTTTGGAACAATCTCTGGATTCAGGGGGTATGGTCATCGGAAGAGTCTGTTCTTCCGATCAACATCCTGGAATTGAGGGCGATTTTCCTTTGCCTCCAACATTGGACGGTCCCTTTGAGCGGTCTGCCAGTCCAAGTGCAGACAGACAATGCGACGGCTGTCGCGTATATCAATCACCAAGGCGGGACAAGGAGTTCCAGACTCATGGTAGAGGTGTCTCGAATCCTGATTTGGGCCGAGGCCAGTGTACCAGCCATTTCGGCGATTCACATTCCAGGGGTTCAGAATATTACAGCGGACTTTCTCAGTCGCAGAAGGATGGATCCCGGGGAATGGAGCCTCCACCCGGAAGTTTTTGCACTACTGTGCTCTCGTTGGGGAACTCCCCAAGTGGATTTGATGGCATCCAGGTCCAATGCCAAGTTACCGACGTTCATGTCCAGATACAAGGACCCGAAGGCTGTGGCGGTGGATGCTCTAGTGGCTCAGTGGGATCAGTTCGAGCTGATCTATGTATTCCCGCCGATATCCTTACTTCCTCTAGTACTGCGTCGGATCAGACTAGAGAGAATTCCAGCTATTTTGATAGCTCCAGACTGGCCAAGAAGGGTGTGGTTCTCGACAATAATGTCGCTGTTGGCGGCACCTCCTTTTCCACTCCCTCTTCAACCGGACTTGTTGACTCAGGGGCCCGTTTGTCATCCGGACTTGATGTCCCTGCGTTTGACGGCGTGGCTCTTGAGACCGAAATCTTGACCCGTAGAGGTTTCTCAGCCGAGGTCATTGCTACCCTTCGTGCTGCAAGAAGTCCGGCTACTACTAGGATTTACCACAAAACTTGGGAAACCTTCTTTTCGTGGTGTTTGGGGTCCTCTCGGAACCCGAGAAAGTTTTCCATTCCCAATCTGTTGGCTTTTCTGCAGCATGGGCTAGACAAGGGTTTGGCAGTCAGCACCCTGAAAGGTCAGATTTCTGCTCTGTCCTTATTGTTCCGGAGAACCATTGCTTCGAATAGAGACGTGCTCTCCTTTTTCCGAGGTATATCTCGTAAGTTTCCGCCGCGGAAGGCACCCGTGTCTCCTTGGCGGCTCAACCTTGTTTTGGAGGCTCTTCAGCATAAACCTTTTGAGCCTATGGTTTCTGCTAGCCTTTCTTTACTTTCTTGGAAGGTGGCTTTCCTTGTTGCAGTCACTTCTTTGAGGAGAGTTTCTGAGTTGGCAGCTCTTTCTTGTTCGCCTCCTTTTCTGGAGTTTTTTCCGGATCGTGTAGTGCTTCGCACTTGGGGTGATTTTTTACCTAAAGTGGTGTCACAATTTCATGTCAACCAGGATATTGTGTTGCCTTCATTCTGCCCGGATCCGAAGAATGTGAAAGAGCGAGCTTTGCACACATTGGATTTAGTGCGGGCCTTGAAGTTTTATCTATCTATTACTCAAGGTTTTCGTAAGACAGACTCCCTATTTGTGGTTCCAGTTGGTCATCGGCGTGGTCAACGAGCTTCCAAGGATTCTATAGCTCGTTGGATCCGGTCAGCTATATTGGAAGCTTACCGTCTTCAGGGTGAATCTTGCCCGATTAAGATTCAAGCCCATTCCACGAGGGCTGTGGCTTCATCGTGGGCTTTTCATCAAGGTGCTTCGGCAGTGCAGCTCTGCCGGGCGGCAACTTGGCGCTTTGTCCACACGTTTACGAAGTTTTATAAAGTGGACGTCAGTGCTTCCGCTGATGAAGCCCTCGGACGTAGGGTCCTGCAGGCAGCTGTAGTTTAAAGTTCTGGATGAACTTGTGTTTAGCGCTGGTTGCGCTTTGTTGTTAAGGTTGTTGGGTTTCTGCCTTTTGTTGGTTTTTTCCCACCCTTATTTTTGAACTGCTTTGGGACGTCCCATCAGTAATGAATTCCTGTGTCTCCCTCCCTTCCATCTGCAGCTGAAACACGGATTTTGGTAAGAACTTACCGGTAAAATCCTTTTCAGCGAAGGAAGGGAGGGAGACACAGCACCCTCCCAAGGCAGAAGTGTGTTGATGTTTTCAGATGCAGCGCGACCCTTGTCTGATTGCGATATCTGGGCTGAGGTCAGCGCGCTAAGGCTCTGTTCCAGCATCGCCAGCTCATCGCAGTAGTCAGGTTCAGTGAATAGTACCTGGAACTCTGTGGTTTTTGGCTTACTTTGCATGCATAACCTGTATCCTTGTGTTTTGCTCTGAAGTTTCTTCAGAAGGGGTTATGTTGCTCCGCTGGTGATCTTGGTTCTTCCCTAAAGCTTTGGTACGACTGGAGCTGAGTAGGAGGAGCCCGAGCTGGAGGGGCCAGCCAGTCAGCACGCTTTTGATCTGAGGTGACATCCTGATCTGGGGCTCCGCCTACCCATCAGTAATGAATTCCTGTGTCTCCCTCCCTTCCTTCGCTGAAAAGGATTTTACCGGTAAGTTCTTACCAAAATCCGTGTTTTCAGTCACCATATCCCACAAAATTCAAAGAATGATTTAAAATGTACAACTGCTAAGATGGTATCCTTCATAAATGTCAGAAAAAGGAAAAATGGCAACACAGTTCTTCACAGGATGATGAACCTGCCTTGTGAGTTTGATCTGCAACAGATCCAAGTAGGACATGTCCTCTTCTTTTTTTTGTTTTGTACCCTACTGCAGACGTGAAGAAGCTCGTTCATTGTAATGGGTTGGAATCTGTTAACGGACTGCAAATGTGCAGAAAAATTCTGATGTGTGAAAGATTCCTAATGCTGAGACACCAAGCATTCAGATACAAGCTATTGGAACAAGGGTGCAAATCATATGCAGGTCTCCACAGGAGGGAGTAGGAATGTCTTACTTGATTTACTTGAATGCTCTGTCCATTTAACGTAGAGATGGAGCCGTTCTGCCACAAAAAAAGCAAAAACTTCCAGCTGTTCTGGATATTAAATGATGGAAGAAGGAAAAAAATGTGCTATTAACTCACAAGAACAGCACAGCTATGAACCTGAGGACAGTGATGGAGGCTTACACAATATTGGTACAACACGCGCTCGGATCACACTTCTGGTTAAGGTCAGGTTTACATTGTCTTTTAAAGTATTATATATATATATATATATATATAAATATATATAATATAAAAACAATGTAACAAAACATAAATTGCAACTTGATTTATGTGAAAACTGGCTGGTGTGAACAGAACCGATAGTGTATGAAATCTGTGTAGCCAGGATTAGAAGATCTTCATGCAGTATGAACTCAGTATTAAAGTGTGAAAATTACAGTATTTGTGTTTTCCACAGTTATCTAAATGAGTGACTGTGTACATATATTACTGACCCTGAGTTACATCCTGTATTATACCCCAGAGCTGCACTCACTATTCTGCTGGTGCAGTCACTGTGTACATACATTACATTACTGACTCTTACATCCCGATTATACTCCAGAGCAGCACTCACTATTCTGCTGGTGCAGTTATTGTGTACATACATTACTAATCCTGATTTACATCCTGTATTATACTCCAGAGCTGCACTCACTATTCTGCTGGTGCAGTCACTGTGTGCATACATTACATTACTGCTCCTGAGTTACATCCTGTATTATACTAAGTAATGTATGTTCACACTAACTCCGCCAGCAGAATAGAGAGTGCAGCTCTGGAGTATAATACCGGATATAACTGGATCAGTAATGTGTGTACACAGTGACTGCACGAGCAGAATAGAGATTGCAGCTCTGGAGTATAGTACAGGGAGTAACTCAGGATCAGTAATGTGTGTACACAGTGACTGCACCAGCAGAATAGTGAGTGCAGGTCTGGGTTATAATACAGGATGTAACTCAGGATCAGTATTGTATATACACAGTGACTGCACCAGCAGAATAGTGAGTGCAGCTCTGGAGTATAATACAGGATGTAGCTCAAGATCAGTAATGTATGTACACAGTGACTGCATCATCAGAATAGTGAGTGCAGCTCTGGGTATAATACAGGATGTAACTCGGGATCAGTCATGTAATGTATGTACACAGTGACTGCACCAGCAGAATAGAGAGTGCAGCTCTGGAGTATAATACAGGATGTAACTCGGGATCAGTAATGTTTGCACACAGTGACTGCACCAGCAGAATAGTGAGTGCAGGTCTGGGTTATAATACAGGATGTAACTCAGGATCAGTATTGTATGTACACAGTGACTGCACCAGCAGAATAGTGAGTGCAGCTCTGGAGTATAATACAGGATGTAGCTCAAGATCAGTAATGTATGTACACAGTGACTGCATCATCAGAATAGTGAGTGCAGCTCTGGGGTATAATACAGGATGTAACTCGGGATCAGTCATGTAATGTATGTACACAGTGACTGCACCAGCAGAATAGAGAGTGCAGCTCTGGAGTATAATACAGGATGTAACTCGGGATCAGTAATGTTTGCACACAGTGACTGCACCAGCAGAATAGTGAGTGCAGCTCTGGGGTATAATACAGGATGTAACTCAGGATCAGTAATGTAATGTGTGTACACAGTGACTGCACCAGCAGAATAGTGAGTGCAGCTCTGGGTTATAATACAGGATGTAACTCAGGATCAGTAATGTATGTACACAGTGACTGCACCAGCAAAATAGTGCAGCTCTGGAGTATAATACAGTATGTAACTCAGGATCAGTAATGTATGTACACAGTGACTGCACCAGCAGAATAGTGTATGTGTTGTGAATAATCTGGAGGCGACTTCTGAGCTGGAGCTCCCTCCTGTGGTTGCTGAGGGTAATGAACTAATTGCTGAATGGCCTTCAGCTGGCTCTGAATGGTCTTATATAAGTGACCTGAACTCCCTTCAGCCTTGCCGGTAATCAATTGTTCTTCCTGGTTTTGCTTGGAGCTCAGCTTGCATTCCTGCTCTCATTCAGATAAGTGATTTGCTGTTTTTTTTTCCCTCTGGTTGGATTTTCCCTGCTGGTTTGCTGCTTGCAGTGGATTACAGCCTGGTCCCCTTTTGGGGTCTGGCGCTGCAATTGTGCTCTTTGTATTTGCACTTTTGCTCTGTTCCTTTGTCACTTTTTATTTGCTGAATTGCTATGTGTTACACCAGAGATCTGATTTAGGTGGTAGTGATCGTGTGATCTCAGGATTTTTGTTAATCAGAAGTGTTGGTATTTTTGTCAGGGTTTTTGTGGATTGCAGTCAGAATTCTTTCCTATACTTTTCTATCTAGACAGATTGGGCCCCAGCGTTTGCTCATTCTATTTTCTGTCTGTGTCCGTATTTTCTTCTTGTCTAGCCGCCATTACATGTTTGGGGGGTTCCTATTTCTTTGGGGGTTCTGCTCCGGGGCAGATAGCTTTCATCCTTCTGCCTTTAGGTGTAGCTATCTCTCCGGCTGTGACGAGTCGTCTAGGATCACCGTAGGTACGCTCCACGGCTACTTCTAGTGTGGCGGTTAGTTTAGGGTACTGCAATCCAATAGTTTCCAGCCTCTCTGGTGTATTACTTACTACTTTGGCTTTTTTTTGCAATTTCTCCTCAGCTACCGAAACATAACAGTATGATTTTGATTACAGCTGTAGATGATTCAGCCTGTATCACTAATATTTATTTGTATCTATATGAAAATGTATGGACTTTTCCGATTAGTTGTATCATGTGATTTTATGGTGATTACTTCCTGGAAATTACATGAATTTGTTTTTGTTAACAAATTATCAGTTTCCTGTGTGATAAATTGATGTGGATTGTACCAGACTAGTTCTCTGCAGCGATTACAGAAACTTCTATCACACCTACTGATGATGGTTGTAAGAGTCCTGTCTCATAGTTATAATGAAGGTGATAACAATTTTGCACTGAAATAAGTGGTGTGCTTCACGCCAAACACTGAACAGGCAGGTGCAGGATTTCATTAAAGTGAACGTCAAAGCAAAATACACCAGAAAATTAACAAACAATTCAAGAAAATTACCTTTCTACTCCTGAGCGCTGCAGACCTCCGTATACAGTATAGAGCACATCAAGCACGGAGGATCTGGTTCCATAACCCACACAGGGATCCGTTTACTCCACCTGGTGGCAGAAAGGGGAAGGGCAACACAGTTCTAATGGTAATGTACAATCAGACAATTACCTATTTTGGACGAATGTACAATGTACAGCTCTGGCAAAAAAATTAAGAGACTACAGCACAGTTTTATATAAATCAGCTTCTCTACATGTCTGACAGCCATTCTATTCCAGTGTCAGTTGAATTATTATTATTTATTATAGTGCCATTTAATCCATGGCGCTTTACATGTGAGGTGAGGTATACATAATAAATACAAGTACAGTAATCTTAGACAATACAAGTTACGACTGGTATAGTAGGAGAGAGTACCCTGCCTGTGAGGGCTCACAATCTACAAGGGATGGGTGAGGATACAGTAGGCGAGGGTAGAGCTGGTCGTGCAGCGGTTTGGTGGATCTGTGGTTACTGCAGGTTGTAGGCTTGTCGGAAGAGGTAGGTCTTCAGGTTCTTTTTGAAGGTTTCCATGGTAGGCAAGAGTCTGATATGTTGTGGTAGAGAGTTCCAGAGTAGGGGGGATGTGCGGGAGAAATCTTGTATGCGATTGTGGAAAGAGGGGAGTAGAGAAGGAGATCTTGTGAGGATCAGAGGTTGCGTGCAGGTAGGTACCGGGAGACGAGGTCACAGATGTATGGAGGACACAGGTTGTGGATGGCTTTGTATGTCATGATTAGGGTTTGAACTGGAGTCTTTGTGTAATGGGGAGCCAGTGCAGGGTTTGACAGAGGGTAGAGGCCGGGAATAGCGGGGGGACAGGTGGATTAGTCGGGCAGCAGAGTTTAGAGTAGATTGGAGGGGTGCAAGAGTGTTAGAGGGGAGGCCACAGAGCAGGAGGTTGCAGTATTCCAACCAGAGTACACCTCATTCTACTTAATGTGCTTCTGATCACCTGAACCAAATCTTATTTAACGAAGGAAAGTATAAAAAAAACACTGCTGTGGTGTTCACAATCCTCTTGCAATAGGACAAGCTGGATTGCAAAACAAGTGCTAGTAATATCCCAAAAGTAATAGGAATGAAAAAATAACTTTTAACCATGCCAAAGGAGTTGAAAAGAAAAGTCTTGAGTGAGGAAGAGAAGGGCTCAATTCTTGCTTTACTAGCAGAGGGATACAGTGGGCGTCATGTTGCCTCCATCCTTAAAATTTCTAAGATGGCAGTCCATTACAGCAATGTCAAGCAGCAGACATTGGGGACAACAATGCTACAGACCTGCAGAGGGCGAAAATGACTCTCCACTGACCTTGATGACCGTCATCTTATTCGAATGTCACTCAGCAACCGCAGGGTGCCATCAACTGACCTACAAAAAGAATGGAAAATGGCAGCTGGGGTGAAGTGCACGGCAAGAACAGTTCGTAACAGGCTCCTAGAGGCAGGGCTCAAGTCATGTAAAGCTAGAAAAAACCTTTCATCAATGAGAAGAAAAGGAAAGCCATGCTGAAGATTGCCAAAGACCATAGGGATTGAACCATAGAGGACTGGAGTAAGGTAATCTTCTCAACACCTGGTCGTCTATTGGTTAGACGGAGACCTGGAGAGGCGTACAAGCAGGGCCGCCATCAGGGCTTGACAACCCTTACACCGGAATGGAGCCCGTGATTAGGGGTGCGCGCTCGGGCCTGGGGGCCCCCAACATTTTGAGGCTCCCCAAGGGGCCCCCAGCTAGTGGCACATCACGCAGCCGCTATGGGGGTCCCTGTAAGGCAGGGGGGCCCGCCTGCCCCCAGCGCTGACTCCCCCGCCGCTGCTTTGAACTATACCGGCGTCTGCCGGTACAGTTCAAAGCAATGATGGAGGAGAGAGCGTCAGCTGATGCTCCCTCTCCCATCATTCCCCGCTCTGTCTCTGACACAGCACGTGCGCAATGATGTCATTGCGCACTCATTGTGTACCAGGCAGTGCAGGAGCCGGGAGCAGCGCTGGCACGAGGAGAGTTGTGTTTTTTTTTTTTTTTATAAATCTGTCAGTGCGTACTGAACTGTGGCTGTGGGGCCATTCCTGGGGGGGAGAGATGAGGGCTGTACAATGTGGGCCCTGCTATATACTATGTGGGCCCTGATATATACTATGTGGGCCACGCTATATACTATGTGGGCCCTGCTGTATACTATGTGGGCACTGATATATACTATGTGGGCCGCGCTGTATACTATGTGGCCCTGCTATATACTATGTGGCCCTGCTATATACTATGTGGGCCACGCTGTATACTATGTGGGCCCTGCTATATACAATGTGGGCCCTGCTATATACAATGTGGGCCCTGCTATATACTATGGGGGCCGTGCTGTATACTATGTGGGTCCTGCTCTACTATGTGGGCCCTGCTATATACTATGTGGGCCCTACTATATACTATGGGCCACGCTGTATACTATGTGGGCCCTGCTATGTACTATGTGGGCCGCACGGTATACTATGTGGGCCTCTCTGTATACTATTTGGGCCCTGCTATATACTATGTGGGCCCTGCTATATACTATGTGGGCCGCGCTGTATACTATGTGGGCCCTGCTATGTACTATGTGAGCCCTGCTATATACTATGTGGGTCCTGCTATATACTATGTGGGCCGTGCTGTATACTATGTGGGCCCTGCTATATACTATGTGGGCCTCTCTGTATACTATGTGGGCCCTGCTATATACTATGTGGGCCTTTTATGCTTGTTATACTATGTGGGCCCTGCTGTATACTATGTGGGCCCTGCTGTATTCTATGTGGGCCGCGCTATATACTATGTGGGCCCTGCTATATACTATGTGGGCCGTGCTATATACTATGTGGGCCGTGCTATATACTTTGTGGGCCGCACTATACACTATGTGGGCTGTGTTATATAGTATTGGGGGATATATTATATTTTATAGAGTGGCTGTGTTATATACTATGTGGCTGTGTTATATACTATGGGGGGGCTACGTTATATTCCTTTGGGGAGGCGGGCTGTATGATATTCTATTCGAGGATACATTATATTCTATGGGGGGCTGTATTATATTTATTATATTCTATGAGGGGTGATTGCATCATACTCTATGAGGGGGCTACATTATACTGTATAAGGTGGCTACATTGTATTCTGTGGGGGGCTAGATTATATTGTATGGGGGCTTCATTATACTTTATGAGGGGGCTACATTATATTCTATGGGGGCTGCATTATACTGTATGAGGAGGGCTACATTGTATTTTATGGAGGGGCTACATTATACTATATAAGGGGGCTCAATTATATTCTATGGGGGGTTTACATTATACTCTGTGGGTGGTTGCATATACTGTGGCTGCATTATGCTTTGTGGGGTTGCTGCATTATGCTCTATAGTGTGACTGCACTATACTATTTGTGGGCTGCATTATACTGTATCGAGGACTATGGGGAATACATTATACCATATGAAGAACTATGGGGTGCATTATACTATGGGAAGTGAATTGTACTACATGGATGACCATGGCGGTGCATTATACTATATGGAGCACTATGAGGAGTGTATTATACTATATGGATGACTAAGCGTATTTTAATATATGGAGGGCTATTAGGAGAGTATTATACTATATGGAGGACTATGGATACATTATATTATATGGAGGACTATGGGGTGTGCACTTTACAATATGGAGGACTGTGGTGCTCATTATAATATATGGAGGACTTTGGGGTATATTATACTAAACAAGCAAAATGCTGCATATTTCATCGAGTGATTGGTGTTATTGTGTCATTGGTGAGGGCATGGTGCAGAAGTGAAGTTTTTCCATGAAAGGGCGGAGGGATTTTGGAAGGTTTGCGTGGTGGAGGAGTAGCTAGGGTGGATGCGGAACTGGGAGGTGGAGCCTTGGCGGAGTCTCAAGGGGGGCCCCATAAATTTTGGCAGTATGGGGCCCCGAAATTCCTAATGGCAGCCCTGCGTACAAGCCACAGTGTCTTGCACCCACTGTGAAATTTGGCGGAGGATCCGTGATGATCTGGGGATGCTTCAGCAAGGCTGGAATTGGGCAGGTTAATCTTTGCGAAGGACGTATGAATCAAGCTGCATACAAGCTTATCCTGGAAAAACAGTTGATTCCTTCTGTTCAGGCAATGTTCCCCAATTCTGAGGACTGGTTTTTCCAGCAGGACAATGCGCCATGCCACACAGCTAGGTCAATAAATGTGTGGATAAAAGACCACCACATCAAATCCCTGTCATGGCCAACCCAATCTCCAGACCTGAACCCCATTGAAAACCTCTGGAATGTAATCAAGAGGAAGATGGATAGTCACAAGCCATCAAACAAAGAACTGCTTACATTTTTGTACCAGGAGTGGCATAAGGTCACCCAAAAGCAGTGTCAAGACTGGTGGAAAGCATGCCAAGACGCATGAAAGCTGTGATTAAAAATCATTTGTATTCCACAAAATATTGAATTCTGAACTCTTCCTGAGTTAAAACATTAGTATTGTTGTTTCTAAAAGATTATGAACTTGTTTTCTTAGCATTATTTGAGGTCTGCAAGCACTGCATTTTTTTGTTATTTTGACCTTTTCTCATTTTCTGAAAATAAATACAAAACATATTGCTTGGAAATTCGAAGACATGTTGTCAGTAGTTTATAGAATAAAAGAGGAATTTACATTTTACTCAAAAATATACTGTACCTATAAAGAGAAAAATCAGACAAACTGAAAATTTTGCAGTGGTCTCTTAATTTTTGCCAGCGCTGTATATATAATTTTTTTCTTCTCTATACTACTAAAGTTTTTTTTTTTTTTTAACGAATCAATTGGTCACTCAGCCTAATATGAGACTATTCTTTCCAGAAAGGCACAAGGTAAGATGGTGCCAGACAATAACCAGATTGTATGTGAGGAGGTGAGAGGAGACACCACCTCTTAAGAATGGTGCAATAAGGCTCCGCACTGCGTGGAGCTGTGCACAAACACTTTTTGACAGCCAGTGATTCCAAAACTGAACGTATGACGAGGTGTGTATATGAAAGCATTCATACATGCACACACGTACAGATTTATAATGTAACGCCAAGTCCATAACACTTCTGTGAAATCAATCTGTCCAGTTATGAAGCAACACTTATTGTGAATCAATTTCTCTTGCTGTTGTGTAAATGGAACAGACAACAGGTAGAAATGGTCAGCAATAAGCAAGACAACCCCTATAGAGTGGTTCTGCAGGGCGTGACCACAGACCATTTTTCTGTTGTTATCTTTGGCTGTTGTTTTGGTTCCTTTTGCATTTTGTCATTGCTCTCACCCCTAGAGGCACTGTACAGTAGCATGAAACATGGAGGGAGCCAGATGAGGGCAACGACCCAGTAGCAGAATGGCTACCTCCGTTGTGGAATGAGGAACTGGAGATCTCTGCAAAATGACCTCCAGCAGGACACTTAACATCAATGTGTTTGCTCAAACTGTCAGAAACAGACTCCATGAGCGCCTGACATCTACATGTGGATGTTGAGCTTACAGCCCAACACCATGCAGGTTGATTGGCAGATTCGACATTCGTGCCCTGTGCTCTTCACGGATGAGAGCAGGTTCACACTGAGCACATGTGACAGGGTCTCGAGACGCCGTGGTGAACGTTCTGCCACTTGCAACATCCTCCAACATGACCGGTTTGGCAGTGGGTTAGTAATGGTGTGCGGAAGCATTTCTTTGAGGCCCATAGAGCCCTTCATGTGCTCGCCAGAGGTAGCCTGACTGCCATTAGGTAATAGTATGATATCCTCAGACTCATTGTCAGACCAATATGCAGGTGCAGTGTGCCCTGGGCTCCTGATGCATGAGAATGCTAGGTCTCATGTGGCTGGAGTGTGTCAGCAGTTACTGCATGATGAAAGCATTAATGCTATGGACTGGCCCGCCCGTTCCCCAGACCTGATTCCGATCCATCACATTTGGGACATCATGTCTCGCTCCATCCACCAATGCCATGTTGTACCACAGACTGTCCAGGAATTGACTGATGCTTTAATCCAGGTCTGGGAGGAGATCCCTCAGGAGAACATCAGGAGCATGCCCAGGCATTACAGGGAGGTCATACAGGCACGTGGAGGCCACCCACTGCTGAGCATCATTTCCTTGTCTTGAGGCATTTACACTGAAGTTGGATCAGCCCGTAATTTAATTTTCCTTTTTGATTTTGAGTATCATTCCAAATCCAGACCGCCATGGGATATTAATTATGATTTACATTGATCATTTGTATGTTTTTTTTTGTTCTCAATACATTCCACTAAGTAAAGAATAAAGATTTGCAACTGGAATATTTCATTCAGTGATATCTAGGATGTGGGATTTTAGATTTGTGCTCCTTTTATTTCAGCAGCAGATGGAAGGAAGGGAGACACAGTCATTACTAGTGGGTAGGCGGAGCCCACACAGGATAGAACACCTCAGATTAAAAAAGTGTTGACCGGCCCCTCCAGCTTGGGCTCCTCCTACTCCAGTTCTCCAGTCTAAAATTTGAGGTCACAGAGGATAGTCGCTGCTGGAGCAGCTCCTCAGAAATTTTTTCTATTTTTATTGGACAGAGACTTGGACCCCCGTGGTCTTGAGGTCTCAGGGGTCTCAGCGCTGCTGGACTCCCACCCCTCCCTTGGCGGATCTGTATTACCCTTTAAGGTGGTCCCTGCAGAACCCTGCCGGCCCCGGGGGATGAGGGTTGCTTTCCTGGCGGGGACGCAAACCGCGCTTCTGGGGTCACTGCGTTCTCCGCCCTGGGGGGAAGCTATGGGCACAGCACCACAAATCCCTGGGGGTCCCTGTGGCGCTCAGCTGGGTGAGTACTCAGCATGTTAAATGTGTTTTGAGTGCTTCAGCGGCTGCTGCGGCAGCCGCTACTACATGTTGGTAACTTGTGTTTTTTGCAGGTGAATGTCTGCAGGACATGGGAGCGGGGCAGGAGCGGAGAGCGGAGGAGTCGCGCTTTCCCGGTCTTTCGCGGGCAGGAAGCGCTCTGAGCGCGCGCTTTCTCCTACCCCTCCTCTTCCGGCTTCCCTCTTTCTCACAGCGCGGCGGCCATTACTGAACGGCTTCCTCGGGCTCCTCACTCTCCTCTCCTCCTGACAGACCGAAGGAACACTGCACCGCGGCCAGCTGGGTGAGTCGCTTCTGCCTGTCAGGGCAGAAGCTTAACCCCCTCACCCACACAGCGCAGGGCACCTTTCTGAGGCACAATTAGGTGGCAGACTGCGCTGTCCTGCAGCTGTTACCTCATATAGAGGTCTTTTTTTGTCTGGGGCTCGCACACCTTTTTCATTTAACAGAGGTTGTGGGGAGTCTGCGACATTAACCCCTTGATAGGCGGTTAACCCTTAATTGGGGGACAGCTGGGGTAGCTCTCTCTTTAAGAGCTTTAACCCTTCAGCGTTCGTTTTTTATCTTTCCCTTAAGATACCACACTGTTCTAGTTACTGACAGGTTTAACCTGCCATATACTGTGTGAGGGCATGTCAGATCAGGGTCCAGGAGGTGCGGACCGTCTCCCAGATCCGCTACAGGATCAGTCCCGCGTATCTGACACGCAGGAGTCCTCGAAGGCGTCAAGCGCAGCGGTCGGAGGTTTCAGTGATGTAAAAATGGAGGCCTTCACTCGTTCTATTGATGGCCTGTCTGACCTTCTAGGTTATTGGGTGTCAGCTAGATCCTCTCATGGCAGGAAGCGCCACAGGCCGGTACTGTCATTCCGCGTAGCGACTCGGAGATCTCTGGTATGGAGGGTTCCCCTTCAAGCTCGGATGGGGAGATGTCCGATTCGGATAAGGAGGATCGACAGGGACACTCTGCCTCTCTTTTGGGCCGTACAGAGGCTTTTATTGGAGCCATGAGGGAGGCGTTACAGTTACCGGAGGAGGTAACTAGACGTCCTGGTAAGTCGGCCCGGATGTTTCAGGAGTCGCATAGGTCGCGATCGGCATTACCATCTCTGGATGAGCTTAATGGGGCAGTGGAGAAGGAACGCCTGTGTCCAGATAAACGTTTTCAGGGGACACGGTTGTTTGAGACACTGTATCCGTGTTCGACGGAGTTGATTGATAATTGGATTCCTTCTCCTGAAGTGGATGTCCCTTTATCCCAGCTTAGCAAATCCTCATTACTTCCTGTTAAAGGGAAGGCGAGTCTGCAGGATCCGCTGGACAGAAAAACGGATATGGCGGCGAAATCCATCTACGAGGCCGCGGGTCATGGATTCAGAGCGGTGCTAGGATCCATGTGTGCTTGTAAAGCTTCCCTGAGCTGGTTGGACCGTCTACGGACGGCGTGGCAAGATGGATCCCCGCTATCCGAGGTAGATGGGCTTCTCAAGTTGTTGGAGGATGCAGCCCGATATGGCAGTGATGCAGGTTTGGATACTGCGTCACTGCTGTCCAGGGCGCAATCCTCGGCAGTCACAGTCAGAAGAGCACTGTGGCTTAGACAGTGGACCGGGGACGCGGTTTCCAAGCAAGGTTTGCTATCTTTAGCTTACAAGGGTGGTCAGCTATTTGGATCTGACCTCACGGAGCTGATTGTCAAGGCAAAGGCAAAAGAAATGGCCTTACCGCAGCGAAGAGCTGTGGCTTCTGCGTCTAGCAGGCCTAGTGCCGGCAGTAGTCGGCGGCCCTTTCGGTCCAGGGGACGGTTCGGTCAGCCCTCTTGGGGATCGGGTCGTCCCTCTTTTTCGGGAAAAAAGACCTCTCAGAAATCCCGCACTCCCTGGAAACAGAGCTTCCGTCAAGACAAGCGGGAAGCTGACAAAAAGCCCGCTAAGGCGGACTGACGCCAGGGTCTCACTCGAGGGCTCTCGAGTGGGGGGTCGCCTGCTCCAATTCGAATCGACTTGGGCATCCCGCGTTTCGGACACCTGGGTGACGCGGGTTGTGTCGGCAGGCTACTTCATAGAGTTTCTTTCTTGACCCCCGGACAGGTTTTGCCAATCTCGCATTCCGTCAGAGCCCGAGCTATTTGCCGCTCTACTGCGGGAGGTCGATTCCCTTCTGCAGAAGGGTGTGGTGGTACCAGTTCCGCCGGAGGACTGGGAAAGAGGGTTTTATTCCAACCTCTTTGTGGTCCCCAAAAAGGAGGACAAATTTCGCCCCATTCTGGATCTCAAAAGATTGAATCGGCATGTCCGCAGCCGGAAATTCTGCATGGAGTCGCTTCGCTCAGTTGTGGCGGCCCTGTCGCAGAACGACTTTTTGGTGTCAATCGACATTCGCGACGCCTATTTGCATGTTCCCGTCGGAAGGGCCCACCAACGCTTCCTTCGTTTTGCTATAGGTCAGGACCATTACCAGTTTGTGGCCCTGCCATTCGGGTTGGCCTCAGCGCCCAGAGTTTTTACGAAAATTCTGGCACCTCTCATGGCGATCCTTCGAAGACAGGGAGTTACGATTATTCCCTACCTGGACGACCTTTTGATTGTGGCGTCCTCAAAGGAGGAGGCGGTGACGGCTCGCAATCTATCCCTTCAGCTCCTGGAGGACTTCGGGTGGCTGGTCAATTGGGAGAAGTCGTCTCTGGAACCGTCGCAGTCAATCCGGTTTTTGGGGATGCATTTCGACACGGTACGAGCAGTGGTGTCCCTGCCTCCAGACAAGCAAGCAAGTCTTCTTCAACATGTACAGGTTATGAAGTCTTCGACAGCAATGTCCCTTCGAAGGTGTATGCGCCTTCTGGGTTTGATGGTGGCGTCGATGGAGGCACTTCTGTTTGCCCAATTTCATACCAGGGCTCTCCAAATGCTCATTCTGAACCGTTGGGATCGATCGCAGGCTTCGCTGGATTGCAGTGTCATCATCTCCCACAGGGTGCGAGAGTCTCTAGGATGGTGGTTACGTCCGGAAGCGTTATCCCTGGGGAAGTCTTTCCTCCTTCCGAGGTGGTCGGTCATAACCACCGATGCCAGCCTGACGGGCTGGGGAGGTGTCTGGAACGATCTCTGGATTCAGGGAGTATGGTCGTCGGAAGAGTCTGTTCTGCCGATCAACATCCTGGAATTGAGGGCAATTTTCCTTTGCCTCCAACACTGGACGGTCCCTTTAAGCGGTCTGCCAGTCCGAGTGCAGACAGACAACGCGACGGCGGTCGCGTATATCAACCATCAAGGTGGGACGAGGAGCTCCAGGCTCATGATGGAGGTGTCTCGGATCCTGGTATGGGCCGAGGCCAGGGTGCCAGCCATCTCTGCGATTCACATTCCAGGAGTTCAGAATATCACGGCGGACTTCCTCAGTCGCGAGAAGATGGATCCCGGAGAATGGAGTCTTCATCCGGAAATTTTTGCACTGCTGTGCTCCCGTTGGGGAACTCCCCAAGTGGATTTGATGGCATCCAGGTTCAATGCCAAGTTACCGACGTTCATGTCCAGGTACAAGGACCCGAAGGCTGTGGCGGTGGATGCTCTGGTGGCTCCGTGGGACCAATTCGAGCTAATCTATGTGTTCCCGCCGATATCTTTACTTCCTCTGGTGTTGCGTCGAATCAGACTGGAGAGAGTCCCGGCTATGTTGGTAGCCCCAGATTGGCCAAGGAGGACGTGGTTCTCGACGCTGGTGTCGCTTCTGGCAGCGCCTCCACTTCCACTCCCTCTTCGCCCGGACCTGTTAACCCAAGGGCCCGTTCGTCATCCGGACCTGAAGTCTCTGCGTTTGACGGCGTGGCTCTTGAGACCGAAATCTTGACCCGTCAAGGTTTTTCAGCCGAAGTCATTTCCACTCTGCGAGCTGCCAGAGGTCCGGCTACTACTAGGATTTATCACAAGACTTGGGAAGCCTTCTTTTCGTGGTGTTCGGGTTCTTCAAGGAACCCGAGGATTTTTTCCATTCCCAATTTGTTGGCCTTTTTGCAGTACGGGCTGGACAAGGGTTTGGCAGTTAGCACTCTGAAGGGTCAGGTTTCTGCTCTGTCCTTGCTGTTTCGGAAGGCTATCGCCTCGCGTAGGGACCTACGTTCCTTTTTTCGCGGAGTAACCCGTCAGTTTTCCGCCGCGGAAGGCGCTTGTGTCCCCTTGGCGGCTCAATCTTGTCTTGGAGGCTCTTCAACAGGGTCCTTTTGAGCCTATGGACTCTGTTAGCCTTTCTTTGCTCTCCTGGAAGGTTGCCTTCCTAGTGGCGGTCACCTCTTTGAGAAGGGTTTCTGAGTTGGCGGCTCTTTCTTACTCGCCTCCTTTTCTGGAGTTTCACCCGGATCGCGTAGTGCTTCGCACACGGGGCGACTTTCTACCTAAGGTGGTGTCACAATTTCATGTTAACCAGGATATTGTGTTGCCCTCGCTCTGTCCGGAACCGAGGAATGCGAAGGAACGGGCCTTGCACACATTGGATTTAGTGCGGGCTTTGAAGTTCTATTTGTCTATTACTCAAGGTTTTTGGAAGTCTGACTCTCTGTTTGTGATTCCAGCAGGTCGTCGGCGTGGTTAACGAGCTTCCAAGGACTCTATAGCTCGTTGGATTCGGTCGGCCATTTTAGAGGCTTACCGACTTAAGGGCGAACCTTGCCCGATTAAGATTCGAGCTCACTCCACGAGAGCTGTGGGTTCATCGTGGGCCTTTCATCAAGGGGCCTCGGCAGCTCAGTTTCTGCCGGGCGGCGACCTGGCGCTCCGTCCACACGTTTACAAAGTTTTATAAGGTGGACGTCAGTGCTTCCGCTGATGCGGCCTTAGGACGTAGGGTCCTGCAGGCGGCTGTAGTTTAAAGTTATCGTTAACTTGTATTTAGCGCTAGTTGCGCATTTATCTAAGTTGTTGGGAATCTGGCTCTGTTGGTTTTTTCCCACCCTTAATTTCTGGACTGCTTTGGGACGTCCCACTAGTAATGACTGTGTCTCTCTTCCTTCCATCTGCTGCTGAAAGACGGATTTTGGTAAGACCTTACCTGTAAAATCCTTTTCAGCGAAGGAAGGAAGGGAGACACAGCTCCCTCCCATGGCAGAAGTGTGTTGTTGTGTTTTCAGATGCGGCGTGACCCTTCTCTGATAGCGATTATCTGGGCTGAGGTCGGCGCGCTAAGGCTCTTTTCCAGCATTGCCAGCTCATCGCAGTGGTCAGGTTCAGTGAGTAGTACCTGGGACTGTGTGGTTTTTTCTGTTATATGCATAATGTTGCTCCGCTGGTGATATTTGCTCTTCCTTAGCTTGTGTACGGACTGGAGAACTGGAGTAGGAGGAGCCCAAGCTGGAGGGGCCGGTCAACACTTTTTTAATCTGAGGTGTTCTATCCTGTGTGGGCTCCGCCTACCCACTAGTAATGACTGTGTCTCCCTTCCTTCCTTCGCTGAAAAGGATTTTACAGGTAAGGTCTTACCAAAATCCGTCTTTTTTCAGCAGTGTATATACACATGAACGCACATATATATATATATATATACACACAGTAAAGACCAAAAGTTTGGACACACCTTCTCATTTAAAGATTTTTCTGTATTTTCATGACTGAAAATTGTACATTCACACTGAAGGCATCAAAACTATGAATTAACACATGTGGAAATATATACTTAACAAAAAAGTGTGTAACAACTGAAATTATGTCTTATATTCTAGGTTCTCCAAAGTAGCCACCTTTTGCTTTGATGACTGCTTTGCACACTCTTGGCATTCTCTTGATGAGCTTCAAGAGGTAGTCACTGGAAATGGTTTTCACTTCACAGGTGTGCCCTATCAGGTTTAATAAGTGGGATTTCTGGCCTTCTAAATGGGATTGGGACCTCAGTTGTGTTGTGCAAAAGTCTGATGGATACACAGCTGATAGTCCTACTGAATAGACTGTTAGAATTTATATTATGGCAAGAAAAAAGCAGCTAAGTAAAGAAAAACAAGTGGCCATCATTACTTTAAGAAATGAAGGTCAGTCAGTCCAAAAAATTGGGAAAATTTTGAAAGTGTCCCCAAGTGCAGTTGCAAAAACCATCAAGCGCTACAAAGAAACTGGCTCACATGAGGACCGCCCCAGGAAAAGAAAGACCAAGAGTCATCTCTGCTTCTGAGGATAAGTTTATCCGAGTCACCAGCCTCAGAAATCGCAGGTTTACAGCAGCTCAGATTAGAGACCAGGTCAATGCCACACAGAGATCTAGCAGCAGACACATCTCTACAACAACTGTTAAGAGGAGACTTTGTGCAGCAGGCCTTCATGGTAAAATAGTTGCTAGGAAACCACTGCTAAGGACAGGCAACAAGCAGAAGAGACTTGTTTGGGCTAAAGAACACAAGGAATGGACATTAGACCAGTAGAAATCTGTGCTTTGGTCTGATGAGTCCAAATTTGAGATCTTTGGTTCCATCCACCGTGTCTTTGTGCGACGCAGAAAAGGTGAACGGATGGACTCTACATGCCTGGTTCCCACCGTGAAGCATGGAGGAGGAGGTGTGATGGTGTGGGGGTGCTTTGCTGGTGACACTGTTGGGGATTTATTCAAAATTGAAGGCATACCGAACCAGCATGGCTACCACAGCATCTTGCAGTGGCATGCTATTCCATCCCGTTTGCGTTTAGTTGGACCATTATTTATTTTTCAACAGGACAGTGACCCCAAAGACACCTCCAGGCTGTGTAAGGGCTATTTGACCAAGAAGGAGAGTAATAGGGTGCTACGCCAGATGACCTGGCCACCACAGTTACCAGACCTGAACCCAATCAAGATGGTTTAGGGTGAGCTGGACCGCAGAGTGAAGGCAAAAGGGCCAACAAGTGCTAAGCATCTCTGGGAACTCCTTCAAGATTGTTGGAAGACCATTTCCGGTGACTACCTCTTGAATCTCATCAAGAGTGTGCAAAGCACTCACCAAAGCAAAAGGTGGCTACTACTTTGAAGAACCTAGAATATAAGACATATTTTCAGTTGTTTCACACTTTTTTGTTAAGTATATACTGTAATTCCACATGTGTTAATTCATAGTTTTGATGTCTTCAGTGTGAATGTACAATTTTCATAGTTGTCAGGATCCCGTCTGGGTTGGAGCCGATGTTACTGCAAACACTAGGGGAAGCAGAGGCAGGTAGCGTAGTCAGGTGGCAGGCCGAGGTCAGTTCACAGGAGAGCAGTGTTTGTAGCAGAGGAGCAGGCAGATAACGTAGTCAGGTGGCAGCCGGAGGTCGGTACACAGGAAAGGCAGTTCGGTAGCAGAGGAGCAGGCAGATAACGTAGTCAGGTGGCAGGCCGAGGTCAGTTCGCAGGAGAGCAGTGTTTGTAGCAGCAGGAACAGCAGGAGAAAGAGCTTGACTAAAGGCTGGAAGCACAATAATCTCGCAATGACACACCCACAGCGCCAGGTTTATATAGGGCGTGTAATTGGCAATCAGAGGCCAAACGAGAGAGCACTGGGTGAAGCCGATCAGGAAGAACAGTCAATGGTATCCGGGTTTAGCAAGGAACTTTGTAGCCAGCAGAATAGCTCAGATGGTAGAGCTGCTGGCCGGTGGACAAGAGACACTGGGTTCGATTCCTGACAGTACTCCCCTCCTTCCATGATGGCCTCTGGACATCTCAGGAGCTGGCCTATCTGGGTACCTCTGATGGAAGGCTCTTGTAAGTCCAGGAGCATGGACGTTGTCTTTTGGTTCCCATGAATTTTCCTCTGGTCCGTAACCTTCCCACTGCACCAGATACTGCAGTTTACCTCTGAATTTTCGGGAGTCCAGAATCTTATTCACAATGTATTCTTCTTCACCACGGATCCTTTCTGGTGGAGGAGGTGGCTGAATTCTTCCTGGAAACGGGTTTTCACAGAAGGGTTTGAGCAAGGATATGTGAAATACTGGATGAATCTTTAGATTGTTGGGAAGTTTTAAACTAAAAGCAACCTGGTTAATTTTTGCAGAAATTTGAAAAGGTCCAATGAATTTCTGACCCAATTTGGAGGATGGCACATGTGTCTTAAGGTTTTTAGTGGACAGCCAAACTTTGTCTCCAACCTGAAGAGCAGGGGCACTCTCCGATGTTTATCTGCTGCTTCCTTATATACTTCCTGGGTCTTGAGTAATATCTCTGATAATTCCTTCTGGGATTCCTGTAATTTTGCAAGCCTGTCATTAACAGCAGGAATGGGAGTGTTCACTGGCAGATTAGGGATAAATACTAGATGTACTCCATAATTAGCAAAAAATGGGGTTTGAGATGTAGCGCTATGTATGGAGTTGTTGTAGGCAAACTCTGCTGTTGGTAAATAGTCCACCCAGTCATCCTGAAGATAGGAAATGAAGCAACGGAGGTATTGCTCCAAAGTCTGGTTCGTTCTCTCCGTCTGGCCATTGGACTGAGGATGGAAAGCGGTAGAAAGATTCACCGTGACTCCCAAGGCTGTACAGAAACTCTTCCAAAATTTTGACGTAAACTGAACGCCTCTGTCAGACACCACGTTGTCAGGAATTCCATGTAACCTGAATACCTCTTTGATCATCAGTTCTGCAGTTTTTTCAGCAGTAGGAATTCCTTCAGTTGGAATAAAGTGGGCCATTTTTGTGAGTCGGTCCACTATGACAAGGATGACGGTCATCTGTTTGGAAGGGGGTAGTTCCACAATAAAATCCATGGAAATAGATCCCCAAGGCCTGGATGGAACTGGGAGTGGTTGCAAGAGTCCTAGAGGAGACGATCGTGGGGTCTTGTTTCGTGCGCATGTTAAACAGGTTGAAACATATTTCCTCACATCCTTCCTACAATTAGGCCACCAAAAGAAACGAAGTAGTAAGTCTTGTGTTTTTGCAACTCCAGGATGTCCTGCCAGTTTAGAATCATGGACACTTTTGAGGACTTCAAGGCGAGAAGATTCAGGTACATATATTTTGTGTTTCTGCATCCAAAACCCCTCTTTGAATGAAAGATCGACGTCTTCTGAAGGATGGTTAAGGAAAGAGTCCTCTTGATATCCATCTTTAATTCTATTACATAGTCCTCTAGAGTGCAATATTCCCAAAAAATTTTTAGGGCCTAGAATTGTATCGTCATTACTAGACCTCTCCTGAGGTTCCGAACACATCCTGGACAGGGGTCAACCTTGCCATTTCTTGAACCAGGCCGGTAAGAAATTATAAAATTGAATCTTGAGAAAAATAAGGCCCATCGTGCTTGTCTTGCAGACAATCTTTTTGCTGTACGGAGGAATTCAAGATTCTTGTGGTCCGTGAGGACAGTCACAGGGTGATTGGCACCTTCCAGAAGATGTCTCCACTCGGAGAAGGCAACTTTAATGGCTAACAGTTCTTTATTACCGATGTCGTAGTTCTTTTCTGCAGATGACATGGTGTGGGAAAGAAACGCACATGGGTGAAGTTGCATCTTGTCCCCAACTCGCTGAGACAGAATGGCTCCCACTGCAGAGTCCGAGGCGTCCACTTCGACAGTAAATGGAAATTCAGGATTTGGGTGTACTAACAATGGAGCAGACGTAAAAAGAGTTTTCAACTTGTCAAAAGCCTCCTGTGCCTCCGGAGACCAGAAAAATGCTTTGGTCTTTTTTGTTAGTGTAGTAATTGGTAGTATGATCCGTGAAAAGTTTCTTATAAATTTTCGGTAAAAATTTGCAAATCCTATGAAACGCTGGACGTCTTTTAAATTTCTTGGAACAGGCCAGTCCACTACAGCATTGATTTTGCCGGGATCCATGCTCAGACCTTCTGGGGAGATGATATATCCCAGAAATTGGATACTGGTTTGTTCAAACTCACATTTTTCAAGTTTAATGTAAAGATGGTTCTCTTGTAGTCGTTCCAAGACTAACTGGACGTGCCTGCGATGCTCTTCCAAGGTGTCTGAAAATATCAGAATGTCATCGAGATAAGCCACAACGAATTGATCCAAGAAATCTCGAAATACATCATTAATAAAATGTTGAAAGGTGGCTGGGGCATTGCTAAGGCCAAAGGTCATAACCAGAGATTCAAAATGTCCATATCTCGTTCTGAAGGCGGTCTTCCACTCATCTCCTGGGCGAATCCGTATGAGGTTGTAAGCCCCTCTAAGATCCAGCTTCGTAAAGATTTTCGCAGAACGGAGTCTCTCAAATAGTTCAGGAATCAAGGGTAGCGGGTAGCGATTCTTGACAGTGATATTATTCATCTCTCTGTAGTCAATACATGGCCGCAGAGTGGAGTCTTTCTTTTCAACAAAGAACAGGGTGCCCCAGCTGGAGATGTGGAAGGTCGAATAAAGCCTTTCTCTAAATTTTCATCCAGGAACTTTCTTAATACCTTCAATTCAGGTTCGGAAAGATTGTAAATCCGTCCAAATGGAATGGTTGCTCCTGGCAGCAATTCAATGGGACAGTCGTAAGGACGGTGAGGAGGTAATTGATCTGCTTTCTTCTTACTGCAGACATCATAGAACTGCTGATATTGAGGTGGTAGTTTCTCTTCCTTCTCATGCGAAATCTCAGAGATTTGGACTTGTTGGAGAACAGGGGGTTCCTTATGACAATTATTCTTACAGTAGTCCGATGGAAAGGTGATGGTCCTTGATGCCCAGTTGATAGAAGGGTTATGGACTGAAAACCAGGGGATCCCTAGAATAACCGGAAATTTCGGAGATGAAATAAGGTGGAAACTGACAGCTTCATGATGATCCGGTTCGATACAAATCTCCAGTTCGATTGTCTCATGCGTGACAGGTCCAGAAGACAAAGGTGATCCATCCACAGTTTCCATTTCAATTGGTGTGGATTTGGTCCTACTGGAAATATTATTATCACGTGTAAATTTTAAGTCCATAAAATTTCCTCCTGCTCCCGAATCCAACAGGGCAGAGCATTGTATTTTTTGGGTGCCCATTAGAACCTGAATGGGGATTACAAAATGAGATGATGTAGTATGTATTTTGTCTATTTCTGGCGTTACTGATGAGATAGTCTGCAAGATGGAATCCGACTGCTGAGAAAGGTCCATATTGCTGGCAGACCTGTTGTTGGTAAAGGCTATAGTCCTTTTGTTAGGACAGTTGATGGCATAGTGTCCAGGGTCCCCACAATAGAGGCAGAGATGTTCTGCACGTCTCCTCTCCTTCTCCTGTGCAGAGAGTGGTCTTCGGATTATGTCGATCTGCATCGGTTCAGACACGCCTTGCGTCTTTTCTTGGTGGTCTGATGCTGAAAATGAGAAGCCAGGGCTATTCCCAAGTGCTCGCAGTCTCTCCTTTCTCCTTTCAGTAAGTCTTTGGTCAATCCGGATACATAGTTGAATAAAGTCCTCCAACTGATCAGGGGTCTCAACCCTGGCAAGCTCGCCTTTCACTGGTTCTGATAACCCTCGTCGAAATTGACTTCTCTGGGCCGCTGGATTCCAGGTGGTGTCGGCCACCCAGCGACGGAACTCCGATGTATATTCCGCAACAGAGCGACGTCCTTGGCGCAAATTATGTAATTTGGTTTCTGCTGTGGCACAGCGGTTTGGGTCATCAAAAACTTGATTCATAGCTGCGGTGAAGGCTTCCAGGTCATTAAGGAGGTCATAGTCCTTTTCTACATAAGGTGAAGCCCAAGCAAGAGCTTCATCCGTCAGGAGATTTATCATGAAAAAAACTTTCTTCCTCTCACTGGTAAAGGGAGCAGGTTGCATCTGGAAGTATATGCGGCATTGATTGAGGAATCCTCGGTACTGCTGGCGATCCCCACTGAACTTTGCAGGCAGCGGCAGCCGCGCGTTTGATTCGGACCCTGAATTGCGCACGTCCAGAAGTTGTTTTTGTAGCTCAGTTACTTCCTGTTGTATCACCGTGAAATCAGTTTGTAACTTGGAATATTTTCCTTGAGAATCAGTACAAAAACTTTGAAGCTCCGTAACTTGCCGCCTCAGGGTGTTCACAGCGGACTCCATTTTGGCGCGAGATTATTCTGTCAGGATCCCGTCTGGGTTGGAGCCGATGTTACTGCAAACACTAGGGGAAGCAGAGGCAGGTAGCGTAGTCAGGTGGCAGGCCGAGGTCAGTTCACAGGAGAGCAGTGTTTGTAGCAGAGGAGCAGGCAGATAACGTAGTCAGGTGGCAGCCGGAGGTCGGTACACAGGAAAGGCAGTTCGGTAGCAGAGGAGCAGGCGGATAACGTAGTCAGGTGGCAGGCCGAGGTCAGTTCGCAGGAGAGCAGTGTTTGTAGCAGCAGGAACAGCAGGAGAAAGAGCTTGACTAAAGGCTGGAAGCACAATAATCTCGCAATGACACACCCACAGGGCCAGGTTTACATAGGGCGTGTAATTGGCAATCAGAGGCCAAACGAGAGAGCACTGGGTGAAGCCGATCAGGAAGAACAGTCAATGGTATCCGGGTTCAGCAAGGAACTTTGTAGCCAGCAGAATAGCTCAGATGGAAGAGCTGCTGGCCGGTGGACAAGAGACACTGGGTTCGATTTCTGACAATAGTCATAAAAATACAGAAAAATCTTTAAATGAGAAGGTGTGTCCAAACTTTTGGTCTGTACTGTATATATATATACATATATACACACAAATACATGCACACACATATATGTATACATAATAGATCTATATATTGTATACACACATGCTGTATTTTCACAGATGCATATGCAGCCAATGAGCGGTGCTGGATGCCAATCTCCCGCCATTGGTTGAGCGGTGCCGCCTGGCTTTGTGTGTGTGCGAGGCTGTGTGTGTGTTTGTGTGTATATATGCAGGCATCGTCCGATGGGACTACAAGTCCCATCGGCTATGCCTGCTACACTGTCAGTGAGTGACACAGCCAATGATGGGACAGTACAGTCATGGACAAAAGTTTTGAGAATGACACAAATATTATATTTTCACATGATCTGCTGCCCTCTGGTTTTTATGTGTGTTTGACAGATGTTTTTATCACAGACAGAAATATAATAATTGCAAACATATGAGTAACAAGAGCTTATATTGACTGCTAGAATGAGTTAATGCAGCAAGTCAATGTTTGCAGTGTTGACCCTTCTTCTTCAGGACCTCTGCAATTCTCCCTGGCATGCTCTCAATCAACTTCTGGACCAAATCCTAACTGATAGCAGTCCATTCTTGCACAATCAATGCTTTCATTTTGTCAGAATTTTTAGATTTTTGTTTGTCCACCCGTCTCTTGATGATTGACCACAAGTTCTCAATGGGATTAAGATCTGGGGAGTTTCTAGGCTATGGACCCAAAATCTCTATGTTTTGTTCCCTGAGCCATTTAGTTATCACCTTTGCTTTATGGCAAGGTGCTCCATCATGCTGGAAAAGGCATTGTTGATCGCCAAACTGCTCTTGGAGGGTTGGGAGAAGTTGCTCTTGGAGGACATTCTGGTACCATTCTTTATTCATGGCTGTGTTTTTAGGCAAGACTGTGAGAGAGCCGATTCCCTTGGCTGAGAAGCAACCCCACACATGAATGGTTTCAGGATGCTTAACAGTTGGCATGAGACAAGACTTGTCGTAGCGCTCACCTTGTCTTCTCCGAATGAGGCGTTTTCCTGATGTCCAAAACAATCGGAAAGGGGATTCATCAGAGAAAATAACTTTACCCCAGTCCTCAGCAGTCCACTGCCTGTACCTTTTGCAGAATATCAGTCTGTCCATGATGTTTTTCTGGAGAGAAGTGGCTTCTTTGCTGCCCTCCTTGAGACCAGGCCTTGCTCCAAGAGTCTCCGCCTCACAGTGCGTGCCGATGCACTCACACCTGCCTGCTGCCATTCCTGAGCAAGCTCTGCACTGCTGGTAGCCCGATCCCGCAGCTGAAACACTTTTAAGAGACGGTCCTGGCGCTTGCTGGTCTTTCTTGGGCGCCCTGAAGCCTTTTGGCAACAATGGAACCTCTCTCCTTGAAGTTCTTGATGATGCGATAGATTGTTGACTGAGGTGCAATCTTTCTAGCTGCGATACTCTTCCCTGTTAGGCCATTTTTGTGCATTGCAATGATGACTGCACGTGTTTCTTTAGAGATAACCATGGTTAACAGAAGAGAAACAATGATGCCAAGCACCAGCCTCCTTTTAAAGTGTCCAGTGGTGTCATTCTTACTTAATCATGACAGATTGATCTCCAGCCATGTCCTCATCAACACCCACACCTGTGTTAATGGAGCAATCACTGAAAAGAGGTTAGCTGGTCCTTTTAAGGCAGGGCTGCAATGATGTTGAAATGTGTTTTGGGGGATAAAGTTCATTTTCTAGCCAAATATTGACTTTGCAAGTAATTGCTGTTAAGCTGATCACTCTTTATAACATTCTGGAGTATATGCAAATTGCCATTAGAAAAGTGAAGCAGTAGACTTTGTAAAAATTAATATTTGTGTCATTCTCAAAACTTTTGGCCATGACTGTAGTCCCATCATCCGGCTAATGTGTTGAATGTTAAAAAAACATACATTACATACACCACATACAACATATAACACATAACATACATATAACACATAACATACAGTATATACAGTACATATAACATACAACACATAACATACATATAACATACAACACAACATACAGTACATACATATAACATACAACACATAACATACAGAGCATACATATAACATACAACACATAACATACATATAACATACAACACAGAACATACATATAACACATAACATACAGAGCATACATATAACATACAACACATAACATACAGAGCATACATATAACATACAACACATAACATACATATAACATACAACACAGAACATACATATAACACATAACATACAGAGCATACATATAACATACAACACATAACATACATATAACACATAAAATACAGAACATACATTTAACACAACATACAACACATAACATACAGAACATACATATAACATACAACACAGCATACATATAACATACAACACATAACATACAGAGCATACATATAACACATAACATACACATAACATACAACACATAACATACAGAGCATACATATCACATATAACACAACATATATATATAACATGCAACACATAACATACATATAACATACAACACATAACATACAGAACATACATATAACACATAACATACACATAACATATAACATACAGAACATACACATAGCATACAACACAACATAGAGTACATACTCACCAATCACCTATTCCTTGATGCCATCGTCTCCTGTAATAAAAATAACATAATAAAGCAACCTATACATCACCTGTCCGTCATAGTCCAGACTATAACGAGTGTCCCACGACAATCTCCGGTCTAGAACGCTGACATCGGGTGATGTCAGCGCTCTACACCGCCCCTGCGATGCACTGACATCAGACGCTCGGAGAGAATGACGTCACTACAGTTCATTCTCTCACGGCAATGCTGGGTGAGAAAATTCCCATGCAGTATTACCATAAAGTGAGAGAATGAACTCAGGTAACCTCAGTGATGCACTGCAGGAGCCATTGTCTCCTCTCAGTGCATCACTGGGAGGCCCTACAGAGCAGTGGCATCACCTTATGTCACTGTTCTATAGGGGAGACCGTCATGGGACATTCGTTATTAATTGGACTGCGTCGGACAGGGAGTATACGGTTGTTTTATTTTTTACGTTTTATTACAGGAGATCGAGGGCGTCGCATGGATCTGAGCGTACAATAAAGATATGAAAACCGTGTTGTGTTTTTTTTCATTAAAATACTTTATTATGCATGTGTTGTTTTTTTAACCCTTTATTAATATAAGATTAATAATGGATAGGCGTCTTATTGACGCCTCTATTATTAACCGGGTTTAATGTCACCTTACAATAGCAAGGTGATATTAACCCCTTATTACCCCATATCCCACGCTACAGGGGAGTGGGAAGAGATGGGCTAAGTGCCGGAATTGGTGCATCGTACAGATGTGCCAATTCTGGGGTGGCTGGGTGCTGGTATTTTTAGCCAGGGGTGTGTGCCAATATCCATGGCCCCTTCCTAGGCTATGAATATCAGCCGGCACCTGTCTGCGTAGCCTTTCTGGCTAGAAATTACTGGGGGACCCCACGTCATTTTTTTGGGGGGTCCCCCTATTTTAATAGCTAGTAAAGGCTAGCTGCGGGCTGATATTCATAGCCTGGGAAGCTCCATGGGTATCTATCTATCATTTATTTATCTATTATCTATCTATCTATTATCTGTCTATCTATCTATTATCTATCTATCATCTATTTATCTATTATCTATCTATCTCTTATCTATTATCTGTCTATCTATCATCTATCTATATCATCTATTTATCTATATCTATTATCTATCTATTATCTAGCTGTTATCTATTATCTATTTTTGCTATCTATCTATTATCTTTCTATCCATCTATGTATCATCTATCTATCTGTCTATGGCCGGAGTCACACACACCGTATAAAAATCGGACCGTATTATACGGCCGTAATAAGCAGAAAAGTCCCCTGAACAGTGATCCGTATGTCATCCGTGTGCAATGCGAGGATGTGATTTCCTTGCATCCAAATATCCGTGTGTAGAGTTGAGCGATACTTTCCGATATCCTAAAGTATCGGAATCGGAATGGTATCGCCGATATCACTAAAATATCGGCGATACCCGATACCGATACCGGAAGTCCCATGTAAGTCTATGGGAACAAAATATCGAAATTAAAAAAAACCCATTCTTGCCTTGTTGGTTAATTGTACATGAAGGAAAACAAGAAAGAGTAATGTAGAATGTATTGGGGAAGGTTGAGGAGACATTAAAGGCATAGATGTTTAACCCAATCAAATGGAATAGCATAAATATTTTTTTTTTTAAAGATGTTCGGATTGACGAAGAAATTGACAATGTTAACGTTTTTTATATTTTGGCAAATATGTATATTACACAACTTCCATGCTCTTCATCTTCACCTTTTTAACTTTTCACACACTTTCTCCTTCATAATCTTCTGCAGCATCATCTTTTTCATCAAATTATTCTTCATCTTCACCTTCTTTATCTTCTTCTTAAACTTCTTGCTATTCATCTTTGTTAACATTACTCATATTCTTCTTATTAAACTATTATTCTTATTCATATTCTGCTTCATCTTCTTCATCATATTCTTATTTGTGACAGAGAATCCTGTACTTGTAATCTGTCAAAGTATGAATTTTTCATCCTTCCGTTCTTGCTGTCACAAAAGATTTAAATTACAACAGTATTTGTCCGTGTTCAGTTTAGCCTGCAGCAGCAGGCATTTTCCAGGGGCACCACGAGGAGGAACGGACTCACCCCCATACACTGCTTAGTCTTCTTCTGCTTAGAATTTAGAGCATATATTTTGCTCTTCATTTTGGTCTTATACTTCATGTTCTTCTGCTTTTAGATCTTCTGCTTATTGTTCTTGTGTCTCTTGTTCCGTATCTTGTATTTGTAGCACAATCTTGTACCAGCTGATGTTACTGGGACACGGTTACTAAGCAGGAGGTACCTGTGCTCCAAAGCACTACCAAGGACCAGCAGACGTTGCTGGAACTCGGATACCGAGATGGAGGCACCTAGGCCAAAGGCACTGCGGAGAACCAGTTGACGGTACTGGAACCCGGAGGGGCAGCAGAAGGAAAAGAGCCAATGGCACAACCGAGGACCAGCTGACGTTACTGGGACACGGTTACTAAGCAGGAGGTACCTGTGCTCCAAAGCACTACCAAGGACCAGCAGACGTTGCTGGAACTCGGATACCGAGATGGAGGCACCTAGGCCAAAGGCACTGCGGAGAACCAGTTGACGGTACTGGAACCCGGACGGGTAGCAGAAGGTACAAGAGCCAATGCAAGTAACGAGGACCAGCTGACTGTGCTGGAACCCGGAGGGGCAGCAGAAGGAAAAGAGCCAATGGCACAACCGAGGACCAGCTGACGTTACTGAACCCCAGTAACACAGGAGCAAGTGTTGACTGTGCTAACAGCACTTCCGAGCAACAACTGGCGGTGTTGGAGCCCAGGGTCAAGGAGGATGTTTAAATACTAGATCAAGTAATTTCCTTGTTACCTGTCAATTTTAAATGTCTATACTTCAAACAAGAGAAAGATAACCTTTACTACCATAAGATGATGATTTCATTTAAACTAATATCTAGATAAATAAAGAATTGACAAACATAAACACATACATTAACATGTTGAACAGCAATGCAAACCACAAAATAAATTAGTTAAGGAATCTGCTATACGGTTGTACATAAAAGCATACAAGTACATATCTGAATCCATTAATGATGGATAAGTAACAGTATGTACACCATTTTTATTGTATAGACAATGAATGTCTGACTTCAAAACATCATCAGCATTACAAGTTATCTGTGACATTACTAAAATGTTACATTTGCTGAATAATGTCACTAAACAGTTTATACAAAATTATACAATTTCCATCATGTAATACTCATAATATGTGGCAATAATCATGTTTATTAACAAACATAACCTTTAAAAAGTGCATAGTGCATAGTGAAAATTGCTATTTATGCCTGACTGTCGACTTGCAAGCATGACAACGGATAGATAAGGTATATATAGATGAGACTGCATAGCTACAGATGGTGAATGGCGATGTAATACTGTACCTCAATAAAGTGTGCGTCACTACTACATAATTTTTTTTATATAGCTTTATAAACAGGGTACGTGGATGTATGCTTGCGCCTTTGTTTTGACGCACAGACTGCCTTCCTGCTGAGACGCGTTGGGTAGTGAACAGTTGTGTGCAGTGTTCACTGTAGTCTGAGGTTTTCCTTTTTGGAGTGCAGATCACGCTCCAGTTAGTTCTTCAACCACTGCTGGTTGTAGTCTGCTGAGCGTGTGTCACTGGCACATCCTTGAAATTTTTCTCTAATTGTTGCTGCTCCATTCTATTACAAATAAATAAAATCTATTAGTGTGACGCGCTTCCATCCGTATACAATACATTGGTTGCAAACACTATAGAAGTACACAAAGGGGCCTTTCACACCTACTGAACAGTTGTGTGCAGTGTTCACTGCAGTCTCTGCGGAATAACC
Source organism: Oophaga sylvatica (assembly GCA_033576555.1). NCBI lineage: Eukaryota > Metazoa > Chordata > Amphibia > Anura > Dendrobatidae > Oophaga > Oophaga sylvatica. The sequence goes on along the minus strand of JARQOD010000003.1, from coordinate 420,369,166 downwards.
ACACTTAGGCCTTATAACTTTTCAGACTTTCTTTATCAATCTACCAAGATGAAGAAGGCAGGGAGTAAGGCACGTGGTCGTGGAGTTTCTTCAGGGAGAGGACGTGGGGATTCTGTGGCTGCTGCGGCCCCCAGTGACACAGCATCCACCAGTTTTCCCCGGGCCGTGAGCGTTCCTTTATGCGCACTTTTGTAGGAGCTCGGAGTACCCCCTGCTGCGGGAAGAACAAATTGAAGCCGTTGTTGTTTGGATCTCAGCCAATGCATCGACTTCAATTGCTTCCACCTCCTCTCAGGACCACAGCACTGTTGGGCAACCATCTGTCTCTTCACCGCCTGGCAAATTGCCCAGGCAGTCAGAGAGTTCTGTACAGGAGCCAGCTGAGTGTCTGCTTCTGTTCTCATAATCTATTGGCTTGCAAACAGGGGCCCAGCCAAGCAGCATTCTGTAATGTGAAGAAGAGGGAGTATGCAGTGATGCGCAACAGCTGTGTCTCTCTGAATCTGAAGAGGCGGGTGAGACAGTGCCGATGGTCAGCACACCGCAGAACGCATCTGATGATGATGATGAGACCCAGGTGCCAGTTTCTGTTGAGCATGGTGCTGGCCAGACCACCCAACAGCAGGTGTTGGAAGAGGGTAGTGGAGATGATGAGGTCCAATACCCAACATGGCATGAAGAACAGGAAGGTGGTGGGAGCAGCTCAGAGGAATAATAATAATATTTATTTATATAGCGCCATCATATTCCGCAGCGCTTTACAGTTTAGCAGTTTCAGAACACAAGTCATAAGTAACAACGTTAACAATACAATAATTTAAGCTAAATAAGTCGCCCCTGCTCGTGACAGCTTACAATGTACAATGAGATGGGGGAGATACAAAGTATAGGTGTTTATATACAATGGTGCATTTACAATGATGTTCCAGCCATCTTAAGGGACTGAGGGATGGAGATAGTGAATGGGCTAGAGACACACACACACTTACACAGAATACATAGAATGACTTTGATTAGTGAATGTGATAGGCCGCTCTGAACAAATGTGTTTTGAGGGAGCGCCTGAAACCATGCAAATTGTGGATAGTCCTAATTTCTTGGGGTACAGCATTCCAGAGGATTGGCGTAGAGCAGGAGAAGTCTTGGAGTCGGGAGTGGGAGGTACGTATTAGTGCAGAGGTTAGTCGAAAGTCGTTTGCAGAGCGCAGCAGTCGGTTAGGCCGATAGATAGAAATGAGGGAGGAGATGTAGGAGGGGTGCTGCACTGTGGAGAGCTTTGTGGGTGAGAACCAGTACTTTGGTTGAAAGCTGGGAGAGGCCTAGAGAAATGGTTAGTGATAGAAGGAAGATAGAGGAAGACATTGCCCCAACGGTACAAACAGGAGGGAGAGTTAGGCTGCAGACTCGGTTGCCTGTAGCCTCCAGTTTGGCACCTGTTCGGAGCAGTTGTCTTCCAAAAGTCAAAACGTGCGCTCCCAGGACTTGCACTGCGTGGTCCTTTTTTCACACACTTGCACATGATATTTGCTATGTGAAATGCAAGCTGTGTAATCAAAAATTAAAAATAGCTAAAAGTGTCAGTCACCTCAATACCACAAATATGTGGAAACATGTGCGGACAAAGCACGTAGTTGAGTTACAAAGACACACTGGAGATGTAGGCCAACCTACAGCAGCACCTACATCTTCAGGTTGTGTTGAAGCCTCTTCATCGAGCTCACACACAGCTGGTTATGCTTCCTCACAGGATCGCCATGGAAGAACCTCGGCCACTGTTGTCCAGAGACAAACTGTTATTCCACACACAGCAGCAAGTTCCCTGTCATCCTCACACTCCCAGGCCACAAAACAGCCAGCGGTAGCACAGGCATGGGATAAAAGACGGCCATACTCCGCAAACCATGCACGAGCACAGGCTCTGAATGCTGGCATTGCAAAACTCCTGTCCCTTGAAATGCTGTGATTCAGGCTGGTGGAGACAGACAGTTTCCGTAACTGAATATCATTGTCAATCCCACAATACAATGTGCCAAGCCGATTTCATTTCAGCAGGCAAGCCGTCCCTGGTCTGCAAAAGCATGTTGAGGGAAAAATTAAACATGCGCTACTAAAAGCCCTCAGTAGCAAGGTCCACCTGACCACCGATGCGTGGACCAGTACCCATTGTTATGATCTGCTACAACCAGTAAGGAAAGAAGGGAATTCTGTCCCTACAATACAACTAAGCTGAATCCCTACGATGTAACGGGGAACCTGATCCTGCGACCAGACCCGCTAAAGTCCTCATCTAGTGTGAACGAAGACCTATAGTTGCGAGGGAGTAATCCCTACAAGATCTAGGGACTGGGAGAAAAGGTGGACACCTCCTAACATAAATTGTAGCATGGATAATTAAACAGAAAAATAAATACTTTGTGATCCTAACATCAAGCAAAACTCACAGATTAAGGCACCTAAGCACCCGGCTAGCTTAACAGTAGATAATACAATGAAGTCAAGCAAAGCCAGAAGGGCGGAGCCAGACTAAATAGGGAAAAAAGGTCATGTGACCAGCAAACTGAAACAAAACCTAACAAGAGGGTTCTAACACCCATGGCCAGGGACAATACCTTTCCCTCACTGCCCATTGGGTCAATGTTGTGCAGCCGGGTACTGATCTTGCGAGTGGCGCTGTACGTGTTCTGCCAACTCCAAGGATTGCAGGAATCAAGTCTGTACACATTGATTCCTCCTCCTATTCCAGTTCCTCAGAATCATCGCTGCAGGAGCCGTCACGGTCTACCTCCACATGGACCCGTGAACGTTTACCTGTTGCGACCGATATGAGCACAGCCGTGTCCAAATGTCAACAGGCCATCCTGAAATTAATTTCCATGGGGAATCTTAGCCACACAGCGCAGGAGCTCTGTAATGCCATAAAGCAGGAGAGCGACGTGTGGTTTTTGGAAGAGAATCTACAGGCAGGCTTGGTAGTGTGTGACAATGGCCGAAATCTGGTGTCAGCTCTGGGCCTTGGCAACCTCACTCACATACCATGTCTGTCATATGTGCTCAACTTGGTCGTGCAGAGTTTTTTGAGGGACTATCCGGATCTTGATGCACTGCTGCACAAGGTCCGCCTAGAGTGCGCTCACTTGCGACGTTCCAGCATGGCCAGATCGCTGATTGCAGCTCTGCAACGCAGATTTCACCTTCATGAACATCGCATTATATGTGACGTACCCACCAGGTGGAATTCCTCGTTACATATGTTGGAGCGGTTGTGTGAGCAGCAGCCAACAGTAATGGAGTATCAGCTGCATCAGGCGCAGTCAACTCGCAATTTGCGGCGTTCACACTTCACCACTACTGAGTGGGCCTCTATAATAAGAATAATAATATTATTTATTTATATAGCGCCATAATATTCCGCAGTGCTTTACAGTTTAACAGTTTCAAAACACGAGTCATAAGTAACAACGTTAACAATACAATAATTAAAGCAAAATCAGCCGCCCCTGCTGGTGAAAGCTTACAATCTACAATGAGGTGTGGGAGATACAAAGTACAGGTGTTTATATACAATGGTGTTTTTACAATGATGGTCCAGCCATTTTAAGGAAGTGAGGGATGCATGGAGATAGTGAATGGGCTACACACACAGAATTACACATAGAATGACTTTGATTAGTGAATGTGATAGGCCACTGTGAACAAATGTGTTTTGAGGGAGCGCCTGAAACCATCCAAATTGCGGATAGTCCTAATTTCTTGGGGTAGAGCATTCCAGAGGATTGGCGCAGCGCGGGTGAAGTCTTGGAGTTGGGAGTGGGAGGTACGGATTAGTGCAGAGGTTAGTCGAAGGTCGTTTGCAGAGTGCAGCAGTCGGTTAGGCCGATAAATATAAATAAGGGAGGAGATGTAGGGGGGTGCTGCGCTGTGGAGAGCTATGTTGGTGAGAACCAGTAATTAGAATTGGATCCTATAATGAATGGGCAGCCACTGCCAGTGTAATGAGTGGCGAATAACTCTATGAAGGATATCTGCCACGTTTTGCGTGCGTTTGATGAGTCAACGCGGATGGCGAGTGCAGATGATGCACTAGTCAGCCTGACTGTCCCCCTTATCTGCCTGCTTCAAAAAACACTGCAAGCACTAAGGCATGAGGTTTTGGAAGAGGTGGAGGATGAGGAGTCACAAATTCCATCACCTTCTGGACAGTCAGCGCAACGTGGTTCCTCACAAAGGGCTGGAGGACTTTCAAAGTACCATGCTGTATCAACAATTGAACCTCCAGAGTCGCTGTCTATATTTTCATAACCATTACAAACTTTTAATGTATTTACAAAGCACATAATGTACATTTTTTGTCTATCCTTTTGTAATGCTATTGTGTTTCCATAAACTGATGTTACAGAATTATGATACAAAGTTTTTAAATTTTGAGTTTTAAATTTTGTAAATTTATATGTATTTGAAGGACTTTGTGAGGAGGATGAGGAGGAGTCAATGGAGGAGGAAGACATCGCTCCAGAGGGAGGTAGACAATGCTCTAGTCAGTATGTAGACCAAGGGTGGGGTGATGCACAGCAGGCGGAGATGACGCCTCTTGCAGGGGACAACGTTTCTTGGCCAGTTGGGAGTCTGCAGCACATGGTTGATTTCATGCTGCAGTGGCTGAGAAACGACCGCCGCATCGAACACATTCACACCACGTCTGATTATTGGGTGTACACCCTCCTAGACCCTCGCTACCGGGACAACTTACAAAGCCTCATCACACCGTTGAACCGGGAGCGTAAAATGCGGAAGTACCAAGACACACTGGTGCAATCCATAATGTTCTCCATTCCAGCCGAGAGCACTGCTGCTGCTACTGATTTACAAAGCAGCTCTGTGCGTCGAGGCAGTGGAGACAGCTCTGCAACAAGAGGGAGCACAAGCAGCGCCTCTGCACAGGGCAAGAACAGTATGTTCCAAATGTGTCGAAGTTTTGTGGCAGCGCCACCAATGTCTACACCATCCGAGACGGCTCCAGTCAGCAGGAGGCAACATTTCCGTAAGATGGTGACAGACTACATGTCTTGCCCTCTCAGTGTACTCCCAGATGGCTCTTCCCCATTCAAGTTTTGTGTCTCTAAGCTGGATACATGGCCAGAGCTTAGCCAGTATGCATTGGAGGTGCTGGCTTGATCTGCTGGCAGTGTATTATCGGAGCGCGTCTTTACTGCTGCAGGTGGTGTACTAACAGACCGTTGCATGCGACTATCCTACGATAATGTAGAACGGCTTACTTTTCTGAAAATGAACTAGGCATGGATCTCGCCTGAATTTGCCTGTCCGGTTTCAGATTAACTAACTGGTTGACAACGTTTTCCATGTCTCCTGTTATGTTCATCTTTCTACCACCTGAGCTATACTCCCTGGGCTACAACACTGCCAGTTGCTGCTCAGAAGTGTCGTGTCCACAGACCAATACACAAGCTATAGTGATAGTGGGGTTCAGTAACGCCTGCTGTTCCCCTGCTGTGTGTCCGGCAAAAATTACTGCTACCTAGCTACACATGTTTAAAAAAACATGACATGTTAAAGTGGCTAGTGCTACACATAGATATCAGGCTACACCCTTATTTCTAAGCTGTAAACAAGTGAAACGTCAAATTTAAAACCATTCAATGATTAGTGTTGGTAACAAATCTGTAACTAAATAATTGTGACATATTATGGCAGATATCCACATGTCTAACACAAATGCTAACACAAAAGCATACTTATGCTATAGGGTACTGATGGTGAACCTTCTCACTCCATAACTTTGACCAATCCAACTCACATCATGCCTCAAATGCTGCAATGTTGGAAGTGCATAATGTGGGTTGAACTTTGACAACAGCTGCAGTGCGAAGGTTATCCTTCTGTGTTCTTGGCTTTTAAATAAAAGCATACAAGTAAATATAATAATACATTGTTGATTAAGGGACATGATGTACACCTGTAATATTGTGCAAACAATGGATGTAGGACTATTCCTCTTCAACATTACTTATATTTGTGTCATTTGAAAAAATACATATTTTAGTTAAAAATTAAAAACCCATGTTCAGTAGCTGTGAAAGGCCCGTTTGTGTACTTCTATATTGTTTGCAACCAATGTATTGTATACGGATGGAAGCGCGTCACACTAATAGATTAGATTTATTTTAAATGGAATGTAGCAGAACCAATTGGAGATAAATGAAAAGGATGAGCCACTGAGACACGCTCAGCAGAGTACAAGCAGCAGTGCTTGAACATGTAACTGGAGCGTGATCTGCACTAAAAAAAGTAAAAAACACAGACTGAAGTGAACACTGAAACACAACTGTCCACAATCTGTGAAAAGCTCCTTTCTGTACTTCTATAGTGTTTGCAACCAATGTATTGTATACGGATGGAAGCGCGTCACACTAATAGATTAGATTTATTTTAAATGGAATGTAGCAGAACCAATTGGAGATAAATGAAAAGGATGAGCCACTGAGACACGCTCAGCAGAGTACAAGCAGCAGTGCTTGAACATGTAACTGGAGCGTGATCTGCACTAAAAAAAGTAAAAAACACAGACTGAAGTGAACACTGAAACACAACTGTCCACAATCTGTGAAAAGCTCCTTTCTGTACTTCTATAGTGTTTGCAACCAATGTATTGTATACGGATGGAAGCGCGTCACACTAATAGATTAGATTTATTTTAAATGGAATGTAGCAGAACCAATTGGAGATAAATGAAAAGGATGAGCCACTGAGACACGCTCAGCAGAGTACAAGCAGCAGTGCTTGAACATGTAACTGGAGCGTGATCTGCACTAAAAAAAGTAAAAAACACAGACTGAAGTGAACACTGAAACACAACTGTCCACAATCTGTGAAAAGCTCCTTTCTGTACTTCTATAGTGTTTGCAACCAATGTATTGTATACGGATGGAAGCGCGTCACACTAATAGATTAGATTTATTTTAAATGGAATGTAGCAGAACCAATTGGAGATAAATGAAAAGGATGAGCCACTGAGACACGCTCAGCAGAGTACAAGCAGCAGTGCTTGAACATGTAACTGGAGCGTGATCTGCACTAAAAAAAGTAAAAAACACAGACTGAAGTGAACACTGAAACACAACTGTCCCAATCTGTGAAAAGCTCCTTTCTGTACTTCTATAGTGTTTGCAACCAATGTATTGTATACGGATGGAAGCGCGTCACACTAATAGATTAGATTTATTTTAAATGGAATGTAGCAGAACCAATTGGAGATAAATGAAAAGGATGAGCCACTGAGACACGCTCAGCAGAGTACAAGCAGCAGTGCTTGAACATGTAACTGGAGCGTGATCTGCACTAAAAAAAGTAAAAAACACAGACTGAAGTGAACACTGAAACACAACTGTCCACAATCTGTGAAAAGCTCCTTTCTGTACTTCTATAGTGTTTGCAACCAATGTATTGTATACGGATGGAAGCGCGTCACACTAATAGATTAGATTTATTTTAAATGGAATGTAGCAGAACCAATTGGAGATAAATGAAAAGGATGAGCCACTGAGACACGCTCAGCAGAGTACAAGCAGCAGTGCTTGAACATGTAACTGGAGCGTGATCTGCACTAAAAAAAGTAAAAAACACAGACTGAAGTGAACACTGAAACACAACTGTCCACAATCTGTGAAAAGCTCCTTTCTGTACTTCTATAGTGTTTGCAACCAATGTATTGTATACGGATGGAAGCGCGTCACACTAATAGATTAGATTTATTTTAAATGGAATGTAGCAGAACCAATTGGAGATAAATGAAAAGGATGAGCCACTGAGACACGCTCAGCAGAGTACAAGCAGCAGTGCTTGAACATGTAACTGGAGCGTGATCTGCACTAAAAAAAGTAAAAAACACAGACTGAAGTGAACACTGAAACACAACTGTCCACAATCTGTGAAAAGCTCCTTTCTGTACTTCTATAGTGTTTGCAACCAATGTATTGTATACGGATGGAAGCGCGTCACACTAATAGATTAGATTTATTTTAAATGGAATGTAGCAGAACCAATTGGAGATAAATGAAAAGGATGAGCCACTGAGACACGCTCAGCAGAGTACAAGCAGCAGTGCTTGAACATGTAACTGGAGCGTGATCTGCACTAAAAAAAGTAAAAAACACAGACTGAAGTGAACACTGAAACACAACTGTCCACAATCTGTGAAAAGCTCCTTTCTGTACTTCTATAGTGTTTGCAACCAATGTATTGTATACGGATGGAAGCACGTCACTGTAATAGATTTGAATTATTTTAAATAGAATAAAGCAGCACCAATTTTAGAAAAATGACAAGGATGAGCCAGTGACAGACACTCAGCAGAGTACACGCAGCGGTGGTTGAAGAAGTAAATGGAGCATGATCTGCATTTAAAAAAAAAAAAAAATAAAAATACCTCACAGACTGCAGTGAACACTGAAACACAACTATTCACAATCTGTGAAAGGCTACTCCTTTGTGTACTTCTATAGTGTTTGCAACCAATGTATTGTATACGGATGGAAGCGCGTCACACTAATAGATTAGATTTATTTTAAATGGAATGTAGCAGAACCAATTGGAGATAAATGAAAAGGATGAGCCACTGAGACACGCTCAGCAGAGTACAAGCAGCAGTGCTTGAACAAGTAACTGGAGCGTGATGTGCACTCAAAAAAGTAAAAAACACAGACTGAAGTGAACACTGAAACACAACTGTCCACAATCTGTGAAAGGCTACTCCTTTGTGTACTTCTATAGTGTTTGCAACCAATGTATTGTATACGGATGGAAGCGCGTCACACTAATAGATTAGATTTATTTTAAATGGAATGTAGCAGAACCAATTGGAGATAAATGAAAAGGATGAGCCACTGAGACACGCTCAGCAGAGTACAAGCAGCAGTGCTTGAACAAGTAACTGGAGCGTGATGTGCACTCAAAAAAGTAAAAAACACAGACTGAAGTGAACACTGAAACACAACTGTCCACAATCTGTGAAAGGCTACTCCTTTGTGTACTTCTATAGTGTTTGCAACCAATGTATTGTATACGGATGGAAGCGCGTCACACTAATAGATTAGATTTTTTTCCACTAAAATGGAGCAGCACCAATTAGAGAAAAATGTGAAGGATGAGGCAGTGACACACGCTCAGCAGACTACAACCAGCAGTGGTTGAAGAACTAACTGGAGCGTGATCTGCACTCAAAAAATCAAAACCTCACAGACTGCAGTGAACACTGAAACACAACTATTCACTATCTGTGAAAAGCTCCTTTCTGTACTTCTATAGTGTTTGCAACCAATGTATTGTATACGGATGGAAGCACGTCACACTAATAGATTTGATTTTTTTCTAATATAATGGAGCTGCACCAATTCCACTAAATAAAATAAAAAAAAAAAAAGAGTCAGTGACACGTGCAGATGCCTACAAACAGCGGTGGATGCAGAGCAAACTGCAGCGTCACCTGCACTGTCACACACACACCTTGCACAGAGCTGTTAAAACAACACTGGCAAAATGAAGCTTTACACAGCGGTTGGTAAACTAGCCTGCCTCAAGCACAGTAGTACACAAAATCGCAATATCTAACTGTCCCTCAGAGTCAGCACAGCAGCGTTCTGTCCCTAACTGAATTCACAGCACAGTGACGCTAAAATGGCGGCGGCGCCTTTTATAGTGCATTCTGACATCATTTCAGCAGCCAATCACAGCCATGCCATTAGTTAAGATGACCGCAGCATTACAGGATGTGCCCACACTTCGTAGGATTCCTCATTGGCTGACTAAAATCACATTGCCTCTCAAAGAATTATGGGAACTTCCGATTCCGGTATACGATATGGAAAAAGTATCGGAATTAAGTATCGGAATTCCGATAACGCGAATATCGGCCGATACCCGATACTTGCGGTATCGGAATGCTCAACACTATCCGTGTGTCATCCGTATGGCATCCGTACGGCGATATTTTCTCGCCGGCTTGCAAAACGAACATATAATGGATCCAACTGACAGTTTTAAAATCACAAAATAAAGAATACATATACACACATAGAATACACATATATATATATATATATATATATACACCTGGAAACATCAACAAAAGCTAGTTTAATATGGTGTAGGTCCACCTTTTGCGGCGATAACAGCCTCAATTCTCCGAGGTATGGATTCATACAAGGTGTGAATTGTTTCCACAGGAATTTTAGCCCATTCTTCAGTTAAAACCCTCCAGTTCTTTGAGCGACGATGGCGGCGGAAATCAACGTCTAACTTGAATCTCTAAAGGATTGTGGGGGGCCAGATGAGATGCTCATCTTCATTAGAATGTTCCTCGTGCCATGCCTAAATAATCGCGGCTGTTAATTCTTCCATGAAGGGATATCATTGGCCCGGCGTATCTCCACGAAATAGCACCCCAGATCATCACAGAACCTCCGCCATGTTTTACGGTTGGGAGAAGGCAGTCTGGATGGAATGCTTCTTTTGGCTGTCTCCAAACGTACACGCGGCTGGAGGTCGGAAATAGGGTAAACGATGATTCGTCTGAGAATATCACATGTTTCCACTGCTCGAGGGACCAATTCTGGAGGTTTCTTCACCACTCTAAACGCTTGGAAACATTTGTCATTGAGAGCAGCGGTTTTCGAATTGCAGCTCTTCCGTGGAATCCAGATTTGTTCAGCTCCCGACGAACAGTTTTTGTGGTAACTGGGTTCTGTAGGTGTTCATTGAGCTCAGCAGTGATTTTCTAAGCCGTGGTCTTGCGATCCTCTCTCACAATTCGCTTTAGAGTCCGAGGGTCTCTCTCAGTCAACTTTGACTTTTGGCCGGTCCTGTGCTTTGCTGCGGACATTTTTCCTTCGCTTTTAAACGCAGTCATTACTTTGGAGACAGTACCTCTTGACACGCCAAGCATTCGGGCACTTTCGGTTACATTAGCGCCTGCCATACCAGCACCAACAATTTGGCCTCTTTGAAAATCCGAGAGGTCTGCCATTGGTATCAGGTTCTCATCAATGTTCTTACAATTATGCAAAGAAAACAGTTAATTTACATACACATATCACATAACACAAATAATCAACTACAAAACATTACCATATGTCACGGTTTGCATGTTTATAACGTTCGAAGATTATGATGCCAAAACGTTAGGTTTTCCATTATTTTGTCAAACCCCTGTATATATATATATATTTAGAGTTCATACACTTCTACATAGCAGAATAGCCGCTAATTCAATTGCCGGGTTCTGTAAAATCATTACAGAGTCCGACATGAAATGACACCTGGTTTACATACAGTTAACCATTTCATTTCATGTAGTTTGATATATGGTTTTAACAATTACATGACTGCATGTGTGCAAAATTTCATACATGTAGGTGGTAATTAAAGGTACATGCCCATTTTTGAGAAAAAAATGCTCAGTTTTCTGGATGGAAAAAACGGTCCGATTCTATGCAATTGGCATGCGATTGTCATGCGATTTTTAATCGCACCATACGGTTTTAATCCGTATCCAATGCGATTTTAATATGAGGTTTTACATAGAGCAGTTCTCTCTATGTAAAAATTCATATTAAAATAACATTGTAAAAAAAATGTAAAAATCATTTTAAAAAGCAAATAATCCTATATATATATATATATATATATATATATATATATATATATATATATATACATATACATACAGTACAGACCAAAAGTTTGGACACACCTTCTCATTCAAAGATTTTTCTGTATTTTCATGACTATGAAAATTGTAGAATCACACTGAAGGCATCAAAACTATGAATTAACACATGTGGAATTATATATACATTACACTTTACAAAAAAATGTGAAACACCTGAAAATATGTCTTATATTCTAGGTTCTTCAAAGTAGCCACCTTTTGCTTTGATTACTGCTTTGCACGCAGAAAAGGTGAACGGATAGACTACATGCCTAATTCCCACCGTGAAGCATGGAGGAGGTGGTGTGATGGTGTGGAGGTGCTTTGCTGGTGACACTGTTGGGGATTTATTCAAAATTGAAGCGGTGAGCGGTCCAGCTCAACCCAAACCATCTTGATTGGGTTCAGGTCTGGTAACTGTAGAGGCCAGGTCATCTGGCGTAGCACCCCAACACTTTCCTTCTTGGTCAAATAGCCCTTACAAAGTCTGGAGGTGTGTTTGGGGTCATTGTCCTGTTGAAAAATAAGTGATGGTCCAACTAAACGCAAACTGGATGGAATAGCATGCTGCTGCAAGATGCTGTGGTAGCCATGCTGGTTCAGTGTGCCTTCAATTTTGAATAAATCCCCAACAGTGTCACCAGCAAAGCACCCCCACACCATCACACCACCTCCTCCATGCTTCACGGTGGGAACCAGGCATGTAGAGTCCATCCGTTCACCTTTTCTGCGTGCAAAGCAATAATCAAAGCAAAAGGTGGCTACTTTGAAGAATCTAGAATATAAGACATATTTTCAGTTATTTCACACTTTTTTGTAAAGTGTAATGTATAATTCCACATGTGTTAATTCATAGTTTTGATGCCTTCAGTGTGATTCTACAATTTTCATAGCCATGAAAATACAGAAAAATCTTTAAATGAGAAGGTGTGTCCAAACTTTTGGTCTGTACTGTAGTTCATACACTTCTACATAGAAGAATAGCCGCTAATTCAATTGCTGGGTTCTGTAAAATCATTACAGAATCTGACATGAAATGACACCTGGTTTACAAACAGTTAACCATTTCATGTAGTTTTATATATGGATTTAATTAACAATTACATGAGTGCATTTTTTAGGGGTCAAGTTCCCGCTTCTGCACAAGGGGAATCTCGAGTCATCCCTGCTGTGGTCTCCCATCCGTCTCCAGCTGCAGTGGACTCTGCTCAGCTTAGATGTCGGTCCCAGCGTCTCGCCCAGTCTAGCATTGTGCAGAGGATTACTGCTGCTCCTTCAGGCTCTGCTATTGTAGCCAGTACTGGTTAGCGGCGAGCAGACGTCTTTAGGACAAAGTCCTTGCTATTCCCTTCTGAGCATGCCCAGAGTAAGATCTCTCATTGGAGATCAGGGGTCACATGCTCAGGTACTGCAGTAGCTCCTATTGGTCCGCCAGGAAGGTCCTGAAACCACTTGTGTTCTGGAGCAGTTTCCTATTGGTCCTTATCTGGCAGGCCCTGTAGTTGCTACTATAAAAGGGTGGCATGGTCGTGCCGCCATGCGCTAGTATCAAGCATTATATGCTTTGCGCCAGTGTGGTCATGCGTGTGTGTGGTTAGGGCAGCTGAAATACTCCATTACAATACCAACCTAATCGGTGAGGAGTTTGGTATGCTAGCTGGTCAGGGTCGGTGTCTTAGATGCCTTAGATTACCGGCATAACCGGTGAGGAGGTTGATTGCCGTATTCAGGGCCTGGCGTTCAGACGCCATAGATTGCAGGTGACTCCCGCGAGGACATTAGCGCATGATCACTTTCCATGTTCGCTTAGCAGTTAACTGTGTACCTTAGTGCCTAACAGGAAACAGAAGTTTGCCTCAGCGGCTCTGTGACGCAACATTGTTCGCTTTCAACGCTAGACAGCGCCCTAGCGTGTTTATTTTGCGACTCAGTGGCGTTAACTGAGTTCGCACACATCGCCATATAGCGCTGCGGCACTCCTTCTAGCGGCTCTGTGGAATAACAGAATTCGCACATATTGCCACAGCGCGTTACGGCGTTTATTTTGGAGACTCTGCGGAATAACAGAGTTCGCTTCTTGCGCCATCTTACTAGCAGCAGGCTCCGCCTGCACGGTGGACCCCAGGCTGCGAACGCACCTCTCTACACCTTATATTTGGTGCGTTCCGCAGACCCTAACAGCATGTGTGCAAAATTTCACTTCAGGTCAGCCGGGGACTCCGCACAGCATCAGTTATGTCAGAGGGAGTCCCCAGCTGACCTGAAGTGAACTGATTACTGTGGGAAACAATCAATTAAGCTTCCCAGCTAATCACTTCATCTCCTGTGATTCGGGGGGATTAGCTCATTCATTCGGGGGTTTACTGCGAGGCTGCAGCATTAGCTGCAGTCCCCGCTGTAAGCCTGTTAACCCCTTCAGATGGATTGCAGCGGGGGACCTGACTGAGTGCCGGAGAGGTAAGAATATGCTTGCTTTATTATTTTTATGTTATTACAGGAGAACAAGGGATTCAGATGGATTACCTGTACAATAAAATATGGTCAAAAACTGTGTATTTATTTCATTAAAATTATTTTTAATTGATGTGTGTATTTTTTTTTAACCATTTAATACAATAGGATTAATAATCAATAGTTGTCTAAATGACAACCCTCCATTATTAACCCGGCTTAAAGTCCCCTTCCAATAGCAAGGTGGTCTTAACCCATTATTAACCCATTAGCCACCGCTACAGGGCAATGGGAATAGATGGGCTAAGTGTCAGACAAGGCGCATCTAATCATAGATGTGCCTTTTCTGGAGTGGCTGGGGGCAGATGATAGTAGCCAGGGGGGCACAAAAAAATGCACCCTTCCTAGGCTATTATTATCTGCCCTCACTCACTGGCTTTCCCTGTCTGGTAGAGAAAATACCACAGGAGCCCACACATTTTTTTTCATTGAATTTACACATTTAATTAACACGTACATGTATGAAATTTTGCACACATACACTCATGTCATTGTTAATGAAAACCATATATCAAAGTACATGAAATGAAATGGTTTACTGTATGTAAACCATGTGTCATTTCATGTCGGATTCTGTAATGATTTTACAGAACTCGGCAATTGAATTAGTGGCTATTATACCATGTAGAAGTGTATGAACTAAAAAAAAAAATATATATATATATATATGTGTCACAATGACATGTGTATATATATATATATATATGTATATATATTTATATGTATTCTATGTGTGTATATGTATTCTTTCTTTTGTCATTTTAAAACTGTCATTTGGATCCATTATATGTCCATTTTGCAAGCCGGCGAGAAAATCTCGCCGTACGGATGACACACGGATATTTTGATGCAAGGAAATCGCATCCTCGCATTGCACACGGATGCATGGGCGTACCCACCGTGGGGCGGGGGGCAGCTGCCCCCCCCAGAAGCAGGGGCGCACAATGAAAGAACTGGCCCGTCGGCCCTGCCGACATTGAACTGACAGTTCAGTGCCGGCGGGCCCTTTAATCGCGGGCGGAATGTGGTGAGGAAGGCCTTGTGGCCTTCCATATGCAGCACAGACGACGTGATCATCATCACGCCGCCTGCGCGCCCTGATGACGTCAAGCCGCCTGTGCCAGGAGAAGACAGAGTCCAGCGCGCGCTTATTCAGAGCAGCGGGGGACATAGGTGAGTGCTTGCATTTTTTTCTTTTTAACGCTGGGCCCGGCCTATGGGGGATTATGCTGGCTATGGGGGATTATGCTGCCTATTGGGGACTACTATGCTGCCTATGGGGGATTCTGCTGCCTATTGTGGCATTTACCTGCCTATTGGGAGACTATGGGACTATGCTGCCTATGGGGGGATTATGTTGCCTATTGGGGACTACTATGCTGCCTATGGGTGATTATGCAGCCTATTGGGGACTATGCTGCTTATGGAGGATTATGCTGCATATGGGGGATTATGCTGCCTTTTGGGGACTACTATGCTGCCTATGGGGATTATGCTGCCTATTGGGCATTTACCTGCCTATTGAGGACTATGCTGCCTATGGGGGGATTATGCTGCCTATTGGGGGTCTATGCTGCCTATGGGGGGATTATGCTGCCTATGGGGGATTATGCTGTCTATTGGGGCATTTACCTGCCTATTGGTGGACTATGCTGCCTATGGGGGGATTATACTGCCTATTGGGGGACTATGCTGCCTATGGGGGACTATGCTGCCTATGGGGGATTATGCTGCCTATGGGAGATTATGCTGCCTATGGGGGGATTATGCTGCCTATGGGGCATTATGCTGCCTATTGGGGACTACTATGCTGCCTATGGGGGATTATGCTGCCTATTGGGGACTATGCTGCTTATGGGGGATTATGCTGCCTATGGGGGATTATGCTGCCTGTTGGTGACTACTATGCTGCCTATGGGGGATTATGCTGCATATGGGGGATTATGCTGTCTATGGGGGACTACTATGCTGCCTATGGGGGACTATGCTGCCTATGCTGCCTATGGGGGATTATGCTGCCTATGGGGGATTATGCTGCCTATGGGGGACTATGCTGCTTATGGGGGATTATGCTGCCTATGGGGGACTATGCTGCCTATGGGTCATTATGCTGCCTATTGGGGAATACTATGCTGCCTATGGGGGATTATGCTGCCTATGGGGTACTACTATACTGCCTACTGGGAACTACTATGCTGCCTATTGGGGACTATGCTGCCTATTGGAACATTTAGCTGCCTATTGAGGACATATGCTGCGTATTGGGGACCTATGCTGCCTACTTGGGACCTATGCTGCCTATTGGGACATTTACCTGCCTATTGGGGACCTATGCTGCCTATTGAGGACCTATGCTGCCTATTGGGGACTATGCTGCCTATTGGGACATTTACCTGCCTATTGAGGACATATGCTGCATATTGGGGACCTATGCTCTGCCTATTGGGACATTTACCTGCCTATTGGGGACCTATGCTGCCTATTGGGGACCTATGCTGCCTATTGAGACATTTACCTGTCTATTGGGGACCTATGCTGCCTATTGAGGACCTATGCTGCCTATTGGGGACTATGCTGCCTATTGGGACCTATGCTGCCTATTGGGGACCTATGCTGCCTATTGAGGACATATGCTGCCTATTGGGACATTTACCTGACTATTGGGGACCAATGCTGCCTATTGGGACATTTACCTGCCTATTGGGGGACTATGCTGCCTATGGGGGATTATGCAGCCTATTGGGGACTATGCTGCTTATGGGGGATTATGCTGCATATGGGGATTATGCTGCCTTTTGGGGACTACTATGCTGCCTATGGGGGATTATGCTGCCTATTGGGGCATTTACCTGCCTATTGGAGACTATGCTGCCTATGGGGGGATTATGCTGCCTATTGGGGGACTATGCTGCCTATGGGGGACTATGCTGCCTATGGGGGGATTATGCTACCTATGGGGGATTATGCTGTCTATTGGGGCATTTACCTGCCTATTGGTGGACTATGCTGCCTATGGGGGGATTATACTGCCTATTGGGGGACTATGCTGCCTATGGGGGACTATGCTGCCTATGGGGGATTATGCTGCCTATGGGGGATTATGCTGCCTATGGGGCATTATGCTGCCTATTGGGGACTACTATGCTGCATATGGGGGATTATGCTGCCTATTGGGGACTATGCTGCTTATGGGGGATTATGCTGCCTATGGGGGATTATGCTGCCTTTTGGTGACTACTGTGCTGCCTATGGGGGATTATGCAGCCTATGGGGGATTATGCTGTCTATGGGGGACTACTATGCTGCCTATGGGGGACTATGCTGCCTATGGGGGATTATGCTGCCTATGGGGAATTATGCTGCCTATTGGGGACTACTATGCTGCCTATGGGGGATTATGCTGCCTATTGGGGACTATGCTGCTTATGGGGGATTATGCTGCCTATGGGGACTATGCTGCCTATTGGGGACTACTATGCTGCCTATGGGGGATTATGCTGCTTATGGGGTACTACTATACTGCCTACTGGGAACTACTATGCTGCCTAATGGGGACTATGCTGCCTATTGGGACATTTAGCTGCCTATTGAGGACATATGCTGCGTATTGGGGACCTATGCTGCCCATTTGGGACCTATGCTGCCTATTGGGACATTTACCTGCCTATTGGGGACCTATGCTGCCTATTGGGGACTATGCTGCCTATT
This sequence comes from Oophaga sylvatica, assembly GCA_033576555.1. Classification (NCBI taxonomy): domain Eukaryota; kingdom Metazoa; phylum Chordata; class Amphibia; order Anura; family Dendrobatidae; genus Oophaga; species Oophaga sylvatica. The sequence goes on along the minus strand of JARQOD010000003.1, from coordinate 420,351,228 downwards.
GGTTACTATGCTGCCTATTGGGATATTTACCTGCCTATTGAGGACATATGCTGTGTATTGGGGACCTATGCTGCCTGTTGGGACATTTACCTGCCTATTGGGGCCCTATGCTGCCTATTGGGGACCTATGCTGCCTATTGAGACATTTACCTGCCTATTGTGGACCTATGCTGCCTATTGGGGACCTATGCATGCATATTGAGACATTTACCTGTCTATTGGGACCTATGCTGCCTATTGTGGACCTATGCATGCCTATTGGGACTATGCTGCCTATTGGGACATATGCTGCCTATTGGGGACCAATGCTGCCTATTGGGACATTTATCTGCCTATTGGAGACCAATGCTGCCTATTGGGACATTTACCTGCCTATTGGGGGACTATGCTGCCTATGGGGATTATGCTGCCTATTGGGGACTATGCTGCTTATGGGGGATTATGCTGCATATGGGGGATTATGCTGCCTTTTGGGGACTACTATGCTGCCTATGGGGGACTATGCTGCCTATGGGGATTATGCTGCCTATGGGGAATTATGCTGCCTATTGGGGACTACTATGCTGCCTATGGGGGATTATGCTGCCTATGGGGGACTATGCTGCTTATGGGGATTATGCTGCCTATGGGGGACTATGCTGCCTATGGGTCATTATGCTGCCTATTGGGGACTACTATGCTGCCTATGGGGGATTATGCTGCTTATGGAGTACTACTATACTGCCTACTGGGAACTACTATGCTGCCTATTGGGGACTATGCTGCCTATTGGGACATTTACCTGCCTATTGGGGACCTATGCTGCCTATTGGGGACTATGCTGCCTATTGGTTACTATGCTGCCTATTGGGACATTTACCTGCCTATTGAGGACATATGCTGTGTATTGGGGACCTATGCTGCCTGTTGGGACATTTACCTGCCTATTGGGGACCTATGCTGCCTATTGGGGACCTATGCTGCCTATTGAGACATTTACCTGCCTATTGGGGACCTATGCTGCCTATTGGGGACCTATGCTGCCTATTGAGACATTTACCTGTCTATTGGGGACCTATGCTGCCTATTGAGGACCTATGCTGCCTATTGGGGACTATGCTGCCTATTGGGACCTATGCTGCCTATTGGGGACCTATGCTGCCTATTGAGGACATATGCTGCCTATTGGGGACCAATGCTGCCTATTGGGACATTTACCTGCCTATTGGAGACCAATGCTGCCTATTGGGACATTTACCTGCCTATTGGGGGACTATGCTGCTTATGGGGGATTATGCTGCATATGGGGGATTATGCTGCCTATTGGGGACTACTATGCTGCCTATGGGGGATTATGCTGCCTATTGGGGCATTTACCTGCCTATTGGGGACTATGCTGCCTATGGGGGGATTATGCTGCCTATTGGGGGACTATGCTGCCTATGGGGGACTATGTTGCCTATGGGGGATTATGCTGCCTATGGGGGATTATGCTGCCTATGGGGGGATTATGCTGCCTATGGGCATTATGCTGCCTATTGGGGACTACTATGCTGCCTATGGGGGATTATGCTACCTATTGGGGACTATGCTGCTTATGGGGGATTATGCTGCCTATGGGGGATTATACTGCCTGTTGGGGACTACTATGCTGCATATGGAGGATTATGCTGCCTATGAGGGATTATGCTGTCTATGGGGGACTACTATGCTGCCTATGGGGGACTATGCTGCCTATGCTGCCTATGGGGATTATGCTGCCTATTGGGGACTACTATGCTGCCTATGGGGGATTATGCTGCCTATGGGGGACTATGCTGCCTATGGGACATTATGCTGCCTATTGGGGACTACTATGCTGCCTATGGGGGACTATGTTGCCTATGGGGGACTATGCTGCCTATGGGTGGACTACGCTGCCTATGGGGACTATGCTGGCTGTGGGGGATTATGTTGCCTATGGGGGACTATGCTGCCTATTGGGGACTACTACACTGCCTATGGGGGATTATGCTGCCTATGGGGGACTATGCTGCCTATGGGGCATTATGCTGCCTATTGGGAACTACTATGCTGCCTATGGGGGATTATGCTGCCTATTGGGGACTACTATTCTGCCTATGGGGGATTATGCTGCCTATGGGGTACAACTATACTGCCTACTGGGAACTACTATGCTGCCTATTGGGGACTATGCTGCCTATTGGGACATTTAGCTGCCTATTGAGGACATATGCTGCGTATTGGGAACCTATACTGCCCATTTGGGACCTATGCTGCCTATTGGGACATTTACCTGCCTATTGGGGACCTATGCTGCCTATTGGGGACTATGCTGCCTATTGGTTACTATGCTGCCTATTGGGACATTTACCTGCCTATTGAGGACATATGCTGTGTATTGGGGACCTATGCTGCCTGTTGGGACATTTACCTGCCTATTGGGGATCTATGCTGCCTATTGGGGACCTATGCTGCCTATTGAGACATTTACCTGCCTATTGGGGACCTATGCTGCCTATTGAGGACCTATGCTGCCTATTGGGGACTATGCTGCCTATTGGGGACCTATGCTGCCTATTGAGGACATATGCTGCCTATTGGGGAACAATGCTGCCTATTGGAACATTTACCTGCCTATTGGGGGACTATGCGCTGCCTATTGGGGACTATGCTGCTTATGGGGGATTATGCTGCATATGGGGGATTATGCTGCCTATTGGGGACTACTATGCTGCCTATGGGGGATTATGCTGCCTATTGGGGCATTTACCTGCCTATTGGGGACTATGCTGCCTATGGGGGGATTATGCTGTCTATTGGGGGACTATGCTGCCTACATGTGGGGACAAATGACACCACAAGAAGTGACCTGGAAACCATCTGCAGTGACTTTGAAAACTTAGGCAAGAAAGTGAAAGAACTGGGTGCCAGGTGGTCTTCTCTTCCATCCTCCCAGTGGATGGCCATGGAACAAGGAGGTGGAATAAAATTCTGCAGGTGAACAACTGGCTACGTCGATGGTGCCGTCAGCAAGGATTTGGATTTCTGGATCACGGAGTGAATTACCTATACGATGGACTACTTGCTAGAGATGGGGTGCACCTTACGAAGACTGGAAAACATGTATTTGGAAGTCGCCTTGCTACACTCATCAGGAGAGCTTTAAACTAGAACAATGTGGGAAGGGAAGCAAAAGGCCAGAAAAATCCATACACCTGACAAATGCTATTAAGAACTCTGCTATTAGAAGTGAAAAGGAAGAACGAAGACAAAAAAATCTAAATAATAAAAATATTGGAGGAAGAGGAACCAATCACAAACTAAAATGTTTTTATACAAATGCACAAAGCATGGGCAACAAACAAGGAGAATTGGAACTACTATCGCAGGAGAAGAAGTATGATGTCATTGGAATCACTGAGACTTGGTGGGACGATACACATGATTGGAATACAAGGCAAGAAGGATACAACTTATTTGCAAGAAACAGACTTGATAAACGAGGAGGAGGTGTGGCATTGTATGTTAGAAAAGCGTATATCTGCACAGAGATTGACGCTTCAGAGACTGGGAGTTCTGTGGAAACTGTTTGGGTAAGAATACAAGGACAGAACAATGGAAAGGACACCATTGTAGGCATTTACTACAAGGCCACCTATGCAAGCTGAAGATATGGATGAACTCTTTATGCATCAAATGGCCAAGTTCTCCAAAAAATATGACATAGTGGTCATGGGAGATTTCAACTATCCAGACATTTGTTGGGAATCTCTCTCAGGCAAAACAAACAGGTCCAGGAAATTTTTATCCTCTCTTGCTGACAACTTTATCTTCCAAAAGGTAGGGGAGAAAACAAGGGGATCTGCTACCTTGGATCTAATCCTTATAAACAGGGAGGAAATGGTTGAGGAGGTAAGAGTGGCTGGGACCCTAGGAGGTAGCGACCATGCTATTTTAGAATTTTGGATAACTAGAGGAGGAAGACCTGTGAAGACTCAGACTGCAAGGTTAGATTTCAGAAAGGCAGATTTTAAGGGACTCAGAAAGAGAATTGGAGGGATCCAATGGCTGGATATCCTTAAGGACAAAAATGTCCAGGAAGGATGGGAAATCTTGAAAAATGAAATTCTCAAAGCACAATCATTAACAATTCCGAAAAGAGGGAAGAATAGGAAGCATTTAACGAAACCAGGATGGATGAACACAGAACTTAAACACATGCTAAAAAGGAAGAATGAAATGTATATCAAATGGAAAGAGGGAGGTATATCTAAAGAAGAATATAATGATGTCTGCAGAACCTGCAGGGCAAGAATCAGATTAGCTAAAGCTGACAATGAATTAAGGCTTGCAAGAGATGTCAAAATCAATAAAAAAGGATTTTGGGGATATGTCAAAAGTAAAAGAAAAGTCGAAGATGCTATAGGATTTTTACAGGATGAAAATGATGAAATGGTAAGAAAGGATGTTGAAAAGGCCGAACTTTTAAATTCCTATTTTGCATCTGTTTTCTTTCAGAAAGGAAATGTAACATCAACTGATCTTCACCGTCCTATTAAAGGAATAGAAGAATCCAGGATATCTATAAACAGAAAAATAGTGAGGAAACACTTAGCTAACATAAATGAATTCAAGTCTCCAGGTCCAGATGAATTACACCCCAGAGTACTGAAGGAGATAGCAGAAGAAATTTTTGAACCACTCTCCATAATCTTTGAAAATTCTTGGAGAACAGGAGAAGTCCCAGAAGACTGGAGAAGAGCAAATGTTGTTCCTGTCTTCAAAAAGGGGAAGAAGGTGGACCCAGGGAACTATAGACCGGTGAGTCTGACATCTATACCAGGAAAGATCTTTGAACAAATTATTAAAAAACATGTATGTAAGTACCTGGACAAGAATGAAGTGATTAACCAGAGTCAGCATGGGTTTGTAACTAATAAGTCATGTCAGACTAATTTAATTTCCTTCTATGACAGAATCACTGACTAGGTGGATCAGGGAAATGCTGTAGATATATTATATCTTGACTTCAGCAAAGCATTTGACAAAGTATCTCACACAATCCTTATTGAAAAAATGACTAAGTATGGAATGGACAAGGCAACTGTTAGGTGGATTCATAACTGGCTTAGTGATAGGACCCAAAGAGTGGTAGTAAATGGCTGCACATCGAGTTGGAAGAATGTATCAAGTGGGGTACCACAGGGCTCTGTCTTGGGCCCTGTATTGTTCAACATCTTTATCAATGATTTAGATGAAGGAATTGAGGGTAAACTGATTAAATTTTGACACAAAGCTAGGAGGGATAGCTAATACTAGAGAAGAGAGAGAGAGAGGATTCAAAAAGACATAAATAAACTGGAGCAGTGGGCAGCAACTAACAGAATGGTTTTTAACAGGGAAAAATGCAAAGTACTACATCTGGGAAATAAAAATGAAAAAAGCGTATACAGAATGGGATGAATAAGGCTAAGCAACAGCACATGTGAAAAAGACTTGGGTATACTAATAGATCACAGACTGAACATGAGTCAGCAGTGTGATGCAGCAGCAAAAAAGGCAAATACAATTCTGGGATGTATTAACAGAAGCATACAGTCTAGATCACGTGAAGTCATTATTGCCCTCTATTCCTCTTTGGTCAGACCTCATCTGGAATACTGTGTCCAGTTTTGGGCACCACATTTTAAAAAAGACATCAACAAACTGGAGCAAGTTCAGAGAAGAGCGACCAGAATGCTGTTCGGTCTGCAAACCATGTCCTATGAGGAACGGTTACAGGATTTGGGAATGTTTAGCTTGCAAAAAAGAAGACTGAGAGGTGACTTAATAGCTGTAAACAAATATCTCAAGGGCTGTCACATTGTAGAAGGATCATCTTTATTCTAATTTGCACACGGAAAGACTAGAAGCATTGGGATGAAACTGAATGGGAGGAGACACAGATTGGATATTAGAAAAAACTTTTTGACAGTTAGAGTGATCAATGAGTGGAACAGGCTGCCACGAGAGGTGGTGAGTTCTCCTTCAATGGAAGTCTTCAAACAGAGGCTGGACAGACATCTGTCTGGGATGATTTAGTGAATCCTGTTTTGAGCAGGGGGTTGGACCAGATGACCCAGGAGTTCCCTTCCAACTCTACCATTCTATGATTCTATGATTCTATGGGGGACTATGCTGCCTATGGGGGGATTATGCTGCCTATGGGGGATTATGCTGTCTATTGGGGCATTTACCTGCCTATTGGTGGACTATGCTGCCTATCGGGGGATTATACTGCTATTGGGGGACTATGCTGCTATGGGGGACTATGCTGCCTATGGGGGATTATGCTGTCTATGGGGATATGCTGCCTATGGGGGATTATGCTGCCTATGGGGCATTATGCTGCCTATTGGGGACTACTATGCTGCCTGGGATTATGTGCTAGGGGGATTATGCTGCCTATGGGGGACTTGCTGCCTATGAGGGATTATGCTGCCTATTGGGGACTACTATGCTGCCTTTTGGGATTATGCTGCTATTGGGACTACTATGCTGCCTATGGGGGATTATGCTGCCTATGGGGGATTATGCTGCCTATGGGACTACTATGCTGCCTACTGGGGACTACTATGCTGCCTATTGGGGACTATGCTGCCTATTGGGACATTTACCTGTCTATTGAGGACATATGCTGCGTATTGGGGACCTATGCTGCCTATTGGGACATTTACCTGCCTATTGGGGACCTATGCTGCCTATTGAGTACTATGCTGCCTATTGGGACATTTACCTGCCTATTGAGGACATATGCTGCGTATTGGGGACCTATGCTGCCTATTGGGACATTTACCTCTCTATTGAGGACATATGCTGCCTGTTGGGGACCTATGCTGCCTATTGGGACATTTACCTGCCTATTGGGGACCTATGCTGCCTATTGGGGACCTATGCTGTCTATTGAGGACATATGCTGCCTATTGGGGACTATGCTGCCTATTGGGACCTATGCTGCCTATTGGGGACCTATGCTGCCTATTGAGGACATATGCTGCCTATTGGGGACCAATGCTGCCTATTGGGACATTTACCTGCCTTTTGAGGACATATGCTGCCTATTGGGGACCAATGCTGCCTATTGGGGACATTTACCTGCCTATTAGGGACTCTCGCACCACACCAGTCTGAGCCTGAGCTAAAAGCAGAGTTGCGCCAATATGTGCACTGATGAGGATGAAATGATATGGATTGGCAAGGCTGCAGTGATGGGCAGTGCAGGCTGTATGTCTCTGTGTGGGCAGTTTTATTGCTGGTATATTGTTTTTGTAGCTCTGTATATAAATTGGTATTTTACTAATAGCAATTTGGAATCCCTAGGAAATAATGATATCAAGAAAGAGAAAAATTGCTTCACTTGTTACGACTAGCAGTGACAAATATGGAACCGAACATTGACCATCTCATTAGCCAAAAACAGGCCCATAGTTCCCATTGAAATACCAGTAAGTTTGTTGATTTTTAACTTTACTTGTTCTTTATTTTAAGTATTATATTTGTTCCTGTTTTGTTTTGTTTTTTACTTCAAAATAAGAGTGTAGTATATGGTGTATACAGGGTCGTACACATCATGTGCTGTATATAGAGTGTATATACACTGCTGTATTATACTTTTCATATACAGGTTATAATGCCTCTTATTCTTTGTATAGAGGTGAGTGTGCCATGTATAATATATGGTATATACAGCGTAGTGTTGCATACACTGCTGTATTATACAGTCATGGCCAAAAGTTTTGAGAATGACACAAATATTAATTTTTACAAAGTCTACTGCTTCACTCTTTCTAATGGCAATTTGCATATACTCCAGAATGTTACAAAGAGTGATCAGCTTAACAGCAATTACTTGCAAAGTCAATATTTGGCTAGAAAATTAACTTTAACCCCAAAACACATTTCAACATCATTGCAGCCCTGCCTTAAAAAGACCAGCTAACCTCTTTTCAGTGATTGCTCCATTAACACATGTGTGGGTGTTGATGAGGACATGGCTGGAGATCAATCTGTCATGATTAAGTAAGAATGACACCACTGGACACTTTAAAAGGAGGCTGGTGCTTGGCATCATTGTTTCTCTTCTGTTAACCATGGTTATCTCTAAAGAAACACGTGCAGTCATCATTGCAATGCACAAAAATGGCCTAACAGGGAAGAGTATCGCAGCTAGAAAGATTGCACCTCAGTCAATAATCTGTCGCATCATCAAGAACTTCAAGGAGAGAGGTTCCATTGTTGCCAAAAAGGCTTCAGGGCGCCCAAGAAAGACCAGCAAGCACCAGGACCGTCTCTTAAAAGTGTTTCAGCTGCGGGATCGGGCTACCAGCAGTGTAGAGCTTGCTCAGAAATGGCAGCAGGCAGGTGTGAGTGCATCTGCACGCACTGTGAGGCGGAGACTCTTGGAGCAAGGCCTGGTCTTAAGGAGGGCAGCAAAGAAGACACTTCTCTCCAGAAAAAATATCATGGACAGACTGATATTCTGCAAAAGGTACAGGCAGTGGACTGCTGAGGACTGGGGTAAAGTTATTTTCTCTGATGAATCCCCTTTTCGATTGTTTGGGACATCAGGAAAACGCCTCATTCGGAGAAGACAAGGTGAGCGCTACCACCAGTCTTGTCTCATGCCAACTGTTAAGCATCCTGAAACCATTCATGTGTGGGGTTGCTTCTCAGCCAAGGGAATCGGCTCTCTCGCAGTCTTGCCTAAAAACACAGCCATGAATAAAGAATGGTGCCAGAATGTCCTCCAAGAGCAACTTCTCCCAACCCTCCAAGAGCAGTTTGGCGATCAACAATGCCTTTTCCAGCATGATGGAGCACCTTGCCATAAAGCAAAGGTGATAACTAAATGGCTCAGGGAACAAAACATAGAGATTTTGGGTCCATGGCCTGGAAACTCCCCAGATCTTAATCCCATTGAGAACTTGTGGTCAATCATCAAGAGACGGGTGGACAAGCAAAAACCTAAAAATTCTGACAAAATGAAAGCATTGATTGTGCAAGAATGGACTGCTATCAGTCAGGATTTGGTCCAGAAGTTGATTGAGAGCATGCCAGGGAGAATTGCAGAGGTCCTGAAGAAGAAGGGTCAACACTGCAAATATTGACTTGCTGCATTAACTCATTCTAACTGTCAATATAAGCTTTTGTTACTCATATGTTTGCAATTATTATATTTCTGTCTGTGATAAAAAACATCTGTCAAACACACATAAAAACCAGAGGGCAGCAGATCATGTGAAAATATAATATTTGTGTCATTCTCAAAACTTTTGGCCATGACTGTACAATATACAACAGTTCTAATGCTCCATACCTAATATGCAGTATAATGTACAGTGTATATGATGTAACCTGTATAAGATGTGACATTGGCTTGCCCCCCCTAGTTTTGATCCTGGGTACGCCCATGCACGGATGACATACGGATCACTGTTCAGGGGACTTTTCTGCGTGTTACGGCCATATAATACAGTCCGATTTTTATACGGTGTGTGTGACTCCGGCCATAGACACATAGATAGATGGATAGATAGATAGATAATAGATAGATATACAGATAGCTAGATAATAGATAAATAGATAATTAAGATAAATAATAGATAGACAGATAGCTAGATAATAGATAAATAGATAGATAGCTAAAAGATAGATAGATAATAGATAAATAGATAATACATAGATAGGTAATAGACAGATAGATAGATAATAATACCCGTCCCACCTCATCCCTAACTTTGCCACAGTCTTCATCCCTACTCTCACACACCTTTTCAACCTTTCACTTACAAATGGTGTCTTTCCTTCATCCTTCAAACATGCCTCAATCACTCCCATCCTCAAAAAGCCCTCCCTCGACCCATCCTCTGTGTCTAACTATCGCCCGATATCTCTTCTCCCCTACGCCTCAAAACTACTGGAACAGCATGTATATCTCGAACTGTCCCCCACCTCTCCTCCTGTTCCCTCTTTGACAGGTTACAATCCGGCTTCTGACCGCATCACTCAACTGAAACTGCCCTAACTAAAGTCACTAACGACCTGCTAAGGCTACTTTCACACTTGCGTTTTTTAGCGCTGCGCATCGTGCGCTATCGGTCGCATGCGCAATGTTCCCCTATCATTAACATGGCGGGCTGTTATGTTTCGGTAGCTGAGGAGTGCAGGCAAAAAAGGCAATACACCAGAGCAGTTGGAATCTATGAGATTGCAGTACCCTGACTAACCACAACAACTAGAGGCAGCCGTGGAGCGTTCCTACGTTGGTCCTAGACGCCTCGTCACAGCCTGAGAAACTAACTACACCTAAAGATAGATATAGGAAAGCTATCTGCCCCGGAGCAGAACCCCAAAGATAATAGAAAGCCCCCAAACATGTAATGGCGGTTAGACAAGAAGAAATACTGACACAGACAGAAAATAGTATGAGCAAACGTTGGGGCCCAAACTAACTAAATAGAAAAGGATAGGAAGGGTACTTACTGCAATCCCAGAAAACCCTGAAAAGCACCAACTCTACTAATTTCAAAAACACCTGAGATCACACGACCTCTACCACCTAAATTAGTTCTCTGGTGTAACAAAATCAAAACAGCAGCCACTGAAAAAACTGGAAAAAGCAAAAGTACAAACATCAGTGGCTGAACTAAACTGAGAGGGCAAAAGCCCCCGGAGGGGACCCTGAAGGCCCCCACAGAAGTGCAGGACAAAATGCAAAAATCAAGCACAAAAACAAAAAGAAGAAAATGTCTTATCTGTTAGCAGGAGATGCAGACACGACACAGCAGGCTACAAGGGAAACAGGAATCTAGGATAGAGACCAGAACAATTGATCACCGGCAACCCTGATGGGAAGGTGACTCCCCTATATAAGACCAGTCAGTAACACCTGATTCCCAATCCTCACAATCTTCACTGGACAGACCAGTACCGCTTGTAACCACCAGAGGGAGCCTCTGCTCAGAACTCATCTCAAGCCCATTCACAACAGTACCCCCACCTTGAGTAGGGGTCACCGAACCCTCATTTGAGCAACCAGGTCGGTCAGGATGAGCCCTATGGTACGCACGGATGAGTCTCCTAGCATGGATGTCCGAAGCAAACACCCAAGAATTGTCTTCCTGACCATAACCTCTCCACTTAACCAAATACTGGAGTTTCCGTCTAGAAAAACGAGAATCTAATATTTTCTCAACCACATACTCCAGATTGCCCTCAACCAAAACAGGGTCAGGAGGCACAGCAGCAGGAACCACTGGCTCAACAAACCTCTTCAACAAGTACTTGTGGAACACGTTATGGATCTTAAATGTCCCTGGAAGAAGCAAACGAAAAGAAACAGGATTAAGAATCTCCATGATCTTATAAGGTCCAATGAACCTAGGCTTAAATTTAGGAGATGCTACTCTCATAGGAATATTTTTGAGGACAACCAGACCAAGTCCCCTACTTTAAACCGAGGACCATCAGTCCTATGCCGGTTAGCAAACCGCTGGGCCCTCTCCTGAGAGAGGGACAACCTCTCCACTACCTGGTCCCAAATCTGTTGCATACGCTCCACAACAGAGTCAACACCTGGACAGACAGAAGCCTCCGTCTGTCCTGAAGAAAATCGAGGGTGAAACCCAGAATTACAGAAAAACGGAGACATCAAAGTGGCAGAGCTAGCCCTATTATTAAGAGCAAACTCAGCCAAAGGCAAAAAAGAGACCCAGTCATCCTGATCAGCAGACACAAAGCATCTTAGATAAGTCTCCAATGTCTGGTTTGTTCTCTCAGTTTGACCATTGGTCTGAGGATGAAATGCCGAGGAGAAAGACAATTGAACACTCAGTTTAGAACAAAAAGTCCTCCAAAATCTGGAAACAAACTGGACTCCTCTGTCAGACACTATGTTCTCAGGAATGCCGTGTAAACGAACCACGTGCTGAAGGAACAACGGCACCAATTCAGAGGAGGAAGGCAACTTAGGTAATGGCACAAGATGTATCATCTTGGAAAACCTATCACAAATCACCCAGATGGCGGTCATTCTCTGAGAAACAGGAAGGTCGGAAATGAAATCCATAGAGATATGGGTCCATGGTCTCTTGGGCACAGGCAATGGCATCAACAAACCACTAGAGCGAGAGCAAGGCTTGGAGCGAGAGCAAGTCCCGCAGGACTGCACAAATTCCCTGACATCACGAGACAAGTTAGGCCACCAAAAGGACCGACTAACCAAGTCTCTGGTACCAAAAATTCCGGGATGCCCAGCCAACGCGGAACAATGAATCTCAGACATCACACTCTTTTTCCACTGGTCCGAGACAAACAATTTTCCAACAGGGCAGCGCTCGGGCCTATCCTCCTGACACCCCTCCAGAGCAAGTCTCAAATTAGGTGAGATGGCGGAAAGAACTACACCCTCTTTCAAAATAACAGAAGGATCAGATAACTCAGGAGAGTCCGCAAGGAAGCTCCTCGAGAGGGCATCCGCCTTAACATTCTTAGTGCCAGGAAGAAAGGAAACCACAAAATTAAAACGTGTGAAAAACAAGGCCCACCTGGCCTGTCTAGGATTGAGTCGCTTGGCAGATTCCAGATAAACCAGATTCTTATGGTCAGTAAGGACCACCACCTGATGTTTGGCTCCCTCCAGCCAATGTCTCCACTCTTCAAAAGCCCACTTCATGGCCAATAACTCCCGATTACCCACGTCATAATTACGTTCAGTAGGAGAAAATTTTCGAGAGAAAAAGGCACAAGGGTTACTTTTAGAGGTCTCTGGATCTTTTTTGGGACAAAACGGCACCTGCCCCAATTTCAGAGGCATCAACCTCCACCTGAAATGGCAGAGAAACATCAGGCTGCCGTAGAACAGGAGCAGAAGTGAATCTCTGCTTAAGTTCCTGAAATGCAGAGACTGCCTCAGGAGGCCAATTCACCACATCAGAACCCTTTTGGTCAAATCAGTTAATGGTTTAACAATAACCGAGAAATTACCAATAAATTTACGATAAAAATTGGCAAAACCCAAAAATCTTTGAAGAGCCTTTAATGAAGTAGGTTGGACCCAATCACAGATGGCCTGAACCTTGACCGGGTCCATTTCAATAACAGATGGGGACAAAATGAATCCCAGAAATGAGATCCTCTATACGCCAAAAAGACACTTTGATCCCTTCACATACAGAGCATTCTCTCTTAAAATCTGGAATACAGTTCGAACATGTTTCACATGAGAGTCCCAGTCATTAGAAAAAATCAAGATATCATCCAAATAAACAATCAGAAATTTATCCACAAAATCCCTGAAAATGTCATTCATGAAGGACTGGAAGACAGAAGGAGCATTAGTGAGCCCAAAGGGCATCACAAGGTACTCAAAATGCCCCTCCGGGGTATTGAATGCCGTCTTCCATTCATCCCCGTGCTTAATGCGAATAAGGTTATATGCCCCCCTGAGGTCAAGCTTGGTAAACCAAGTAGCGTTTTTCACCCTGGAAAACAGGTCAGAAATCAAGGGTAACGGGTATTGATATTTCACAGTAATATTGTTCAAAAGACGATAATCAATACACGGCCTTAATGAACCATCCTTTTTGGCCACAAAGAAAAAAACCGGCACCTAAGGGTGAAGAGGATGGTCTGATATGACCCTTCTCCAATGACTCCTTGATATAAGACCGCATAGCGTCATGTTCAGGTACAGACAAGTTAAAAAGGCGACCTTTAGGGAATTTACTACCAGGCACTAATTCAATAGCGCAGTCATAGCTCCTATGGGGAGGCAAGGATGCAGATTTACTTTCGCTAAATACATCAGAAAAATCAATCAAAAAGTCAGGAACATCCTGAGCCTGGGGGAGGCAGAAAAAACAGGAGTGTTGGTATTAACACAGTGGCAGCCCCAACTGGTTACAGACACAGATTTCCAATCCAAAACAGGATTATGAGACTGTAACCAAGGGAAACCCAGTACGATAATATCATGCAGATTATACAGAACCAAAAATTTGCAGCACTCTTGATGATCAGGTTCAACTCTCATTATCACCTGAGTAGAGAACTGAGGTTTATTCTCAGCCAAAGGGGTAGAATCGATCCCCAGTAGGGGAATAGACTTCTGTAGGGGTATCAAGGGAAACCCACAACGTTTAGCAAAATCATAATCCATCAGGTTAATAGCTGCTCCAGAATCAACGAAAGCCTGAGCAGAAAATGAGGACAGAGAGCATATCAGAGTGACAGTTAATAAAAACTTAGTCTGAACACTACCCAAGACAACTGAGCGTGCAAAACGTCTTCCCCGCTTAGGGCAGACTGAAATAGCATGAGAGGCATCACCACAGTAGAAACATAACCCATTGCGCTTTCGAAACTCATGACGCTGTGCCACAGACACCACTCTATCACACTGAATGGATTCAGAAGCAGGTTCACAAGGCAACACTATTCCACGCATACTTCTCCGCTCACGCAAACGTCTGTCAATTTGAATCGCTAATGACATAGAATCATTGAGACCAGAGGGGACAGGGAATCCCACCATAACATCCTTTACATTATCTGACAGACCCTTCCGAAAAAGGGCCGCCAAAGCGTCGTCATTCCACTTGGTCAGGACTGCCCACCTGCGGAATCTCTGACAGTATAACTCAGCGTCATCAAGCCCCTGATTTAATGCCAACAAGGCTTTTTCAGCTTGATCAGTGACATTAGGCTCATCGTACAATAACCCCAAAGCCTGAAAAAATGCATCAACATCACTCAAAACAGGATCCCCAGGTGTCAGGGAAAAAGCCCAATCCTGAGGATCGCCGCGCAGGAGAGAGATGACAATTTGAACCTGCTGCGCTGCGTTCCCTGAGGACTTAGATTTTAAGGCAAAAAACAATTTACAATTATTTTTGAAATTCTGAAACTTAGCTCGATCCCCCAAAAACAAATCTGGCATGGGAATCCTAGGCTCCACAACAGGCAACCTAGCAAGATATGCAGCAATACTCTGAACCTCAGTGGCAAGCTGATCCACACGGCCAGACAACTGTGCAAACTCCATTGAGAGAAAAAAATCCTCCCCAGCACCCAGAGATACAGAGGGAAAAAAAAAAAAAATGCAACAAACAGAAAAATATCTCTGACAACTCTGACAACCGTTTTTTCTTTCACAAATTTTTTCCCTTCTGTGAGTACCATACAATTTTAAATTTTGG
Source organism: Oophaga sylvatica (assembly GCA_033576555.1). Lineage (NCBI taxonomy): Eukaryota > Metazoa > Chordata > Amphibia > Anura > Dendrobatidae > Oophaga > Oophaga sylvatica. The sequence continues at coordinate 420,336,010 of JARQOD010000003.1, read as the reverse complement.
GCCGGTGATACTGTTATGTTTCGGTAGCTGAGGAGTGCAGGCAAAAAAGGCAATACACCAGAGCAGTTGGAATCTATGAGATTGCAGTACCCTGACTAACCACAACAACTAGAGGCAGCCGTGGAGCGTTCCTATGTTGGTCCTAGACGCCTCGTCACAGCCTGAGAAACTAACTACACCTAAAGATAGATATAGGAAAGCTATCTGCCCCGGAGCAGAACCCCAAAGATAATAGAAAGCCCCCAAACATGTAATGGCGGTTAGACAAGAAGAAATACTGACACAGACAGAAAATAGTATGAGCAAACGTTGGGGCCCAAACTAACTAAATAGAAAAGGATAGGAAGGGTACTTACTGCAATCCCAGAAAACCCTGAAAAGCACCAACTCTACTAATTTCAAAAACACCTGGATCACACGACCTCTACCACCTAAATTAGTTCTCTGGTGTAACAAAATCAAAACAGCAGCCACTGAAAAAAAACTGGAAAAAGCAAAAGAACAAAACTCAGCGGCTGAACTAAACTGAGAGGGCAGAAGCCCCCGGAGGGGACCCAGAAGGCCCCAAAGAAGTGCAGGACAAAATGCAAAAATATAGCAAAAACACAAAAGAAGACAAAGTCTTATCTGTTAGCAGGAGATGCAGACACGACACAGCAGGCTACAAGGGAAACTGGAATGAAGGATTCAGACCAGAACAATTGATCACCGGCAACCCTGATGGGAAGGTGACTCCCCTATATAAGACCAGTCAGTAACACCTGATTCCCAATCCTCACAATCTTCACAATCTTCACTGGACAGACCAGTACCGCTTGTAACCACCAGAGGGAGCCTCTGCTCAGAACTCATCTCAAGCCCATTCACAACAGCGGGCACAGGGTCTAGCGCTTGCACGCGCTCATCAGTGTTTGGCGTGCGCTGCGCATTTTCCAGGTGTGCGCCCAGACGCGCTAGACGCTACATGTTGCATTTTTTTTCCGGCACACCAATTTAAAAAGGCGCGTGCACACTTGTGCGCACGCTGTGCGCATATAAATAGCATTGCCGTCTATGGTGGCGCTGGCGGGCGCGTGGCTGTGCGCTTGTCAGCGCTTGTGCGCGCACGCGATTTTTGAGTAAACAATGTCTAGACACTTGTCTAAAACACCCCCTACACAAGATACATTGTTTGTGAGGGGAGTAGATAAAGGAAGGTGTCTTCAGTACCAGACAGACCCCTACTCAGACTGCCTGGAGACTGCATGCTGATAAAATGCTGATAAAGAGACCAGAAGATACAGCCTGGGCCCCTATAAAAGGCCTGAACATACAGCCTGGACCCTACTACACTGCCTGGAGACACTCCATGAGACTGGAAGATCCATCCTGGACCCCTACTACACAGCCTGGACCCTAATACTGCCTGGAGACACTGCGCCTGGACCCCAAGTACAGCCTGGACCCTAATACTGCCTGGAGACAGTGCGCCTGGACTCCGACTGCGTTGAAGACACAGCAAGACCAATACAAAGTGCAAGAATGTGAGTATTCTTTAAACAAATGACTGCCTGTCCTTTAAAATGTAATATGTACTCATGTTTTTTTTTTTTTTGCAGCATGTCTTCTGAATCCCAATATTCCCCATCCCGGCAAGAACTGGCCGAAGCAGAGCGTGATGTGAGTATCTTCCTGCCTTTGGGTAAGTATAGCTGCTGAATCTACAAATGGCTAAAATTTGGGTTCCTTTTTCAGACATCATCGTCGGACACGGACATTGAGGAGTCACAGCAGGAGCAGTCGCAGCCGAGTCAAGTCCCGGTTGCGAGACGGAATATAAGTATCTAGCCTTTGAATGTCTATTTCTTTTTTGTTCCTATCTTTTTTTATTTCTGAAAAATATACAAGATTGTAATTTTTTTTTTTGTTTCTTCTAGGTTCCACAACGGGACGAGGACCTGTATGTGGACAACGAGGCCCTCATCTGCCAGGTCCATGAGCGTGTCCCGTTGTGGGACAGCCGTTATCCGCAGTACAAGGACAATGTGGTGAGCCAGCGGCTATGGAACGAGGTGGCAGCAGCGTTGATGGATGGCTGGGACAGCGCCTCTCCAAACCTCAAAAAGGCGTTTAGTAAGTATTTTCATTCTCTGTAATGCCGCAGTCACTCTTGTTCCTGATGGCACTGATGGGTTCGCTGGCAGATGTATTCTACCAGCAAACCCAACAGTGCCATCTGGTTCAACAGTGACTGCCCTGTGTATGCTATTGCTATGTGTTGTGCATTCTATTGAGTTTTTTATGCTGCACTCACTCTTGTTCCTCATGGCACTGATGGGTTTGCTGGCAGATATATTCTACCAGCAAACCCAACAGTGTCATCTGGTTCAACAGTGACTGCCTTGTGTATTCTTTTGCTATGTGTTGTGCATTCTATTGAGTTTTTTATGCTGCACTCACGCTTGTTCCTCATGGCACTGATGGGTTTGCTGGCAGATATATTCTACCAGCAAACCCAACGGTGCCATCTGGTTCAACAGTGACTGCACTGTGCATTGTATAGCTTTTTAATGCTGCATTGACTGTTTGCCATTTTCACTCAGGTGTGTGTGATGAGACAGATTTTGCCCTGACTGCATTGTATAATTATTTTTTTTTTCCTCTACAGTGAACAAAGTCCGCACACGATAGGGCGCTCGATGAAGGACTGCTTCAACACTGATGTTCGAGCAAAGGGACAGGTTCGCAGTGGTTCAGCAGCAAGGGGCAGAAGGAAATATCGATACTATCGCGAGTTGGCGTTCCTGAGACCGGTCCTTGCCAGCAGAGCGTAAGTTTTTTCGAATTTTTTTTTTTTTTTTTTTAAACTTTTTTTTCCACAGCTGATGCTTCTTGTTAATGCATTATAGTAATGTTTTGGTTTTCTTTCCACAGCACCTGGAGCAGCACCATGCAGCCTGTCCTGAAGCGGTCCTTCCTCGGACGACCTTGGACCCGTCCCAGCCATCTGACAGCCTGGAAGCAACTTGCAGGTCAGCAACACGGACAGTTGGTGACCAGGAAGCTGGTCCATCAGGTCTTCCCCTCTCCTAGGTCTCTGCCACTGGTTATGCGGGCACTTCTCGCCAGCGGCAGAGGGCCATGGAGAGGAATGACTTGCCCGAGTTCATGCACTTGAGCGAGGCCTTTCATGGCAATATCAAGTCGCTGGCAGGCACAGTTGGAAGCGGTTTTTCACTGATGGAACGGGGTTTTACACACATGGATCACCGCTTCAACTGTGTCGAACAGCGTCTTGATCGCCTGGAGGCCGACCTCAACAGACCAGCGCACCATTTTTTCAGTAAAATTGAACGGGGCATGGCGGAACACCTTAGTCCTGAGCAACAGCTGAGTGTGTTGCAGGCCTGCAACACTGCTTACTTGCAGGCTATGCAGCAGAATCGGTACGTGCAGCAGTCAGTGGTTGCATATCCAACTGTGCCACCACTGACTCGACACACATCCCTACCGACTTCTGCTGCATACCACTGCACGGCCACCAGCATTCCGAGTCACCACTACACCACCACAAGTCCGAGTACTGCTGGACACTCCACCGTCGCCACCACCATGGCAAGCGCTGCTCCTGTCTGGAGCACCACCACCACAGACACTGGTCCACAGTCTTGGACTCACGCCACCGCAGTACCTGCTTGGGCCACCACACCCACTTCTTCTTCTAGGAGTACCGCCACCAGTCAGCAACAATTTAGGGCCACCGCACCCACTTCTCCTAGGAGTACCGCCACCAGTCAGCAACAATTTATGGCCACCGCACCAACTTCTCCTTCTAGGAGTACCGCCACCAGTCAGCAACAATTTAGGGCCACCGCACCCACTGATTCTAGGAGTACCGCCACCATTCAGCAACAATTTATGGCCACCGCACCAACTTCTCCTTCTAGGAGTACCGCCACCAGTCAGCAACAATTTATGGCCCCGCACCAACTTCTCCTTCTAGAGTACCGCCACCAGTCAGCAACAATTTAGGGCCACCGCACCACTGATTCTAGGAGTACCGCCACCAGTCAGCAACAATTAGGCCACCGCAACCATTTCTAGTTCTAGGAGTACCGCACCAGTCAGCAACAATTTAGGAGCACAGCTGCCAGTTCTCCTCCTTGGAACACCGCCACCACTTGTGCTACTCAGAGCACCGCCAACACTTCTCCCACCACCGCCACTGCCACCACCGAGCATGAGATGGGTGACACACATTCACTGTTTTATTTGTCAAAGCCACAGTCCACCAGCTCAAGGCGGACACAGAGAAGTCGGTCCATGCAGGGTACTCCTGCCCCCAAGAAGAAAAAAAAGCAAAACTTTGTTGGTCCATCCACCCTCTCCTCCTAATGTGTCTCAAACTGCCTCTACTTCCATGTCTGATCTTCCTTCACCCACTACTTTTGTCGCCCCTTCCCCTCGAACCCCTTCATCGCTTTCCAGCCGCTCTTCATCTCTGCACACCCCCAGAGTATCCAAATCTCCACCTAAACGTCATTCGCAATAAAATTTGTTTTTTTGTAAAATGTGTACTAATCAGATTTTTCTAAAACTTCTGTGCCAGACACAATCCGGTGGTCATGTTGTACACAATTGTACTAATCTGATTTTCTAAAACTTCTGGGCAGTCACAATCAGTGGTCATGTTGTACACAAATTGTACTAATCTGATTTTTCTAAAACTTCAGCGGCAATCACAATCCGGTGGTCATGTTGTACACAAATTGTACTAATCTGATTTTTCTAAAACTTCTGGGGCAGTCACAATCCGGTGGTCATGTTGTACACAAATTGTACTAATCTGATTTTTCTAAAACTTCTGGGGCAGTCACAATCCGGTGGTCATGTTGTACACAAATTGTACTTATCTGATTTTTCTAAAACTTCAGCGGCAGTCACAATACGATGGTCATGTTGTACACAAATTGTACTAATATGCTTTTTCTAAAACTTCAGCGGCAGTCACAATCCGGTGGTCATGTTGTACACAAATTGTACTAATATGCTTTTTCTAAAACTTCAGCGGCAGTCACAATACGATGGTCATGTTGTACACAAATTGTACTAATCTGATTTTTCTACAACTTCTGGGGCAGTCACAATCCAGTGGTCATGTTGTACACAATAAATGTAGTAATCTGATTTTTCCAAAACGTCAGTGGCAATCAAAATGTGGTTTTCTTGTTGTACTTAATAAATGTACTAATCTGATCTATCCAAAACGTCAGTGTCAATAAAAATGTGGTTTTCTTTTTGTACTAAATAAATGTACTAATGTGATCTATACAAATGTCATCCATAACGTCAGTGCCAATTAAAATGTGGTTTTCCTGTTGTACAAAATAAATGTGCCAATCTTCTTTTAGTAATTTCAGTTTGCTTTCTGTTAATTTCGTCGCCTACACACTGCGCCGTACACACACTGCGCCGTACACTTTGCGTTTTTGACTACACATAACTCCAGGAATGACACATGTTTGTGTCTTTCCTGGAGATATGTTTACTCCAAAACACAAATATATGACTTGTATTTTCGCCACCAGTCTGTCTGTCTGCTAATATTGCACAGACTGAATAGAGGATGGTGTTGAGTGTAAGGCATATCTATTTAACCTTGCCAGATATCATAAAAAGTGAAATGAGTCTGGTGTGTTTTTCACATTATTTCACTTTGTGATACAAGGCCAGGGATTGTAGATATAGCTTGTAATTAACCACATCCTCTATTCAGTGTGTGTTGAAGAAACTGAGGAGATGATGGTGAAAATACACTTTATATGTACAATACCCTGGACTTGTATCATTACTATATCACCTGGCCAGGTGAATAAACATGAGTTTTAACCTGCATTGTCGCTTCAGTCTGCATGTATTTCAAGCATACTGTAGCGATGCATCAGTTTGTAACTCATATGTATTCACCTGCCCAGCCTTGTATCATTACTATCACACCTGGGCAGGTGAATAGACATGAGTTTTAACCAGCAGCGTTGCTTCAGTCTGCATTTATTTGAAGCATACTGTAGCGATGCTGCTGTTTATAACTCATGTGTACTCACCTGCCCAGGCCTGATACATTCTGAAGTGAGGATGTGTTATTTGGGGCATCACCACTTCAGCATGACACCAGGCATTGGTATTGAACAAGATGTATAATCTTTATTATCTATGCGTTCCAAATCAAGTCACAGTGATGAAAATACAAATTATATTTATAGTCACATGGTCAGGAATAAAAAGTTACAGATGCTTGTGCATCCCCAAATCAATGTTTGAAACATCAGGCGAGGTGACGCAAATATTAGTTGTGTTATCTCCACCGTCACTGCAAATGGAACCAAAACTGGAGAGATGATAAAGGTCATACAACTTGTGTGCATGTATAGTGAACTACCTAGTCAGGATTACAAATAAATTCATGATGCACCCAAAAATATGCATCATGAATTCACTGGTAAACCTGGCCAGTTCATAATTGTTTTTGACTTTAAAAACAGAGACTGCACTTGGTACAGGTATAAACAGAGGTATTTTATTAACATACAGACAACAAGGTATTTTATTGACATACAGACAAGAACATTATTTTACACCATTTGATCTTGCCATTCCACCCGTCCTACATCTGACATGAAGTAGGCCGCAAATTGGTCTCTCATTTGGCTGACTTCAACAGAAGACCTGAGAGGGTGCTGAGTGAACTCAGGCAATGGGTTAGGAGCTGCATCATCAAGTTCAAAGTTTGGGTGCTCTTTCGCCATGACAAAGTTATGTAGCACCACACAGGCCTTCACAACTTCATCCACTGTTTGCACTTTCAGATGAATGGCTGTGCCCAGAATGCGCCTTCTGAAAACCAGTATACCGAAGGCGCACTCTACAGTTCTTCTTGCCCTGGTCAGCCTGTAATTGAAAATTTTTTTGTTGTGGTCCAAGTCCCGGCTGGAGTAGGGTTTTAGCAGGTGTTGGCTCATCTGGAATGCCTCATCCCCAACCATGACAAATGGCAGTGGTGGACCTTCGGTGTGGGGAAGAGGCCGTGGCATGGGGAAATTGAACTGGTTTCCATACAACCATGTCCGAGTTCTTAAACGCCTGTGAGTCATTCCCACGGCCAAGTGTCCCAATGTCCACCGCAACAAACATACAGTCTGCATCCGCAATGGCCATAAGAACTGTAGAAAAGTACTTCTTGTAATTGTAGTACTCCGAGCCTGTTCTTTTAGGTTTGATAATCCGTATGTGTTTCCCATCAACTGCTCCCAAACAGTTGGGGAAATTGCAGGTTGTCCAGAATTTTTCGGGTATTTCTAGCCACTTTTCTGTGGTGGGCAGGAGCATAAATTCCGGACAGAGAACAGTCCACAATGCCCGGCAGGTGTCAACAACAATTCCTGACAACGTGAAGATACCAATCCGGTACTGGAAGTGGAGTGAAGACAGGCTCTCCCCAGTAGCAAGGAATCTAGAGAAAGAAAAAAAAAATATTATTGTATATGTTTTTTTAAAACATTAATAAAAAAAGTACATGGCATACAAATAATTGTACTCTGTCCTCCTTCACCTGGAGCTGTCTTCTGCCTTCGACACCATGGACCATTCCCTCCTGCTACAGATTGTCTCATCTCTTGGCATCATAGACTTGGCCCTGTCCTGGATCTCATCATACCTAACAGACCGAACATTTAGTGTCTCCCTCTCACACACCACCTCCTCACCTTGCCCCTGTCTGTCGGTGTTCCTCAAGGCTCAGTCCTAGGACCCCTACTCTTCTCCATCTATACCTTCGGCCTGGGACAGCTCATAGAATCCCACGGCTTGCAGTATCACCTCTACGCCGATGACACGCAGATCTACCTATCTGGACCTGACCTCACCTCCCTACTGACCAAAATCCCACAGTGTCTGTCTGCTATCTCAGCCTTCTTTTCTGCTCGCTTTCTCAAACTGAACATGGACAAAACAGAATTCATCATCTTTCCCTCACCTCATTTTTCCCCTCCACCAGACCTATCCATCAATGTCAATGGCTGCTCACTTTCCCCAGTCCCGCATGCTCGGTGCCTTGGGGTGATCCTCGACTCTGCCCTCTCTTTCAAACCACATATCCAAGCCCTTGCCACCTCCTGCCGCCTCAAAATCAAAAATATTTTCCGGATCCGCTCATTCCTCAACCATTAAACCACAAAAACACTAGTGTCATGGAAATATATATGTATTCCATATATTCAAAGTATATTCATATATATGCATTCACAGTAAGATAGATCTCACTTGCTAAAAATCCTGTGCTCACACATATCTATGCAAAAGCTGATGCCAGCTATAATCAGTCGTTTTAAACGACTCTGGCCTTCATAAGGAACAAGTACATAGAGTCTTAAGGGTATGCCACACTAAACAGTGTCGCTAACGAGATCGCTAAAAAACGTCACTATTTAGCGATCTCGTTAGTGACGTTGTTGTGTGTGGCATGTACTAGCGACGTGGCCCCTGCTGAGATCCTGCTGTGATCTCGTTCATAGTTCTCATCGTTCCGGACCCTATTTTTATCGTTGGTGTCCCGCTGGTGAGCATATATCGCTGAGTGTGGCACCTGGTAGCACGGCGGCCGTCTGCTCCTGGGAGGGGCAGTAACATCTGCACCGGGGACGTCCTCCTCACAGCAGCTGTATGACGGGGAGAACCGGCCTGCGGAATATCCGGTGATTGTGCGCACTGAGCGCTGGGTGTCAGCCGTACATCTCCCTCAGACAGGCGCTGCGAGCCGGGAAGAGGAGGAGACCGACCACCATCCCCCACAGGAGCGCCAGGCCCGGAGCAGGGGGACAGCACCGGAACCCTCCCAGCACAGCAGACCACATCACGGAGCGGCCGCCGCCCGTAGCCGCTGTCACTGACTGCAAGGAGGATCTGTTGACGTGGAGGTAGTGTGAGCGATGTGCGGTGTCGTTAAGGAGATCGCTAACTGCGTTAGCGTCCTTAACGACATCGCTAAATTAGGCAGCTACTAGCGATGTTAAAACAATCCCGCTAGCGATCTCATTAGTATGCGACGCTAACGAGATCACTAGCGGGATTGTTTAGTGTGGCAGTACCTTTAGTTAGATATCTATTGTTTACTTTACTAGTCATGCAAGAATGCTGGGGCAAAGAGCAGTAAACAATAAATCTGCAACTTCAGCCCTTTATCATAATTATCATACTTACACTAGAACAGCCAATAATCTAGCAGCTTTTAATTGTATGTTAATTGACTAACCAGCCCCTTTTTGTAAACGTATAAAACCTTGAATGAATAATAAATGAGACGTCTTGACGAACTGTTATACTGTCACTTCCGTTGTGGACAGTCCTCATTTCGTTCTGAGCGCTCAAAAAGACATTTAATAGAGAATTGGGAGCGGCACCAGCAAATACTTCAGGATAAATTTATCCTAATTAAATTTCCATAACAGTTGGCGCCTGCACGCGGGGCATTGGACGAAACGCACGAGGACCCGGCCGACTGGAGAGACGGGGTGTTGGCCCTGGCCTTGGCACACGGGACGGAGACTGCAGCTCCATCAGTAAGGTAAGAAAACTCTGTCATCTTACCTGAATGTTCCCTGTGCCTAGTCCTAGCCTACACTTCTAGCCGGTCGGACGTGGTCATCACCGCATTCCCAGGTTGTGTAAAAAGTCCATACCCTTATCCAAAAGCCCTGGGATATAAGCCGAGTTGTTTGCTGCTGTGCTGTGTATGTTTTATGTTTTATGTGAACCGGGAGAAAAGTTGGAACGATGACTGTGTTTTTGCTTGCTGATTTCTGGAAGCTGTATAGCAGGAAAGCCAAATTGCTGGATACGTTCTCACAGATTCCTTCACACATCGGAGGGAGACAATCCCAGTATTCCAGGTGTGAAGGGTGGGGGCTTTGTTTGGATAAATTCTCACAGATTCTTTCACACATCAGAGGGAGACACTCCCAGTATTCCAGGTGTGAAGGGTGGGAATTTTGTACAGGCTATTACAGATTACTGTGACCGGCGCACTTTCAGAAGTGATAGACCTGGAGCATTGGCGTGCTCAGTGCAATAGGTGAGTTATCAGTTACCAGAGCAGCTTGTATGTGTCACAGATCATCAAAAGAGGGATTCGTATTCTCCCGGGTGTCTGTCTCATGTACATGTCACTGTCTGTATCAGGTACTGTCGCTTTAAATCTCATTCAGAGCAGCGTGCGCTCTGTCAGTATCTCATTCACTGCTGACTGCAGCAGCGAGAAATCCCTTTGACCCCCTCCTCTGCTAATCACGTTGTCACATCTGTTTCCTGGTTTTGATCTTTTTAAGCTAGTTTTTTGGCTACAGGTTTTAACGTGAAAATTCTCAGGCATTCAGACTGAACTGTATTCATTTTTTTTTTGCTATTCTGAGGGATAATATTTTTTTTTTTTTTTGATACGTGATTTCAGTGCCTGTAGAGGCAGCAAGCAGAGATATAAGGGAGGGGGGAAGTGCTGGCAGCAGTGAGATTTTTTTTTTTTTTTTCTCCAGAGGGGGGGAGCAGCACCAACGAAAAGTATTTTTCTTTTTGTTTTTATCACTTTACATCAGTTTTTCAACCTCTTTTCTGTTTTTAATTAGCTGTTTTAGTAACAAGGGTTGTTTTTTCAGAGTTTTATGATTAATACGTTTTTTTTCCTCCCTTTTTGGTCAATCTTTTTTCCGAGAGTTTTTTTTTACTAAATCTAACTTTTGTTTTTAAAATTTTTTCTTTTAAGTACATTTTTAAATAATTTTGGAGAGGTTTTTCTAAGCAATTTATTTTAGCGTTTTATTCTCCAACCATTTTTTTTTCTACTAGCTTGCTTTAGACCAAGGTCACTCCACAGATAAGGAAACTGCAGTCTGAGGGAGAACAGCTGTGCAGCGGCTTGACTAACCCCTCCCATCAGGCATTCAGCGAAGACACACAGAACCAGAATGCAGCAGTTTTCAGATTTTTAATCACCTTTGTTGAATAGGTTTTTGGAATAGACACAGTACGTGAGAATCAAAGGGCTAGGCATGTGAATAGAAGGTCAGAGTACGTGAGAAGCAAATGGAAAGGCAGACTTTACGCTGCATAATGAAATGTTTTTTTTTCTTGTT